>BROG01000414.1:0-649351 GCA_030159075.1 Atrina japonica | reverse complement strand
GCCATGTAGAACTCATTGTACTTTAAGATTCTGTCCACAGTGGAAAATTTTTGAATTCATTTCAACTGTATAAGCTCTTGAGGCAACGCTACTTGCATCAGAATGAATTACAATATTTTTACGTTGTATGTTTTGTAAAAATCTTCTTTGTATAAACATTTCAGCCAAAACTGTAACTCATCAAAAACTTCATTTTGATGCTTTAATTTCAATAAACTGTCCCAATTGTATCTATTCGCATTTTCCATAGATGAAAATATAGTCATGATAGAGCATATGTTACCCATGACAGGTGACATGGACATTGCCTTGTCCACTATTCTAGCCAACTCCCTAGCTGAAACTTGAGGAAAACGGGATATTCGAACTCTTGACCTGTGATACCAACCGTCTTGCTCCCATGCTTGACGTCCTTACCACGTGGCCATCTACGCATTCACAAAAATGACTGTTTCCGTAGCGGTGAGTAATGTTCCAAACTTGTCGTAGAGATAGAGGTGTTTATTCTAATGTAAATGCGTTGGATAAATGAAGATGCATATAGACAAGTGCAAGTATCTTTAAAGCAGAAATATCACTGCAACTTTGAACATAGGTCAAGAAGTCAAACCCTTTGTTAGCTTTGCTTTATGTATATGTATATATCAGTTGAGCTCCAGTTTATAATAGATTTTCTACAGGGAAAGTGGTATAATACAGGGACAAATCCGTCCAAGTGTAACCACTGTAAAAAGATAACTATGCAAGCTTTAGAAGATTAAAATTAAATCAAGATTAATATATATATAAATTATGTAAATTCTGTTTCCGCTAATGCTTAGCCAGTTGTTGTGGGTGGTTTTGTTGTTGCTGTTGATGTTTCTTGGATCTGATGAAAAAGCTGAAGGTAGTATAAGATTCCCAGATCTGGTTTTAGTTGAGAATTGGGAAGGATAGTTTTCCAACTTCTTGTGTTACCCTGATGATAGTCCGGAAGGTGTATTAGATCGCAGGTAGTAAAGAAACCAAATTGACATTATGTCTTTGATAGAGACAACCATCACTTTACATTCATTCTTAATAATTGGGAAAACGGCTGCACAATAAGCAAGCAAGGATATCCTTCTTCGAGAGCCCGCTATCTGTGACCAATGATTGTGGATTCAGAGTACTAAACGTTTATGAATTTTAAGATAATCATATTGTAAAAGGCCTTAACAACATCCTGGACAGCACCGATGAAGAATTTTGACCTGAAATTGAATTCATTAATGCGCCTCGCATTGAGTGGATATTTATTTCTCTCAGAACATAAACCTGCAAAATTTTGGGATGTGTGTAAAGTTCAATAATTATAATTTGTTCTTTGGATACATTCCATATAAATCCATGTCTTACAGAAAGAAGAAAACCAAACAACGCCTGTTCTAAAAAGTGAAAACAAGGACTCATGGAAAAACATTATTGGTATGGGGCGGTATGATGTGACCCTTGTATGCTCGGATAATTTGGAAAAACGGAATACATTATTCTTCTCACAGACGGAAAAAGAATTAATGACCGACATACTGAAAAAGCAGAAGTTAAATTCCATAGGGATCTAAACATAAAAGAGCAAAAGTTTTATAGCAAAAGTAACGTGAACGAGAAAAGATTGAGGAAACTTGAGAGGAAAGGGAGAGAAAGTCGGGAACTTGACAAAATAACAGAGACTCTTCTGCAAAACTAAATGGCAGATAAAGACTTTAAATGAAAATTGCTTTCTCTCTCTGAAATTGAAATATTTATCTCTACATTTTATTGTGGTATCAAACTCATCAGTATTGTATACACAAATTGCTGTCTTTCAAATTAGGTTTTGATTAATTTAAAGTCATCTTAACTCTGCTTAAGATTTTGCTGAAGTAGAGTAAAAGCTGAAGTTACTTACTTAGCAGACTTAAGTCAAATATTTTACTCAAAATATGCGATCAATCATAGAAGACAGCGTCGTAACCGCCGACATCGGTAAAGAATTAACCATAGCCAGACTACCAGATAAGGAAAAAAACCGCTGGTGGTTTTGGCCGAAATTTTCAGCCGATTTCACTTTAACGACAATACCTGTTTTAAGAGACCATCGATCGGAAGAAGCAAAAAGGGTCACATATGACAGGTGGTCTCTTAATTCAGGTTAAAAAATACATTAATATACATTGGGAGCCACACATAACGGTCACATAAGACAAGTAGTCTCTTAATTCAGTGGGTCACTAAGGCAGGTTAAACTGTATGTATATCATGAATTTTCTGTACCCTCTACAGAAAAGAGACACTGCAAAGCTGTGCTTTGATGCCTCTCCTGCAGATTTTGGTGACCTTAAGATTTTTAGCAGCCAGGGATTATATTCCCATGTAACAGATACATTGTATTTCGGCACCCACTGTTTGCAGGGCTGTTAAGACAGTATGCAATGTTGCTAACACATTCATAAAGATGAAATTTTACTTTGTAGAAGGTTAGGTAGTCAAGAGTTTTCCTTCTGCTAACTTCATAACATAAGCACTTCTAAAGGGAAATAACTATTGAAAAAGTATATTTTAGTAAAACTTGCTTTAGCAACCACCTGTGTATAAAGGCCACCTGGTCATAAAGACTGTTTTTGGTTCCCCAATAGTACCATTTGTGTACAAATGAACCTTTATATAAAGATCACCTCCCTATAAAGACTAGTTTTGTTGTGTCCATAAGAGGGTTTTTATATCCAAGTTTCACTGTAATTCAATCAATTCGTTCTCCATTTTTATTATCATCTTGTTTCAAAATAAACAAATATATTAGCGGAAAATAGAAACTGTGTATACTGTAAAGTTACATAAAAACATAAAAAGTATTCTTTGATCGCTCTTTATTCTTCAAGGCATAGTTTAATACACTAAACGCATGTTTGAGTACTCAATTTGTTAAATATCGAGACTAAGCTACTGGTTAGTAATCAATTCAAATTTCTTGCATTCCTTGACAGTATTCAATATATATTGAAACAGAAAAACCTCGGTTTTTAGAGTAAAATTTTTATTGAGAGATGCCTCGCATGATTGAAAATGATCGTTTGCGTGCTATTGAGATGCTGGAAGCTGGGATGTCTCAAAGCAATGTCGCAAGACAGTTTGGAGTTCATATTAACACTGAAAATGCTTTATGGAGACGATATTAGCAAATTGGAATCGTTCGGGACCGCCCACGATGAAGACACCCGCATGGGACGTCACGTCGGCAAAATACGTATATACGGACGTCACATTTGCGCAATCGATTCCAATCGGCTTCTTTGACAGCTATAAGCATTCCTGGGCATCGACGGATAAGTCCTTGTAATGTAAGGTACAGATTGTGAGAGGCCAACATCCGTCCTCGACGTCCTGCTATCCATCCTCTTTTGCTGTGGCGTCACCGTGTTGAGAGATTAGCGTAGTGTAGGAGGCATCGTTGTTTCAATAACAGATATTGTGCGGAAGTTCTGTTTATAGACGAGTCAAGATTTCATCTCGACAGCAGTGATGGTCGTGTTCCGGCTTACCATCGTGCCGTAGAACGTTACATTGGCGCCTGCGATATTCAGCGCCGACAATTCGGCGGAGGGAGCGTTATGTGATGAAAATACAACACATGCAAGGACCCTTTTGGTGATAGTGGAGGTTAATTTAACCGGCGCACGCTACCGTGACGAGATTGTAAGCCAGCAAGTCATTCCATTCATTCACATCAACCAGCGTAATGTCATTCTGCAGCAGGACAACGCACGACTGTACACCGCATGCGTTGTTAGAGACTATCTACAGCAGCAAAACTTGAATGTGCTACCTTGGCCTGCGATGCCAACGGATTTATCGCCTATAGAACATGTTTGGACTGAAATGAAACGACGTCTACATCAAGAGCCAAACCCGAAGGGCCAAAGAGTTTAGTATGTCTAAACCGGCCTAAACATTTAATACATGGCCTTTTCCGACTGACGATTTTTCACTTTTTTCCTTGCATAGCTGATATTTTCGATTACAGCATCATTAAAGCCTGCTTCACTCATCTTTTTCCTATTTTTGGCACCATACACCAACATGTTCTGGATCAAGACTTTCCAAAACATAAACAAAGCGATCTGCTTCCTACTGTCATTCGGCCATTGAGCCATATTAGTTCTTTTGGAATACTTTGCTGTTTAACGGAAGAACAAGCATGGTTCAATGGCCAAATGACAGTAGGAAGCAGATCGCTTTGTTTATATATTCGAAGGGGCTTGATCTTTGGAAAAATGGAATAACTTTTGGATTTACTATGGATGAACTAACCATTTTTCTGTTTGTTGCTGTTTGTACGTTACTGAAAACTTCATTGGATGCACAGATGTATATTTGTGTTGAAACGTCTGTAGACACGGTATACACAAAAGTAAAGGTAAGATTCGGTGAGTATTGTTCAGCCTCTGGGACTTCGCACGTTTCGTGTTGCGACTACAGATATACAATGACGACCGATACTACTAATCCATCTTTTATACCTGCTTTGGGAATTGGTTTTCCGGAGAAACAATTACAAATATGTCAGCTATATGGGAATATGAAGTAGGAATGTTTCAAAACATTTTTTTTCAACACACATTTTTTATTAAAAGTTCAAAAGCTTTTTTATCTTCGAAGTTCAGTTTTAAATCTACAATTTTTTCTAAGAGCCAGTCGTGGCTCAGCTGTTGGGTGTTTAGAGACAGGCAGGTTTCTGACAGTCAGTCATGGTTCAGCTCTAGGGTATGTAGATACCAGGAGGTCTCCAACAGCCAGTCATGGCTCAGCTCTAGGGTGTGTAAAGAACAGGAGGATGATGCTTCAAATCTTATACCTTTGAATGAGACAGTAAACTTGAGGTCCTGTGTCAAGGGTTGGTTTGACATGTATAGGATCCATCACTTTAGCATGGGTCAAAATGTCTGAAGCCAGTGTCAGCTTGATACTGCCCTGAAATGACTAGCACAGTACTGATAGCAACATAAAACACTAATACAAGAACAAAAATAATTTCTCTTTTCATGGTTCAGTAGTCTTTCTAATTCATAAATCCTTTCCTGATTAAGATAATAATATTATTTATATCTTTTTAGATATTTCAATTTCCCGGGTACCTTGGAATATGCAGTATACCCTAGATGTACCTGAGCAATCTGTACAATATACATTACAAAGACCTATTTCCAAGATAAAATTTTACTGAAATGTCTACTGAAATTTTAAAACTAAAAACAATCCTTTGGTAAAAACCCTTTAACAACTGTCATTCTACATAATGTGATTTTTGGACATACCTCTTATTTCTGAAATTATGTTTGGATCAAGGACTGGTCTAAAGTCAGTCTTTTTTGTTTTCCGTAGACCTTGTCCTCTTGACTGGGCCCAAATTTTAAGTGAGACAAGGTTGGAAGCAGTTTCGAAGTCAATGTAAAAGCTGCTTTATTTGAATTGACTTTAAATAAAAATGTTAGAAGATATATATAAATTTCAGTTTTCGAAACGGTCGATAATACCCAATTTTCTAATTTTCATATGGGTATTATCGACCACTTTTTTTCAAGGTTTAAAGCTGGATTGATCGAGTGGTACTATACATGGAATTTGGATGCCAGGGTTGACAGTTCGAATCTCGGGAGTGTTAAAAATTTTTCATGAATTCTAAATGCAATTTTCTATTTTTAAGTCACTTACTTCTTAGTTGTTTAATTAACTGTAAATAATAATAAAAATAGAGTAAAAAGTTCTGTGATAATATAGAGTAATATATCCACTGAATCGGTGTAAATATATCGAAATAAATAATTCCGGATATATTTCACTAAACTGGATCATGTAAGTAAAGAGAGGAAGGTCAAACAGAAAATGTATACGTCTCATGATAAGGTTGCATGAGTGACGATTTCTAAGCCTCATTTTCATTTTTCGCGCGTTCATTTTGAAGCGACGTCATGATGCTTTTGCTTCATTTGGGGCAATTTTACCTCTCGTATGCGTGTTTATTTATTTTACTAATTTGTCATTCCTTCCTATCTATTCGTCCTTATGCTGAAAAGTTTATAATTTGCTTTTGATATTTTAGATCCAGTTGCATAACAAAAGGTCCAAATAGCTCAAGACATTAAAGTATTTGAGGTATGTAATAGTCCTTTTACTGACAGTTAGTACACAATAGACTTTTTTTGTAAATTTTCGTAACTAAAATTGGAATATTTTTAAGAAAATGATTAAAGACTGAAATAACAATCGGTTTCATGTACTGAACATGAACATTAAAACTTTAAACGTTATCTCGGATTATATACTGCAAATCAACTCATATTGAACCCTGTTACATTGAAACCGACATTATTTGAAAGTAAATATTCTGTATAAAAGCACTTAGTTACAATCAATACATCCTCCTAAAGATTGTTTTAGACATGGAAGCACTACAGGAAACAAAAACATTTTATTGAACAATCTAGATCTACTTCGCCGTGGATAATTATATGAACTATTTCGAGTTTATGATACTCGTTATGTTCGCAAATGACAAATTTAAAACTCATATCATAAATGTGATATGAATGGAAACTCATAGTTCGTGTGTGTGCGTGTGTGTGTGTGTGTAGGTGTGTGTGTGTGTGTGCATTTTACACTATTTTGACACTTTTGTACTTTTTATTCGGGGATTCAGTGGAGCCTGTAGTGTGGTGGTTAATTATCCCGGAGTGTGTTCTGATGTTACTTTCAATTACATCGATGATTATCAGTAGATCACTAGATCAGAAAATAATAAACTGCATAATTTCTAACACGTTCAGTTATTAGATTAACATTGGATATTTGTAGTATACTCGATTTGCAACATATCACGTTAATCAAGTAAACTAACATATTTAACGATAGCTTTGTTATATTAAGTCAACCGACCCGAAGGTCGAAGTGAGGTCCATATTGCTATGGTCAAATGTCCGACGTTCTGCGTTTGTCGTCGTCTGTCATTCGACTTTTCCATTTAAACGATTTTTTCCCAAACCACTGTATAGATTTCAACTAAATTTGGCAGTGTCGGTGACCATACCCATTAGAAGGGGCTTCATGTTTGCGAACAAAAATGGGGTAGTACCCATAGGAGTGCCAAAAGGATGGAAATTTGGTAAATTATTAAAAGTTTTTTTCTCATGAAACATAAGGTTTTTTATTTGTCATTGAATCTTATCAAAATCTATGCATAAACAATTCATTAATGGGTTATGAGTGACGTATTGTAAGATATATTTGAAAGAAATTACCTAATGGTCATTGTCTGGTCTTGGGTTCAAAGTTCAATCTCATAGGCACCTATGTAAACAGAAAAGATCAACTGCATAGTTGCAGAAATGACCAAAATTTACTAGGTGAGCAATTAAAAGCCAAGTAAGCCTCTTGTATATAACAATTTTTACCATTTTTATTAAAATGAGAGAATATCAACTTAGTATTTCGAAAACCAATTTAAAAACCTTTGTCATAGGGTTACCAAGATCGTTTTTATCAGAAAAAGTCAAGCTCGGTGAAAAGGCAGAGAAAATAACGGTCCTAACAATTGAGATTGAGGGACTATACCTTTCCAGTCAACACTATAGGAGAACGGATCCATCGGGAAAGGGACATAATAGATTAGTAACATTCCTGAGAGGGAGACTTCATATTGTTGATCAAGATGTCCGTATCGAGCATTAAACTGTTTAGTGACAATTTCAAGCGTTCAAGATCGTATCCCTGTGTGAATAATTTCTTGGCGAGTCGTTTGGGTGTCAGAATAAAATATTCATTAGAAATGCATGCTATGCAACAAACTGGATTACAGAAGTACATGTATTTTGACATTGCGAATTCAATATTTAATTTTAAGAAGTAATCAGACGCCATGGCGACGTTACAATGACCTGTGATTAGTTGATACTTAATTTTGTAGGTTAACTAGGCCACCCTAAGATAGTTCGTGTCCAGTATATGCTTCTGTATATGTTGACATACTAACAGACATAAGATATCAAATACACAATTCTTATATATACTGTTATCAACTTTCCGTCGGTTTTGATTATAATAAAATCACTAAATTTCATTTTTACGTGTTATTCTTCTGTGAGTGCACACGGCCGTAGCAAACAACAGAAAATCGCCAAGCACCAGTTCATATATTTAGAATGACATTTACTGTTGATGAGCTGATGACGTGAGACTGAGCCAGGAGGTATACATTAGCATTGATATACAATGGCTAATATAACAAAATTGTTCCAGACCTTTTCACGTAAGATCATTTGATATACATAAGAAAACTGCTAATTGATAAATGTAAAAGCTAAAAAAATATTAAACAATAAGAAGATCCCCTCTCAGGAATGTTGAATAGTATTGTGGAGCACGACCATACTTAGTGACTCCCTTTCGCCTATCAGATCTAAAAATAAAATACTAACTCCTGTTACCTGGTCCCTTCCCGTTCGCAATTGTTCTTCATTTTGAGACCGTTGTTACTAGCATATCCTATTTGTCGTATTATAACGGATTTTGAGTTTCGAATATCCACTGGCACTTCAAATATTACAGTCGCTATGTACAGCCATGTTAGAAAGATGTTAATGAATCGTCCAGTCCGACTCTGACCAAACGTTTTTTCCCTTATCTAGTTTTACAACAGACTCACCACTCGAAGATATTTTACGCACGATATCACGTCATAAGCAAATCCCTTTACCTGTAACTTTGAGTTACCCTCGGATACTGCCTGTTGCATTGTTTTAACCAATTATGACCAAGGACAGTATCCCAGATTAGTGTGCAAATGCTTAACATTTTATCGTGAATATTTATATTATATGCGTCTGTTTTAATCTATACAATGGAGTCATGACACCGGATCACATCCCCGGATTGACTTTGGGACTTGTCTACCGTTGACTATTTGATATATACTTTTAAATGACGTTGCTGGATCTCCTATATGTTTAAAAATAGAATCAAGGAAATAATAATATCAAACGGAACTCTAAATGGAATAATCATCAAAGTAATGTCCACATATCCCTATCATCAGAATGACAAACTGTTACACAAAATTATTGAAGTGTAATGGGCGCTAGATAATCACTTAAATAAGTGTTGGAAACTCTTTAGGTATACAGGATGTAGGCGTTATTGGAGCCAATAAGTAACAGTGTTTTGCAAAACGTTGTAGGTCTTTTCTATTTTCTAAAATAGAAAGAAGGAAGTGATAATGCCAGACTCTGAATGAAATACATGTATATAACTTGTTTTGATAATATCCTGCATTAAAAATTTACTTCGGGATTCGGATTCTCGGCCTACGGCATAAAACCGTTCCGAACATATGAATTATGGGCATTGTGAGTTTATAGATGCCTTTTTGTATATAATGATTAAGTTCATTAGAATATGACAAATTAGATATAGCAACGGTCACAACACGAAGAACATTTGCGAATGCAAAAGGAACGGGATCAGGTGTCCGGAAGGATAAATAATAGCTATTATATTTGCCACAGAAGTTTAAATGAAATATACGCTTCATATGCATGTACTTTGAAATGGAAGTTTGATTTGTGAAACCTTATAGGATTGTATCTATATTTTAAACTAGAGAGAAAGCTGTGCTAGTCTTACAGAAATAAAATGATTATTTTGTTCAAAAAACATCGATACAGTTTTGTCCATCTTTATCTCACTGTATTTGAAAATGTATATGATTTCGAGATGGTGTGTGCTTGTCCAGTGTTATGTAGATTAGGTTTTTTTTTATCCACCTGAGATTGATCACAGGTTGATCTCCCTTGTCAGCAGGTTTTATTCTCACGTAAAGATATGATGTCACAGTCGATACCTGCTGACATGGGAGATAACTCTGACTAACGAAAAGACAAAATACAAGCATTCAAAAGTATTCAAGTGAATAAACCATGTTTGAGAGGCGGCTTGAAATCTTTGTATCAAAACAAAAACACTGGAATGTACTGCAAATAGTTTATTATGGCTCTTCAATAATTACGTATTATAGACATTCATTCACTGAATGAGGTGACTTCTAATTCAGTCCGGGTCGTATTCAGGAAAATATCCATGTTGTCTTTATTGTGTACCGTTTTTAAGTTTACAGTCGGGAAACACTATTGGATTTCCTTCGGATATCTTTTGAGCTCTCTTATTGAACTCCGCTTTGTCGACGATAGAATCACCTGATGAGGGAAAGGAAAATCAAGGTAATATATTATCATTTTGGTTTAGAAAGTTCATGAGGGAAATTATCATTGAGTTACAGTGAAACTTGCATATAAAGACTACCTTCGGGACAAAATAAAACCAGTCATTACGAGTTGATTTGTACACAAATGGTTCTACTTGGGACAGCAAAAACGGGTCTATGGGACAGGTGTTTTTTATACACAGGTGGTCGCTATTACATGTTTTACTGTTTTTATAACGATATCCGTAAATCTGGGAATATTGTCAATTATACTGTTTTACATTTTAAATTATACAATTACCAGAACTTTCAGGTCTTCGGTAAATGTTTCTGTACTTACGGTTTTCATCTAGTTCTTTGAAGACGCTCAAATTTTCATCATTAAATGACATCTTAGCAAGGTAATCTTCGAATTCATAGGGCGACATCTTGCCGTCATTATTCCCATCGAAAACATCGAAATTGCATGGCAAATACGGGCACTGTAGAAAAATACATTATTCTGTGCTTAGTTAGTTGAATCATCCGTATAATATTTTGTGAATCTGATAATAATTTGATTTATTATAGGACTCGTGGATTTTCCGTCCGCTGATTGGTTGTTACTATGGCAATATGTATCAACCGAAGAAGCGTTATTCTCATTCATTCGACAGTAAACAGGGTCGTGGATTGTTATGTCGCCCTCTTGTGCTTCCGTTCTTTTCCTGTTTGTGTAAGCGTGTGTGAATGGATGAAAAAAAGCATAAACCAACGGAAAAGCCGTTCTCATTTAACCATCACTTTTAATCATTCACGAAAAAACTAAATATTTTGAAAATCGTTTTGTGCAGGAGTAAAACATTTAATGTGAATCGAGATTGTTTTTTGTTTTGAATTTTGAAAAAGTCATATAATAAAAAATAATAACTGACTTTATTTTCAGGTGACATAAGGATTTATCAGTCCAAAGAAACATGATATTAACCTAGGTCAATATCATGCTTCTTTGGAGTGATAAATCCTTATGTCACCCTCAGTCAGAGTCAATAATTGTATATTATACAATCTGTTTGGTATAGCGAGTTTTAAACTTGGTGGCAAATGCAATGGGGATAACAGACTTGAAAATGGCTACACCTCTATAATGTGTGTGTGTGTGTGTGTGTGTGTGTGTGTGTGTGTGTGTGTTTGTGTGTGTGTGTGTTAATATTCTTTGAAAATGTTTGATTTTCTATAAAAAAAATATAAAGAATCTCAGATACCAAAGTATAAATCGTTAGAATGTCCAGGACATAGATACAAATCCGGTAAAAATGGACAAACACGGACCTCTGGAAACCAAGAGGTGGGATCAGGTGCCATGGAGGAGTAAGCATCCCCTGTCGACCGGTCACACCCGCCGTGAGTCCATAGTCAAGTCCAATGAAATACGTGAGGAGTGTATCCTCGTCACAATTTGTACAGACGTCTCAACAACCGCCAACGAAAAGGCAACTCAACATTTCACTTAGTGAAACAGAGTAATCGCAAACAAGACTATTAAACCGACCGTTAAATTTGCGGAACGTTGACATTAAACGCGGTTTTCGATATCCCTGTGTCAATAATTTGTCAGTGAGTAGTTTACCTCTGTATATGAAATCTTTATATGTTGCACACACCCTGGCATATCGGATCATTTGTGAAATATAAACTCCATATGCGGGTGACTGAGGGATATTACTACTTAAATGTGGAAAATTTACGATGGGAAAGCTGAAATCGTTGCGGTTGTCGTATAGCTTAGTTGTTAACTTCCCGTGTGTTTATATTAAGTAAAATGTCTAAGTATGAATCGCGTATGCTTGATTCTGTTGTATCTTTAATTTCTAGTTCGCTGGGATATATCGCATTGACATATGTATGAAAATTGTCATTATTAATTGACAAAACGTCGTCGATATATCTAAATGTCAAATTAAAGGACACCGCTAACTTTTTCTTCTTTTGATTCAGCAGTTTCTGATGAAGTCTGCTTCGTATGAATAAAGGAACAGGTCGGCCAATAAAGGGGCACAATTGGTTCCAATAGGAATGCCGACAGTTTGTTGAAAGACCACATCTCCGAACATTACAAATATATTGTCTATTAGAAATTCCAGCATGTTTTTATATCAACTTCAGTGTATTCATGTGTAGAATCAGAGTGGTGTTTCACGAAATAAGTATCCTGATAGCCAATCACTAGATATTTAAATTTTCGGGTACCACCTTTAGTAAAAAACACAGTTGTATATGATGCTAAAAAGTATTTCTTTTAATTTTTTATGTGGAATAGTTGTGTAAAGAGTAGAGAAGTCATGGTTTTGATACTGTGATTTCGAGAAAAATTGTGTGCCTTCAGATTTTCTAAAAGCTGTTTAGAATTTTTAAGTATCCACATCTGATTTACACCGCTTCTGGAATAAGCAACTGGACAGTATTGTTGAAGTTTCTTCTTAATAGCTGTCAATATCTTGGTAATTAGTAAAGATAAAGATTTGGTAGAACATTTGCTGGATCGTGCTATGTATATTTGCTTATATGGGGTTTTATGAAGTTTAGGTATCCAATATAAATATGGTAGCTCAAAATTGGTATCTGTTGTAGGTATATCAAATGAGCGTAATACGGACACGTAATTTTGAAGGATCTCGTCCTTTGAAAGTGAGCTATGTGTGTATGTAGGATCTAGAATTCGTATTAAACCCAAGTTCTTCTAATAAACAATTATAGTAATGTGCCTTACAAATAAAACTATATTATCTGAGGCTTGTCTGCTGGTACCAGTACATATTGGCCATGTAATCTATCCAGTTCCGTTACTACGTCTGGATCACTAAATACAGAGGGATAACGTGTTTTCATAGTCCCTGTAAGTTTTCGAATACGAGATTTTATCAACCACTGTATGGCTTTTAGCCATTCAGACAAAGTGTCTGGTTCTACGTCTTCATGTTTGGCCCATCGTCTGGCATAATCTTCGACAGAATTCATAACTAAACTGAAATTCTGACGCCAATTAAAGGAACGGGCTTCCCGGTATTTAGGGACCCTTAAAATAAAATTTTTAAGGCTTTCATTTTCAACGATAGAAACGTCGCTGGTGATGACATGCCCGATAGGATTGTATTTGAAAGGAGATGGAGCACATGAAGATGTGACAGTGTTGTGTAGAAGATCGTTGATCTCCAGGCACTGCAAAACATGTTTGTAATTGAATAGCTTGGAGGCGATGCTAGGTGTATAGCTATATGAAATGCAAGGCGTGGTCTTCAATTTAAAATATGGTGGAACACTGGACTGAACTTTTTAGTGATTTAGAACATTGCCAATGTTTAAAGCGTCTATGCCTTTATTTGTAAATTTAAGTTTAAGGAAAAGACGTTTCTGTTCAGAACAGACATAGTTTGTAACGCGTGTAGGCTTAAATAGTCTGTGATAAGCGATGTCCATTATAACGTAGTTCAGTATGTATTCTGGGGTTGAAGAATCCGTGTAGGGGTTCATTATTGCTTCCTGAAAAAAGTTTTGTAAAAAAAAAGAATTGTAAAAGGAACAGAATAAAGTTTGCTGCGAATGAGATGAAGACCCAATTCTTTGTTAACGTAAGGTAAAAGAGATGAAAAAGTGACATCATGTATGTAGGGTCGGTTGTATGAACGATGTCCGTGACTTCGTTTATGTCTTACGTTAGAATTAAAAAATTCCATCACATTAACACCATTACACAGTGGCCTTGACAGATTCCCTACACTTTGGATATTATCGTTACATCCATGGGGGTATGCAGTGCCAAGCGGTTTAATCCAAAATTCTTCACGTTGTCTACGGAAGGGGGTACTCAAGGTGGGAAAAATATCTCAAAAAGCTAGTATATACTTACAGTCCCAATTTGTTTTGATGGCAAGAGGGCCTGCGCCTGTAAACGAAAATGAAATATTGACATCAACATCGATACGTAAATCTTAAATTAACTGGAAAAATACATATTCTATAATTTGTACTTCATTCTATATATAGAGAAAGAAAATATGTGATATCTAACTATAAACGACAAGACCTTCTGAAGAAAAATCAGACATCATGATGCTTATAAGAATTCAATCAAATCATTTTATTTCCCTTTTAAATTCAGATGATATTCCAAGATTTTATTTATGTTTAGGACACAACGAAAACTAATAAATCTTTCTATCAGAAAAAATACCCGTCAAAACAGTCACATGGTAACCCCTAAATATTGGTAGAACAAATACAATATAATGCATATCTTGAGTATTTTCCTAACCCATCTCTAACCCTAAAACTTGAAACAGCACTATTTGAAACAACTTACGATATCATTTTTCTGCCCGGGAAATACTTTCATTTTTTCAAATTGTGAATATGAATTGGATTCGCATCAAATGGACTCACGTTTCATGTTTTCTTCTTTGCCATATTTATATCATAACATTTTGTTATATTTTAATAAACAAGGTTATTATTTGATACTTATATGTATAGACTCACAGTTATGTCCCTTTAGTTTGCTTTCATAATACCCATAATTTAATGATTGAAATCATCATCCTCTGTATCACTTTGTGACTCGTAAATGGAGGACTCTGCGTCATACATTCAGAAGGGTAGTGACGGTTCCTTGGCAAGTGTATAAGTGTAATTCTCTGTAATTCTATCGGATAAGACTGATGACGAAAATCGCGCGTCGCACCTGTCATTAAATAGACCTCACTGCATTGTAGTCAGTGTACAGGTCAACTTCTGGCGACGCACCTGTCATTAAACAAACCTTACTTCATTGTATTCAGTGTACAGGTCAACTTCAGGCGACGCACCTGTCATTAAATAAACCTAACTTCATTGTACTTAGTGTACAGGTCAACTTCAGGCGACGCACCTGTCATTAAACAAACCTTACTTCATTGTATTCAGTGTACAGGTCAACTTCAGGCGACGCACCTGTCATTAAATAAACCTAACTTCATTGTATTCAGTGTACAGGTCAACTTCAGGCGACGCACCTGTCATTAAATAAACCTAACTTCATTGTATTCAGTGTACAGGTCAACTTCAGGTGTGGTACTTCACCTAAAGCTGATGAGGTTTCCATATTAGTGAAAAAATAAATACTGGATAATGAACACAACAATAAAACAAACAAGGAATATGTTCACTGAATTTACATTAGTATTTTAAGTGTAACCTTTTTCAGTTGTGGTACAATGTCGAGTCTCATTTCGAAGGCGCAATTTTGTATTTAACATGTTTAATGTGGTAAAATTACCCTGTAATACTTATAAATGGATAGATTTCAGTTAACAATTCTGTTGTTGGCATATGTTGTAAACATACACATACCATGTGAAAGTAAAATAGTAGTTCAAATATCACTCACCCGTTTCCCAAAACGAAAACGACCTCTAAATCGGAGACCGATTCTTATAAACACAAATCCAAAACTTGCATCCACAAACAGAATAAGTAAAAGCAGAGACGGAACCGAATTCAGTTTCATTTTCACTGATTTCTAAGAATCTGTATATCTAAAAAGAAAACATATACACGTCTGTACCAATTGTGACGAGGATACACTCCTCACGTGTTTCACTGGACTTGACTGTGGACTCACGGCGGGTGTGACCGGTCGACAGGGGATGCTTACTCCTCCATGGCACCTGATCCCACCTCTGGGTTTCCAGAGGTCCGTGTTAGTCCATTTTTTATCGGATTTGTATCTATGTCCTGGACATTCTATTGATTTACACTTTGGTATCTGAGGTTTTTATATTTTTATACAAACGTACACAATGTAAACTGGACAAAGTGTGGTTAGGTTTCAATTGATAACATAAGTAGTGTGATGACGGTCTGATGCTGCATGGTTGTATAGTAATTGATGTAAGTTGATAACGGCACGAACGGTAAGAGGGTAGAAAAATGTAAATATCTAAACGATATATATACATACATACGATCTAAAACCTTTGTCAAACAGGAAAAACAAACATTGCATATGCAATTAAGTGTAATATAAAAAAATACAGATACCAAAGTATAAATCAGTAGAATGTCCAGGACATAGATACAAATCCGGTAAAAATGGACAAACGCCTCTGGACCTCTGGAAACCAAGAGGTGGGATCAGGTGCCATGGAGGAGTAAGCATCCCCTGTCGACCGGTCACACCCGCCGTGAGTCCACAGTCAAGTCCAATGAAACGCGTGAGGAGTGTATCCTCGTCACAATTGGTACAGACGTCTCAACAACCGCCAACGAAAATGCAACTCAACATTTCACTTATTGAAACAGAGTAGTCGCAAACAAGACTATTATACCGACCGTAAAATTTGCGGAACGTTTACATTAAACGCGGTTTTCGATATCCCTGTGTCAATAATTTGTCAGTACTAATTTGTACATATATCACGTAATTAATTCAAATTATGAGCGGTTTTCTTTATCTTAAGTATTTGATATGACATACAACGCAATAATAAACACACTTCGTTGTAGAAAAAATAGGATTGACTTACAACAAACTTGTTTGAATTAGTTTAACGTAATTATAAAACGACAGACTGTATCCATCTCCATTACTGAAAATATTTAGATAGTCTCTGATTAAGATAATTCACCATGTGGCAAAGATGCAGTATAAAGAATTAAAAAGACTTACCTTTGTCAAATGATTTTCTCTCCAGTCGTATGATTTGCTTTATATATATACTATTTCATTTCATTCGATTGGCAATTGATTTATGATTAATCAAACGGATGAAATATGTTTTGTGTACTCTAATATCTACTTCTCTTGAAATGTGATCGTACATAAATAATATTACGAAGTTCCTTTCAAATTGTTAATTTACTAGAGTGGTGCTTTACAATTTGCGTCCGATTGCAAAACACCCGGTGTGTAACACATGGTGTGTAAACGCTGTTGAATTTGAAATATGCGAAAACTTGTTGTCATGTTTAAAATAATGGCTTATATATAACACTTAACTTTAGTGTTAAACATTTCCTGAACTTCATAAATCATGCAAATATTTCGCTAAAATATGTCACGTTATCAGATAGCAAGATGTCTGTGGACACCATAATGTATATAAGTTTTGCATCTCTTTCCGACGATGCGTTTGAGAAAATTTTGGTAGAAAATATTTAAAATATACAAGGAAAGCAACAGAATATGAAGGACTTTGTATTCATGTTTTTTGTTTTTTTTGTTTTTTGTTTTTGTTTTTTGGTTTTTTTTTCAAAGAAATGAATGCAGTATAAAGTTCAAATAGCATTGCAAACAACAGAACAAAATATTATAATTTGAAGTATGGCACTAGAGTATATCATAAAACAATTATAAACTTTTGGTCAGTATGATGTGATATGAACCTAAAAAACTGATACTGATCAGGTTTTTGGTTCATATCATATCATATTCAACACCACAAAAGTTCATAATTGTATAACGTTAACTAATAGCTTCGTTCATTCCACCGCTTGAGAGTGGTATAACAACAAAAGTTATGGTAGAAATTTCATTATATGATGGCATATATGATTAGAATTATCACCCATTCCATGAGCGAAGCCCACAGCGAGAACGTTGCCATTACGTAAATTTGGCGAATACTTTTGACACGGCGCTGTACTTACTGTGGATATATTTTTAATCCATCCCAACGGGCGCCGTTCTATTTATATGTCACCCAAACGGCATCCATATTGACAATAAATGAATTCTGACAAGCGTTCATTCGTTAAATATTATAATATATATATATATATATATATATATATATATATATATATATATATATATATAAATATATATATATATATATATATATATATATACTAATATCACTCAAATAGCATATATTATTAAAAAGAGACTAAATTCTAAATTTATTTGAATACATTTTAATGCTAAGCTTTGGCGACTTCAGGAACCTTTGAGTATGATTTCGAGAAAACGTTTTCCCAAAATATTTTTCTGTTTGGTAAAAAGTATCTCTAAAACAACGGAACTATTTCGTTGTGAAAAATCATCCCGAGAGAACGTGCTTAATGTCTTAGATTTCCTTTTCTCGAGATAATTTTTCCGACCAAGTAAAAAAAAGCAACGTGTGTCCTAATTATTTATACCACAGTAGCAAAACTATAACTTCGGTATAATGTTTATAATGATTTCAACCACCGTGTAGTTGCAAATGCTGACGGAGATATAGTCATCTGTTTACGTTTGGACAGATTTTGTAATACGTCTAGGTTATTATTTGACCTTGTAATACGTCTAGGTTTATTATTTGACCTTGTAATACGTTTAGGTTTATTATTTGACCTTGTATGATACCGCCCTCTGTATTCGAACTATACTGTTGTTTGAAATCCGAGTGCAAATGAAGTCTTATTGGCAAAAAGGGTCGTGATAGACGTTAGTCTATAAGCTTTTCCCTAAAACTCCAACTCTGATGTAATGTTAATGATATAAAAAATTACCTGTTATGATCTATAAAGTATTACAAAACATGACTACATGGCTTTATAGTCTAGTCAAAATATATTTAAAGTTTACCGTCAAATCAATTCAAACAAAAGATAATATCTACAACATCAAAAATCGATCTGATGGTTTTGCCAATAAATCAATTTCAATTTTCGTATTCCGTACGAGTACATCACTCTAGGTTAACCCTTTCACTGCCAAACTCGGTTCGACAAAGCGTTCAAAATTAGGAGACAGATCTAGCCATGCTATGTGTTTACTGTCGCATATTCATTTTTTAATAGACTCTGCGTATTTATTCAGTACAAATTGAAAAATATGGATTAAATATGTTTATTTACGTCCATATCATTCGTCATTTTATCATACAACGTAATATGCACTAAGGTTTTGAACACCATGCTTCATTTTAATGTAATTTAATGATTGAGATTTCCGTGAAGTAGCGTCGTTGAAATCCTCCCGTTGTAGAATTGTGTATTTCAATTGTGAAGCACATTAGCCATCAGGAAAAGTTGACCATTTTTATATTTGAACTGTATGCTTTTAAGCCATTCGGCGGTTACATCTATTCAGGTCTATGTAGATATTTAGATCTTAGCCCGATGTCACCAAATTTACACGGTACTCAAGCTCAACTATCTTTTCATGATTTAAAGGTCAAATCAAGTGAACTTCATTCTGTAACTGGACATGATTGTATATCGCTGCATACAATTGTAAATAATGGTCAAAATTAATACTCATTTGAAGGAAACTTTAGAAAAATGTTTGAGTACATTACTCAACATATACATTTTTACAGGAAAATCGTAAGTGTGACGCAAACATTTATAAAGGAATGATGGGAAATATTGATATGTTTCCTAATCACACAAACCCAAAAGATTTACACCGATTATATAGATAAAAGTTGAACTTGAGTATTGAGTAAATTTGGTGACTTCGGTCCTTGAAGTGGACGAAGTAGGCTTTCGAACTCGGTGAAATCAGGATTTCGGTTAATGAGTAGGACTTAAAGCCACTGTTAATTTATGAGGTAAGGCTACCCTCACACTCGTGATCCGAAAGTAGCATTATATCCCGACTGGGTATAACTTACGGCCTGTGCATATTTACGGACGGTGCTACTGTAGGACAGTCGTGTGAAGTTTGCTCAATTTTGTGTACAAGTGTAATTATATTACCCTGTACCACAATTTTTCAGAGACCCAATGATATATTATTGAAAACCCAAATATTTCACCATTATGTGCTTTTGCAGCGGAGTTATAGACCAAGTCGTCTACAACTTTAAACAATGTATATTTTATGACGTTTGGATTTGTTTGTGAACAAACAATGACATGTCTTCTAAATAATTACGTAAAATCTAGATAGAATCCATAAATAAGTGTATAATAACCGCAAAAGGACAACACCTTATTTGATTCATTATGAAAATCGACCAAACCATATGAAACTGGTCATGGTCGCTTGTGTCATCCTTTTTAGGCTGTAGATTTATATTACTCTAACAAATGGATTTAAATTAATTTCACTTACAGTCGTGACAGATGAGGCTTTCCCCTCTCAGGCCTCTGTGTAGAATCTATCTATAATTTGTACAGGTATTCTTGCAGTGGATATGTAAGGCTTATCTATTACAGGGTGGGAAAGTTTTACATAATAAAACCAAAAACTTTTAGTTTTAGCTATTATTTGGTACTTTTAAGAATGAATTACTCTAGATTGAAATGTATTACTATTATGATGGTTTTGATAAAATTATTTCATTATTTTTAAGTTACAGCCACTTGCCAAAAGTTTATAGACATTAGCATTCTTTTGCTATATACTTAATATAAAACCACATTTATCAAAAAAATATTGTGAAGCGATTTAAACACATTTGAATAGAATTTTCACTGTTAAGCAGTTTCATAATTTATTTGGATGTAATTTTTTATGTAATTTAAAAATTATGAGAATTTATACAAAAAGTAAAAATTTGATATCACAGTTACACAAAGGAATTTTCATCACTCAAAAATTAAACTTTCTGTTGAAATTGATAAAATTTTAATTTCTAATTCAGAGAATTGAAATTAAAATATATAATAATAATAAAACTTGAATCCAATTATCTATTTAACAGTAGAAATCCTATTGAAATCCGATAAGAAATGGCTTCACAATAGGCCTCTTGTTTTGAAAAAATATGATTTTATATGAGATATAATTATGTAGTAAAATACTAAAATGTCTATAAACTTTGGGTAAAATAACTTGTCTTCACAGGGTATGTTTACATGTAATTTAGATCGGATTATTCATAAATTCGAAATTAATTCGTGCATTTTACCTCTAGTCGTCTTCTCTTTGTAAAGGCATTGCGTGGTATGTTAGGTACAGGACGTCGTGTTGGACTTGGAGTAATGAAGATTGTTTGTGGTTTGGTATTCTCATCTTGCTGATGCAGAAGTATCGGCATGGGGACGTCGGGAACTGAGTCTGTTCTAAGTTCTGGTTTGGCACGTGAATACCCGTACTGTGCTAATTATTGACGGGTCTCTTTCATATTGTATGGAAGTTAAGTGCTTGTGACACAATCTGGAGTGTGGTGACGGAGAAACAGTAGTGAATCCAAGATTTATGCCGAGCTCGGTCATCGTCGACGCATTTAAAAAATGAAATACCCTTCTCCTCCGATCCCACCTCTTTTCCAGAGGTCCGTGTTTGTCCATTTTTACCGGATTTGTATTTATGTCCTGGACATTTTCTTGATTTATACTTTGGTATCTGAGATTTTTTATATTGTAAAATCTGAAACAGAATAAAAGGAATGAATAAGATTTTGATTCTCCGGTAAATAAAATGACATGTACATGTATATTTAAGCATTGAACTGGTTTTTTTTTTCAGTGTATGACGAATACATCAAATAATTAAGTACAATTAAGAGTTGAGTGCGCTACTGACTGAGCCAGGCCGGCTCAACTTAAGTTAAACGTTGTGACTTAAAAACAAACTTTTGGATGGGACTTAAACGTGAGATCCCATATCAAGGAAGGTGTTGCGCATAAAAGAACCATCAATGCATTGGGGTCACGCCATACCACAGGCCAACGTCAATACCAACATATTTCACTGAAGTCAGTGACATCACAGACTAACTGAAAAATACAATATTTCACATTTTTGTACACCTTTTGTCCATAGTCTGTCTGCATGCCCATTATCTTTTCACATTTATGACTTCTGCTCCAAAATGGCTGAAAGGATTTTGATTTTAATTGAAAAACCAGTTGTATCTCCGTGATTTACATGGAGGTATCATTCAATTTCAAGGTTTTCGAATAAATTTGAAAATTCGAATACGAATTAAGACAGAACAGAAACTTTATGAACAATACTCCCCGGAATGTGACTTTAGCTTCTTCACAAGTCAGTTTACAGATGAAAGGGGAATTGCTAAACCTCTATCACCTAAGATACTCCTCACGAGAGGCAGTGAAACATATTCCCTTTTTATCTGCATCCGGTGAATTCTGGTCCTTGTCAAAGCTATCTAATTTTGGTTCCCTCCCCTTTTTCTGTTCACTACATGTACCTGCCTGAAAGTATTTCACAACTTCCTGCACAGGATCATTCTCGTGCAATTTCTTTTTAGGCTTTGTTCACTGATACCTACAGACATGTGACAACAATTTATTAAAGTGAAATGATACTTTTGATTTTCATCGTATTTGGATAAATTATAATATCAGTTTTTGACTGTTATTTTAACTGTTGAGACCATCCTGTGACACCTGGTCCTATCTCGTTTGGGATTTGCAATTGTTCTGCACGTTGAGACCATTACACATCTAATTCGTCGTGTTCTAATGGATTTGAGCTTCGATTATCAATTGGTACTTCTTCATTTTTACTCAACCTCAACTGACTTTTCTTGTTTTTTAAAGTAAAACACACAAAGTATATTCTGAAATGTTTGAATACTGACGGCATACAATTGTAAATAATGATACATATTATTGTTCATTTGAAGAATACTTCAGAAATATTAGAAAAATGTTTAAGTATGTACTCAAAGTTTGAATACCGTACTCAACGAATTTATTTAATTTTTACAGGGAAATCATGAGTGTGACGCAAACAGTTATATATGAATGATGAAAATTAATATGTTTCCTAAGCATTTAACAAACTATTAAAAGTTGAGCTTGAGTACGGTACGTATTGAGTAAATTTGATGCTTTTGACCCCTGATCTATATGATTCTATTGAAGAGGGTTGGATTGACCAAAGTTCACTCCAGTCTTGTTAAACATTATGAAGTCCCCCTCTCAGAGATATTAGATAGTATTCTGGATCACGGCCACAGACAGTGACTCCGTTTCACCAATCATGCTTTTCATCGAACTTGACCTCATCACCAAACTTGACCTTTTTACCGAATTTGGTCCGTTTATCGAACTAGAAAAGTTTCCATAGAACATTTGCTACGGGTGTGGCATGCCAACAGAAGATACTGACTCCCTCCGGACACCTGGTCTTATCCCGTTTGGGATTCGTAATTGTTCTTCATGTTGAGAACATATGGACATATGATTCGTCGTGTTATAATGGACTTGAGTTTATTGATTGGTAATTCTTCAATTTTACCTCTGAATGAAATCAAGTTTTGAGCCGGCCTGGCTCAGTTGGTAGTGCGATTGACTCTTGATTGTGAGCTCGTGTGTTCGAGTCCAGCCGGTCGCAGGTTAGATTCCTTTCTTTTGGATGAGACAGTAAAAATCACAGTAGGTGTCGGCACGATAAAGAACCCTCATTGCACAATGACCGTAAGTGCCGAGCACAGGCCAAAATTTGAAGTCTTTCACCGACATTTGGTGACGTCTCCATATGAGAGAAAGAGAAAGATTCTTGAGAGGGACGTTAAACAACAATAAATAAACAAACCAAAATACTTTTAGCAATGATTATGTTCTTCAAGAGGTGTATATTTCCTAAATGTGATAACAAATGTAAATTCTGTATTGACATTGCAATTTTTTAATTTGTAAACTATTAAGTATGAGAATACCAATGTGATGTGCCAAATTTGAAATTTGGGACCTCTGTGACCGAATGATTTTAGAGCATCGCGCTTTGAACCATAAAATCTCACTTCTGCTCAACGCAGGAAGCTGATTTCTGTGAGAAAGTTTGCCAGTGTACTTGTGGAAGGCTGGTGCTCCTCCGCTATCATATAGGCCTAACTGAATTTTTTTCGAGTTCGGCGTGCAACACGGTTTAAAATTCAAAATTCACTATTCAAAATTTGAAAATAAATTCAAAATTAAAGTATGTATTTGAAATTAAAAATGAAGTCACTGAAAACTTTTTTAAAAGATTATTATTATTATTGTTGTTGTTGTTGTTATTATTTGGCAAATGATGTTTGTTTATAAACTTTAGCACGTGAAGTTTCATACCAAAACAGATAAAATGTAATAGAATACATTTCTATGAGATCAGTACATCATGCATTGTGAACTAAAAACTGAATAGTACACACTTTTGGGAAAAGCATCAAACCTTATGCTAAAATATATTGCCCTGGCACCAGGCGATCAAACCCTGTTTGTAGGATCAACATAATACCACGTATACAAACTGACAAAGAAATAAGGGATGGTAACTCCGTAATCCCTGTTCTGTAGGATCAACATAATACCACGTATACAAACTGACAAAGAAATGAGGGATGGTAACTCCGTAATCCCTGTTCTGTAGGATCAACATAATACCACGTATACAAACTGACAAAGAAATAAGGGATGGTAACTCCGTAATCCCTGTTCTGTATGATCAACATAATACCACGTATACAAACTGACAAAGAAATAAGCGGTAATAATTTTGTAATATCAACGTAATTATATTACGTATTTAACAATGACAAAGAAATAAGGGATGGTAACTCCGTAATCCCTGTTCTGTATGATCAACATAATACCACGTATACAAACTGACAAAGAAATAAGGGATGGTAACTCCGTAATCCCTGTTCTGTATGATCAACATAATACCACGTATACAAACTGACAAAGAAATAAGCGGTAATAATTTTGTAATATCAACGTAATTATATTACGTATTTAACAATGACAAAGAAATAAGCGGTGATAACTCATTAATCCCTGCTGTGTATGATCAACGTAATTATACTAACACTGACAAAGAAATGAAGAGTGATAGCTCCGTAATCCCTGTTCTGTAGGATCAACATACAAAGAAATTAAAGGTGATAACTCCGTATCTCTGTTGTGTAGGATCAACATAATTATACAACGTACAAAACACTGACAAAGAAATAAGGGATGGTAACTCCGTAATCCCTGTTCTGTAGGATTAACATAATACCACGTATACAACGCTGACAAAGAAATAATGGATGGTAATTCCGTAATCCCTGTTCTGTAGGATTAACATAATATCAAGTATACAACACTGACATTTTCAAATTAGGGGTGATTACTCCGTAATCCGTGTTATGTACGACCAATATATTAATACTACGTATACAGCATTGACAAAGAAATTAGGGGTGATTACTCCGTAATCCGTGTTATGTACGACCAATATATTAATACTACGTATACAGCACTGACAAAGAAATTAGGGGTGATAACTGAACAAAGGAATAATTTTCTCAATAATTATTCCTTTCGCACGGAATATCTTTTTTTCATCGCTATGTCACCTCCCGGGCTTTGTTCATACCAAATAACGATGTAATCTTAAGGTTGTTGAACGGACGTATTGCTGTTTATAAAAATTAGGGAGTAAAGGGAACTGAACAATGCAAAATTGTTAAAGAAGTTCAAAGATCTACGTGTAAATCTAAGTCCCACATAGACTAAGTTCGACCGTCTGTATCTGTATGTCTGCTGTTTTGTAAATTAAACATAATTTCACATTTCGTAAAATGTATAGATTTCTACTGATGCATAATCAAACATCTGGATGGGTGGATACGGTATCAATAAGGGTGGGCGTAACACAACAAAGGGTAATAACTATGTAGATAAGGGTGGATACGGCATCAATAAGGGTGGGCGTAACTCAACAAAGGGTAATAACTATTTTCTTTCTATAAAAAAAGGGTGGATGTGTCATCAAAAGGGGTGGGCGTAACAGAAAAAAGGGTAACAATTATGTAAATGCTGGTGGGTGCGGCAAACGCGAACCCGTCTGAAATATTGTTATACTCAAATACCTGTATCAAGGTTTGCAAAATTCACTTCAGAAATGTAGAAAAAACATTGACTTATAAATGGCAATAATTTATAATGATATAAGGTCACACATGAATTAAAAAAATCAAAATAATCCGATATATTTAAGGATTGTTTTTTCATATTTTGAAAAACATGGAATATACATTCATGAAAACAATTCTGTACAGCACGAGTCATTACATGTATAATTCCATATTTTTCAAAAAATGAAAAACAATCCTTATATGTATATATATTACCATATTTGTGAATTTGTAGCCAGTTGAATACGAAATTCATTCTATATACATGTAAATAACTTTTCGGGTAGGGGTTCATATGACGTATACGTTACAGCTGTGTGTCAAACATTAACTATAAATGCAACCGGTCTGTATACTTGCAATGAGGGAAATAACAGTCGGTATGTAAATATTTTATACTAAAACAAGTATCATATGCGAGCGCTAGCGAGCTCTTTATTGTAGAAATGTCGCAACTTGCGTCAAGTCCAATAATTACTGCGCCCTCTTACGGTCACAGTGTTCCAGTGTGTACTATGGGCTTCGAAAAGTTTCAATCGGCACATCTCAAACGAAGCTCCAGCATACGGGTTCCTTGAAACATGGCTGCCGTAAATATCTAATCTGATTGGTTGAAAAATTCACGTGGTTGAGTACAATGGGCTTTGTACAGCCCGATCCCGTAATAGCAGGATTAGTAGCAGCCTAGATATGACAGCCCAATCCCGTTATAGCCGGGTTAATAGCAGCCTAGATATATTTTGATGGCTTACCAACATATTATTGTTCCAATAAAACAACGCCAAATACGCCTAACCTATAACTTGGACAACAATTTCAGTATGATTTTAAGCGAGCGAAGCGAAAAGGGGTAGAATTGAGCTGTACATACATTGAATGCAGAACACTGTCTACATCAATCTAAACCAAGTGGTTTTGCTAAACCGATGCATTACAGTGTTACATTACGATGTTACAAAGCTGCGCTGGCTTCAGGGCAATGCCTTAGTTCATATTATTTCGTAAATTCTTTTGAACAATTCAGACAAAAGAGCACTGAAAAAGAAAATTGAACAAAACGAAGGATAAATGCTGCATAAATAACGGGAACTGTGGAAATAATGCAAACTTGTCAGAGGTAGCGCAACACTGAACACATGTACCAAAATATAATGTCAATATCTTGATCACAAGTTGATACACAAGTATGTCACGGTAACTTTGTGTTTCTTAAATAGATGCATGACTGTGTGTCCTTGACCTTTTATCGGTTAGCCTGAGTATTGAGTGAGTACGAAGAAATAGAAAACATTTGAGTGAATGATTTTCTTTGTATCTTGTTCACTTGTGGTCGGACTGAAGCCGGTTACGTGAAAAAATGACCCGCAGCAAAATGCTACCCCGGGGATAGGAAAGAGCAGACCAGGGAGCCTGTAGAAAAATGTTTCAGTCTTTCTGTTAATTCATGCTGTGACCTCGTAGAATATATACCAAGGTCATTTTTCTATCATACTAGAAAATAAACCTGGATCATTTGCCCATGGTAGACAACACACCTGGGCCATTTTCCGATGGAATACAACGCTACATGTATCCCGATCAGTTTTTATAAATTCTGCCCAGGTAATATTTCTATGGTAGAAAATGTACCCGGCCATTTTCTATAGTACAGAATATACCCAGGAATTTATTTTTCTGTGGTAGAAAACGTACCCGGGTCATTTTCTATAGTATAACATAGGCTATAGCCAGATAATTTTTCCACGGAAGACAACATATCCCAATCAATTATTTATTGTAGATATGTATTGTACCCGGGCCATATATCTTTGTCATTGATTGCTTCCCGTATTTCGTAAATAAGTGGAAAAAACATTGATTTGTTAAATATTGATTGATTGGGGTACAAATAAAGGGCTCAGTGATAGGATTCGTATTTCACAAACTTCTATCATTCATATTTCCATCGTTGTCCACTTTTGTAAATCCGATGAATTGTGACCCGGAAAACAGGTCTGAGCAATTTTCTACATGTATCCGGGTATGACTGCTGCACAGATTTCCATCGGGGTCACTTTCTACGTTAGACCGGGCTGAGAGATTGACAGACACACGATACGATTAATATATATCCATTGCGTTGCATTGCTGGTGAAGACAAAGTAGGTGACACATACCGCTTAATAAAGATACCGAATTAAATATATATATATATATATATATATATATATATATATATATATATATATATATATATATATATATATATATATATATATATATATAGGCTATGTATATATATTATTTTATATACATCCGTTCCAGTTCCATTTTAGCAACACCCAGGCTTAGGGCATCGGGGACCAGAGCCTATGACGTCATCCTATTGTTTCGCCCAACTTACATTCGCAACTTGGTAACTGCTGTTTCCCAGAGAACAATAATTATCCTTGGGCGTTAATTGCCATTCGAGTAGCAAAGAGAAGCGACAACGACATTATAGATCTAATATAAGACTTCTACGTATCTGCGGCATAAATCTGTATTTACTATTGGGCAATAGTGTAAGTATACGGTGCGGTTTTATTTATCGAAATAACTGTTGTTTAAAATTGCAACTTGTATTTATATCTAATGATAAAAAAAGCTTGCCGATATAAATAATCTCTCTCTCTCTCTCTCTCTCTCTCTCTCTCTCTCTCTCTCTCTCTCTCTCTCTCTCTCTCATTATTATTATTAAAGGAAACATAATTATTATCGATATTTTGAATTTCCCTCTTTTTTAAATCATAAACTATTAAGCGTGAAAACGATATACATTTATTTGTATTTTAGATTCTGTATAGATCTAGTGTTAGGACTAATTTCATGTGATATCCTTTCCAGTTTGGCATCATACACCAATGACCCTTTTTATAATTGCATTTGAAATACATGTATGTACCAGCTAAATAACATACATGTAGTTACAAATACGCGTGCCATCCTTCAAATAAATCGAAATTAGAATGTGAAACGGAACAAGTTGCCCTCTCTCTCATTTTGCCGGGATGCCCGCTTTCCATTAGCGTATCAGATGGTGACTGATTATGTAGCTTTTGTGCAGTATCATTTAGCCTATGCGTTAACCGATCCATTCATGAAAATCTTTGAACATTTTTCTGTTTCTTTCTAGGATTATTTTCTTTTTTATGGACACTTTCTCGTCTCTATGTCACTTTCTGAAGTCAATTCGCTTGATTTATTTACGTTACTTCTACTTATATTTCTGCCTCATATTCTCGTTCTGATGAAGTGTTGAAATATCATTATTAGAATTTTGACAAAAAAATTATTCTGATTTATATAATTTGTGAGTTGAGATGATGGAATATATTTTCTATATTTTTTCATGTCTCTTCCGTTCCTTTCCTTTTCGTTACATTTTTCTTTATCTTATTCTTTTCTTTTTTCACTATATTCTTTTTCTCTGTATCCCCCACTTTGCAATTTTTTCTCACTCTTTCCTTTCTCACTATTGTTTCGTTTTTCTTTCTTTACATATTACAGCATGATTCCTGGTTACACATTTCTTGTGATGGCTGTTTATCATATAATGGGTCATAACAAGCCGAAGAAAGGTGAGAATTTTAAAATACATGCATGTACTTCCTTATGCCTACCGTCTACTCTAGGGTATTAAAATCAATTCCACTCTACTTGAAAATTGTTGATTTTGGCATAAATGTTTTATCACTATTAACTAAAAGATCACGTGTCTGATTTACATGGCATGATTGCGCCACAACGGTAAAATAGAATAATTGAATCACATCTTTGTTTTGGAATATAAGATTTTTTCATGTCTGTGTATAGCTCGTATTAAATTTTGTTATTATATAACATTTACAAGTAGTAAAAATAGGGAAAAAATAAAATAATTATTTGGGGTGGCGGGGGGGGGGTAAACAATGTAATGACCCTTTGATAGACAATAAAAGAGAATAAAATTTCTTAAAGGAAGTCTATATAAATGTACATGTATATTTTTTACCGACTTACACATCCACAATATTTCTGAGTTCTTTACACGCGTTTTTCTCTCTCTTTAGATTAAACATATTTTATTCAATATATACATTGAATAGGATTGGGCAACAAGTTTGACAACATTAAAAATAGCCCTCTCCTATAAGCAGATTTTATACTCAATAATTTTCATAAGTGACCTTTCTCTCTCTCCCGATAGATACAATACCTCCACCACCACCAACTGAAACCAAGGAAACCTTCTGTGGACTTAGAAGTGGATTTTTATTGGTAATTCAATTAAATTTCTAATTTAAAAAAAGTTGTAATAATATCGTATATGTGAAAAAAGATCGAATTTGAAAAATGGTCGAGTAAATATCTATAGTCTTAAATGAATGGCAAAAATAGATTTCATTGATTCTACACATTATATGCAGGTATATACAAAAAGTTTTCTACGGAAATATATCTTTTTAGCATTTTAATCAAAGTTTTGGTCTAACTGCGAGATATATTTTCATTAATCTAAATGACCTTATGTATGTCTTTCATATATGAGATATCTAAAGTATGCCTATAAAATTTAATGTCCTCCAAAGGGAAGTATCAGTATGCGAAAAAACAGAAAAACACTCAACTTTCACAAATTTTCGGCCACTTGGCCTTTATCAAGTGAAAGACGACAATAGTCTTTCACTTGATAAAGGCCAAGTGGCCGAAAATTTGTGAAATTTTAGTGTTTTTCTGTTTTTTCGTATGCCTATAAAGTTTTATAGTAAGTAAGTAAATAAAAAGTAAGTAAGTATATAATTGAGGACAAAATTTTCTTAACTAAATTTTAATTAATTACGTGTATTTCATGGTCATTCCAAGTTATTTTAGGAGGTATCTACTGGATATGTGACCTAATATTCTTGGATTAGGTCATACTAAGTTTTATTTATGTTTAGCGTCCATCCAAAAATCAAAAACCTATCTTTCTATCATACAAAAAAGCACAAGACGATAGAAGAACACAAGACATTTTTATGAGAACAAATGCAATTTTATGCACATTTAAGTGTTTTCCTAATGTGTTAACAAACGAAAAACAAAAACAAACTCATAAAAACCATATCTTTGGCATGTACTAATAAATGACCGAAGAAATGTTTTCTGAATGATGAAAACAAATGGTCATGTTTAACTGTTCATTTTAGGGCTTATCTTCCCTTGTCAATGTTTTCCGATACATTCCGTTATCCGCACACCTTGACAGATTACATTTCATATTTGGCGACATCTAGCGCCGATATACAATTTCACTTAACTTGACACTGACTGCTGACATTTATTTAGCCAATGAATTGACTCGTGGCTTGCAAGTCGCCATTATTCTGTGTTTACGTACTTCCCCTCTATCATGTGGTCGATGCTTGATCGATTGTTAGACGCGATCTGATTTGCTCATGAAAACCGTACCTGCAACCAATAGAAATCGACGCTGCGAAGTCACAGGCCAAATCTAGATCTGTCATGGACTTTGAGTTACGGAGAGGATGTGAAAACAATGACTTGCGAAGATGTTTGTTAGTAAAAAGAAACTTGGAATGACCTTACCTAGCAAGTAACAGCCAGTCACCAACTGTATAAATGAAATGAATTAGTATATGAAGTCAAGTTTATAATATTCTGTCATTTATTCTTATAATATAATTAGTATTCATTTTAGTTACATTTTTAGCAATGTTGTCCCATTGTTCCATTATCATTTCTTCCACTCGGTTTTGTCTGCAGTAAAATCACCCAGACAGAAAATCGGACAATCTCTTGAAAATGGATCATAACTGGAAATGCATATTGAAGACATTGAACAAGATAATAGTGGACATTCCTTTAATATGAAAATAGAGAAACATGCGAAGACTAGAAAAAAACATTTTGAAGACGGAATTTGATAATAGGGATTCATTTATATATTTTGTTAGTTATTCTTGCGTTTGAAAATATATTCGAATTTAGTACCGTGTGTACTTGAAAAAAAAATCCGTAAAAAACAAAAACAAACAAATAAAAAAAACACACATAAAAGCAAAAAAAAAAAAACAAACAAAACAAAAACAATAACAAAAAAAAAATAAATAAATAAAAGCTAATAATAAAGCCAAGAAAAGGAGATTAAATAAGAATACCAAAATACATGATATAATGTACATAAAAACTAGCACATATTGTACCATGTGTGCTTAGAAAAAACACATTGAGAATATAGCAAAAACAAAACAAATAAAAAAAATCTAAAAAGCAAAATAATAATAATAATAATAATACTGTGAAACTTCAAACATATAAGAATACAAAAAAAACATAAAAAATGTACATGTACACAAAAAGAAACACAAACAAACGAAAACAATACTACAACAACCCCAAAAAGTGTTGCTCAGATTAAAGCAAAAGAAAATCCTTGTATATGGTACCGTGTACAACAAATGCAAAAATAACAACAAAACATAAAGGAAAAATGTAATCAATTAAAATAAAAACAAAAATTCCACAAATAACGGCAATAATTTAAAAAAAAATAATGTAAAAAAACCAAAACAAAAACAAATAAAAAGAAATAAAACAAAAATAACAATAAAATTATAAAAAAAAATAATAATAAAATTAATGAAAAAAGCGAAAAAGAATAAGCCAAAAATGACAATAGAAATAAAAAAGACAATAAAAAATAATAAAAAAAACAACAAAAAATCCCAAAAATATCAATAAAAAAAAAAAAAAAAAAAAAAAAAAAATAATCCAAAAAAAACAAAAAACAAAAACAAAAAAAAAAAAAACAAAAAAACAACATCAAAATAAAAAGAAAAAGCACCAAAACAAAATAAAAAATATACAAAAAACAAGTATACAACAAAAAATAATAATAAAATCAATAATTACAAAATATATACAAAAATCATTTTGTAAAACGAAAACAAACATGAAAAAATCATTATGTAAAACAAAAACAAACATGAACAAATCATTATGTAAAACAAAAACAAACATGAACAAATCATTATGTAAAAAAAAACAAACGTGAACAAATCATTTTGTACAACAAAAACAAACATGAACAAATCATTATGTAAAACAAAAACAAATGTGAACAAGTAAAACAAATAATAGCAAACCTAAGCCTCTAAAACGGTTCACTCAAATGAAAGGAAAAGATTATAAAAATAATTAAAAACCAACAACAAAGAAAACAGAAACAACACAGCTATAAAGGAAAAGAATAAGAGTAACAATTTACTATTTAAAGTAAACAAAAACAATACATGTACATATAATAGTAAACACTCGGAAACTATTGTTTCAAATGCAATAAAATGAAAATAGTACTAACTACAGCAGCAACAACAAAAGCAAAAATAATAATAATAATAATAATAATAATAATAATAATAATAATAATTATAATAATAATAATAAGAATAAGAATAAGAATAATGATAATAATAATAATAAACAAACAAAAAACGTGCACAAAAAATAAAGCACGAATAAATGACTAAATAATCAACAAAACAAAATTTAAAAAATAAATATATATTTAAAAACAAAACAATACAAGAACAACGTAAAAAACGTGAAAGGAAAATAAAAAAGTACATGTAATATATAAATAATTGAGTTAACAAAAGTTATTGTTGAAAATATGATAATTTATTTTAAATTATTTGATTTGAATTTATGTTCTTTAATTTCATTATGACACAACATTAAACAATATCGCAACAAACTTTTATCATCTGGTTTGATTTTATTTATCTCCCTTAGCTTTGCTTCGCTGATATTTTTTTTATGTGTTGTGGCATATTTTGTGAATCACTGATAGAGTCCTTGGCTCGGAATCGCGTTCGATCCCCAGCCGGGCACGACGGTTTCCCGTCCTTCAGATGAGACAAATAAAACTGAGGTCCCATGTCAAAGACAGGCTTGGCACGTATTCATGATATTCTTACTGATAATTTACAGAATTCCGATGGAATTCCGTTAATATGACGATTTTATTTATTTATCTATATTTGTATTTCCTTATTCTAAAGAAAAATGTCAAATGTTACAATATCTCCCCCGAAACGTGATTTCAATCATATATGTTGACATTTTGAGAAATTGTGTGAATATGTCGTCATAAGTAAGTCATTTTGTCAATATAACGCAATTAATTATCACATCATGTCGACATAACTAATCAGATTATTTCAACATGTCGATGGCAACTTTATGCCATCGTAAGTAAGCATATGTTTACGACCTTTTGTGAAACTGACATTACGCACACGTAAAAAAATCGTAACTACGTTTACGGGCAAAGTCACGACATTTGAAGTGATCACGATATATTGTATTTCTATTGTTTTGTTTATTAGCCAATAGCTGTATAGATTATTGACATATATAAACATTAATTTCTTACATTAAATATCCATCTATATCAATACAGATCGATACATATAAGTACAGATATAAATACCTATAGGTCAGCTAAAGGTATTACATGAAAGTAGTAGAAATACAATTTCCTAATAACTTAAACATAGTTGATAAACATACCTAAGTTGTATTACATTTTGTGTAAAAGAACCATGATATATAATGGAGTATAGACATTATATATTGTTCCATATTACGAAAGTTTTCAGTTACGGTAGGAACAGGTTCATCTCTTGTAAATTTAATACCAGGTTTATCTAATTTTTGTTAGTTATATTGATTTTCAAAATATGAAAAGGCACTCGGTACATCTCGTGTTTTAAAATTTTGAAAATTAACTAAAATTCCGACAGATTTTTAACAGTATTTTCAAAATTACTTTTTTCTCAAATATTTGTTGGACATTTTGTTCGATTCACGCGGCCGGTATCGGGTCATACCAAAGATTTTTAAAATGGTGGTGAGTATCCCAACGCGAAACGCTCGGCAAACGAAGTGAAAGTCATGAGTCTTTCGGATGAGACTTAAAACCGGGATCCCCTGTCACGAAAAGCGTGGCACTTTAAAGAACCAACTCTGCATTGGTGTGGATCCACAGCACATGCCAATCAGGTAACACTTCACACTACACTAGTGACATCTCCATATGAATAACAATTCTTGCCGAGATGTAAAAACAATAAAACAAAATACATGTAGTATGCTAACCTATCTTAGCCTGTTTTAAGTCTCCTCTAAAGTCCTTTCTCTTCTTAAGCGGAGCATTTGGCGAGCATTCATACAACACGTGTAATTACCTGTCATAAAAAGTCTTAGTTCTGATTTAGTCCGATGTTGGACCTAAAATTGTCGCGTCAGAGAGAAATTCCGAAATTTTGAAAAGAAACGTGGAAACATATGCGATCGGTTTACTGTAATTAAAACACCGATTTGAGTTAAAGATAACGGAACAAAAGAAAAGAATCTGATCATTTCACCATTAGTTTTTTTTTAAAGTTCTTACTCCTTCAGAGCCGACCTGGCTGAGTCGGTAGCGCGCTCGACTCTTGATCGTGAGGTCGTCAGTTCGAGTCCAGCCGGCGGCAGGTTGGTTTCCTGTCTTTCGGATGAGACAGTAAAAACCGATGTCCCGTGTCACAGTTGGATCGGCACGTTAAAGAACCCTCACTGCTCATTGGCCGTAAGTGCAGAGCATAGGCAAAAATTTGAAGCCCTTCGCCGGCCTTTGGTGACGTCTCCATATGAGTGAAAGATTCTTGAGTGGACGTTAAACAACAATAAACAAACTTACTCCTCCATGGCACCTGACCCACCTCTTGATTTCCAGAGGTCCGTGTTTGTCCATTTTTACCAGATTTGTATCTACATCCTTGACATCCTAAAGATTTATACTTTAGTATCTGATATTTTTTATGATCTATAATATAAAAATTCAATGCCTATCCCCCGAAATGGGGAGACTTTTCATTGTCTTCTGGATGATTCCGTCATAATCATAATAGGTGACCACGATGTTAAACTGATAATAGATTTATTTAAAAACACATTCACCAATTACGAGTATTTTTGCAGATATCCAAATACACCAGATTCACACAATTAAAACATTTCGTAAAATTATCACATACACTTATGAGTTTTAAATCAAAGATTGTCAAATGATATTTAAAAGTCAACTTTTGCAACATTTGAATGAATGAGATTAATGTTTAATCAATTTCCTGTTACAAACATGTAGTCTTCCTGAACTACATCCGTCCCCCATGGATAACACTACACGGTCCTGCACAATTTTCACAATTCCACGGTGTCTACACCCACAGAAAAAAAAATGGCATTGAAGTTTGAAATTTCTATTGCAGTATATGTATTGCTGGGTTCAATTATTGATGCACCATAATATTATAAAATCCGTTGATGAAATACTCAGTGTTTTTGACCATGATGCCTTGCTGACTGGTCATGAACTTTCTTAGGTTTCTCTTTTGAATTTTTCGTTGTTTCTCCGGAGTATTTCCACAAACCAACCATTGCTAACATACTGTTTCCACTCATACCTTCGTGATTAGCGTCTTTCTTCTCTTCGTTTTCACTTTCCTTATTAGTCTTGTTAGTTTGTTCAATTTCCCAATCTTCATCCAGAAAACTTGGGATCAGAGAACGTCGTCGATTATTTGGCGAATTAAAGATATTGTCCGTATGTTCATGATCTGATAACGAATTTGGTTGATGTTTTCTCACGTAACGGACGTATCTATTCGACTGTGCTGGTTGATCTGCCATTGTGAATAATATATGGACAATAGAAGAACTATAATACGTATGCGCCGTCCGTTCAGATTCTGAATGCTGTAATATATTTGCGTATGTATATCATATAATAACTGTAATTGTAAAGTAAAAATCCAGAGGGACAGGTAAATGTTTCACCTTTCGTGATCCTTGCTGTAAGTATTCCTTCACAATATGCCAACTGATTTTATACCGTCAAAACAAACACTTCGACCTTGTTTACGGTCGCTCTTATAAAATGCCAATAGGGAAAAATAAGGTCGTAATTCAGAAAAAACAAGTATCTAAATATACTTCAAATGATCATTCAAACATGAACTAACTAATCTAAGTTCAAAATTAATCACTGCATTGTTAATTGAATACAATTAATGGTACCACCTCTTTAATTGTTCACTGAGTACTCGAATTTAACAAACATTGTTACGGCTTAAATCACACTTCATAAATCACCGCACCCTTTATGCACTTTATCAGATAAGTTGATAAGATTTTAATTTTCTAAAACTGAAGATGAGTATGCCAATTTTTGTCCTATTCGTGTCAGATAACAAACACACCGTACACTGAAAATAAATATATCAATTTGGCAAATATTACGGTTATTAATTGTCAAAACGACCTCAGTTCAAAATTCAAATGTTCTTTTTAAAGCAATCGTACTTTAAATGCATTTTCAGTCTTATTTTGAGAACGTCAATTTTTTATGAACATCATAATAATTATATATTGCATATTTTCAGCTTGATATATTTGTTGTTTATTCATTTCGAATGTTGGCAAACTTGAAATAATTAAAGGATATACCTGTATTATGTGATATCTACTTGTTTATTTGATTATAGTTTTGCACTTACCATTGAAATTTTATCATTTGCATAACAGCATAATAAAATGTCATATATTGACTATATCTTTAAAGTAGGATCTTTCACAAACTTTTCACATATCATTTCACATATTATTTTCACAATTTGTACTTCTCGTATATTGAAGTCTCTTGTCAGAGGTAACAATACTATAGCACCGCTTTGATAGAAGAGAAATCAGACATTCAACAATGAAGATTTAAACCTTTCAGAAAAATCTTAGGTAAAAGAAACTTAGTCTTACGTAAGAGATAACAGTTCTTACGTATGGGAGGCTAGGTCCTACATAAGAGATACTAAGTCTTATGTCGGAGATAACGGGTCTTATGTGGGTGATACTAGGTACTCCATAAGAGATATTGTCTTACATTTGAGATAATGTGTCTTATATCAGAAATACAAAGTCCTACGTAAGAGATAATAAGTCTTATGTCAGAGATAACGGGTCTTATAGGGTGGTAATAGGTCCAACGTAAAATATACTAGGTCTTATTGTGAGATGCTAGGTCCTAGTATGTGAGAGATACTAAGTCTAAAGTAAGAGATAACTGGTCCTAAATGATACAAGGTCTTACGTAAAAGATACTAAGTCTTATGTGAGAGATAACGGGTCTTATATGTGAGATGCTAGGTCCTATGTAAGAGATACTAAGTCTTATGTAAGAGATAACTGGTCTTAAATGGGTGATACTAGGTCCTATGTAAGAGATACTAAGTCTTATGTAAGAGATAACTGGTCTTAAATGGGTGATACTAGGTCCTATGTAAAAGATACTCAGTCTTGCGTAAGAGATAACGGATCTTACATGTGAGATACAAGGACCTTAAATGTGTGATACTATGTTCTTTGTAAACGATATTAAATCTTACGTAAGAGATAACTGGTCTTAAGTGTGAGATGATATGTCCTACGTCAGAGATATTGTCTTACAAAAGAGACAGCTGGTCTTACGTGTGAGGTACTAGATCTACTATACACACACACACACACACACACACACACACACACACACACACACACACACACACACACACACACATACATATATATATATATATATATATATATATATATATATATATATATATATATATATATATATATATAATTTGTGTATATAACTTGTTTCCAGATCCTTATGACTTTGTATAGTAATTTGACTATCAATTCAATTCAAGCTAATAAATAAAGTTTAAATCTAACCCCGAGTTTATTGCACTTATTTTACACACTTAATACCGTTTATTGCGTCAGATTAATTGGCTAGCGCCAGATGCAAACATTTTCATGCCCTCTCTGACGCCACGTTTCCAGATCATGCGCACAAAATTGACGTGGATTATTGTCAAAAATGACGATACAGTCCCCAAATAATTTTCTGTAATTATTATTACTATATTCAAATAAGTTCTCAACATTAAATGTACATGCGATAATACCTATGTACATACCTAAACCGAAAGCTTACAATAAGAATTCTAAGTTAAATGTCAATTACCGCTCAATTTTACTTACAAGAAGTATCATGAAATTAAAAGTTCTCTGATTCACGCAATATACAATTTAATAATAACGTATACTCTGTAACCACTGAAACCTTTTTGGCACACATAGTCACCGATTTTGCTGAAGATGACCAGAGATGTAGAAACTAATAGACTTGTTTGAAAAAAAGTGTCAAAACATGTATATGTAGTTCTGTTGCCATGCAAACGGGTGGTAAAGTTGGAAATTTTGGAAAATCTACAATCTTTGCTGTAGAAGTGTAACTTTATATGGCTACATCAGGTGGAAACTATAATCTAAAACAATTCATTTTAATCTTCATTTGATAAAAAAAGATAAATGAATAAAAATAAAAAAAGCCGACCTGACTCAGTCGGTAGCGTGCTCGTCTCTTGATCGTGAGGTCGTGAGTTCGAGTCCAGCCGGCGGCAGTTTGGTTTCCTGTCCTTTGGATGAGACAGTAAAAACCGAGGTCCCGTGTCACAGTAGGTGTCGGCACGTTAAAGAACCCTCACTGCTCAATGGCCGTAAGTGTCGAGCATAGGCCAAAAGTTGAAGTCCTTCACCGGCATCTGGTGACGTCTCCATATGAGTGAAAGATTCTTAAGTGGGACGTTAAACAGCAATAAACAAACAAACAAACATCAAAAATAAAAAAATATGGGGGAAACAACCTAGAAATTAGTGAAATAAAATTCTCCAAAAAAATTCCTCTGCAATTTTACTACTATGAGTTACCTCCCTTCCATAAATTTAGCACTCCTCAATGCTAGGCTGTGTTTCGATACGATACGATATTGTAACTAACGATACACGATATATTGGATTTTATATATCCTTCAGAATTTTCATGTAGACATAATGAAAAGACGACAAAAACGAATGGTTTCAAATTTAATTTGAACAAACAATGAACAGGGGTCTATTTGAACCCAGGAGCACAACTCTAAAGTTGATAGACATAATTAAGTAGCAAGAATTCAATTTCAGTTATATTCCCAAATTTGTAAGACTATGAGCATCAACATTCAATTTTGTTGAAGCAGGCTCTTGTCAATTGTTTGTCCTGAAGTCCTGTTAGTTTGTCAAATCCATATCCGCGCTGTAATATTTTAAATACACAACATATGAACGTCTTACCGGTAATTTGACACGTTTTAACACCGATATTTCTGTTATAAAAAACATGTAGACCTGACATTTGTTATCAGTAGTGGCACTACTACGTTGTTCTTGTCCAAAACATTGATCGTATGATGGCGCGCGGTTTAAATAAAAAGGACGTATGTATTTTAATTTTCTATACGATCAATGTTTTGGACAAGTTTTTTGCAAGAAATTACCTCTAAATCTTATTAGTATTCTTATATTTAAAAAACTGACTTTACTTCTACTAAATACTGTGTACTAAAGACTATCTGTACTGTACTTTTACTAAAATTAGTATAAACCCCAGTGATAACATATTTACTCTATATTTCATATCTTACAGGTATTTGTGGTATATATGTTCATTCCTTTCTATTATATGTAGAAAGTTATATACCGGTAGCCTATTTGAATTATAATATTTTGAAATCAGATTCAGTATCTCTGTAAATTCTCATGTCAGTTTCTACTATTGATAACATAATTTTTGATTTTATTAAACAATTTTCAGATGATTTAGCTGGTTATTTCCATCCATCATAAGACATATTAATTACCGTTAGAGATTTTGTCATTACCAAATCAGTTAAAATCTACCAAATCAAGAAATTATGTTTTTGCGGGAAAAAATAGATCTACATGTATTTCAAGTAATATTTTGCAAAGTTCATAACAGGCTAACAGAACAACACAAGTTTACTAGAACCACGGTCACAACTAGTCATTTTAATTTTTACAACAATCCCAATGGCATTGTGAATAAGTTTTATATCCCTTTAGGCCTATCTCTACTGAAAACGGGCTGTGAGATACTGTGACAGCGCGAGTCCACAGACACAGGTATATAGCACAGGCACTTGTTTCGTATGTCTCGACACCCCACCCCATTGATAGAAACAAGTGCCTGTGCTATATAGGCCTATACTTGAGGACAGATTTTTTTTTAAAATTTTATTAATTTATTATTATCGGCTATATTACTCAACATTGTTGCAGTATTGGTGTATTTTACTTAATTTCGAGTTTTTTTTTCCACGTTTAGAGAATACCAAATTTCAGAAGTTAGATAAAGTGAATGAAAGTATGTTGATTTTCATGTTTAAATAATAAACCTTTTTTGATTCTTCAGTATACTAGTCAATAAAAATACTTTGCTCATAAGTGGTACAAAACTAATATACCTGATCGTAATCAGCTAGCCTATGTGTTCAGGCGGTGAACTGTCAACTGTCAACTCGAGTATATTAAATGTTTTTAAAAATTTCCAAATATAAATTTATAAATGAACGACAAATAATATCGTGGTCGTGAAATTCAAAGTCACTCCATTCTGTCGAAAATAGATCCATTCTGGCCGAAATCAACACAATTTACCCGAATACAAATCGTCGGTATTTGCATTCTGTCTAGGATACACCAATTTTGATCAAATATTTGAATTCTTTCCGAAATTATTCTGTCGAAAATTATGTAAAATTCAAGAAGAATCTCATGCAGGGGAGGCAACTGTTAGTGGCGAGCTGTGAACTAGACCTCGGTGGAATTATCCGGGCACGATTTATCACATATCTCTGATTGTTTACTAATTATGTTGAATTCTCAGATATTTTATATAATCTTGAAAATACATAGTTTTGTACAAAATGTGTGTGATACTGGTGATATTTAGCTTCGAGAACTACACGGTATAGATTATAAACTCTCTTTTTAGTGCTACATATTATTAATTGTATTATTTGCTATCTTTATAAGTGTGTCATTTGTTTGGTCTTGGTTTCAAGTCAAAATTGTCAATAATTGTGTGTTGCAAATCACCCACATTGTAGATTACAAAACATCACGGTCTTAAAATTATGTACATATGGGCACCAAGAGGATACATGTAGGTGAAGTCTCAGTGATAAAAAAGATCCACTGGCACACACAAAGTTAAACTTGATTAAAGTTGTCAACAGATCAAAATAGTTTACAAACAGTAATTCATTTGTTGCTCTGAACATTTTATTTGGGGGATCAAAGACAATAAAGGTATTCCCGTATACCCAACAATAAACATGTGATAATGATTAAATGGCTGTCACTGCTTCATCTGTTTTAACTGTAAACAGAAAGGATACAATATGGATACATATGTACAGAAGGGTGACAAATATGTAGAAATTTTTATTTTTTCCATATCCACATTTTTCTAAACAAATATAACAACTGAATTTCCTGTTCAGTTTCAATACAATTTTCACTTTTAACCATGAAGGTTTTTTTTTTTGGTTTGTTTGTATTGTAATATATTTCCATTATAAAATATTTATCAGCAACACTTAACACTCATACAGGTCTTCACAAGATACACTGTTAAAATGAATAATTAGTAGATTACTCACAACATGTTCATGTATGTATCAATTTTTCCCATGTACATCTAATTTTCTGTTAAATTGGCTTAATATTGAAAACAGCCAATCTTAACATTATTAATCAACAAACTACATATATGTAGTGTTGGACATTTTGAATTTTATGGTATAAATTTAATTTGATAAATAAATTTTAGTTTTATTAAATTCTTTTTGAGATCATTAAATCAGAAATTTGAGTGTGTAAAAATCATGAGAATGTGGCTTTATCAGCTTTACAACTATAGCAGGGTGACCAAAGTGAGGATTTTTTTTTTCTCTTTATAAAATTTATCTTTCATAAATCAGTCACAGAAAGAAATATCTGCAGCACCTTTGATGAAACTTATACCATTAGCATAAAGCCAAAATATTCAATACTTTAAATTCGTGGCAAATATTGCATATGTTTGATCATATAATAAAAAGAATCTGTCAGTAGTTATAGGCAGCTCCCTGGCGAGCCATCTGAATTTAACCGCCACTGTCTATGACTGGTTGTGGAGGCGGCCATGTTGGATTACGAGCTAATGAGAGCCTTCGTTACAAGAGGTTGGGGTCACGAGAGGTCACGTGAGTTCACGAGAAGTCAACGGCTAAAACTAGAACTTGGGTTTTTCCAGTTTTTGGACTGAGAATGAATCTATTTTTAGAACCGAAACTTTGGGTTTTTCCAGGTTTGTGAAAATAGCAGTAACTGTCGCCACAGTCGGAGTGGTTAACGATCCTGCATCAAGTGCGCAAGCGCGAGAAGCGGTAGGACGAGCTCTCGATCGTGATTGGCATTACAAAATGGCGAGACCTACCATCCTGCAAGACAAGTACAGTCAGCTGACGTCACACTAGTGCCATCACATGACATGCCTAAGCGGATTTCAACTCTAAATCGTTTCAGACTTATGATCTAAATGAAGTTCGCACACTAAGTAGTGTTTAGTCGCTACAATATTTTAAACTTGCCGCTACAGAATAACACAACATACATAAAACCTGCATACTTTTAGTTAAGGTTTCTTTTCTAATAAGATGGGTGACCCTTAAAGGACCGTTAATTGCTCCGAAAAGCTGAATAAGGGAGACTCTAGTATTTGTCGAGTAGACGTCGCCAACGACGAACTTCTCATTCTTTCTCTATCATCAGTCGCTTTATCTCTGCCTTTTGTTGTCAAAGATTGACTAATGCTTCCTGAGCTAGTACATATTGTACAGGTGTTGAAAGTGGAGGCTCAGGTCTAGGTGGTCCCTGGTGTTGTGTAGTAGGTGAAGATGGTCTAGTAGGTAATGATGGCGTCCTACCAGAATCTATTGGCCTGTGTTGCCTTACTACAATACGTGTACTCCGTGTAAGAATGATTTTCGTGTTTCTCTCTTCAGGTTGCATATCAATGTCGGATGAGTTATCCACGATGAACTAATACCGAGATTCAGACAGTACTAGCTTATATAGAGTTTATGACGTATGCTGTGTACTCTGTGCTTTCTTGTGATGTGAGCCCCAGATACCAAACAAGTCACATAATCCCTGAATGGCATCTTTCTACTCTCTCTTATCCTTTTTTTTCTCCCCATTTCCCCATCTCCTCTCTCTCTCTCTCTCTCTCTCTCTCTCTCTCTCTCTCTCTCTCTCTCTCTCTCTCTCTCTCTCTCTCGTATCTAGTATGTATCCACACAGATTCGGTGACACAGAGGAATAAAATTATACGACTTATTAGAAGGTATAAAACAGAAGTGTATAACGCAACTCTATGAGACGGGTGGGATACAGAGAGTATAAGTAAGGCATACAAAGAGAATAGGTAAGGGATACAGAAAGTAAGGGTACAAAGGGAGTACGTCTGGTCATATAGGTAATCTCATACATATCAGTAAAGTAAAACGTACTGTTTTGTATGTTTCTCTAGACTGTTACAGAGTTATGAGTGCAAAGTTATACGTGTTTTACTTCATTCTTATGCATTATACATATTCACAATAGGACAACACTAATTCTCTGCAGACTATTTCAAAAGCTCTCTTTAGCGGGATATTAGACTTGATGAAAAATTACCTTGTGTTTGTGTATTTTATGTTGGTTATTAAGGTGTAAACATACAGTATCTAGTATGTATCTACACAGATACGGTGACACAGAGGAATAAAATGATACGACTTATTAGAAGGTATAAAACAGAAGTGTATAACGCAACTGTATGAGAGAGAGAGAGAGATGGGGAGAAAAACGGGACAAGAGAGAGAGTAGAAAGATGCCATTCAGGGATTATGTGACATGTTTGGTATCTGGGGCTCACATCACAAGAAAACACAGAGTACACAGCATACGTCATAAACTCTATATAAGCTAGTACTGTCTGAATCTCGGTATTAGTTCATCATGGATAACTCATCCGACATTGATATGCAACCTGAAGAGAGAAACACGAAAATCATTCTTACACGGAGGACACGTATTGTAGTAGTAAGGCGACACAGGCCAATAGATTCTGGTAGGACGCCATCATTACCTACTAGACCATCTTCACCTACTACACAACACCAGGGACCACCTAGACCTGAGCCTCCACTTTCAACACCTGTACAATATGCACTAGCTCAGGAAGCATTAGTCAATCTTTGACAACACAAGGCATAGATAAAGCGACTGATGATAGAGAAAGAATATGAAGTTCGTCGTTGGCGACGTCTACTCGACAAATACTAAAGTCTCCCTTATTCAGCTTTTCAAAGCAATCAACGGTCCCTTTAATGGCCACCCATCTTATTAGAAAAGAAACCTTAACTAAAAGTATGCAGGTTTTATGTATGTTGTGTTATTCTGTAGCGGCAAGTTTAAAATATTGTAGCGACTAAACACTACTTAGTGTGCGAACTTCATTTAGATCATAAGTCTGAAACGATTTAGAGTTGAAATCCGCTTAGGCATGTCAGCTGATGGCACTAGTGTGACGTCAGCTGACTGTACGTGTCTTGCAGGATGGTGCGTCTCGCCATTTTGTAATGCCAGTCACGGTAAGATTTTGATCTTGTAAAGATAAAAACGCGTACTCTTGATGCATTTTCAATACATCAATACACAGAATAGTGTACTTAATAAACTGTCATTCGACATCGAACGACTCGGATGTGTTTACTTATGTAAAATAGAATGACAATCGTTAGGATGCTACTCGCTACTGTATCAGTGTATATTCGTTCAACATTAAACGTTTGATTTCATTTGTGCTTTTGTTATGACTGATTAGATTAAAGTCTAATATAGTAGTCACGTGGCTAGAGAAAGGTCCAGTTAAGCCTGTGAAAACTCATTTGAGATCTGAACCTCGAGGTGTTAACATCATAATGATAAGAAAACCACTACCAGCAGGCAGCATGAATGAGTGTTTTATTTTTTATTAGATAGGGTCTAGATAATTGTCCTTGCATTAAAATATAAAAAAAGTAAGTCATATGACTTTAAAAAAAACTAGAATAGGCTCCATTAGGTCTCTGAGTGCTCATTTGAGATCCGAAGCTCGAGGTGTCAACATCATTACAATTAATAGAAAACCACTGCCAGCATGGGTGAGTGTTTGAAATTTTATTACATAGGTCTAGTTCTTACCTTATGAAACATGTACAAACAAAAGAGTTCAAACAACATTTATTTAGCTAAAGCTAAATCATGCCATCACGGGAATACCCTAAAAACCTAAACTTTCGGTTCTAAAAATAGATTCACTCAGCTCTGTATAGCCAATCATCAAAGAAGTCAAAGTTGATGAGACGGAGTACGTCGCGTGCGCTGTACTGGTCATATAAAAAGCTGTGCGCGTCTGTTTTCACCGCAATTCGTTTCAGAAGACACAAAATTTAACAAATATGATGAACGTAGTACTTTCCTGGAGGCTGAAACCCTGGTACATCCTAAAGAAACTGAAGATGGCGTCCCAGGAAGACTGGATTATTAAGATGGTACGTCATTACGTGTAGCTGAGCAAAGACCAAAGATGGTCTATTGCCGGTATCTGTAAAGCACAGGGTTTTAACCCAAAAACCAACGACCCTTTTAAGGGACACTCATCTTATTCGAAAAGAAACCTTAACTGAAAGTATGCATTTTTTTGTATGTGTTGTGTTATACTGTAGTGGTAAGTCTAACCTATAGTAAGTGAATGTGAACATTAGTAGTTATAGGCAGCTCCTTGGCGTGCAAATGCGAATTGGCCACTAGGGGGCGCCACCAGTGGCGCTGTTTGATGACGTCATCAGATTGCTGGCTTCTGATTGGTCAATTCGCATTTACACGCCAGGGAACCGCCTGTGACGTCATAAACGGAAGTGCGTCATACCGGAAGTGAGGTCATACCGGAAGTGCATCATACCGGAAGTGAGGTCCTGTTGTCATGGCAATAAGGAGAAAGAGCCAATCGTTGAGCTCGGAGGCGTGTCTATGACCGGAAGTGGAAGGTTGTTGGGGCGGCCATCGTGGCTAACGAGCCAATGAGAACCTTCGTTTCAAGAGGTTGGGGGTCACGTAAGTTCACGAGAAGTCAACGGCTAGAGAGAAAAGTTGGCTTTTCCAGTTTTGAGCTGAGAGTGAATCTATATCTAGAACCGAAACTTTGGGTTTTTCCAGGTTTGTGAAACCAGTAGTTGGTGGCGCCACCGTCGGTGAGACTCTGCAAGTGCGAATGCGCGAGAAGCGGTAGGCCGAGCTCGACTCAGCTTGTACTAAGACTTGTAGAGTATTTACCAACGGAGATCACTCTGTATAGACTTTATAGGTGGAACAAAGGGAGATTACTCTGTATAGAATGTAGAGATGGGGCAAAGGGAGATCACTCTGTATAGACTGTATTGGTGAAACAGAGGGAGATTACTCTGTATAGACTATAGGGGTGGAGCAAAAGGGGCGATGACTCTATATGGACTGTATACACTAAACCAGAGAGGGAGGGTGGGTAGTGAAACTGGAAGTATAGGAAGGGTAGCCATCTTGGGTATGGAATCTCAAAGTTTGTCAAAGTGATCAAGTGTGTACCGTTTTCATGCTTCAAAGTTTGTCAAAGTGATCAAGTGTTTGTATCGTTTATAAGTAAGAGAAAATAAGGATACAAAGCTTAATAGTGTGTGTAACACAACTCTATGAGACGTACACGAGCTATAGAGATTCTAAGTAAGAGAAAATAAGGATACTAAACGTAATAGTGTGTGTAACACAACTCTATGAGACATACGAGCTATAGAGATTCTAAGTAAGAGAAAATAAGGATACTAAGCGTAATAGTGTGTGTAACACAAGTCTATGAGACGTACGAGCTATAGAGATTCTAAGTTAATGATTCAGAGAAAGAATAAGGCACTGGTGAAATAATAGCGACAGTAAAACAGGTGCCCAGATGTCTAGCGTGAGAAATACAGGCAGGGGATTAAATTACAAAATGAAATCATGTTTTGGATAAACAACTTGTCAACACATAGCATCGAAAATAAAATATAGAAATGGAATTTTGGATAATGTTACAGCTGCAAGGTTAAATAAGTCAATCACCCGTATTTCTCAGGTTCTTTTTTAGTTACAAAGCGGGATGTGTTATTGATGTTACACTTGCTGTTCAATAAAATCTATACGATCACGAACTGTTTATTGATTCTTAGTGGGTTACACTTGTTGAACATCGCTTAGTGAAAAACAAAAACCAAAATGGAGAGCATCTATACAGAAGCTATTTACAGAATTATTCTGTTACAACAGAAGACCAAGTGGCGTACAATGAAGTGTAATCGTTACTATTAGAGTCTACTGACGAAACTCAATCAGAGATGGAGGCAATTGAAACATCTGGTGTGGCTTGTGATAAATCGTAACATGTACTTAGCGAAAAATACAGGCAGGAGATTAAATTACAAAATGAAATCATGTTTTGGATAAACAACTTGTCAACAAATAGCATCGAAAATAAAATATAGAAATTGATTTTTGGATAATGTTACAGCTGCAAGGTCAATCACCCGTATTTCTCAGGTTATTTTTGGTTACAAAGTGGGATGTGTTATTGATGTTACACTTGCTGTTCAATAAAATCTATACGATCACGAGCTGTTTATTGATTCTTAGTGGGTTACACTTGTTGAACATCGCTTAGTGAAAAACAAAAACCAAAATGGAGAGCATCTATACAGAAGCTATTTACAGAATTATTCTGTTACAACAGAAGACCAAGTGGCGTACAATGAAGTGTAATCGTTACTATCAGAGTCTACTGACGAAACTCAATCAGAGGGTGGTCAGATGCCAAGTGTCAAAAAATGTCAAAAACAGGTGGCCAGATGCCAAGTGTCAAAAACAGGTGGCCAGATGTCTAGACGTGGGGAAAAAATCAATACGTGACGTCATTAACTCTATATAAGCTAGTACTGTCTGAGTCTCGGTATTAGTTCATCATCATGGACAACTCATCATACATGGAAATGCAACCTGAAGAGAAAAACATGCGAATCATCCTTACACGAAGGACACGTATTGTAGTAAGGCCACGCAGCCCAATCAATTCTAGTAGGACCCCTGTGACACCGACTACTGCAGTTTTTGTATGTGTTCTGTTATACTATAGTGGTAAGTCTAACCTATAGTTAGTAAGTTATTTCTTTTATTTGATTGATCAAATTTTATGAGATAGAAATTCAAAACGAGGCAATTCTAAAAATAGTAACATTAAAAACTTGAGATTAAGTTCAGTTAGACTACTGAGAACTCATTTGGCATCCGAAGCTCGAAGAGTCAACATCGTCAGAAAATTGGGTGAGTGTTTAATTTTTTATTTTATATACAGAAGTACAAGAAATATAAAAACTTGTTGAAACAACGTAAGTGAACAACTTCATACTTTGTCACTTGTGTCACTTGTGTCTGTCACTTGTGTCACGTTGAGACTTCATAACTTAGAACGTTGCACACGTTGCAAACTTTGAGAGCGATACAAACACTTGATCACTTTGACAAACTTTGAAGCATGAAAACGGTACACACTTGATCACTTTGACAAACTTTGAGAACGACACACACACACTTTATCACTTTTGCAAACTTTGAGTACGTTGCACACTTTCATGTTCTATGTATCTCTCTCTCCTGCCGTGAGATTAGTCAGTCCCTGAGAAACTAGATATCCCTTGATTCCATACCCAAGATGGCTACCCTTCCTATACTTCCTGTTTCACTACCCACCCTCCCTCTCTGGTTTAGTGTATACAGTCCATATAGAGTCATCGCCCCTTTTGTTCCACCACTATAGTCTATACAGAGTAATCTCCCTCTGTTTCACCTATACAGTCTATACAGAGTGATCGTCTTTGCCCAATCTCTACATTCTATACAGAGTAATCTCCCTTTGTTCCACCTATAAAGTCTATACAGAGTGATCTCCGTTGGTACATACTCTACAAGTCTTAGTACAAGCTGAGTCGAGCTCGGCCTACCGCTTCTCGCGCATGCCCACTTGCAGAGTCTCACCGACGGTGGCGCAATCAACTACTGGTTTCACAAACCTGGAAAAACCCAAAGTTTCGGTTCTAAATATAGATTCACTCTCAGCTCAAAACTGGAAAACCCCAACATCTTTCTCTAGCCGTTGACTTCTCGTGAACTCACGTGACCCCCAACCTCTTGAAACGAAGGCTCTCATTGGCTCGTTAGCCAAGATGGCCGCCCCAACAATCTTCCACTTCCCGTCATAGACACTCCTCCGAGCTCAACGATTGGCCATGACAACAGGACCTCACTTCCAGTATGACGCACTTTCGGTATGACCTCACTTCCGGTATGACGCACTTACGCTTATGACGTCACAGGCGGCTCCCTGGCGTGCAAATGCGAATTGACCAATCAGAAGCCAGTATTCTGATGACGTCATCAAACAGCGCCACTGGTGGCGCCCCCTAGCGGCCAATTCGCATTTGCACGCCAGGAAGCTGCCTATAAATACTAACATTCACTAGTTCTTTTACTTGATCGATAAAATTTTATTAGATAGAAATTCATACTAGTCAATTCTAAAAAGAGTAACTTTAAAATCCTTGAGAATAAGTTCAGTTAGACATCAGAGAGCTCATTTGGCATCCAAAGCTCTCACAGTCAACATCGTCAGAATAATCCTCTGGATGAGTGTTTCAATTTTTTATTTTATATACAGAAGTACAAAAACGTTATGAAATAATAGAGATACTTTTTTCACTGTCTGAACTTTGATACTTGTTGAAACGACGAAAGTGAACATCTTCATACTTCACCACTTTGTCACTTGTCACTTGTGTCACTTGACTTCATAACTTAGAACGTTGCACACGTTGCAAACTTTGAAACATGAGAACGGTACACACTTGATCCTTTTAGCAAACTTTGAAACATGAGAACGGTACACACTTGATCCTTTTGGCAAACTTTGAAACATGAGAACGGTACACACTTGATCCTTTTGGCAAACTTTGAAACATGAGAACGGTACACACTTGATCTTTTTGGCAAACTTTGAAACATGAGAACGGTACAAACTTGATCACTTTTGCAAACTTTTGAGTACGTTACACACTTACATGTTCTATGGTTCTCTCTCCTGCCGTGAGATTAGTCAGTCTCTGAAAAACTAGATATCCCATGATTCCATAGCCAAGATGGCTACTCTTCCTATACTTCCTGTTTCACTACCCACCCTCCCTCTCTGGTTTAGTGCATACAGTCCATGAGAGTAATCTCACCTTTTGCTCCATCCCTATAGTCTATACAGAGTAATTTCCCTTTGTTTCACCTATAGAGTCTATACACAGCGATCTCCCTTTGTTCCACCCATACAGTCTATACAGAGTAATCTCCATTTTTCCTACTCATACAGGCTATACAGAGTGATCTCCCCTTTGTCTCATCTATACAGTCTATACACACTGATCTCCCCATTTGTCCTACTCATACAGTCTATACAGAGTGATCTCCATTTTGTCCTACCCATACAGTCTATACAGAGTGATCTCCCTTTTGTCCTTTCCCTACAATCTATACTTAGTACAAGGATAACATGTTCAAGCTTGACTCACGGTTACGAGCTCGGCCTACCGCTTCTCGCGCTTGCGCACTTGATACAGGATCGTTAACCACTCCGACTGTGGCGACACCTACTGCTGGTTTCACAAACCTGGAACAAACCAAAGTTTCGGTTCTAAAAATAGATTCACTCTCAGTCCAAAAACTGGAACAACCTAACTTCTAGTTTTTGCCGTTGACTTCTCGTGAACTCACGTGACCTCTCGTGACCCCGACCTCTTGTAACGAAGGCTCTCATTGGCTCGTTATCCAAGATGGCCGCCTCCACAACCTTCCACTTCCAGTCATAGACACACATCCGAGCTCAACGATTGGCTTTTTCTCCTTATTGCCATGCCAACATGACCTCACTTCCGGTAATGACGTCACAGGCGGCTCACTGGCGTGCCATTTGAATTGACCAATCAGGAGCAAGCATTCTGATGGCGTCATCAGTGGCGGTTAAATTCAAATGGCACGCCAGTAAGCTGCCTATAACTACTTTTGTCACGAGTTTCCATTCATATCACATTTATGATACTTGTTATGTGTTTTCCATTTTTACTTGCCAGAGGCTCGAAAAAAGGAAAATTCAAAAACTCGTTTCATAAAGGTGATATAAATGGAAACTCGTGACAGTTATATATAGATGTAACAATGTCCTCTATCATATATATTGACAACAGGGAAATGCGGCTTAGGTCATTTTATTCCATATAATTGTATAATTGTACACAATCGTACTCGATCGTATGTGATGTAATTACAATGGTATTAGTGACAATAAATATATAAATATGTAAATGCTCAATAATGATGAAATGTAATGCAGATCGCTTAGCAGTTAAATTAAAGGGTAAAATACTATAGTAAGAGTTATCTCTCCTTCTCACATGCGATCTTTACGATAACTTTACGTGTTACAATCTGTATAATTTGAGCAAATGTAAAATGTACTTTCCTTCTTCTTCAACAAAATAAACAAAAAAGGACCAGGGTACCTACGAAGCAAAAGATACAATTCTCAATACTCTAAAAATTAAACATGCGCTGATACAATCGCACTTTTTGAAATATAAAAATAAAATCCGTACGTAATCATACTGAATCAGTACGTATTAATTCAGATAATTATGTACATTTGACTATTCTGCTTCATACTGAATAAAGAAGAAATTGTTAAAATAAGGAATTATGGATTCACATTTAAATAAGAAATGTTTATAAGGTCAATATGAGAAAAAATTAAAGTCAACTTTTTTATTTGTCCTCAAGTCATTGTCGTCTGTAATATTTGTGTCTGCTATGCAGATAAGTAGTAATGGCTGAATGTAGTTGTAGATTGTTGAAGTCAAATTTGAAAACTAATTATTGTGCGTAATTACGCTTTGCGCATGATGGCTTTAAGGACATCGCTGACCAATGGTCGACTGAGTGACCTATTACTATACACATGTAGTTTGTAAAAGGACTTTTGGTATAAGTTTTACATTGGCCTATGGCAATGCAAAGAAAGAAATGGACAAAAAAGAATCTGAACTAAATCATTCTGACTTCAATTATTTCCTTGTATTTACGGTTACCGTATAGAATATGGTTGCCTGTAAATTGATAAGTGAGTTTGATTAAAATATATACAGTAATGAGATATACACCAAAATGATACGAATAAAATATCACATAGATTGTACTGTATTTTTATAACTCTTTTCATCTATTTTCTACATACTAGTTTTCTACCTGAATAAGCCAAAGTGCGCCTTCTCTCTCGTTTAAAAACATTCGAAATTCCTCTCTGATATTGTCCTAATGCGAGAGATAAATTACGAAACGCATTTGATTTTCTGAAAGGTCATTGCATACTGAAATACAGTCGGCTTTCAAGGCTAGGTACGGGAAGAAAAATCTAGATCTTTTTCCAACGTTTAAAGATTAAGATCATGTATTTGAACACACGTTTTATCGGATTCTCGTTTTTAGAATAGATCTATTATTAAACATATCAAAGCTGTTTTAAAAAGGTAAAAACTGATGCTCAAAAAGAACCACCGTGGTTCCGCGATAGTCTGCTCGATTAGTAACCGGACGGCCGCGGGTTCGAGTCTCGGCGGAGGCGGCTGACTTTTTCTGTTCTTCGGATGAAATAATTAAAAACCGAGGTCCCGCGACACGGTAGGTATCGGTACGTTAAAGAATCCTCCCTGCTCAATGGCCGTAAGTGCCGTCATAAGGTCAAAATTTGTAGCCCTTCACCGGCATTTAGTGACGTCTCAATAATTATGAATGAAAGATTCTTGAGTGGGACGTTAAACAACAATACGATATCAACAACAACAAATGTTGAAAAGAAGCAAGTTTAAGGGCAAATAATAAATCTACATCGCTAAATCCTCTGAGTGTACCCTCCGTTAATCCAGAGCTGTAACTAGGGCCCGATAACAGATGACGCAGGGGTTTGGGGATCGAACATTTAGATAAAAATAACACTATTTCCAAACATTTCAATGTCATTATTTATTTTTTTAAATGGCCAATCATTGGTAGTTACGACCCTGTAATCATCATTTTGACGGCTTATATTGCTTTAAGTAAATACATGTGACATGTACATTTTTTATTTTTACGCCACACAACAATTTTTCAGTTATATGATGGAGTAGTGAATCCGGTTACAATGTACCCGGGAAGAAAACACAGCCTTCTGCAAGTAAACTAGCAAACTTTCTCACAAAATTCATCTTAGGTTCCAACGGAACTCGAACCTGCGCTTACCAGCAGTGAGATACTACATGATTCAAAACACGATGTTCTTACCACTCGGGCACGGAGGTGCTAATCAAGGATACGTCGTTTCCGAGACCCGGAATGGTTCAGAAATTACAACTGTGGCTTCGCAAAAATTTAGGGCACTTTGGTTGCGGTGAATACGAAGTAACCATGGAGGGTAGAGGAAATCAATATAAATCAAAAAGCAAGTGCTGATATGTGGGGCTATGTTGTAAATCGGATTCCACAGAGAAAAATAAGTCAGATAAATATCCGTGGATGGACGACAATTCATTTAAACCGAATTTGCCAATGAAAATATGAACCTACAACTGAAGCGTATTTAGGTCTATTGTTATATTTAAGTTTTACAATTCAGCGAATTGAAAACTATTTAGATTGTTATAGACCGTTTTCAATTCGCTGAATTGTAAAACTTAACACTATGACTGATACGCCGTCACTGGCGCTGATGTAAACAAACACAAATCACATTATCTACATTGTTGTGAAACTCCTCAAACATATGTTTTAACATTCAATTTTTATTCTGTGTTTGTCTAAAGCCTCAGTCACAGCCGCTCGTACTACCTTGATGAAAATTATCCATCACAACCTTTGTTTTTTGAATTAATGCGGGTGGATATTGGGTTTACATATATAGTCACCTATCAGGATTTTTTAATATTTCATTATAGCTTGAAAATAGTACAGTTTAAAACAATTGAACAAAGTAATAATGGGGGTGCACTAACAACGTCAACAATTTTGTTTAGCTCTTGCGTTTAGGTCCAATGTGGGAAGACCATAGATGATAAATCTTTCAAACTTAACACGCAGATTGACTTTAGTGAGGAATATCCATCACAACCTTTGTTTTTGAATTTTGGTAGGTGGATCAAAGTAGTAAAGTAATGGGGTGGGGATTAACATTTTGGTTGAAGCAAATTCTCGGCAATGGATAGAGGTACATACCTCAAACTTGGTCTGTAGGTTACCTGTGAAAAGTGCAATTGAATTATGTGAGTTTGAATTTCGGACGGTGGATCAAAGTAACTGTAACTGAGGTTTCATGTGTGGGTAAGGATCATCATTTGCCTTTGGTTAAAGTGCAATTGAATTGGGGGATCAGGTTGAAGGAAATTCTTGGCAATGGAAAGTAAAGACTTCATACTTGTTTTCAGTTTCTGTCAAGGCCCCGCAATCGGGCCATTTCGCCTTTAGCGGTTTCTTGTTCAGTGATATATGGCGACCAGTTTTTATTAGTGGAGGAAAGAACTCGGTAACGATGTACCGGAAAGAGACCACCGCACTTCCGCAAGTAAACTAGCAAACTTTCTCACAAATATCAGCTTAGGTTCCAGCTGGGCTCGAACTTGCACTGACCGGAAGTGAGAAACGTCAATCGTGGTTCATATCCCAATACTCTACCACTCGGTCACAGAGATCACACTAATACCAGTTAAGGCTTCCAAATTATTGAAATGGGATTGTATCTCACATTCCTAAGGGTTTCTTATAATAATATTGCCTCACAATAATCCAATGCGCATTGAGATTTGTAATTTATAGCACTTTTGAATAGTATATACTTATGAAAATTTCTAGATCCACCACTGCAACATTTTACATTTCTGACCACATGACAATAGCGAAAAAAAAAATGAAGAAAATAAATAATCTGTCCCAGGTCTGCTTGAAAATAAATATTCTGTCCTGAGACGGTAAGAAAATAAATAATCTGACTCGACAAATTTTGCCAGCCCCCCCCCCTTCCGAATCAAATGGTCTTCCCCTAAGGCTTCACTGAGCGGATATGATGCATGTTATAACCAACTAATAAACACTGCTTAATTGGCATAGTTAGCAAGAATACTATTGAAATTAAATATGCTGATTATCGCGATATTATTGTGATCATTTCGGCAAAATGCGCTAATCTCAATCAAGATAACAGCTGTACAGTAGGCATAAATAAGCAGCGTCATCCTTGGATAATCTATGACGTCGCAAAATCCTGACACACTTTTTACGGCAGAGGGTCTACCCTGTGGTCACCAACATCTAAATTCTACATGATTTAGACTTGTCGGCAACATTGTGTTCAAACAAATTTAATTTTTCATAATTCTAAAATAAAGTATATCTAAGTGTTAACTCAAACGTCTGTCCACAATTGATTATTAGAAAAGCATCTGGAACATCTTTGGATTCGACTTAACCTAACCCTAACCTCTAGTGAGCCTCTTTAGTGTAAGAAGACTGTACACGATAGATCACCAAAATGTAGGCCTATATACGAAACACGAGGAACATGACTGCAATGTATTATCTTATACTTAGAGTTAGAGCGTAGACTACTTGTATGTTTTTGGAGGAGACAGATCCTTGTTAGATCTTTCATCAGATAGATTAGATATAGATCTGCATTTTATATGATTAGATAAAACAAGGTATGTAGAGCTTTATATCAAAATGATTATAAATTGAGAAATCCTCAACTCCAAAAAACAAACAAACAAACAAAAAAACAATAACAGAAACATTAACATGGTAGATCTATAAGGCAGCCATGTACATTAACCTTATATCATGTATGCTGGACTTATATCATGTATACAAACCTTATACCATGTACACTAGCCTTATACCATGAACACTAGCCTTATACCATGTATACTAGCCTTATACCATGTATACTAACCTTATACCATGTACACTAGCTTTATATCATGTATATTAGCCTTATATGATGTACACTAGCTTTATACCATGTACTCTAGCTTTATACCGTGTACACTAGCTTTATACCATGTACACTAGCTTAATACCATGTACACTAGCCTTATACCATGTACACTAGCCTAATATATTGCACACTAGCTTTATATCATGTACACTAGCTTTATATCATGTACACTAGCTTCATACCATGTACACTAGCCTAATATATTGTACACTAGCTTTATATCATGTACACTAGCCTAATATATTGTACACTAACCTTATATCATGTATACTAGCCTTATATCATGTACACTAGCTTTATATCATGTACAATAGTTTTATATCATGTACACTAACTTTATATCATGTACACTAGCTTTATATCATGTAAACTAGCTTTATATCATTTACAATAGTTTTATACCATGTACACTAGCTTTATATCATGTACACTAACTTTATATCATGTACATTAACCTTATATCATGTACACTAGCTTTATATCATGTACACTAGCTTTATATCATTTACAATAGCTTTATATCATGTACACTAGCTTTATATCATGCACACTAACTTTATATCATGTACACTAGCTTTATATCACGTACACTAAACACTAGGTACCATGTTCACCATTACTAGCGTAATACCCTGTACACTAGCTTTATATCATGTACACTTGCTTTATATTATGTACACTAGCCTTATACCATGTACACTATCTTTATATCATGTTCACTGACCTTTTATAATGTATGCTAGCGTCATATTTCATGTACACTAACCTTATATCACGTACAACGTACATTAGCCTTATATCATGTATACTAGCATCATATCATGTACACTAAACTTATATCATGTACACTAGCCTTATGTACCATGTACACTAGCCTTATACCATGTACACTAACCTTAAACCATGTACACTGACCTTATACCATGTACACTAACCTTATACCATGTATACTAACCTTATACCATGTACACTAGCCTTATGTACCATGTACACTAGCCTTATACCATGTACACTATCCTTATACCATGTACACTAACCGTACACCATGTATAATAGCCTTATACCATATACACTAATCTTATACCATGTACACTAGCCTTATACCATGTACACTAGCCTTATACCATGTACACTAACCTTATACCATGTACACTAACCTTATACCATGTACACTAACCTTATACCATGTACACTAACCTTATACCATGTACACTAGGCTTATACAATGTACACTAGGCTTATACCATTTACACTAGCCTTATACCATGCACAAGCCTTATACAATGTACACTAACCTTATACCAAGTACACTAGCCTTATACCATGTATACTAACCTTATACCATGTACACTAACCTTATTCCATGTACACTAGCCTTATACCATGTACACTAGCCTTATACCATGTACACTAGCCTAATATATTGTACACTAGCTTTATATCATGTACACTAGCTTTAGACCATGTACACTAGCCTAATATATTGTACACTAGCTTTATATCATGTACACTAGCTTTATACCATGTACACTAGCCTAATATATTGTACACTAACCTTATATCATGTATACTAGCCTTATATCATGTACACTAGCTTTATATCATGTACAATAGTTTTATATCATGTACACTAACTTTATATCATGTACACTAGCTTTATATCATGTAAACTAGCTTAATATCATTTACATAGTTTTATAGCATGTACACCTAGCTTTTATATCATGTACACTAACTTAATATCCATGTACACTAACCTTATATCATGTACACTAGCTTTATATCATGTACACTAGCTTTATATCATTTACAATAGCTTTATATCATGTACACTAGCTTTATATCATGCACACTAACTTTATATCACGTACACTAAACACTAGGTACCATGTTCACCATTACTAGCGTAATACCCTGTACACTAGCTTTATATCATGTACACTTGCTTTATATTATGTTCACTAACCTTTTATAATGTATACTAGCGTCATATTTCATGTACACTAACCTTATATCACGTACAACGTACATTAGCCTTATATCATGTATACTAGCATCATATCATGTACACTAAACTTATATCATGTACACTACTTATGTACCATGTACACTACCCTTATACCATGTACACTAACCTTATACCATGTACACTAGCTTTATACCATGTACACTAACCTTATTCCATGTACACTAACCTTATACCATGTACACTAGCCTTATGTACCATGTACACTAGCCTTATACCATGTACACTATCCTTATACCATGTACACTAACCGTAGCATGTATAATGACCCTCTTATACCATATACACTAATCTTATACCATGTACACTAGCCTTATACCATGTACACTAGCCTTATACCATGTACACTAGCCTTATACCATGTACACTAACCTTATACCATGTACACTAACCTTATACCATGTACACTACCCTTATACCATGTACACTAGGCTTATACAATGTACACTAGGCTTATACATTTACACTAGCCTTATACCATGCACAAGCCTTATACAACGAACACTAACCTTATACTCCAAGTACACTAGCCTTATACCATGTACACTAACCTTATTCCATGTACATTAGCCTTATACCATGTACATTAGCCTTATACCATGTAAACTAGCCTTATACCATGTACACTAACCTTCTACCATGTACACTAACCTTGTACCATGTACACTAACCTTATACCATGTACACTAGCCTTATACCATGTACACTACCCTTATACCATGTACACTAGGTTTATACCATGTACACTAGGTTTATACCATGTACACTAGCCTTATACCATGTACACTAGATTTATTCCACCAGCCTTATACCATATATACTAGCCTTATACCATGTACACTAACCTTATACCATGTACACTAGCCTTATACCATGTACACCAGCCTTATACCATGTACACTAGCCTGATACCATGTATACTAGCCTTATGTACCATGTACACTAGCCTTATACCATTATACTAACCTTATACCATGTACACTAACCTTATACCATGTACACTAGCCTTATTCCATGTACACTAGCCTTATACCATGTATACTAGCCTTATATACCATGTACACTAGCCTTATACAATGTATACTAGCTTTATACCATGTGTACTTACCTTATACCATGTACACTAGCCTTATACCATAAAACTAGCCTTATACCATGTACACTAGCCTTATACCATGTATACTAACCTTATACCATGTACACTAGCCTTATGTACCATATACACTAGCCTTATACCATGTACACTACCCTTATACCATGTACACTAACCTTATGCCATGTATACTAGCCTTATATACCATGTACACTAACCTTATACCATGTACACTAGCCTTATGTACCATGTACACTAGCCTTATACCATGTACACTAAACTTAAACCATGTACACTGACCTTATACCATGTACACTAGCCTTATACCATGTATACTAGCCTTATACCATGTATACTAGCCTTATATACCATGTACACTACCCTTATACAATGTATACTAGCTTTATACCATGTGTACTTACCTTATACCATGTACACTAGCCTTATACCATAAAACTAGCCTGATACCATGTACACTAGCCTTATACCATGTATACTAACCTTATACCATGTACACTAGCCTTATGTGCCATATACACTAGCGTTATACCATGTACACTACCCTTATACCATGTACACTAACCTTACACATATGTATACTAGCCTTATACCATATACACTAACCTTATACCATGTACACTAGCCTTATGTACCATGTACACTAGCCTTATACCATGTACACTAAACTTAAACCATGTACACTGACCTTATACCATGTACACTAGCGTTATACCATGTAAACTACCTTATACCATGTACACTAGCCTTATACCATATACACTAGCCTTATACCATGTACACTAGCCTTATACCATGTACACTAACCTCATACCATGTACACTAACCTCATACCATGTACACTAGCCTTATACCATGCACAAGCCTTATACCATGTACACTAACCTTATACCAAGTACACTAGCCTTATACCATGTATACTAACCTTATACCATGTACACTTACCTTATACCATGTAAACTAGCCTAATACCATGTACACTAGCCTTCTACCATGTACACTAACCTTATACCATGTACACTAACCTTTTACCATGTACACTACCCTTTATACCATGTACACTTGCTTTATACCCACTAGCCTTATACCATGTACACTAACCGTACACCATGTATAATAGCCTTATACCATATACACTAATCTTATACCATGTACACTAGCCTTATACGATGTACACTAGCCTTATACCATGTACACTAGCCTTATACCATGTACACTAACCTTATACCATGTACACTAACCTTATACCATGTACACTAACCTTATACCATGTACACTAACCTTATACCATGTACACTAGGCTTATACAATGTACACTAGGCTTATACCATTTACACTAGCCTTATACCATGCACAAGCCTTATACAATGTACACTAACCTTATACCAAGTACACTAGCCTTATACCATGTACACTAACCTTATTCCATGTACATTAGCCTTATACCATGTACATTAGCCTTATACCATGTAAACTAGCCTGATACCATGTATACTAGCCTTATATACCATGTACACTAGCCTTATACAATGTATACTAGCTTTATACCATGTGTACTTACCTTATACCATGTACACTAGCCTTATACCATAAAACTAGCCTGATACCATGTACACTAGCCTTATACCATGTATACTAACACTTATACCATGTACACTAGCCTTATGTACCATATACACTAGCCTTATACCCATGTATACTACCCTTATACCATGTACACTAACCTTACACAATGTATACTAGCCTTATACCATATACACTAACCTTATACCATGTACACTAGCCTTATGTACCATGTACACTAGCCTTATACCATGTACACTAAACTTAAACCATGTACACTGACCTTATACCATGTACACTAGCCTTATACCATGTAAACTAGCCTTATACCATGTACACTAGCCTTATACCATATACACTAGCCTTATACCATGTACACTAGCCTTATACCATGTACACTAAACCTCATACCATGTACACTAACCTCATACCATGTACACTAGACTTATACCATTTACACTAGACTTATACCATGCACAAGCCTTATACCATGTACACTTAGCCTTATACCAAGTACACTAGCCTTATACCATGTATACTTAACCTTATACCATGTACACTAACCTTATACCATGTAAACTAGCCTTATACATGTGTACACTAGCCTTCTACCATGTACACTAACCTTATACCATGGACACTAACCTTTTACCATGTACACTACCCTTATACCATGTACACTTGCTTTATACCATGTACACTAGCCTTATACCATGTACACTAACCGTACACCATGTATAATAGCCTTATACCATATACACTAATCTCTTATACCATGTACACTAGCCTTATACCATGTACACTAGCCTTATACTATGTACACTAACCTTATACCATGTACACTAACCTATACCATGTACACTAGGCTTATACAATGTACACTAGGCTTATACCATTTACACTAGCCTTATACCATGCACAAGCCTTATACAATGTACACTAACCTTATACCAAGTACACTAGCCTTATACCATGTACACTAACCTTATTCCATGTACATTAGCCTTATACCATGTACATTAGCCTTATACCATGTAAACTAGCCTTATACCATGTACACTAACCTTCTACCATGTACACTAACCTTGTACCATGTACACTAACCTTATACCATGTACACTAGCCTTATACCATGTACACTACCCTTATACCATGTACACTAGGTTTATACCATGTACAGTAGGTTTATACCATGTACACTAGCCTTATACCATGTACGCTAGCCTTATACCATGTACACTAGCCTTATACCATGTATACTAACCTTATACCATGTACACCAGCCTTATACCATGTATACTAGCCTTATACCATGTACACTAACCTTATACCATGTACACTAGCCTTATACCATGTACACCAGCCTTATACCATGTACACTAGCCTGATACCATGTATACTAGCCTTATGTACCATGTACACTAGCCTTATACCATGTATACTAACCTTATACCATGTACACTAACCTTATACCATGTACACTAGCCTTATTCCATGTACACTAGCCTTATACCATGTATACTAGCCTTATATACCATGTACACTAACCTAACACAATGTATACTAGCCTTATACCATATACACTAACCTTATACCATGTACACTAGCCTTATGTACCATGTACACTAGCCTTATACCATGTACACTAAACTTAAACCATGTACACTGACCTTATACCATGTACACTAGGTTTATACCATGTACAGTAGGTTTATACCATGTACACTAGCCTTATACCATGTATGCTAGCCTTATACCATGTACACTAGCCTTATACCATGTATACTAACCTTATACCATGTACACCAGCCTTATACCATGTATACTAGCCTTATACCATGTACACTAACCTTATACCATGTACACTAGCCTTATACCATGTACACCAGCCTTATACCATGTACACTAGCCTGATACCATGTATACTAGCCTTATGTACCATGTGTACTTACCTTATACCATGTACACTAGCCTTATACCATAAAACTAGCCTTATACCATGTACACTAGCCTTATACCATGTATACTAACCTTATACCATGTACACTAGCCTTATACCATGTACAATAACCTAACACAATGTATACTAGCCTTATACCATATACACTAACCTTATACCATGTACACTAGCCTTATGTACCATGTACACTAGCCTTATACCATGTACACTAAACTTAAACCATGTACACTGACCTTATACCATGTACACTAGCCTTATACCATGTAAACTAGCCTTATACCATGTACACTAGCCTTATACCATATACACTAGCCTTATACCATGTACACTAGCCTTATACCATGTACACTAACCTCATACCATGTACACTAACCTCATACCATGTACACTAGACTTATACCATTTACACTAGACTTATACCATGCACAAGCCTTATACCATGTACACTAACCTTATACCAAGTACACTAGCCTTATACCATGTATACTAACCTTATACCATGTACACTAACCTTATACCATGTAAACTAGCCTTATACCATGTACACTAGCCTTCTACCATGTACACTAACCTTATACCATGGACACTAACCTTTTACCATGTACACTACCCTTATACCATGTACACTTGCTTTATACCATGTACACTAGCCTTATACCATGTACACTAACCGTACACCATGTATAATAGCCTTATACCATATACACTAATCTTATACCATGTACACTAGCCTTATACCATGTACACTAGCCTTATACCATGTACACTAACCTTATACCATGTACACTTACCTTATACCATGTACACTAACCTTATACCATGTACACTAACCTTATACCATGTACACTAGGCTTATACAATGTACACTAGGCTTATACCATTTACATTAGCCTTATACCATGCACAAGCCTTATACAATGTACACTAACCTTATACCAAGTACACTAGCCTTAATACCATGTACACTAACCTTTATTCCATGTACATTAGCCTTATACCATGTACATTAGCCTTATACCATGTAAAACTAGCCTTATACCATGTATACACTAGCCTTATATACCATGTACACTAGCCTTATACAATGTATACTAGCTTTATACCATGTGTACTTACCTTATACCATGTACACTAGCCTTATACCATAAAACTAGCCTGATACCATGTACACTAGCCTTATACCATGTATACTAACCTTATATCATGTACACTAGCCTTATGTACCATATACACTAGCCTTATACCATGTACACTACCCTTATACCATGTACACTAACCTTACACAATGTATACTAGCCTTATACCATATACACTAACCTTATACCATGTACACTAGCCTTATGTACCATGTACACTAGCCTTATACCATGTACACTAAACTTAAACCATGTACACTGACCTTATACCATGTACACTAGCCTTATACCATGTAAACTAGCCTTATACCATGTACACTAGCCTTATACCATATACACTAGCCTTATACCATGTACACTTATATACCATGTACACTAACCTCATACCATGTACAGTAACCTCATACCATGTACACTAGACTTATACCATTTACACTAGACTTATACCATGCACAAGCCTTATACCATGTACACTAACCTTATACCAAGTACACTAGCCTTATACCATGTATACTAACCTTATACCATGTACACTAACCTTATACCATGTAAACTAGCCTTATACCATGTACACTAGCCTTCTACCATGTACACTAACCTTATACCATGGACACTAACCTTTTACCATGTACACTACCCTTATACCATGTACACTTGCTTTATACCATGTACACTAGCCTTATACCATGTACACTAACCGTACACCATGTATAATAGCCTTATACCATATACACTAATCTTATACCATGTACACTAGCCTTATACCATGTACACTAGCCTTATACCATGTACACTAACCTTATACCATGTACACTAACCTTATACCATGTACACTAGGCTTATACAATGTACACTAGGCTTATACCATTTACACTAGCCTTATACCATGCACAAGCCTTATACAATGTACACTAACCTTATCCAAGTACACTAGCCTTATACCCATGTACACTAACCTTATTCCCATGTACAATTAGCCTTATACCATGTACATTAGCCTTATACCATGTAAACTAGCCTTATACCATGTACACTAACCTTCTACCATGTACACTAACCTTGTACCATGTACACTAACCTTATACCATGTACACTACCCTTATACCATGTACACTAGGTTTATACCATGTACACTAGGTTTATACCATGTACACTAGCCTTATACCATGTACACTAGCCTTATACCATGTACGCTAGCCTTATACCATGTACACTAGCCTTATACCATGTATACTAACCTTATACCATGTACACCAGCCTTATACCATGTATACTAGCCTTATACCATGTACACTAACCTTATACCATGTACACTAGCCTTATACCATGTACACCAGCCTTATACCATGTATACTAGCCTTATGTACCATGTACACTAGCCTTATACCATGTATACTAACCTTATACCATGTACACTAACCTTATACCATGTACACTAGCCTTATTCCATGTACACTAGCCTTATACCATGTATACTAGCCTTATATACCATGTACACTAGCCTTATACAATGTATACTAGCTTTATACCATGTGTACTTACCTTATACATACCATGTACACTAACCTTATACCATAAAACTAGCCTTATACCATGTACACTAGCCTTATACCATGTATACTAACCTTATACCATGTACACTAGCCTTATGTACCATATACACTAGCCTTATACCATGTACACTACCCTTATACCATGTACACTAACCTTACACCATGTATACTAGCCTTATACCATATACACTAACCCCTTACCATGTACACTAGCCTTATGTACCATGTACACTAGCCTTATACCATGTACACTAAACTTAAACCATGTACACTGACCTTATACCATGTACACTAGCCTTATACCATGTATACTAGCCTTATAACATGTAATACTAGCCCTTATACCATGTACACTAGCCCTTATACAATGTATACTAGCTTTATACCATGTGTACTTACCTTATACCATGTACACTAGCCTTATACCATAAAACTAGCCTTATACCATGTACACTAGCCTTATTCCATGTATACTAACCTTATACCATGTACACTAGTCTTATGTACCATATACACTAGCCTTATACCATGTACACTACCCTTATTAACATGTACACTAACCTTACACAATGTATACTAGCCTTATACCATATACACTAACCTTATACCATGTACACTAGCCTTATGTACCATGTACACTAGCCTTATACCATGTACACTAAACTTAAACCATGTACACTGACCTTATACCATGTACACTAGCCTTATACAATGTACACTAGCGTTATACCATGTACACTAGCCTTATACCATGTACACTAGCCTTATACCATATACACTAGCCTTATACCATGTACACTAACCTCATACTATGTACACTAGACTTATACCATTTACACTAGACTTATACCATGCACAAGCCTTATACCATGTACACTAACCTTATACCAAGTACACTAGCCTTATACCATGTATACTAACCTTATACCATGTACACTAACCTTATACCATGTAAACTAGCCTTATACCATGTACACTAGCCTTCTACCATGTACACTAACCTTATACCATGTACACTACCCTTATACCATGTACACTTGCTTTATACCATGTACACTAGCCTTATTCCATGTACACTAGCCTTATACCATGTATACTAGCCTTATGTACCATGTACACTAGCTTTTTACCATGTACACTAACCTTATAACATGTACACTAACCTTATACCATGTATACTAGACTTATACCATGTACACTTACCTTATACCATGTACACTAGCCTTATGTACCATATACACTAACCTTATACCATGTACACTAGCCTTATACCATGTACACTAACCTTATACCATGTACACTAACCTTATACCATGTACACTAACCTTATACCATGTACATTAGCCTTATACCATGTACACTAGCCCGATACCATGTATACTACTATTACTAGCCTTATATACCATGTACACTAGCCTTATACAATGTATACTAGCTTTATAACATGTACACTAACCTTATACCATGTATACTAGACTTATACCATGTACACTTACCTTATACCATCTACACTAGCCTTATGTACCATATACATTAACCTTATACCATGTACACTAGCCTTATGTACCATGTACACTAGCCTTATACCATGTACACTAACCTTAAACCATGCACACTGACCTTATACCATGTACACTAGCCTTATACCATGTACACTAGCCTTATACCATGTATACTAACCTTATACCATGTACACTAGCCTTATACCATGTATACTAGCCTTATGTACCATGTACACTAGCTTTTTACCATGTACACTAACCTTATACCATGTACACTAGCCTTATTCCATGTACACTAGCCTTATACCATGTATACTAGCCTTATATACCATGTACACTAGCCTTTTACCATGCATACTAGCTTTATACCATGTGTACTTACCTTATACCATGTACACTAGCCTTATACCATAAAACTAGCCTTATACCATGTACACTAGCCTTATACCATGTATACTAAACTTATACCATGTACACTAGCCTTATGTACCATATACACTAGCCTTATACCATGTACACTACCCTTATACCATGTACACTAACCTCATACCATGTACACTAACCTTGTACCATTTACACTAGCCTTATACCATGCACAAGCCTTATACCATGCACAAGCCTTATACCATGTACACTTACCTTATACCATGTACATTAGCCTTATACCATGTAAACTAGCCTGATACCATGTACACTAGCCTTCTACCATGTACACTAACCTTATACCATGGACACTAACCTTTTACCATGTACACTACCCTTATACCATGTACACTTGCTTTTTACCATGTACACTAGCCTTATTCCATGTACACTAGCCTTATACCATGTATACTAGCCTTATGTACCATGTACACTAGCTTTTTACCATGTACACTAACCTTATAACATGTACACTAACCTTATACCATGTATACTAGACTTATACCATGTACACTTACCTTATACCATGTACACTAACCTTATACCATGTACACTAGCCTTATACCATGTACACTAACCTTATACCATGTACACTAACCTTATACCATGTACATTAGCCTTATACCATGTACACTAGCCTGATACCATGTATACTAGCCTTATATACGATGTACACTAGCCTTATACAATGTATACTAGCCTTATACCATGTGTACTTACCTTATACCATGTACACTAGCCTTATACCATGTCATGAATGTAGGGTTCCGTTTTAACCCAAATATCATGAAGTCCGAGGATTGCCGGATTACCAACTCAGATACAACACCAAGAAATTTATCTATTAAAACAGTTTAATAAGAAAAAATGAATTATATACAGGAATTGAGAAAACAAAATGATAGGTTTACGGATATTTCGGCTGAGTCTATTTCAATATCATTTCAAGGTCGAGTGAATCACTTTAACAAAAATTATATTAGTCCCTTGTTTCATTTTAGTCTTTCAAATAAATGTAATTTTCAGTTCAGTTTCACTGCAAAAGGATATACAGTAACTTCTCAAATGGTTCTGTAGCACAATCTCATTATAAAATACTGCTACTGCTGTATGTTAGAGTTCAGTATGAAATAAACGGCACAACACAGCTGAAATCTTGACTCCTAGTCCGGCTGGGCCTCCGTAGTTACACGAGCTGCTTGCCTGTTATCTGGGCTATTTTACTACCACACCTTTGAAATATACATTATATACACAATATATTAAACACTCAGACCTTCATATATTAATAACCATAAGAACTACACGGTTTAGTTTATAAATATATAACGAAATACATTCGAACACGTGTAGTGCAAGTAAATACGAAAACTTCAATACGTCACAATATATAAAAGATACATAATATAGAGTAAATAAATATTATTTACCTTGATATTTGCATGTTCAAATATCAATTTAAGTTTTCGGGTATAATACGCCCACCATTCCTAGTTCAGAACAACTAGCAGACACGTCTGATATATTCGACTGCACGGACAGGAGTGAGGATTATAACAAAAGTATTATTAACTTCGCACAGGTAAGTTGCTAAACCGGTTTTGGAAGAAAGTAAAAACAAGGCGGGAAATTCAAATAACAAAACAGCAAATCAAGTTCATTACAACCATGTATACTAACCTTATACCATGTACACTAGCCTTATGTACCATATACACTAGCCTTATACCATGTACACTACCCTTATACCATGTACACTAACCTTACACCATGTATACTAGCCTTATACCATATACACTAACCTTATACCATGTACACTAGCCTTATGTACCATGTACACTAGCCTTATACCATGTACACTACCCTTATACCATGTACACTAACCTTGCACCATGTACACTAGCCTTATACCATGTACACTAGCCTTATACCATGTACACTAGCCTTATACCATGTACACTAGCCTTATACCATGTACACTAACCATGTATAGCCATGTACCATTTCACTAACCTCATTCTATGTACACTAACCTCATACCATGTACACTAGCCTTATACCATTTACACTAGCCTTATACCATGCACAAGCCTTATACCATGTACACTAACCTTATACCAAGTACACTAGCCTTATACCATGTATACTAACCTTATACCATGTACACTAACCTTATACCATGTACATTAGCCTTATACCATGTACACTAGCCTTATACACTAGCCTTCTACCATGTACACTAACCTTATACCATGGACACTAACCTTTTACCATGTACACTACCCTTATACCATGTACACTACCCTTATACCATGTACACTTGCTTTATACCATGTACACTAGCCTTATACCATGTACTCTAGCCTTATACCATGTACACTAGCCTTATACCATGTACACTAACCTTACACCATGTGCACTAACCTTATACCATATACACTAGCCTTATACGATGTACACTAGCCTTTTACCATGTACACTAAACTTATACCATGTACACTAAACTTATTCCATGTACACTAACCTTATACCATGTATATGTATACTAGCCTTATACCATGTACACTAACCTTATACCATGTACACTAGCATTATGTACCATGTACACTAGCCTTATACCATGTACACTAGCCTTCTACCATGTACACTAGCCTTATACCATGGTCACTAACCTTATACTATGTACACTAATCTTATACCATGTACACTACCCTTATACCATGTACACTAACCTTATACCATGTACACTACCCTTATACCATGTACACTAACCTTATACCATGTACACTAGCTTTATACCATGTACACTAACCCCCCCCCTTTATACCATGTACACTAACCTTATTCCATGTACACTAACCTTATACCATGTACACTAGCCTTATGTACCATGTACACTAACCTTATACCATGTACACTAACCTTATACTATGTACATTAGCCTTATACCATGTACACTAGCCTTAAACCATGTATACTAGCCTTATGTACCATGTAACTAACCTTATACCATGTACACTAACCTTATACCATGTACACTAACTTTATACCATGTATATGTATACTAGCCTTATACCATGTACACTAACCTTATGTACCATGTACACTAGCCTTATACCATGTACACTAACCATATACCATGTACACTAGCCTTATACCATGTACACTAGCCTTATACCATGTACACTAACCTTATACTATGTACACTAGCCTTATACTATGTACACTAACCTTATACCATGTACACTAACCTTATACCATATATACTAGCCTTATACCATGTATACTTACCTTATACCATGTATACTAGCCTTATACCATGTACACTAGCCTGATACCATATACTCTAACCTTATACCATGTATACTAACATTATACCATGTACACTAACCTTATACCATGTATACTAGCCTAATACCATGTATACTTATCTTATACCATGTACACTAGCTTTATACCATGTATAGTAGCCTTATACCATGTATGTAACCTTCTACCATGTATACTAGCCTTATACCATGTATACTAACCATATACCATGTACACTAACCTTATACCATGTACACTAGCCTTATACCATGTATAGTAGACTTATGTACCATGTACACTAGCCTTATACCATGTGCACTAACATTATACCATGTACACTAATCTTATACCATGTACACTAGCCTTATACCATGTACACTAACATTATACAAAGTACAGTAACCTTATGTTCTATGAACACTAGCTTTATACCATGCACACTAACCTTATACCATGCACACTAACCTTATACCATGCACACTAATCTTATACTATGTACACTAACCTTATACCATGTACACTAGCCTTATACCATGTACACTAGCCTTATACCATGTACACTAGCCTTATACCCTGTACACTAGCCTTATACTCTGTACACTAGCCTTATACCATGCACACTAGCCTTATACCATGTACACTAACCTTATACCATGTACACTACCCTTATACCATGTACACTAGCCTTATACCATGTTCACTAGCCTTATACCCTGTACACTAGCCTTATACCATGTACACTAGCCTTATACCATGTATATTAGCCTTATACCATATACACTGGCTTTATACCATGTACACTAGTCTTATACATTGTACACTAGCCTTATACCATGTACACTAGCCTTATACCATGTACATTAACTTTATACCATGTACACTAGCCTTATACCATGTACACTAGCCTTATACCTTGTATACTAGCCTTATACCATGTACACTAGCCTTATACCATGTACACTAGCCTTATACCATGTACACTAGCCTTATACCATGTATACTAACCTTATACCATGTACACTAGCCTTATATAAGGCTAGTGGACATGGTGTAAGGCTAGTGTACATGGTATAAGGCTAGTATACATGGTATAAGGTTAGTGTACATGGTATAAGGCTAGTGTACATGGTACATGGCCTTACATCATGTATACTGGCCTTACATCATGTATACTGGCCTTACATCATGTATACTGGCCTTATATATACATACTTAGTAACCGTATATCAAGCATACTAGCCTTATATCATGTATTACTGGCCTTATATCATGTATACTGGCCTTACATCATGTATACTGGCCTTATATATGCATACTTAGTAGCCTTATATCAAGTATACTAGCCTTATATCATGTAACGTGAACCGTAAATGATATTTTAAACACTGGTAGCGTATAAAGTCACCCACTAAATCTGGTAACGATTCTTGGGTTATATAAACTCTCTAAGAAAATCTGGTAACGATTTTCCGGTAGGTACAAACAGTGTACGATTATTTTTATACACATATATAGCAAATCTGGTAGCGAGGTGTTTACCCAAAGTGTCAAAAATTATACCATGAATATCAAGTACAACACTGTAACTCGACAAATAAAACGAAGACAGTAATTGTGTTCTGAGATAGGATTTTATGTATTATATACACAAATGACTCTAATTCAGAGTCACATTTTCTTGCGGAAGGTCGGTGATCTTTACCCGGGTAACCTGGGTTTCTCCTCCACCAATAAAAACTTGACGCCATCATATGACTGAAAGATCGTTGAGTATGGCGTAAAAAACAAAAAAACAAATCAAATCTAAATCAGAATCACAAATTTACACACGAGTCAAGAAGTCGTAAACAGTAATAGAAACACCTACTCTAAAAGGAACCCACTTTTGGTAAAAATAGATTGACCTACTTAGATTCAGTTAGTATGTTTGTTTGTTTGTTTGTTGTTGTTTAACGTCCCACTCACGAATCTTTCACTCATATGGAGGCGTCACCAAATGCCGGTGAATGACTTCAAATTTTGGCCTATGCTCGGCACTTACGGCCATTGAGCAGTGAGGGTTCTTTAAGGTGCCGGCACCTACTGCGACACGGGACCTCGGTTTTTACTTTCTCTTCCGCAGGACAGGAAACTAACCTGTTGCCGACTGGACTCGAACTCACGACCTCACGATTTAGAGTCGAGTAGGCTACCGACGGAGCCAGGTCGGCTCTAGTTCGTATGAAACAAAATTGAAAATGAACCGGAAACATAATAATATGTGGAGATGTTCTTACCAAAATGCAAATAGTCGAAGAAATATGCCAAAATGGTCTCTAAAACCGTCTGCTAGCATTTCCCCCAGGTCGGACCAATCCCCTCCTTATATACTCTGTTCTGTGGAGTACGGAACCCGTAGCAACGGTTACAGAGAACGAAAGATTGGAATCAGTCAGAACTAGGGCTAGGCAAGATGCTGTGACATTTTCACAGCAGCATAGCGATCAATTTATCCACCTCTTTCTTATCGCTGATATCTGATATTTTTATCTGCTTACTTGATGTATAAGATTTATAATTCCATCGTCACATGTTATTACATGACATAATTCCATATCTATGAGTCGTTTATTCTAGCTACCCATTGTTTTTTTGTATTCGCGTCGTCTGTCTCCATTTTGAACATAAGGAAATCTAAGACGTTGATTGGATGATCATGAATGCATATTCATTCATTAGCCTTATACCATGTACACTAGCTTTATATCATGTATATTAGCCTTATATGATGTACACTAGCTTTATACCATGTACTCTAGCTTTATACCATGTACACTAGCTTTATACCATGTACACTAGCCTTATACCATGTACACTAGCCTAATATATTGTACACTAGCTTTATATCATGTACACTAGCTTTATATCATGTACACTAGCTTTATATCATTTACAATAGCTTTATACCATGTACACTAACTTTGTATCATGTACACTAGCTTTATACCATGTACACTAGCCTAATATATTGTACACAAACCTTATATCATGTACACTAGCTTTATATCATGTACACTAGCTTTATATCATGTACACTAACCTTATATCATGTACACTAGCCTTATATCATGTACACTAGCCTTATATCATGTACACTAGCCTAATATATTGTACACTAACCTTATATCATGTACACTAGCTTTATATCATGTACACTAGCTTTATATCATTTACAATAGCTTTATATCATGCACACTAACTTTATATCATGTACACTAGCTTTATATAACGTACACTAAACACTAGGCACCATGTTCACCATTACTAGCGTAATACCCTGTACACTAGCTTTATATCATGTACACTTGCTTTATATTATGTGCACTAGCCTTATACCATGTACACTATCTTTATATCATGTTCACTAACCTTTTATAATGTATACTAGCGTCATATATCATGTACACTAACCTTATATCACGTACAACGTACATTAGCCTTATATCATGTATACTAGCATCATATCATGTACACTAAACTTATATCATGTACACTAGCATCATATCATGTACACTAAACTTATATCATGTACACTTGCCTTATATAAATCTAAACAGTAATAAGACTAATGACATTAGTAATGTAGATTCAGCTTGATTTCTAATTGCATGTTGTCAGAGCAGAATCTCATACTACAACTCTTGAACTGTCAGCGAATGAAATGATCAGATGATGTTCTCTAGATCTACGACAATACTTCTTATTGCCACCGTATCAGAGTTATCACCCAAAGAACAAAAATATCTCTAACCTCACGAGACTACAGGGACAACGCGACAACGTGTAAATATAAACAAAGTTGCTTGATATATTGTTTGTTTATTGTTGTTTAACGTCCCACTCATGAATCTTTCACTCTTATGGAGACGTCACCAAATGCCGGTGAAGGACTTCAAACTTTGGACTATTCTCGGCATTTACGGCCATTGAGCAGTGAGGGTTCTCTAGAGTGCCGACACCTACTTTGACACGGGACCTCGGTTTTTTAACTGTCTCATCCGAAGGACAGGCTTGATAGATTGAAATGAATGTCAAATATGCCTGTGAAATACTGCATCACAGTAAACTGACTCTCGGATAGCAGAAAAAATATGTACGTAGATATAGATCTACAACTGGTATGAAATAGATCTACTGACTGTCCACGAATGCAGATGTATTTACCTCCACCCAGTAATTTCAAAATTTACAACATGACGAGTAAATCAAACAATTGGTATAGACGACTCGACAACCGCTGTCGCTATAAAGTAACACACAAAAAGTGTACGATATTATTTGGTGAGCAGCTCGATTAACTTGAAAAGACGCTATATATAATTTCCAAGTTATTATCTTAACATTTCAGGATAACCTTAATTTTTTGTTGGAAATTCAAGATAGTTTCTTGGAAATTAAAGAAAAATTTGAGATAATAACATGAAGGTATTATGTTTAAAATTCAATATATAATCTTTAAATTTGAATATCACTTAAAATTTCACGATAATTTCTTGAAAATTGAAAAATATTTTCCTGAAATTTCATAGTAATTTTTTTTCAAATTCAAGTTAGTTTCTTGTATTGGACTACCGTAATGATGCAGTACAACAGGAGCTACAATATATTTTTGTGATACATATGGTGTGTCAAACGTTGCAATATTCAAAAAATATAATTTGCATTCAAAAATATACATTTGCATTCAAAAAATATACATTTGCATTCAAAAAAAATGTATTTGCATTAAAAAAATATACATTTGCATTCCAAAAAAATGTATTTGCATTCAAAAAATATACATTTGCATTCCAAAAAAATATTATTTGCATTAAAAAAATATACATTTGCATTCCAAAAAAATGTATTTGCATTCAAAAAATATACATTTGCATTCCAAAAAAATATTATTTGCATTCAAACAATGCATTCTTGGTAGACTGTTGTGACGACGGTTTTCATTGGTTGCTAAATATAAACCCTCGGGGAAATCCTCTTACTTGTGTCAAGAAAGAAGCCTGAAGCGGGTTGAATATGATCGCATTTCACTCGGCAACAGGCATGTGCTCATGAGGAACCATAACTTAGACTCGGCAATGATGACGCCGATCTGCCTGTCCCAACACAGAACCTGATTTTTATAAGTTTATAAGAACTTGTTTTTCAATCGTTGTAGAATAAATAAGTTTATATTACATCAACAGTAACCTCCATAAAACATGGAAGTGATTCGGTCACAGCTACTGTCTGTGAACTTAGAATTGGTTGGCGAAAAGTCGCCGTTAAATTAGTTGTTCACTCAATTTTCACAAAAAAGATATCTTTTTGTCGTAATAGGAAATAAATAAACATGCATTCTATATTCATTAATTAAAAAAAATCCTTCTTTGAGACTAGTAACAAAAACGGCCGTATTACGTAACGTCATGACGTTACTCTCGGTAGTAAAATCTCGGCAAAAAATTACTAGTCTCAAAGAAGGAAAAAATTTCATTTTCGATATTAACATATATATTTTTTTAAAATCTGTTACGACAAAACAAGTGCTGTTCAAAAATGTATTTTTTGTAAAGATATGAGCATCTATACAATTTTTATGACGATTTTTCGTTGACCAACTCTAAGTTCACAGACAGTAGGGACATGACTCTTTGATCAATGAATCCCCCCCCCCCCCGGTTATATTTAGCAACCAATGAAAACCGTCGTCACAACAGCCTACCCAGAATGCATTGTTTGAAGGCAAATGTTATTTTTTTCGAATGCAAATGTTTATTTTTTGAATGCAAATACATTTTTTTTAATGCAAATGTATATTTTTTGAATGCTGTGTGTTGTATAATACCAGTTCTATTGCACTTCTCATTCCATGGTCTATTTATACCACTAAAACTCTATTCTAGTGGATTGAATCGTACCTGGGAATTCACCGAATACCTGAGGGGCAATCGACCGCGACGTTCGGTGAATTCCGAGAAACGGCAGACCTCTTCACTTCCGAGAAATCGATGAATCGCGAATGTCAGGGGTATTGTATTAACATAATAAAAATTGAAATTACATAAGAAAAATTTATATAAATATAAAAACATGAATATTCTGAATGGCATGAGAAATTTATATAAGACAGGTAAATGGGGGTATAAGAAAGTAACTGAAAACCGTTTGGGATTATGTGAGAGGCACGTTCGACTGAATCTGGATTTTAGGAGCAGACGAGAGACTCAACTGTTAGACGGAATTTACGTCAAACGTTGAATGAAGAACTCTCGAGGAAGCTTCTACTAAGATGCAGCGTAATTTAATTAAATCTCGATATAAAAAAATTCTACAAACATATCTTTCTGAAAGGTGTTGCCAAGGTCGAAGAAAAACGAAAACAAAGACAAACGTTATGATGATATGTACGGTTTCTTCCATCTGGATTTTAGCGATAGCTTTAAACAGTTTCTATACGAGTTATAAAAAAGATGTTTCACTCGTCACATACATCGAGCACATCTAGAGCATTAATTAGATTATTTTAAAGACGATTTCTTGTCTAAAATTTCTATTTAAGAATTAAAAAAGGTCCCATAAAAATCCAAAATCTAATCTCGAACACTTGCGATTCAACCGAGATATTTTAAGAAAAAACGCTGGCTCGCAACTCATAACGCAACTCCATAAAACTCGGCAATATCCGATTTTAAGAGAAGACGAAAATCGTTTGAGACGGTTTAAAGATATGATCGAAGAGGTTAATAGATTCGCTCGATAAAACCGTTCAAGCGGGTTCGGGTGGTGGTCATTGACGACACGCAAATGAATTTATTTAAATTTTACCAAGTATGGAACCGTTTCCCTTTAGGGTCTTCTTTAAGTTCCTATTTTAAGTTGCCCAAGCATATTGCCGATAAGAGGGCGTGTTCTTATAAACGTTCGAAATAAGGATCAGAGATGTTTTATGTATAAGCGTACTGCTCCCGGTGGGCGTGTCCAAGTTATATCACGACGCTATTAAACAAGATCATCATAGACCTAAAAAATATTTAAAGTTTATCGATAGACATGATATCGATTGCATCGATTATCCGACTCCGTTAAAGCAAATACCCAAATTCGAAAATCGCAACGGCACAACAATTACTCGCCGTTAAAGTTATTCGGTGTGGATGGAAAGTACGAGAAGGTTTCTTCCCTTATTACATATCGGAAAAATCTCGCGATAAAGAAATTAATTTATTGTTGTTAGAAGGTCCTCTTGGATTAAAAACACATCCAGATTGTTTTCTTCCCACTCAAAAGATGGACACAAATCATATCCATCGTTAACTTCGTTGTCAGGAAGAAGGGTTTAAAATACTATCGAGCGAGGACGTTTATAAAAAGCACGCGGGCTGATTGTTGTGGTATTAAACAATCCACCCATGAAACCCATCATCGCGCGCCCGAGGAGGGTAACAATGTTCTCAAATTTAAGAATTATGGTAAAAAACAGCCCATATATGCTACGATCTATTCGGATTTCGAGTGTATTATTTCACCTCTCGACGAAGAGGCCGACGACCTTTCGGTGCTCTTCTTTTCCGGCTCTCCTTGCCCGTCTCGTGTTGTGTCTCGTCCTTGCGTTCCGTTCGGTGCCCTTCCTCCTTTTGTCGTGAGGTGGCGGCTTAGGCTCTTCTGTGCACGTGGAACATCTCGTCATCAACCTTCGGGATACTGTTATGTAGTTGTTTTGGAGAACTAAGAACTTGGCGGGTATTGATAAGATCGAAGAACCCTGTCGCCCCCAACTTTATCGCGGGAGAATGCTGTGAAACATTTTCTAGAAAGTTTACGACGAGAAAAACAAAAGATGAATGACATTTTTTCTAACAAAAAAGAGCTCTGTATGTACCGACTCTGGGTCGCTCTCGTCGGCGTAGGACAAGGAAAAACTTCGAGGAGTCTAAACGATGTTGGATTTGCGGAGATGAATTTTCGGGGATGCTAGAGCGTGATTTCGGCGCCCGCGCCCTTTATGGGCTCAGAGAAGGAAACTTATTAAAGGAACAGGAAAAATTACCCAGTTTGACGTGTTTGGAACGTGATATCGATCGCATATCGTCTTTGATGACTTCTGAGAAGGAAAAAGATGAATTAAAATATGAATTATCCGATTTAGAATGGTATCGCGATCGTCACGATACCATAAAAACTGCCCTCGACGAGATCATGGAAAAAATCAAGGATGAGAAAAGTCAAAGTCGGTGGGTTACGGTTCTGGGCGTTTTTTCCTCGTTAAGACCACTGCCACATTTCGGGTCTCGCGAATTTCGGGTGACGTCCGCGGTGAATAAATGTAATAGATTATTAAGAGTGATAAAAAATAAAACTCCGATACCAATCATCTTTCCACAATCTCTTCGCACCGGGTTACGACTCGCATTTAATATTATCGAAATGGAATTGGGAGAGGGAGAACATATAAATTGTAATTCCAACGAATAACGAAAAATTTATTATTAGTTTTTTCTGTCGGACAATTGAGGTTTATATCGACAGCTCTTTTCCAATTCTTATCGTGTGGTCTTGAGACTGTGTTTAGCTAAAAATCTACGGTCGTGCTCTTTCTACTCTCTGCTTCCAAAACGATTATCCCCATCACGAAACCTTTCTCCTTCTTCTGTCCCTGTTGCTCTGCCCTCCTGTCTATATTCGAGGATGCCTCGCTTTTAAACGAGAAAAGGGGTCTATCCCTACGAATATATGAATTCTTTCGATAGGTTTAATGAAACCACTTTACCACCTGTTGAAGGAAGATCGCCGCCTTTTTACAGTACATTATCGGATACTCATATTTCTCAAAAAAAGTACGAACACGCTCACGCGTGTAAACTGTTTGGCGTAAATACGGATGTAAGGATATGGGAGATTATCACGATTTATATTTAAAATCGGATGTTGTGTTATTAGCCGACGTGTTTGAAGGAATTTCGCAACATTCTTTAAAACACTACGAATTAGATCCGTGTCATTATTACACTGCTCCCGGTTTGGCTTGGGATTGCAGCGTTGTTTAACCTCCAAAGATTGAATTAGACCGTTGTTAACCGATTACGATCTTTTATGCATTTATTTGTCGAAAAAAGGGATTAGAGGTGGGATCACTTACGCACTCCTTTTCCACAACGTTATTCTAAAGCGAACAATAAATATTTGGGAAGATTATGACCTTGCGTGGCCGGCGCGCTGTGTGTCCTGATATACCCTCCACGTCTGTACATCAACGGCCTGCCTGCGTATTTAGATGCTAAACGCTCTTTTATAGTGAGGCTATGAATCATCCCTTACCATGTAAAAACTTTGAATGGATCGATGAAGTGCCAGATCCATTTTCCATCCACCAGAAGGAAAGGGTTACATCCTAGAAGTCGATTTAGAGTATCCTAAAGCATTACACGGACGAGCACAACAATTATCCACTAGCTCCGTCGAAACGTTAAAGGTAAACGAGGACGATCTTTCCCGTTTATCAGAAAAGGTTGATGAAAGAGTACGAGATGCGCGATACGGGTCCCCAAAAGCTTGTACCCAATCTACGAGATAAAAAGGAATACGTCGTGCACTACGAAACGTTAAAACTCTATCTCGAGTTGGGATTAAAATTAACCAAAGTTCATAGAGTTTTACGATTTGACGAAGAGCCGTGGCTTTCGAGCTACATCCATAAAAACACTCGATTGCGTCAACGGGCTCGCAAAAAACGATTTCGAAAAGGGATTTTTTCAAACTCATGAATAATGCCGTGTTTGGTGAGGACCATGGAAAATAAAACGGAATAGAACCGAGTTAAAAAATAGTTTGCGCAAGCGACGAGGATAGAAAATTCATTCAAAAGATGACCGCTTCACACCATCATTCGACGGGGTTGACTAAAATTAACGACGGCATGGCTTGCTTTTCTCCATTTTCCAGTCCCTAAGCCGACTCGCGTTAAATTAGACAAACCCAGCTTTTACTGTGGAATGACGATCTTTGGATTTATCGAAAAGACACATGTATGGGTGGTTTTATAATCATCTTAAAGCGAAATACGGAGACAAATGTAATCTACTTTATACCGATACGGACTCTCTGATAGTCGAAATTCAAACGGACGACTTCTATCAGGACATGCTTAAAGATCAAGATGAATATGATTTTTCTAATTATGAGCTCGGGTCTTCCCGTCGGAAACAAAGATAAAAATAAAAAGGTAATCGGTAAATTTAAAGACGAATGCGGGGGGAAACTCACATCAAAAGAATTCGTAGGATACTAAGACCTAAAATGTACGCCACGTTAATGAGAGACGTTAGCGTTTCCAAACGAGCCCGAAAGGTGTGAAACGAAGCGTCGGGTTGTTGGCTGAAAAACACACGATAGACTTTAACGATTATAAAGGAGGCTCTCTTTCACGATGCCAAGATATCGCGCGAAGATGCATACCGCCTGTGTCCTCGCTGTGTTGTCGTACTCTGTGGGCCCTGTTGTCGTTCGTTTTCCTTAACCAAATCATCCCGGGGGCCGTACGGGGATCAAACAAGATAAGACGGCGTTAGACTGATCCCCAGGATACAAAAGTCTACATTCGAGAAGATCACATTCATACGTATGCATTGAAATAAACAATTATATCTACACAGATAATAAATTGATCCACCACCATCAACTCTTCTCGAACGTCGTGCGTCCGTCGTCTCTGTCGCCCTGCGCTTGCGTGTCCTGCCGAAATTTCTCTGAGGAGCGGGTTCTTTTAAGTAATAGACGTCCCTATACCCTGCATTCTAAATTGACGATCGATGTCGCCTGTGTTTGTCTACGCTCCAAATGGGGTCGGTCGCCCTATGCTTTTCCACATTCCAACTCTCCAGGTTGATAGACCGATATCTAACTTTACTGCTCCTGCTGCTCTTAAACGGATCTATGGGTGATCGAACTTCGGTAGAAGGTACGTCCTCCTGACAACGGTCGCCCCTGTTTATCGTTCGCTTCGGGAGGGGTGGTTTCGTCGTTGATGCCGCTTTCACGGCATTGCGTTCTGGCCTGTCCAACCGTTTCATTCACCCACTCTCTGTTTCTATCCTTAGATTGTCATCTCTTGATCGTATTGATAGCTGAAAAGTCTTTCAGCTAATGTTTTATTAAATCGTTCGACGACTGCCTGGTGCTGTCAGGCTTGGTCGCGATGAACGTCGACTTCGTCTTCCCCTTCTTACTGATTCTCACGTCGTCTCCCCGTGTCGAGACATGAGTTTGGAGACGGCGCCCATGAATTCGCGACCGGGATCGACTTGTAATAATTTTGGAAACGTTAAACGTCTTTCGTAAATTTTTTCGAAAGCGTCGGCCACCTCTTTACTGTCTTTGGTCGTCAACGGTTCCGCTTCTTTGTATCGACTGCGCTGGTCTCGTCTCCCTCCGCGCGCGGGTCCGTGCCGTGCCCGGTGCCGCGCGGTGGCTGCGTGCCTCTGCCCACGTCGACCACCGTTAACGCGTATTTGTACGTTTTCCTACCCACCTTATCGTGCGGTAAAAACAATAGATCGGGCTGGTGACGGATGTCGTTCTTTCCCGGTTTGGCCCGCGTGTTCGAATTGGGGTCGCACGATTTTCTTGGGGGCGGGCAGATAGATTTGCCACACAGGAAATCGAACGCCGAACGTTAGCCGCTTTGGCCAATTTCTTGATGGCTGCCTTTCCTTTCCAATAGTGTCTGTAATAGATCTCTTCCATTTTACTTTATGCGACATATTTTTTTACGCCATAAAACACTAAAAAATCACTAATCGCGGCCGTTGCCCAATCAACACGAAGAGGATTTCTTTATCTTTTTGCTCGTGTGGTTCGGAGGGTTGATAAAATCGCTCAATTTCGGTTCGGGAGACATCTCCTCTTCTCCCATCATCTGCGAGTAGAGAGACATGGCTGCGTCCCACTTCTTTATAGGTGTATAACGCGTGTCCTTCGTTTTTTCAATCTCCTCGTTAAAAAATCTAATCTTTTCGTGCGTTTGTGATTCCATTCGTCTCTGGCCTTGGTCAGTTTTTTCCATCGCTTCGTCGTGTGGCACGCGTGCCCCTTTTTTGCTCGTCGTGATTCGAAAATAAAAAATTGCGATCCAGAAAACGCCAGGGCGTTGACCAATGACCGTCCGACTGGTGCCTCGGCTGTGTGTCGCCTCGCGTGCTTCGTCCCCTCTTGCGTCTCTGCGCTCGTGCGCCACCTACCATCATCGCTATCGTTGCCATTTTAATAAAGGTCTTATTTTATTTCATGATATCGGCGGGAATGATTCCATTTTTGACCAACATGTCCTTGGTGTAATTGGCGAGAGCAAATTCGAGAAGGATCATCCCGAAATCCTTCGGATCTAAATCCATCTTAGGCAACCGGCATCTTTAAAAATTTCTTGTGAGAGTTGCGCGTATCCGATGGCAATGAGTCGCGTTGCTGGGCCCTGCGTCCTCCCGTATTGACGGCGGCGTGATACGCTGCGTGGGGTGGTGTCGCGTACCGGCTGGCCGGGTTTTGCGGCGGCGGTCTCGTCCTGCCTGTCCTTTGGGCTTCTTTCTTCCGCGTTGGTCCCTCGCGCCGGGGCGTTTACCAAATCTTTTTCACTCATTCTTTTTTAATAAGAGAGAAAATAATTTAGAACATTTCACGGACGTTGGGTTCTGGGGTCGGAATTACTTTGGGTTGAATTACTGGAGCCGGAATTACTTTGGGTTCTGGTTTTATGTAGACCAGAAATCCAACACAACCGCGAGTCCGCCCACTAGCCATTTCCAGCTATCGTTGCTCCTCGTTAGCATTGCTATCGTTGCTATAAAAGCATTGCTAACGTTGCTATTAGCATGTGCTATCGTTGCGGGCTATTGCTCTAGCATTGCTATCGTTGCTATTAGCATTGCTATCGTTGCTATTAGCATTGTTACTGGGACCCATCTACGTTTGGCACCCTTCTTCCCCGCTTTCCTGACGTTTTGGATTCTTCTTCTTTATTTCCCTATGCCGAATTCCTCCGGATTCATCGTGTTTTTCTATAACGTCAGATTTTTTAAATCCGACAAAGTGTACGGCTAGAATTGGTGGCTATACTGAGAGGTGCCAATAACGATCCGTATTGTAATATAAACGAACAACACATTTCGCAGATGTGCATTGTCCAAGAAGGAGGTTATTCGTTCAATTCCTCGACGATCATTTAAGGCTCGTCTTTGAGATCGAAAAAATATTTTAAGTCCTTGCGACTTACAGATAGATGAGGAATTTGCTATCGATTTGGTCATACGCGCATGCCGAGTCGTCCGAGCGGTCTAACAGACGACTCAAGGTCTCATGGTTCGATCTCCTTGTCGTCGGCGTCATCTTTTCCAATTCGGAAGATAGTCATGTCTTTTCCTAGCCGAAATGACGCGCACGTCCGGGGAACTGACGATGGCCGATGAAAGTCTCTGTCTTTGGTAGGAATATATCTTTGCCCGGGTATATCGTTCGCTAATACATCGTCTACATTCATGCCTCTGTTTTTAATATAGATACATTTTTTTATAAAGACTGCAACATTTTTTCTTAGCCATTTTTCCGTTAGGCGATAACGTTCTAAGCGAAAAATATATAATATCGTCCCACGGCTAATATTAAGCAAAATCCCATAAAACGATAAACGATAACACGCGAACACGGACATTACCATCTCGGTAAAACGTTTGGCGTGGTCTTGACGGCTATACGTGTCCGCTGCTTTTTATTTTAAAAAATCTATAGTTATCGCGAAGTGGATTTGTTTACGAGGTTCTGTGGGAGTTGCTTGCGTAAATCCTCCGTCCTCTTGGTCCGACTTCCTTTTTTTGGACCTTGTGGGTAGAATAGAGTTGACGCTTACGTCTTTCATCTCGCGATACTTGGTCAACTTCGTGGGATACGGTGGCAAATTCTTCGTCCGAGATCTTCCGCCCCGACCCCTCGAGCGCTCGACTCACCAGATCCGACTTCGGATCGAATTAAGTTTACTCTCCGCGAGTTTTTGGTGATCTTGAGGTTGTTTTTTTCCGATTTTTTCCACAGTAATCGTCTTATCCCTTCAGGGCCAACCCCCACCGACCCCGGCGGCCAGGGCTATAATTTGGAGAGGTGTCCCGCGATGGGAAGGAGAAATCCGAGTCCACCAACGGTGATGCTCGCCTCCCGAGATGAGGGCCGCGCCTTCACCGTCTGTCTTCGTCTGTCTCGCGCGCCGTGGGCCTGTCAACGCCGTCTGCGGTGTTCACACCGTTCGTTTATACTTTTTATGCATGCTCTTTCCGCGTTTCGATTTTTCTCGAACGAAACGTCTGTTCGATCTCTCCGATTCGTTTTAAACGATATTGTTGCAGATCGCTTTCTAACGTCGGATATAATTCATTTTTACTCATCTCTTTTTTTTATACACGAGAAATTTTTTATATGTCTACTACGTGACGACGCTGTTTGACGGTCCCGATTTCACACCCTTTATTCACTCCAAAATTTAGAACATCGCCCGATGTCACTCGTAACGGAGATTCAACTTCAACGTAGCGCGGCCGACGTCGCCGCGCGTTTGCCTCGTTTGAAGAGTTTTGTGTTCGACGTCGTTCAAGATTAACGTCACGTTTAAATCCCCCAAGAGTCCGAGACAAAAGACGTGACCGTCGAATAACATCTTCATGCCCAGCGGCGGTCTGAGTCTTCCGTTTTTATTCACGTCGAATTGGAACGTGTTCATGATGCGACGGTTTTTGGTCAACATGTTGACTTCTTCTTTAATGTCTTCCAAGAGTTTCTTCTCTTTCTAAGTCTTCGTAATATGATCTGGCGGTCCCGATCTAGACATCCCTTTTTATTATTTCTAAATAATTTTCCTTAAACTCTAAGAGCACGTGAACGGGGTGCCCGTGATTGTCGACGAGTTTTCTCCTTTTTCGCTCCTTGCTATTAGATCTATCGTTAATTTCGTGATGAGATCTGCGTTTCAAACTTTAAAAAAACGGGGACGTTCGACGTTTTCGACATACAACTCGGAAACGCTCCCGTGTTCTCCCTCGTTCCCTTTCACGTTTGGGACACGGCAAGGATTTGACGACGTCGTTCGGTTGCCCCGTCTTTGAACGTGTCTCCCTCGGCAAGTTCTTCGAGATGAACGTTAAGTAGTTCCACCGGTTTTCAGGTTTATCTTAGCTATTTGTGCAGGGGTAGATGGTCCCGACGAGAGTACTGGCCGTCCGTGCGTTGCTCCAAACGTTTTTTGTTTGCGATTCCGAGAATCTTGGTGAGTTCCGGCGGAAGCTGCAGCAAAATTAGACTCTTTACCATCGAGTCCTTACTATCATCGACACCGGTGCCGTGGTTTTGTCCAATACTACTTTTCTCGAGATATTTAAGCCGCCTGTGTTCCGCTGTCCCGCGAGAACTTTCGCTGTAATGTCTGTGAACGTGTACGATCGTTCGGCGTTCACAGGTATGGGACTCTCGGTCTCTCTCTCTTTTTGGTACCTTTGGCGTGTCGTATCTCGACATCTTTTTATGTTGTACAGACCGTCGCGGATCCAAAATGGACGACTTTACTCCCACGGCGCCACTCGTACGTATCGCGTTATCCGATGTATTGAAATAGTTTCACGGGTTTACCGATTTTCGTCACGAGATGAAACATGTTTTTTTTATAACTATTTTATTTTTTTAAATAAAAGATGAATGTTTACGAATACAGGGAGGATTTGGATTTGTCGTCTGTCGACGTCTACGTCAATACGACTAAAACGTTTCGCGCGTCGTTGGAGAATATTTTCGTATAATAACCCGAACGTCTTCGAAGACGGTACTTCCAAATATTACACCATGTTGCACCGGTGGTATCAACATCCCCTAACCGGTGGTTTCTTGCAGAACCAGTTAAATTTCGCGGTGTGGTGCGCCACGCGACCGGATGCGGCGTGACGTTGGGATGGGAAACGACAAACTGTCGAAATCGTGCCTCTTTCCATTTCACGTTTACTATCAAATCAGAAGGATCTTGAAGGAAATCGCCGTCCCCTTGCCCAGCGATTCCGATTTCGATCACTACACGAACGCCGTCGACGTTTCGGCGTACGAACGAATCTGTCGCGAATTCGGAGTGTCGGTGCCCGCGCGGACTGGAAAAATCAAGGGAACCATCTTCGGAAAGTATAACACGAAAGTGGTCCACGTTTCATCGCGAACCGCTCGAGACGTTGTTCCCGTCTCCGTGGGATTCACACGCTTCCGGGTCTGGCCAGATTGGACGCTTCCCCATTACCGCGTCTTTCGCCTGCGGGGCCGTCTTGGGCGCTCAAGGTTCAAACGAGGGCTCGATCGTGGACCGAGCCGGCGCGCTTTGCGTCCCTCTGTCCGGTCGGCCGCGCCGGCGCCACCTCGCTCGACGCCCCAGAAACAATTTTAGTCAACGTCGAGGATGCGATCAACAGATTACCGCTCGATTTTCTCCCGCGTCGACATTTCTCGCTACGAAATTGTCTAAAGATATGCAAATTTCCAAACTCGATTTCGTCATCCATCCGGGGCTTTACATGCTAACCCAGCAACATGGAGCTGAAAATCGGTGCCAACATCGCCAATTATAATAACGAAATCTTGATCGCGCCCGAAAAGACAAAACCGGAACGAACGTCGACCTTAACGCGACGTGTCGGTCGGTGCACGCTTGTCCTCGCGCGCTGCTTCCGTTTTGCCCAAAAACGTTCACCAGCTGAAAATTAAACCTAAACAGATCACACTTCCTAAACAGATCAAGCCACCTCCTAAACAGATCAAACCATCCGCAAGACGATCACGAAAGTCAAAAGACTGCCGTTTTTCGCTCTATCGTTATTTTATTTTCTTCTCTTCGTCGAGTTTCGTTAACAACCAACCGACGACGACCATGTCCAACACCCACAGATGTTCACCCTACCAAATGGCGGTTTTGCCGAGCGTTGACAAGATCCAGGAAAGGATGTCGCCCAATATACCCGGTAACGCCTCGCCGAATTTGGCGGCCAATTTCGCGAGCAGTTTTCCGACCGAATCTAGCTGTTTCTTGAGCCGGCCATATCCTGTAATCCACCCTCTTTGTTTGGAGGAGGCGGTGGCGGTTTAATCGGTGTGACGTCCGGTATCAACAATTCGACCAAAACCGATGGCGGTCAAGACGCTAAAGATGGTGATGCCCTCTTGATCGACTCTTTTATAGTAGTCAATTGAGATCGCAATCGATCATCGAGAATAGCGATACTCTCGTTAGCTGGCGGCCGCCCCCCGTCGAGTTCACACCGCGCGCTTTCGTTATTTCTCTCTCAAGCCATTCTTTTTCATCCGGATTGTTTTTTGCGTAGTCTTTCAGTCCATTCCGATATCAATCGTTCGCGTTCCACTCTTGGGGGTTTGTGTGTGTTGCGTTTGCCTTCTTGACCGCGTAATTCACCGCGAATGGTTCGTAAACTTTTATCCAATCCCCGTAATTCTCGTACAGATAGGCAGTTCCGCGCCTCCCTCTTCCTCCACTTGCGCTGAGATTGGCGAGGTCTTTGTATAACCATCCGATACTTCTGATACTCCGTCGTCTAATCGTTTTAAACCTAAAAACCTCGCGTTTCGTCGCTGTTAAAAACATCCATTTCTATTTCTTTCTACAGTAGTGATTTTACTATCTACTTTTTCTTTTTTTGCCTCTTTTAATTCCCGAAATTGATCGTATAAACCCAAGTCTCCGCCAGGCATAACAAATTGCACACCACCTCTATCTTTTAAAACGTTCTTACTGCTACAAATTCCCCTATGGAGTACGTTTTTAGCGTTTAATAAAATCCACTTATCATTCTTACTATATGCATATAAATTATCTTTTTCCATCAGATGTAAATTCCTAACCCCTTTATTTAACACTACCTCCCGTTTTTTCTCATCCATTCGTCCACGAGTTCAAGATAAGATCGGTTCTTAAACGTCACTCGTTGGCCTATCTCGAGTATCGAGGGGGAGGATCTGGTAATTTACAAACATCCTGCACGGGTGGTTCCGTATTATCCACAAGCGGGGGTTTCATCGTTTGTCGTTTAAAAAACGATGTTTCTTGAACATCATCATCATCGTCGTACGTCGGATTATCGAAATCGTGAATATCAGCCATTTTTTAAAACGATTTAAATTTTTTATTACACACACTTTAAAAAGATAGATGGAATTACGGACACATTGGTCGATCCCGATAGAAAATTGCGCACCCCCTTCGGCGTGAAGGGCGAACATAAAAATGGTCGTCGTTTTCCGTAGCCCGCTTGCCCAAACCTAACCAAACGTCTCTGTTGTTCAGTTTCCCCAATATGGGTGAAAACGACGTCATCGTTCCCAGAACTACGAGACTATGCTTCGATATGGAAGTCGATGTAGAGGGTGGCGATCTCGCTAAGGCGGGTGTTTATAATAATTTGGGGCGCAACATCCGTCAAAAAAATGGTAGTGAAGCTTTCGGGGAATACCGTTCAAGACATCGACGATGTCAAATCATTTTTTAATAATCTATAACGATCTTTGGAAACTAGAACGACAGTCTATAGCATGACAGAATCAGGGAATACAGAGTGACCGATCTCCACTAAATTAGGGGAAAACCCATCGGCTATAAAATTTGCCTCGCAACAGTAACGAATACTACGAACTGTCCGGGTGCCGCGGCGCACCGGCAATCGATTTTGCATTCCCCTGGATTTCGAAATCTTGGAAAACGAGCGAACCCTTTTAACAACGGGATTACGCGATAGATTAGAATACATGTTGACATTTAACGATGCCGAACACGTCGTCTACCTTGTGGTAAAAGACCCCCGGCGATGCCCGACAAAAAAGGCTAGTTTATACGGGCCACCAACATCACTTTGGAATTCGACATAATTACAATGGCCGCCAATCGGTGTTCGCTCGCAGCGTCAGACAGAGAGTATGTGGGGAAAACCACGTTTATTACTTCAACAGAATAGCGCTATTATCCACAGAGAGTAACGATTAAGTAAATCGGCCCCTGACCTCAATTATAAAATCAACACCCCCGTCGCCGTTCTCTCTCGGGTATTCTGTTTCTCTTCAAGGATATTTCTAATAACGATCCGGAAGCTTTTTATAATCCGAGAATCACCAATGATGTGACAAAAGTTGCCATCGAGGGAAAATCGACCCAACTCTACGACGAGGGAATGAAACCTCGATACCAGTTCAAGGAAATTAAAAAGTTTTTCTCGGGTTCCTTAAATCGCGAAACCGTTACAGAAATAGTCGCCAAGGACCTCGGCCTGAGTCTAATGACTGAGGGGAAATATCTCACGTCAAGATCATTACGCCCCCTCTGGTTAGATTAACCCGAACGAACGATACCGGAAAATCATCTCCACGGCACGGGTCGTAAAGCTTCACCAAGGCGTTTCGCTATTCCGAATCGATAGAGACGCCGAAGTCTCTACCGAACCCTTGGAGGTTTACATTTTCACCCGTCAAAGACGGACAGATCAATTCATGAAGGATGCCGTTTCCGGGAGCTCGTCTATTTAAAAATTTAAAGTCATTAAAAAATCGTACTGTACATTCAACAACCTCATTCCGCCATGATCGTGGAGCTGGGTGCCACTGGTTGCGGGAAGACGGAATTTTGTCCTCGATCTCTTGGAACCGAATACAAAGACGTTATTTTATTTTCTTTCTTCTCGATCACCATCGTAATCTTGTGCCCCTTCGATCGATTTCAACAGAGCCTATAAAATCGAGAAAATGGATCGGTGTGGGGACGATGTCAAACACCCGAAAGACAAAGCGTTCGCGTCGTCATCGTCAACCCCGTGTCGAAAACCGCGGTGAAGAGAAATTGCAGGACATGTTGCGACATTTTTACGACAAATACAAAGGGACGTCCCACGATTTTACTATCTACATTTTTTGTACATCATAGACGACTGTTCGGCGACGAGACAGATCCACATTAAAAAAAGAAAGCGGACGCCTTATCCATGTTGGCGTTTTCGGGGAGACATGCCAACCAATCCGTCGGATTTGTGGATATTAACGCAAAGATATAATAGTGCGTCCAAAGATTTTCGCACGCAGGTCAAGTGGGTTGCGCTCATCTTCTATACCAAAGACAAGTTTTAGCTACAACGAATGTTTTGGACGAGAACGACGTCGTCACGGAAGACAGACGAACCCTAAAAGACTTGCTGTCACAGCACAAACATTCTAAATTAGTCTTGTGTACGGAACAACCAACGGGGTATAAGTTTATAGAATAATTTATATTTTAGTGCTTTCGGGGTCTTCCACATGTTTGGGGAGGTCCTCTATACCTTATATAATAATAATGACCTCGTTGTTTTCTGTTATCGCAGTGGGGAGTAGAATCAGACATCCATTTTCCACACGATTCACAAAATTTCAAAGGGCGAAAATCGCGTTTTTTTCATCATGAAATTTATGATGAATAGAACAAAACGGATCGAATCTGAAGCGGTCTTCTGAGGGCATGGAGAATCGCGACAAATCCTTCTAACGTCGAAAACACGGTATAGGCATCTGACACGTCGTTTAAAAGTCATTCGGCTCTATCCCCGATGCCAACAACTATGAAACATTTTCAATTTAAAGTCATTTTATTATTACATAGAAATTTTTTTATGTTATTTCAATTATTATTCGGGGTCATCGTCTGAGCCTACCCTCGTAGTCGATTTCGTCTACCATCTCATATATTTATGATGAATCAGCTAGGTCATTGCCGTAACTAATCTCCCCTAACATTTTATTTAAAGCAACAACATCCCACGGACGGTTTCGTCTAATGGATTCGTTTCTTTCTAGCTCCGATTGAAAACAGAACTAAATGTTAAAACCGTAATAACCTTGCATGCTTATTGCCTATGTAATCTGATGGGATTAAATCAAACCCTCCCTCCTTTCGTTTGTTTCATAAACGTAGTTTTTATTTCTTCTTCTTGATCCCATTCTAAGTTTTGCATACATAACGGTATGCTTCTTCCCTGCTTTTAAGAGCGCAAGATCATCAACTACGATCGGCTTTCTTTCTGCCATTCTCTATAAAAAAGCCCCTATGGCTCTGGACTTCTTTTCTAATAAACTGTCAATCTCTTGGATGACTTCCTCAAACCTTTTTCCTTGTTCCTCCTTGTGCTTTTCATCGTGATCAAAAGCTAGTGATATCGTATAAGGCGTATACGTATCATTTACTCCATACGATAATAACGTGGGAGTTTGTATTCTAAGAGGTTGAAAGACATCGTTCGGATACTTATATAGTATATCGGCGAAAAAATTACCGTTTTTACCTTTATTGGGTTTTTCGATCCTCAACTTGTTCAAGTCAAACTGATCAACATTGATTTTACATGCTTTGCCACTCGTACCCATTTTTTTAATTACTCATGTTATTTCTTATATAATTTCAATTTTTATTATGTCAATATAATACCCCTGACATTCGCGATTTCAGTCGATTTCTCGGAAGTGAAGAGGTCTGCCGTTCTCTCGGATTCTCACCGAACGTCGCGGTCGATTGCCCCTCAGGTATTCGGTGAATTCCCAGGTACGATTCAATCCACTAGAATAGAGAGTTTTAGTGGTATAAATAGACCATGGAATGAGAAGTGCAATAGAACTGGTATTATACAACACACAGAATGCAAATACATTTTTTTAGAATGCAATTTTTTTTGCATGCAAATGTATATTTTTTGAATGCAAATGTATATTTTTGAATGCAAATTATATTTTTTGAATATTGCAACGTTTGACACGCCATAGATACAGAAAATGCAGCGTTTAACAAAATATGAAAGACTTAGAGACCGCCGCTGTGTTGTCAAGATTCGCCGACAGGTTATGTCTTCGCAATCTTATATGCCTCCTCCACGTCCAGAGATCAAATAATTGAAGAGGTGGATATTGTTTTTGCTGTGATACCCGTTGTTTACAATTCTTTATTCTTTTCAGCTCTATGAGTAACAGCTGTCGGTGATATAGGTTATCTGTCATCATCTTGTTTATTTTACATCTATCTATCTCTCTCTCTCTCTCTCTCTCTCTCTCTCTCTCTCTCTCTCTCTCTCTCTCTCTCTCTCTCTCTCTCTCTCTCTCTCTCTCTCTCTCTCTCTCTCTCTCTCTCTCTCTCTCTCTCTCTCTCTCTCTGTGCGCTCATTATGATTCATATTCCACTCAAGTGTTTCCGTGCTAATTGTATGCAGATGCGAGATACCGGTAAGTTTTTTAGGTCAACTTACCACATTCAAATCGTATAGCTTATTCGTGTACTAATTGTACTATAAAATTGGTGTCCATCAATTTAGTTATTTTTAGACTCAAACAACTTCGGGCATAAACAGAATTGTACATAGAGAATTAAAACACGCGGTGGTAGTTGCTGTGACGTTCAGACTAGTCTTGGCGTGGCTGTGTTTGTGTTGGGAATCAATTTCACAACTTCCCTGGCAACAGGACAAGTTATGCACAGTTTCTGGACAGTGACGGTTAGTTTTTATCATTATTATTACTCGAATATCTACACGGATAAAGTGGGACATCCGGGATCTGTCAAAAACAAAACAATACTAGTATATATTTTCTAAATTAGAGAGTACATATAAAAAATGTCTTGCATTACTGTACCTCTAATATGTTTGTGTGGACAAGCAGCCTGTCACATTTGGTATTGTTTAAGTTCGGCTCATTGTGTTGTAAACTTGCCGTTATAGTAGACTTGTACTATTACTACTTTACTCCTTATTATTGCTTTTTCTACGACTACAGTTTAAGTCAATTAAAAAATCAAACTTTTAAAGTTCTTATTATGTTAAGTAACCAATCAAAATAAAACAAAATCCACTGATATCAGTGAAAAAATAAACAATATATTCTATATCTTTTCATCAGTTAGTCTAATTCACTCTTCCACGCCCCGCCCACTCATGGCAATGGCTCTGGCGTATCATCAACCTCCGTAAACACTGTAAACATTATATGGCGACCGAACACTGAGATGAGCATGCTTAACCCGATTTCAAATGATTTATTGATATTAAACATCAAAATTGCAGTTATGAAACATATTGATTGACTTTATAGTGAATTATAGGGGTGGATCCAGGAATTAGTTTGATCATCTCAATTTATCAAAATATTTCTTGTATGAGAAAATACGTGTTAGCCTTCCCATGGAGGTCATGTACCGCGTGATAACCGATAACGTTTGTACTAGTATCCCCATTAGTGATAGATCGTAACACTACGTAATCTTCCCACTGAAATGTCGTTACTGTGGGATAATATCTGCTAGCATCCGCATAAACGTTATCAGGAATCACGTGGTACATGAATTAGTCCCATTGGGTCATAAGAGCAGTCATTATTTTTCGAAGGGAAACAACTTCCGTTTTTTTTCTTCCCGTATACATACAATACACACCCGAAATACTCGGATAACATGTCATTCGGTAAATTACAGACCAATAAAACTAATCCTCCTAATTTTCCACTTTCGTGTTTGCTAGTAAAAAAAACCAAGATGGCCACTGCACTAAGCAGTGCCTTGTTAATTTTTGTTAGGAAATAAATACACGTAATTGTGAATATTTCGAACAAAGGGATTTATTTCATCTGTCATGGGCATGGATAAAATACTCAGATACCCTAATACACTGTAATGTTAAAATTAAAAGTTTAGTATCAATATTTTTATTTAATCAGCCACAAAAATAAACTAACCAAGCAGAAATAGACTATACTACAGATACGTCTAGGTTTAACATCACTTACAGATACTTCTAGGTTTAACATCATCTACAGATACTTCTAGTAGTCTACAGATACTTCTAGGTTTAACATCATCTACAGATACTTCTAGGTTTAACATCATCTACAGATACTTCTAGTTTAACATAGTCTACAGATACTTCTAGGTTTAACATAATCTTTATTCATGTTTAACTAAACCTCATCTTCCCAAGTCAAGTTTTGTGACTATGCAGCATCGGTTTCCATTGGCTGCAGATGTCGTTTAATGAAGCCAATTGAAACGCGTCTAACAATCTAAACACAGAATAATGGCGACGTGCACTCTATGCTACGAGTCTTGTCGTGGGTTTAAAGTCGTGTCGGGTCGATTCAAGTGATATTTTAGATCGGCGCTAAAAGTCGCCACCAGTGACTGCCAAATATGAAATGAAATCTGCCAAGATCAGAAAACCTTGACTTGGGAAGGTGGCTAAACCTATGCAAAAGCAGGTTATAAGTCTTGACTTTTTCTTTTTACATTTTATTACATCTAGCTTGTGTAATATAATATTTGATGACATACCCTCTACTTGAGCTGCATCCACATATAAATGAATAAATGTTATACAGACAAACTTGTCTCTGGTTTAAACATATTTCATTGAAAATGATTAATCAAATGGACTGGGCATAAGTTCTCACAATGTACTAGGTCTTCTGTAACTGATACAGTACACACAGTACACAGTAAGTATAAGTAACACGTCATGATATGACTAAACATATGTACAGTTATGATAAATGGTAGTAGAAGGTATAAAGATGCATAAAATAGCAGGTAATAGCAGGGAATGTATAAAAGAAGAAAGATTAAACATTTTGTAGTACTAGTAGTGGATAGAATAGTAGAATCTGGTTGCAAACTTGTCTTTAAAGAACAAGCAAATGTAGCCATTAAAGACAGATGGCCTTTATATAGAGATTCTACGAAGAGAATTAGTTGATTATCTTGTTAATCTTAATCGAGTCAGTTAAATTTCACATTTTGAAAAGACGCGAGGTTTACAGAGGAAATGCGGAAATTGTCAGGTCAACGTAAGAGCTATACACGGGCATAACAAATCTGATATTCCTATACATTTTCTGAAAATTGGGTCAGGTCCAGTGTGGTATTCATATACAAATAGTAAGGTTGAGTTTACTGATCACGATTGCAGTTGAAAAAGTGCAAAAGCTGGGTTTCACAAGCAATTTTCACAAAATATATAGGAATTTAAGAATTTTTTATGCCTGTGTATATCTCTTTTTTATTAAAGTATTTCAATCTAAGAAGTTAAAAGGGAACAAATATTTAAAAAAAAAAACCAGCTAATGCCCCTTTAAAACATTTGCCTTGCTTTGTGTTTTTGTGCATGCATTTTTTGTAGTTCTAACTTTTGAGCTGAAATCTGTTACAATTTAATTTAGATTCGTCAAGTTTGTAAACACGTGTCAATTTGTCCTGGTAGACATATGTACATGACCGTTGGCTGATAAATGAAGTTTTTAAGAGCAGATTTAAATTAGTTTAATCGAGTTCGCAATACACACAAGACCTTTCTTCAGTTGAAGAACTACTCGGCTGCCATGATTTTGACATTTGATATGACACAAAGGTTGTTACCTCATAACGCTGTTGCTTGAAGAATTGCCGTCGGTTTGGATGACTTAGTTTAAAATTGGGGATTATGGATAAAATATTCTCAGTATCACAAAACCAGTTCTTTACTTTTTTAAACAATGTGAACGTTACAGACACAATTCATCTTGTTGGTACAGGTATATGGTTTATTTTTACTGTATGTTACTCCCGACAGAAAACTAGTTTTATACATAATTAACGATATACGTGACAATTACATGTATTTATCAAATTTGCATGTGCATATATCTACACTCATTTTCTCCCTTAAGTCCTCATCTAGACCTGGGGATTTACATGAAATGTATTTAACATTATATATATATATATATATACACATGTATAGTCATGTGTTATTTAGGTGAAGATAAATAAGATATTGTAGGGAGGTGGGGAAAATATGATTATATCTAAAAAAACCTATATCCTTTTCCTTCTGATAACGAGCTCGCAATAACACACATTATGCTGAAAAAAAATCTTGTATTTCACGTGGAAATCATATCTTACAGGTAAATAGTAAAGGGGGATAATTCAAACCGGTATTAATATATCGAAAAGAAATTAATTTATACACAATCCATTGTAATGACGGCCGTCGAATGCAAGTTAAATTCACTGAACTATCACGTGTTGTGTATAAGTAATGTATATATACTTCAAGTGTTGTTGTGTATTTCATCATAGAAGGAAGCTCAGGTTAACTTGTACAGGTAAACTCAGATTAACTTGTACAGGTAGAGAATGAAAAAATGCATTTACGTAAAAAGTGATTCGGCAGGAAAAGTAATGATTGTATTTTAAGCGGAATAAATTTCAAAAGGGTAGACAATACGTCCGGCGATACCAATCAGTATTAGGATACCTCCGGTCGGTGAGATTATTGTACTCTTATTTTCCCTTTAATGTAATACATACTAAACAACTATTGTGTGATTTTCAGTCCTGTAAACAAAAAAGATGATAATAAACAGACATGTCCCCCAAGTGGGAGCTAATATACATCTATTTATTAACACCTTAATTCTCGTTTCAGTAAGAGATTTGCTTATATTTTATATAGCCTTACTAGGGTATTCGATTGCTTGATATTATAATCATTTTGTCATGTTTCAGCTCGTTACAAGAACAGTCATATATGCTATAAAATTGGTTAAATGAACTCTTGAATCTAAAGGTTAATGATAATTAACGTATTTCTATCTGTCGGTGTTAAAGATTGTAATTCTAATAAATAGGTTTCCGATTGTCTTAATGGAAAGCTTAAACTGTGTCACTTGCAAAACATCTGTACTATTAGAGTCAGTCAATCAACTGAAATTGAAGTGAACGGGCGTTTGTCTTGTACATACAACAAGAACGTTCCAACCTTTCGGCGCCTCTGGTTCAAGTGGGTCACTTTAGTATTATTCTACCCGTGTTTTACCTTTACTCCATACAAAGCATGACTTATTTCTCGTCAGTGGATTAACCGATCGATTTACGTTTAGTTGACGATTTTGAAATCGTAATAAGCGAGGCAATGTACAGAGAATCATGTATATATTGATGTCTTGTATCATTTTCTGATCATTGCAGATAACACGGAGAATGGACAAGTTTTAGGTTCGATCGGAGATGAGAGATATGCGATATCGTGGATTTAAACAGAGATGGATTTGTGTTTTGTTTGGTGTTTATACTGGATTTACTCTTCTGTTATGGAGCCATGAAAATTACAGTTTTGTTTCCATGCCAACGGTGTTCTCTGAAAGTAATGAAGCTCTGCCAGTTTCGACATATCTTATATCTGCAGACAGCAGCGAATTAGCGGGAAATAGATTAACTACGGAAAATCAAATGCGAGTATCATGGAATGGACCCCGAACAAAATGCCCATTTCTTGTATATCCAAATGAATATGTGAGGAATTATTGGCAGAAATTGTCAAAATTCGACATTGCTTTTTATGCAGCATTCTATGATCAATCCAAATCAGAAATCAGAGTGACCGCTGCAAGGGATAAACGAGTCGGTAACCCGGGACTCGTGTGTCAAGTTTGGGGCCCAGATGATTCCCTTCAAGTATCCCGTGCCACGGTTATGGATTTACCGGAACAGAAAGGAAAAAGGTATGTGTGATGATTAATTGTACATGTGTATGAACTGTCGTGTTGTTAATTTTTGATTTACTGGGTGGGTGTAAATACAAAATTTACAACATGACAGAATTATGAAAAAAAAAACATTTCTTACAGGTAAATGGCATTAACCAGTGGCGTAGCTAATATAAAACAAATTATAAAATCAAGAATATATATGCTCCATAGTTAGGCTCATCCTGTGTCCGTTAAAATGTTTCACGTAAATTTGTCATGTTTTAATTTTTGTATTCACCACCCACCTAGTAAATTCAAAAATTAAAACATGATCAAGTAATGGTTTTAGGGGTTACTTGGTGAGGTGATCATAAATACTTCAACCTTTAAAAGCAAAATAAATAACAAACAAAGGCCTATCATATACATGTATTTACTTTCATTCGGTAAATTCAAAATATGTTGCATAATAAAATTGTAGAACGCTTTTATCCGGCTATCCCAGAGCATTTAAATTCGTAACCGTGTGCAGTTTAAAAAGCAGATTACACACGGAATGCTAACTTGTAGAAAATAAAAGCATTTTATGATGTAGTAAATAGAATTTTAAGTAATTCTGTAAAATATCATATTTTATCGTATATCTCGGATCAGACATCTCCCGCCGACAGAGAAAATAAGCAATATAATTTTATTTTATTATCATTTGTTGTTGTTGTTGTTGTTTTTTATGTTCCACACCTAGCATTGATATTTTTATTCATATAATAAATCAATGGTCATATTAGAAAACAGAAAGGAAGGAGTTTATCATGTAAAACGGACTGGATATGTTGCTGGACCAAGATTGTGGACGTTGACTGTAACAGGAACGTCTTGTAAAATCAGTACGGCAGTAGGAACTGTCCCCTCTCCAACTGTTCAGTTTAAGAAGTGGAAATCGCGTATGTATTCAAATAATTGAACAAATAAAAGACCGCTTTTGATCCTCATTACAATAGCGGAATAAGTCCTTGGCACATGTCTAAATTTTGACTTCCACCTATAACTGGTGATATTCCTTTTTGAGTTCCTTATAATAATAAAATAAACAAAGATGTTTCGGAGTTTACTGCTTCAATGCTTACTTTATATAGATTTATAGCAGCTATGGGAGTACGTATCGGATTTACGAACGGTGAACAGGTGAAGGTCGGCTGCTTGCTGATAATGGCCTAAAATAAATGTATCGTTTTCTGATCAATACAGTAATTGCTCTTATGCACGCTAAAATGAACTAGAACAAAACGAGATATAACACGTCTGGGTAATCAATGTATTTGTAATATGTGTAAGAATCAAATATTGATATGATCAATGTGGATCAATTTACAGGCTGAATATAAGCATGTTAGGAGAGTTGACTATAGTCTATCACGTATACTCCATCTCACTTATATTGAATAACGTGACATTGAAATAATGATTCTGATTCCCGTCATTTCCCGGTCATTCCCATCTTCCCAAGTCAAGTTTTTCCGATCCACTCCGTTACTCACACATCAGATAGATGTGGATCAGAAAACCTTGACTTGGGATGATGGACCATTCTAAGTTTGTTTATGTTTAGCGTCCACCCTAAAATGAAAAAACCTATCGAAAAAATCAACACAGAACGACAGAATAAAACACAAGGCCGTTATATTTTTTAAGAACAAATGCAACTGGGAACTTTCGAGTTAGTCCGGATTACCGTTATAATCCTGCTTTTATTATCGCCAGTTGCGTGATTCTATAAAAATGGTCCTCAATGTTATTTCCGGTTTCGATTACATATAGAGAGCCCCCATGGCACATATTAATATTTGCTTAAAGTGATAGCAAAAAATAACGAAAAAACAAAAACAAAAAACAAAACAAAACAAAACAAAACAAAATTAATTAAATTTATAAACCCATGGCTTATACTAAGAAATAACCTATGAAATGTTAGTTTTCACAATGATGAAAATAAATGTTTCGATGGTGTTCGGTTCACAATCAAAATTTTTTTTTTATATATTTCTTATATGATGATGACCAAGTTTTTAATGGCGAATGAGAAAATCACCATTATGAAAAAAGTACCTGGTGAGATCAGGGACGAATATAACTGTTATGTACGTCTCTGGTGAGATCAGGGACGAATATAACTGTTATGTACGTCCCTGGTGAGACTTGGGACGAATATAACTGTTATGTACGTCTCTGGTGAGACTTGGGACGAATATAACTGTTATGTACGTCTCTGGTGAGATCAGGGACGAATATAACTGTTATGTACGTCCCTGGTGAGACTTGGGACGAATATAACTGTTATGTACGTCCCTGGTGAGACTTGGGACGAATATAACTGTTATGTACGTCTCTGGTGAGATCAGGGACGAATATAACTGTTATGTACGTCCCTGGTGAGATCAGGGACGAATATAACTGTTATGTACGTCTCTGGTGAGACATGGGACGAATATAACTGTTATGTACGTCTCTGGTGAGATCAGGGACGAATATAACTGTTATGTACGTCCCTGGTGAGATCAGGGACGAATATAACTGATATGTACGTCCCTGGTGAGACTTGGGACGTAGATAACTGTTATTTACGTCCCTGTTGAGACTAACTTTTTCAACCCTAACCCAACTATTTCAGCTGTATTAAAACTACTGTAGGTAAATGGTATTTGCGTGTTCAAGAGTTTTCGAATTTTGAGTAATATTTTATACCACACGTAGCGATTTTTAAGTTACATGTCGGTGGCCAGTTTGTAATGGTAGGGTGGGATGTGCGGCTTCAGTGTAACCGGAAAGAGACAACTGGCCTTCCGGAAGTAAACTGGCGTACTTCCTCACATAAAATCAGCTGGGGTTCCAGCGGGGCTCGAACTTGCGCTGACCAGAATTGAGAGACTTCATGGTTCAAAGCGGGATGTGCTAACCTTTCGGCCACGGGGGCCTGCGAGAGATGTTTATTTTAAGTTTTACTGCTAAAATGACGGTAAATTGAGGTGTCTTAATTATTACTATTTGTGATATCAATTTCCCCAAAGTGGAGCATTTCTGTTCTTTCTGTCACACGCACACGCACAGACACACACACACACTAATAGTTGTATTTCACCCAGTTGTAACCCGCTTTTCAATGTATCTTATAGTTACAAACACTGTCAAACCGTAAAAGGCGCGGATGTACTCATGATATCAAAGTCGGTAGCGCGCTCGACTCTTGGTCGTGAGATCGTGAGTTCGAGTCCAGTCGGCGGCAGGTTGGTTTCCTGTTCTTCGGATGAGACAGTAAAAACCGAGGTCCCGTGTCACAATAGGTGTCGGCACGTTAAAGAACCCTCACTGCTCAATGGCCGTAAGTGCCGAGCATAGGCCAAACTTTGAAGCCCTTCACCGACAATTGGTGACATCTCTATATGAGTAAGTGATTCTTGAGTGGGGCGTTAAACAACAATAAACAAACAGACAAACAATCATGATGTCAATGTAACGAAGAATTGATAAAATATCATTTGTGAACTTTTTAAAGTGAAGTAGTTGGCATGTGCTCACTTCTAAATATTTGATTTGAAAATCAGCAAATGACACAGGCTATTTTTAAATCTGACACAATATAAGAATTAAACACATGAACATTCTTACCGAAAGAATGGACAGATGGTAAATTTCGTTACGTTAGATAAAAAAAGCAATAAAAAAAAAAATTCGACTCAAGTATGGAGTAGTATAATAGATCTAGTCAGCATTCAGTTCATTTGAATGTTCAGAACTTTAATTACACGTATGTATACCGTTTGAAGTGAATACTGTAGTCTTCTGTACCGTAACAACAGCGCGGTCTCCAAGCTAATTTCTCAAGGCAGCGACGCGTCTCTTAAAATTTAAAAATACTGAATATAAAATACATTATTTTTTATGCCCAGCTGAGTGTTTTTCCTTCAAATATAAACATTCAACCATGTAATAAAAATGATCTGCATTAAAATATTAGAGATATATGAGTTAGTCCTATAATATAAGCTTTTGTTGGTTCACATCGTTTTTATCGGATATTTATTTATACTATTAATTCCGAACCACGAAGTCTTATCGAAAGTTGCCATTTTCTCGTAGCACATTACCAACGAATTTGAGCCGGCCTGGCTCAGTCGGTAGCGCGCTCGACTCTTGATCGTGAGATCGTAAGTTCGAGTACAGCAGGCGTCAGGTTGGTTTCCTGTCCTTCGGATGAGACAGTAAAAACCGAGGTCCCGTGTTACTGTAGGTGTCGACACGTTAAAGAACCCTCACTGCTCAATGGCCGAGAGTGCCGAGCATAGACCAAAATTTGAAACCCTTCACGGGCATTTGGTGACGTCTCCATATGAATGAAAAATTATTGAGTGGGACGTTAAACAACAACAAACAAACCAACAATTTTTTGTGGGAACTTTGAATGGTTATTTGACAATGTTTACAACAGTATTGTGTTTACTTCTGTCATCATTATTATAGATAAACGTCTAAAATATTTACCAAACTGTTTACCGAATCATATAGTTGAGTTTTATCCTATTCTGAAACACTTTTCTAAATGTCGCTCCATCCTTTCAAATTGTAAAGCGGGTCACGTACGAGATGTTCCGCAGTCTTTCAAAATGCTACGAGAAAATGGAGACTTCCGATAAGACTTCGTAGCTCAACATCAGTCGATAAAAATTTTGAAAGCAAAGCATATGAACCAACGAAGGTTTATATTATCGGACTACATACGAGTTGTCGTCAGGGTTTTTCTGCCTCGCAGCTGCAGATTTTGGAAATCAATTAGTTCTATACGGCACTACTAACTAGTAAATATCTTGAAATTCGGATTAAAATATTCTGAAGACTTGTTTAACCAATAATATTCATCAAAACTGATAAGAAATGTATTAAATTATTAATATGCAATGTAATTAACAGTATAATTTCGAGTAGTTTAAAAACGAAAAATCAGGTTGGATACTATTATCTTAGTACAATGTAACCTCGCCTAAAGACCACCTCACTTAGGAGACCACCTCACATTTCAGACCACAAGTTTTCAGTCTCTTGATAAATATCAAATAAATACAGAACCTCACAGTCACTAAGGAGACCACCTCACTAATCGGACCACTTTGGGTCAGTCAATTAGGCTGTCTTAATACCAGGGTTCCCTGTACTTTTATCCAGATTTTATGTATTATTTATCTCTTATATACCAGAAAGAAAATATTTTATTATATGATGTAAAAAAAAAATCATACGTATTAAATTTTGTTATAAAAAAATTGCCAAAGGTAACCGGTCGTAACCGTAAGCCTAGGTGTTTTTGTTTCGCTCGCTTCTCGATCGCAGGTCACGTGTCGACTGGCACGTCGTGGCGTTCTACAATTACTAAAGCGAAATTTGCATGTTCGTATAATAAAGGAATCTTAAGAATTTCTACGAAACCCCCCTAATAACTCTAAAATACATCGATTTCTTTTTAAATTCATTTCCCTCGGTAAGGAAAGGTATTCTAGAGATAAAGTCAAAAATTACAATTACTTTCCGGAACTACAGATGGTACCTTTAAGCATTTTATCACATGAGACAGAAATCTGTCTGGGAATTTTTTTATGGTTAACAAGTTTGTCATCGTTGTAAAATCAAAGTACGGAATCGCTATGCTCTTTCCTACCCGTGATTTCATGCGACCGAAATCTCTCGTACATAATTTTATTCATGAACCTCAGCCAATGCAAGTAAACGGTGCTTGCATTCGTCAACCAATCAGATCGAAGCATTTAAACAATTTCAGAATTGTATTTGATCAACAGACTGCGAAAGCTGCTGATCACAACTTCTGTGGTTGGATATATTAGTCAACACCTATTCCTTATAAATATCCATTAGCTACGAGAGGTTCGGTCGCATGAGACAACGGGTAGGACGATGGAACTTTGCAAAAGTTGAGAAAATTCTCGAGATTAAAGAAAACTTTTGAAGTTGAGTAAATAATTTGTCTGAGAATAGTTTTATGGTCATGGGCCCAGTTTTCGGGAACATTTGATATTACTCTTCAAACGATCGGACCTTTGGATTAATGGAAGTTCGAACTATTGAAACTTCGAACTATCTGGTGGTCACTATTCATTTAGTTTCGTCGTGCCTGGTGCTTCGTTCACCATACACAATCCTTTATGTTTCGTTCGTTCCAGTTAAATGGTGGCGAGCAGATTTTAATGATGAAAAAGATAACCCGGTTACAATGGTCAAGGGAAGGGATCGTCTGCCTTCCGCAAGTAAACTGGTAAACATTTTCACAATATCAGCTTAGGTTTCGGCGGGACCTAAACCTGCGCTGGCAAGAGGTGGGAGACGTGGTGATCTAACCCCCCCCCCTCCCCGGACACACACACACACACACACACACACACACACACACACACACACACACACACACACACACACACACTACTTCCAAAGTAACTCTATGAGAGTTTAGTACCCAAATCAACTGATATTTTTTTAGATTAACTTTGACAAGTACAGCCATCTCTCTCTCTATCTCTCTCTCTCTCACACACACACATACACACACACAACGAACGTTTTAAATTTGAATGAATTATCAAATATGAAGCTAATGATATCAGTAACTAAAGACCACATAGAATAGACTTTTATGACAGTTAAAATAGTTGCTCGTTTATTTGTTCAAAAGCTATTTAAAATTTGGCTATTTTTAGATGTCACGGCTTTGAATGTTGAAAGAATAACCGTCTTTTAGTCTACCCCAGACTTGAAATTGAAAAGCTTAATTTTCCTTATTACTTTTATTTTGAAGAAAACAAAATATCTTAAGCGCATCTATATGACTGTACGATGCACATGGTGCAGTTAAACCGTTTTCTCAACGGAAGTCATTATATGTATCAAGTGAAATACCGGCTTTGGTTATGCTAACGTAAGATCTGTGGTTTGATCGGAATGTGAAGACAAATACGACAGTGGTATTGTGTGCAGATAGAATTGCACATAGACCACCATGCACCACACGTTTGTATTTGATTGTTAAGGCGTATATAATGATAGCGTTGTGTATTTACAAGATATAAAGGAGGCACGTGTTTAGCAAAGTCTACTTTGTTATCAGAGGACACAAATTAGAGAGTATTAAGGCATTAAAAAGATCATAAATACATGACTGTTTTAAAAAGGAACTTATCATGAAACACCGATAATGGTACTTAATGCGCGCCTTCTTTGTGGTATATACATGCATCATAATTATAACGTTGATCCTTCTGTTCAGGGAGGACTCCCATACATCTCGAGGCAGCAGAGGTAATGTCAGGTTTAGGAGAGCTTTTCGACGTCTGTTTTGTCATGTTTGGGGTAACTCAAGTGAACATTACCTTGTAAGGGCCAATATATTGCCATTACCGGAAAATAAAGGTTTTCGGTGAGTACGATATCGGGAAACCATGTCAGTTTGTTCTGATATGTATGATAGATCTATCACTGACCTGGTTATCAGTGTAGACGATACCATACTTTTGTCAGTCGACTAACGACTGTACTTTGTTTGGTTTGACCCAGGTTTTTGAATGTATTTGCTAAAAATAGTACTGTTTGTACAATTCAATAATTCGTTCTGGGCTGGTGATATTTAATAGGTATGTATTTCTTCTGTACAACAAAGGACACACCCTTCCTCTCTTATTAGTAACGAAATTCAGATGTAAATCGCGAATTATAAATAAAGTGACTGCAATTTTGTGCTGTTGGCCACATGAAATAAGTAAACTCTTAATGTGATTGTTAAAAATTGTCGTTTGTTTCGTTTAAATGATTATAACAACGCACACATACAAAACCAACCTGGACTTGAAATTGAAGACACTATTGAATAAAAAAACATTCCATGTGTATCTCTGTGATACAAATGGTGTAGTTATACTTCTCTCAATTGTACTTGATATAGGTACAAAGTGAAATTCGGGTATCTAGTGTGATCAAACTTTGACCGTAAATACCACAATAACAACGTGTGCATTCGGGTTATTATGCAAAACTAATACTAGATCACCACGTCCTAAAAAACCAAAAAAAAAAAAAAAAAAAAACCAGCACGCTTTAAATTACGTCTTGCGCTTCTGTTCAGCTAGTATTCACCCATCTGACTTGGTTGACTCTTTGCTGAATTTGTTATGACGGAAAGCCAGTATATTTGCGTGACTAATATAGATATAATGTCGGTATGTTACACTGGAGAAATCTCATATCGAGTGCTTTTCCTGTTCTTTGGATGAGACGGCGTCGGCACGTTAAAGAACCATCACTGCTTAATGGCCGTAAATGCCGAGCATATATTAAGCCAAAACATTGTAGCCCTTCACTGGCATCTGCTGACGCCTCCATTTGAGTAAAAGATCCTTGGATGGAACGTTAAACAACAACATTTCGATTGTACATATCATTTGTATTCTATGACGTGGCTTGTCTAGTAATATGATACAGTCGACATTGACACCCCACCCCATATATTGACATGACTACAGATGACCCCGTAGGGCATGTAAAATATTTTATAGCTGAAAACCTCTGGTGTATCCCCTTCTTTTCATTATCAAACTACCCCTATCCGCTAAATAATGTATCTGCTTGCTGAATTAATCAAGTTTGACGCGAATTAAAGCGATATGAGCTGTAGCAGGTAAAAATTTTACATGCCCATTTTATGTGATATTCTATCTCATATATATATTCCAAAGAGACCATCTGGTGGTTAGAATAACAAATGAATGAGAAGAATTGCAACAATCTTGCCAAACGTAACCCGTAATATCAGTTATTATTTGTCCGCCATACTTTGAGCATTGTAAATTAACTTTCGATATTTTTTACGAGGATTACCGAGTGACCAATAAAAACGTGCTCTTTGCAGTTGATATACATTTTATTCTTATTGCCCTTAGCGTTTATTTTCGTACATTATCATTTCATACATAAATCGGGCAAAGTTTGTCTTTTTCGTCGTTTCAAAACATTCGTTTCTGAAATTGTCCACCTGCCGGGTATATCGGGTGATCGCGACCCATTTTTAACTCGTCCCATCGCATTCTCGGCTTTATCATTCTTGACACATATGATCATGAACTGCCCAACTCCACCGGACATGGCGGCACGATTGTAAAACATGAGATACACATACTTTTCACAGTTATATTGTTTTGATTTTGTCAACGTCAGCATTCAGGGTAACATTAAAGATCGGGGAAAACTTTCTTTTAGTGACCTGATATATTTATTCATATATTCACCCGATTTTCTTCAGGTGTTTAAAATAGCGTTGAAAAGCATATATTTTATATAATATATGCATTTTCCAATGAAAATCACATCCTTTATTTTGAAAATAAATATAAAACACATAAAATCGGTCGACTTTAACATAGTACGAGCGCGTAAAGGACCGAGATACCCTGACCTAATTACGAAGTACATTTGATATTATCTGAAAGGTCATTGCATACGGAAAATACAGCCGGATTTTTAAGGTACGGGAAAACTTAATTCTAATAAGATAAATAACTTCGAAAAGAAGATCTTTTACAACGTTTTACGTGTTTGATAATGTATTTGAACACACATTTTATCATATTCTTGACTATATGTCGGGACAAAAATAATCATTGTGACAGCCTATATCGCTTTAAGAGACGGTGGATAATATGTAGATTAAATATTGATTATGCAGATTTTGTTTTCACTCTTTCACGTACTCGATTCTTACATCTGTAAAAAAAAACAATGAAAAAATCAACAAATGTAGACCACTAAAGCGATCAAGATGATGTTTACGCGACTGTTGACGGCCTGATAACGGTCTCAACACCGCAAACCGCATTTCCATTGAAACTTGGGTAAAATATTCAGTAGCGTATATTGGCGACATTAAAGTAGCTGTTTATTTTCTCTTGATGCTATGAACCTGGGACCGCATTGAGGCCCGCGGTGGGTCTAGGGCAGCGCCCTGGCCTGTAGAAAGAAAATTGTATGCTTTGGCATACAATGGCTACGCCACTGTTTGTGAGCTATCCATTAAAACAGGTATAAATGTACTTCTAATTGTTTATATGAAATTTTCCCATTTACATTTGTACATTTTATATCAGTGCTTTTAATACTTTATTTAATGCCTTTTGCGCTTGACTACTAACAGTGAGACAGTACTCGCTGTAACGTTTGATCCGATATAGATTTTAGTAGTACAATACTATACTATTATACCTCAAGATATTGTCCTTGAATGTGTGACCTTTTTAAATCGTGGGTGATTATACCACGGACATATTTCTAAACAGTTGAACTCAGATAAATAAAATAAAATTAATTAATACACGTTTCTATCATGTGCGTCTTTAGGAGAGAGAGACAGAGAGAGAGAGATGTGCATTTTATTCGAATCAAAAGTACATTATGTTATATAAACCTGATTTATAAACAATCGCACACTTTTACATTCCATTCCATGGTCTGTTTCAGTTTCAGTTTCACTTCCGGGTTTATCACTATATGTCAACCGACTTTTTTCGCCAGTTATAAAGACATACAAAATATCAAATTAGAAAATCGATGTACAAAAATTTGAACGTAATTAATACATGTAATTGCTATTGCGACATGTGGTCTCTGATGTATTTCACAGTGGCGTAGGAAGAAAATGGGGTTTGTTTTTATGAAAATGTTTTTCCCGGTTAAATATGTGTTTTCATATGCTTTTCGATTATGCAACAAAATATACAACAGATGCGGATCTAGAAGTTTTTCAAGAGGGTTTGGTTTGAGGTTGGTGACGTGAAATTATATACTTTTTAAAACGGTTAAGCAATGGATACCTCACCAAAGGCAGACCGAGGATTTAAAGTTGGAAATATAAAATGTATTTGCTGAGCGGAGAGCGGTGCGAAATTTTGGGAAAATTTGTTATTAATTTTCCGACTTTCTATAGAAATATTAAAGGTTTTACATCTATTTTAACCGGCTTATTAATTTGATGACGTGCGGCAGCCGGCCGGCCGGCTACCAAACAGTATCCGTGCAATAACTATTAAACCGTATTTTCTGAACCGTTCCGGATCTCGGAAACCCGTACTGCATAATATCATTTTAATACAGGAAAATCCGGTTTGCGGTCAATCTGACCGCCTCTTGTATCAACTTAATGAAAGGAGCACACTCTCGCTTGAATAGCTCGCTGGTCATTGCACCTAGTTCTAAGTGTTGGATTAATTGTGAGACAATAATTCGTTATGGGGTTGGATTTTACGTATCTTTCAGATAGACTGATTTTTAAATTTGAAAGCCCGTATCGTAGACACAATGTTTCAGTGTTCAGACGCGAAAATACGCCTATCAACCCACTAATAAATCACATTGATAATCCATCTAAAAAAAGTTGGATTAGCTAAAAAATTAACTAAATTCAGGGCAGAATTTTGGCCTAGTAGCAGACTCCATACATTACTTAGTTGATAGATTAATTCGGAATTCTTATGGGGTAATCTCTAGGTGGACCCCTGGCCCTCGATTCCTACGCCTATATTACAATATGCCGTGGCCATTACATAAGTTACCGTAAACGTATTATAGGTTTACCAAGGGAATATATGACATATGTTTACAGACTCAACGAGTGTAAATTGAATTATAACGGGTGAAGGACTTGTTTTCGACAACATTTTATATGCTCCTCCAGGGTTTTCCCTGGGATTTTCAAATGAGGAGTCCATGGACTCCCACAACTACAAAATTAGGAGTCCATTTTGTAATTTAGGAGTCCATTTGCAGTCCACTTCAATTCGATCAGAATTAAACTGAATGTCAAATGTGCACTTTTGTTGATAATTACAGACATCCCTATAAACCTATAAACATGGAATTAAATAAAATATAGTTGTTTTAACTATATTTGAAATCAAATGGAAATTTTATATCAAAAATCTATAAATTGTAAAACAATTACATGTTTTTAGAAATATAGATGCAAAGTTACTAAATACATGTAGCCTACTAATTGATGCCTCAAATTTATTTATTTGAAAATTATATCTACTTTATCCATTTCAAGTATTAAAGTACTTTATCATATGTAAGATTTACATAAACATTTGTGTAAATAAATCATTTTATATAACCATCATTAGTACTTTCATTATTATTTTTTAATTTCCATAATTCAAATGAAAGTCGGGTTTGGTATCCCTTCTTTAATTTATACTTCCGGAAGTACCCATAAAGTGATGATCGATGTTGTCTTGTTGATTCTAGATCTATAATATGAATTAAGGCAAAGCCTTGAAAGCGAGCGCAGCTTGGTCTTTGTTTGGAAAATTTTTAAAAGTAAAACTTCTTAGTGAAATACTCATGTATCGATACATCTTACAAATGTTAATAATGATATGCTGCTCCACCGATACCACATTCAATCCAATAAGCATCCATGTCCCTATTTATAAGCTTATAAGCATCCTTTCCCTTTTTACACATGATAACGTACCTTTCCTAGCCAATTGACAAGGCAATGTGGACCACAAAAACGTAATAGCTATCTCTAGCCCCATACAAAACAAGAATGTCAATAGGTGTCCACTGTATTAACTACAACAATTTTACCACCGATCCTTGTAAAAATTCAGTTTGACTATTGATTAGTTCCAATAAGCACCCACATTTTTTTCCGTAGGCGCTTATTGGGTAGAATACGGTATTGGCAATAAGAGACATATATGTAATGAGTGGCATTGTACTACAGATCCCGCATTTTCCGGTTTTTCTTGACGCTTTGTCAAACTTTTATAAAGTGATAGAGAAATAAATGTTCACAGATAAACCAAAATTCTACACCTTATTTGACACTTCTTTCTTCCCGATTCTTGCATTAAGACAATGAGACAACAGGCTGATAGCAAGTGCAAATTACTGATTTATATATACATTTTGCGAATTTTTGTCAAATTCTGGTGGTTGATTTGATTGGCCAATGGGATAACTTTCATAAATCCTGCTAGCGCTGGTACAGTGAAAACTGTCCTTGGTCTCACTCATGCTTGAAATTTCAAACCAGCAATATAGAGAGCCTAGGCTTTATTTATCAGTGGTCAAACGTATTTGTCTGTGATCGCTCAAATTATGCACCAAAACAGGAACAAAAATTAGGCAGAAAATTAGCCAATTTCATGTTTAACCAATCATGAGAAAAATGAATCCATGGCTTAATGAATTATTGAATAATGGCAGGGTGAGCCCTGGTAAATACATCTGTATACTAAAAAAAAGCATCAACATGCGAACATTCAACAAGACTCTCAAATGTATCACAATTATGAATGACCATTAAAGTGCCTATGTTAAATTAAAACAATTTTTTTATCGGTTCATGGTGAAGAAATGATCAATCTGTAATTGACAATCTGATGACAAGTGTAGTGTCAATTTAAAAAGTCATTGGAGAAAACAAACAACTCAAGCAAGGACACACACACTAAACATCTCTCTCCGTGTCTCTCACGGACGAGTGGCAATTAATTATTCATCAAGCTAAAGCAACATGTAGATCTACAGTTAAATTGGGCACATAGAAATTCAATATAGAGAAGTAAGTAAGTTGTGTACCGGCATAAGATTAGTAGTCAAAGAAGTCAAAAGGCTTAGTTCGATGTTTAACCAGTGATTCCAGTGAATTCATGAAGACCAAAATATAGGTTACTGGAAGTAAAATAAAAATATCACAGCAAAATGATGTAGAGTATCTATATTTTATTAGAAAGTGCATTTTCTTTTCCTTTTTTTTTTTGAGGGGAGAGGGGAGCTTTAAATTTAATTTTAATTTCAGATAATTATTCACTTGTTCTTTTATCTTCGTGTAATAATTTCTGTATGGCTATGGAAGTGTTAAAAACCCTATATAGGATGTTTGTATCGGCTAATTCATTTTCTACTGTAAATTTGTACACAATCTGCAGGATGACCGAGTTTCTTCCCCTTAGAAAGTAGCTAATCTGTCATATTTGTCGAAATTTACTGTTAACTTTTACGTCAGTAAATTGATACAGTCTTTCATTTGAAGCGTTCACAGTTACTATGTTAATGTTAATTCCATCATATTTTTATTAGTAAAATTGATTCCAAAATAATTCTACGTGAATAACCGATAGTAAAATATAAATCATACATGGTATGATACGAGAGAGTATTTCTATCTCCGTGAGAGAAACCCAGAAATGACCTCATGGGACTTGCAATAGTAGGACTCTCGTACACAAGATAACTGCAACATGAGTACATCTCAATATTCTCAAAAATAAACTGTCAGTTCATTTTTTAAAACTTATTTTGAAATTAACAAGCTAAGAAATATCCGATGTCTGGCGCGAGTCCTACCATCCAGCGTTACTGAGCGTGTCGGGTTAGGAAAGCCATTAACGCCCTTGGTCGGAACTCTTCATTTATGGTAGGTAAAAATGACGTCTGCTAGGAGACGCTGTTAACCAGTTTTTAAAAATCCTGTGTGCGATTAATAAGGAGTTATTTGCCGTCGTACTATTTTTAAAAAAATTTTCATGGTGTGATATATGATCACAAATTTTGTTTTTGACCTTCTCGATAAAAATGCAATATTCATCGCGAACTTGACCCGGGACTGTTAGACGAAAGTTTTTTTGCTCATAGTATGTGTAAATTTAACCTATTTGTACTTACACATACGCATTACCATATAAGCTCGCTTCGCGAGCGGCGCTTCGCGCCGCTCGAGCTGCGCTCGCTATTAGAGGTAAAGATTTTCCTGTTTTATTGTAAATAAAATGATGAATTCAGTTTCTTTGTTTTCTTGTGGAATTGCACTAGAACATAAGAGTTAAAAATGGACATAAAAAAGAAGCAAACTGGTAGAAATAGGTCGCATGCTTGGTTTATTTACCCAAACGATCTTGAAAGACATCAAGTATTTAACGCGTCCACTAGGACGCAATGGATCTTATTTTAGGCGTCATTTAGGATTTTTACGCGTAAATACGCAGAATTATTGCGTCAGGGAAAACCCTGACTCCTCTTACGAATGTTTTATTCCGAGAGCGAAATAACTCGTTAAAACTACTTGCACAAGGTTACGTTGTTGAACACTTAAAATCGTTGTTTAAGAAGTTTTATGTTCGATACGGGGATCTTGTTAAACAATATGAAGTACCCCTTTCAGTAATATTAGATAGTATTCTGGAGCACGACCACAAAGTGACTCCCTTTCGCCAATCGTGCTATTCACTGAACTTGGCCTTTTCACCAAATTTACCTTTTCACCGAATTTGATCTATTCATAGAACTAGAAAGGTTTCCATGGAACATTTGCGGCGATGCGGCATGCCAGCAGAGGACACTGGCTCCTTCCGGACGCCTGGTCCTATGCTGTTTGTGATTCGCAATTGTTCTTTATGTTGAGAAAATTTACACATCTAATTTGTCGAGTTCTAATGGATTTGAGTTTCGATAATCAATTGGTATTTCTTCATTTTTACTTATTTTATTACTTCTACTTCATATCAACATCAATTAACCTTACACTTAATATTTAGCATTGGAAAAAGCGAAATTAACCCACAATAGAAATGTACACACCACAGAATAATATTTAGAATTACTAATTCATTACTATCACTAATCAATTTTCTTTGTACTTGTAGGTATGCTTGCTCAATATTTATCTGCAAAATTAGAGAAAACTTTGTTCCAAAATATGTATCCCTGTCCACTCAAGAATGTCAAGTCTCCGGGAAAGCTATGCGTATCCATCGGGATGAGAAGTGGACGGGAAACTTTACCGTATGCGTAACACCTTTCAATTTCAACTACAGCAAAGCATATGAATTGGTAGAGATGATAGAGTTAAACAGGATTCTGGGAGCCTCACATTTTGTCTTTTATAACTACAGCATAAACTCAAACGTCAATTCTGTCCTTGAACACTACATACGTCTTGGATTTGTTGAAGTGTTGCCATGGAATCTACCGATGCAAGTTGACACGTGGCCAAAAAAGAATCCAAACATTGAAATTCATTATTTTGCCCAGATAGCAGCCTTAAATGATTGCTTGAACCGTAATCGATATAAAACTAAATATATAGTTTATCAAGATTTAGACGAATTTATAATTCCGAGAAATGTTGTGACTTGGAACGAATTGTTTGCGTCTCTTCCTACTGGAAAGGCCGCATACATGTTCAGGAACACGTTTTTCCGCAAGGACTGGCCGGACGGAAACGTGACCTACACAGGCATTGATTTAGCTAAAAAGTTCCAAGCTGTGACGCTTCTGAAACAATACAGGGAACATAAAATATTCACCAGGAGACACAGGTCAAAATATATTGTGGATCCAACTAAAGTGGAAGTTTTAGGAATCCATACTGTTCAAAGATTTCGTGTTAGCAGTGATTTTTATGTTGAACCAACTATGGCACTAATGCATCACTACAGAGATTGGGAAAACCCAAGCGATTCAAAGGATAAGAAATACGATCCCAGAATCATGACTTATAAGGAACAACTACTAAAGAGTTTAAATGATACATGGTCGAAATTAAAAGGCGTCCATCTGGGACCTTTACCGTTTTGATGGAATATACAAGTAATTATATGAATAAGTGAAATGAGTAGAATTACAGAGAGTATGGGATTAGAGAATCAGTAATGCCGATTGAAAATCTGTCCAATGAAATCTACAGGTAGTGATCTCCTAACAAAGCTGTAACATGGAATCGATCCTAGTTGTTTTAGAATCATTGAATAGAATAATTGATCTATAAGAATATCTATGTAGAGCATGTTTTTATGGTGTATATCGATCAGCATCTTGAGTAAATAGCCATTTCAATTTATTGTTTATGGGTTTTACGATACAAAATTTTCGATAGATCCTGGTCTGAAAATACAGATTCCATGAATATTGAGGGTGAATTACTGGTTGTCAAAAATACTATATACAGGGTTATTTTATCCCGGTATTATTTTTACCTTCATGCACTTTCCCCGTTTAAATTCGCTCAGACTTTTATCATTAAAAATAGTTGAATTTACCATTTTGAATTCGACGAGTTTTGAATTCGCCCACTGACGATGAGGGCGCAAGGGGTGAAAATAAAACGGGGGCGAAAATTTCCTTGTATACAGTATATCATCAGAAAGAGCCAAAATTGTTTTAAGAACTTTTTCAACTTTAATTTCAGAATGATACATTTTGAGGTTGTACAAGCATTGGTATCGTTGAAATATTAGAATACACTTCGAGCTGAAAACAGGCAATGTAAATTTAATGGCAGTATCGAAAAAGAAATGAACAAAATATATCACGTAAGCTTAGAAAAAATGTTGATTGAATTCCGGTTGTTTGCACTAATGATAAAGTATGCTCTTTGTGATAACCGATTATATGACGAGATATTTATATACTAGTAAACAAACAGGGCAATGTACATCGCATTCAGATGACCTAGCTCTTTCTCATCCTGTAGAGAAGTTACTCCAAACATGCTATTCCAAGTGCAATATTTCAGTACATTTCAGACTCTCTAATTTAACACAAGTGCCTTGTTCTAATCTCTCGTTTGAATCACTTCTGGTGGTAGGGTATGTAAAACAATCAGGAAAGATTTGGGTTTAAATCCAGAGCCATTATTGTAATCTTTGAGTCAAACTCTCCTTTAAATTTGTTTTTATGAGACAAAAATGATGTACCTATCTGGGTAGGCATAAATAAAATCCTAGCTGTGATTAATGACACACATCAAAATTTGTGGCATTGCTCTTAGCTGTCTCCATATAAACAAAACCTAGGTGGTGACACAACAATAATAATCATTCTCACATACACACAGACCCACATATTAAGGTATATATTTTTGTACGTAAATGTTCAATTATCATTTAGGCATATTTTCATGATAGAAAGATCTGTATGATTGTAAAAACATATGTCAACGATTTTTTACAGTATTGAAGAGTATTCAACAGATTAAGACATATTTATTTCACGCATGAAAACAAATATTTGTTACTGAAATTAGCCACTACAGTCATGTGCTGATCGAAATGTATGCTCAGCTTTCAGAAACAAATTGTTGTTAATGTCATGTTGTAAATTTGGAATTTACTGGGTAGGTGTAAATACAACGTTTACAACATGACAACCCAGCCAGTAAATACAAAGTTTACAACACGACAACCTAGCCAGTAAATACAAAGTTTACAACATGACAACCTACCCAGTAAATTCAAAATTTACAAACATGACAGTAATACTATATAGATTACTTGTTTCACTTTTTCATTTGGTACTTGTTTGTTTATATGTATTGAATGCGTAGTATGTGAAAATACTTCTAGAAAGGTTACATCTAGACCAATAGCTACAGACAAATGACAATTTTATTGCTGTTTCACCTTTTGTGTTTTAAAATCCTGCCAACAAAGAAGGTGAAATTTAATGCAACTACAATGAAAATTGAGACTAGTTGGACGTCATTTAATTCTTTTACTTGTTTCTTTTGTGTTTTTCCCCGTATCGAATTAAATATCTTGAAATTAGAAAAAAATATCACCAACAATCAGAACAAAGGGACGCTATTTTCTAAAAATAAATATTGACTAGCATTGCTATAGAGAAATATGAATGACATACACTCTAAAGTCTTTATCTAAAGTGCCCTTGTCGCAGTGTTGTAGCTCAGATTTAACCCTGTCAGGCTTACAAACAATAATACACTTGTCTTAAACTATAAAAATAGCATATCATTTAGATTATTAGGGTTTATAGCGTTAAGACAAATAATGTGATAATTGTTTTTCTTGGTACAAATGGATGTATCGATACAATCGTGACATCACAATTTACTTGGTTTGGTGATATAGTTTTGGTTAACACACATTGTTACCTTTATTAAGCCATAATGTTTTCCAAACTACAGAAACAAACCACCATTAGTGGTCATTATGGTCTTTTATAATTTGTCAAAATCTTCTCATAAGCCAATCCGAAACAGTTTTACAACCTAAGTAACTTGTTGTTAATATGAAGTGCATTTTGGTTAAGATCTTTCTGCCGTTTTCTCTAAATGCTGCATTCTCTGTGAAATGATATTGATGTTTATCTGATAATTTATTTTTGATATATTTGTAATTTGTATAAATATTCTGTTGTACTGTTTTGTGATAGTTGTAAATGTGCGGAACGATATTACAAGAGGATAAAAATGGAACTTATCAATATTCTGAAAGAAATTCTCGTGCATAATATGTTGTACTTGACCAATTTTCTCTGTGATACCGTAATGAAAACAAAGTATTTCTTGTTATCAGTATTGGCGTGTATAGATGAATATCAGGTTTGGAATAATGATAACTGCGCTACATGCAGTTAATGTCAGATTTGTAACATGTGTTTTATATTCCAAGAGACCTGGAGTTTCGGTAGGAAATAACTGCATCCTAAGTTATTGTTATATGTTGTAGGTAAACACACAGCTTAAGATCTAGAGATCTAGCTTACTGTTGTATTGTTGTGGTACATATACTTTAATATCAGGAGAATAATAATGAGAGAGCCATCGTTGTAAAACCACATCCCGGAATCGCTATGCTCTTTCCTACCCGTGGTCTCATGCGACCAAAATCACTCATAGCTAATGAATATTTATAAGAAGTAGGTGTTGTCCAGTTTATCCAATCACAGAAGTTGTGATCGGCAACGGAGGTTATCGCATAGTCTGTTGATCAAATACAATTCTGAAATTGTGTAAAAGCCTCACATTACTCACATTGGCTGAGGCTTCATGAATAATATAAATATATTACGAGAGATTTCGGTTGTATGAGATCACGGATAGGAAAGAGCATAGCGATTCCGGACCGTGGTTTTACGGCGATGAAAGAGGTGAATAATAGAAAAAAGTGTTCTGGAGGTGAAATGCTGAACTAACGCAACTGCAGGCAATGTCTAGTGTAGATATTAAGAGAATAGAAGTATTAAGGTATTTTTCTAACACAGTGGAGAGAATAGTCGTACTGATTTTATCTATGTGAGGGACTTCTATTACTTTTTGTACATGTGTTTTATTTTTAAACTTGCTCAGATCTTCAAGTAACAAGATCAAAAGTTGTTTTTTTTGCATGAATTACAATAAATGACAGTTTTGTAATTTCTTGATGAGCATCATTTTTTAAAAAAAATTAAGTATTTAACATCACATTACCCAGTTGTTCTTGACCAGTCAAACGTTACAGTTTGACAAGCGAAAGCTGATCAGAAATTATCCAATCGGACCGATTAAAACTGCAGGACGACAAACCATTGATATAAAATTGATTTCACAGAGGACATTTTCTTTAAAACAATTATTCCTCGAAAAATATATCAATTATATATAAATATATTATCTATAGGTGCCATAGACAAGAGTAAGTATCCCCAGTCGACCGGTCACACGCATCGCGAGTCAAATAATGATATTAATTCTGTCAATTAGAAAACCTTTATGTTGATAAAATCAAAAGATGGAACATGATGAAATTCTTAGCGAGAGAGAACCTTTAAAGTCTTTTGGTATTTGGAAAATATTTGTGCCGGTACCCAAAATATAACTTTTTGATTTCTGTTATTTATACTGTTTCTTTACTCCATAAAGAGGTTATATCTCTGATTTTATTTACTCAAACTACTGGTGCGAGTTATTTTTTATACGCAGTCTGCAAATTTGATTTAACATTCGCTTAAACAATCATTCCATCCTTTACCTCAACACTTGTTACAAGCGACACTATTAAATGTGTTTAAATGTATTGTTACGTTATAAAATGATGTTCTGTTTAAATATTTTATTGTTTAAATGAAAATAAAATTAATTGTGGTTGATATAGTGTCAAAGTTATTGATTTATCATAACACGTTGTTTGATTGTTTGAACAGTTTAATAAGAAATGAAACATCATACATATTGTAAAACTTTCAAAATGACCTAGAAGAACAACCCCAATGATTCTTATTCTTGGACGACCGACAGTAATCTCAGTGGAGATCGTTGGAAACGTCATGAATAAAATGTGCCAAAGAAAATAATTTCAGTAATATAACAAACTATAGTCTGAGTCCTTATGCCACCACATAACTAGTATTTAGGAGTGGGTAAATTTTCCATGTGGATAGGTTAAACAGATTTGTGGAAGGAAAGCTCCATAGCATGTATCTTGTTCCCACTTTTTGATTTACCACGGGTTATTATGTTTCCAGTTTTTAGTAAAACCCCTAGAAAATCAAAAAGTGTAAACATGATACATGTTACGGATAAAATTAAACTATTTAAATAACGATTATGATAAATAAATTTGTCTCTGTCTTGTTGAAGAAATAAGGATGTGTGATTTATGTTTGGGGAAACAAGAATATCCGGATGATATGTTTTCCATTGTGATGGCAGGATATATTGAAAGCATTACATATACCACTCTTAATCCTGGAACGCAATGTTAAACAAGTTATGTAAAACAAAACTCTCTATTGTTAAATATTCAACTGGTAAACAAACTGAAGTATGAGAGAGGATGTTGCAGACATATTTGTTATGAAACACAAATTATCACTCATACAAACACATATAGGACTACCAAGGTAAATTGGCACATGTTTACAAATACAATGAGTCTAAATCAAATTATAACAGGGGTGACGGGCTTCTTGTTGACACAAACATATTAGAGATTCAGTAATGCACGGAATCCGTGAAAGGTAATATGTTGTATCTGTACACCCTATTTTGGAAAATAGACCGTATTTATTTGGTTTTTGACAGAATCCGGATATGCCACCTTAACTCAATTATTTGCACTGGTTTAAGTCATTGATTTACAGAATAGTCCATTGTTTTTCAGGGATTGATGAGTTAATATTGGTAGAAGAGCTTGTGTTTGAGAGGAGTTGGAGAGAGGTGTACAGGTCTACCAAAGTAAAGTGGCACATCTCTCTCTCTCTCTCTCTCTCTCTCTCTCTCTCTCTCTCTCTCTCTCTCTCTCTCTCTCTCTCTCTCTCTCTCTCTCTCTCTCTCTCTCTCTCTCTCTCTCTCTCTCTCTCTCTCTCTATATATATATATATATATATATCAATATTCTGATCGACAACTGATATTGACCGGTTGACCGTTACAACATGACAAACATCATAAAACCAAAATAATCAAAGTTATTTAGTTTTGCCAAAAAGTCCAAAACAAATGTTCAAGACGATCGTTTCTGTAAATAAGACATCATCAGTTGAGCTCGACTTTAATATAGATGTAGAGTTCTGAGATAGAAAGTGATGTTATACAAGTCCAGAAAACACTATTTTTTACTTGCGAGAGATCTCTACTATTGATTATCTCAAATAAGATTTACCCACACTTTAAGAAAATAATGTGATGTATTATGTTCTTTACGGAACAAGGATTTATAAAGTAGATGAATTCTTTAAGTGTCCTGAAGTTTTAGTCACCTCAATATCAATTCTCGCTTTTTTTTCGTTCAGTGGTCTAAAATTTGAAAATTTATTATATAAACACTAAATCGACACTTGATGCAAACAGATTTTCAAGACAAAGTGAAAGTGGGCTGTATATAGATTATTTGTCACACACAAACAGAGAGAGAGAGAGGATTATTGGAGTAGTACATGTTAATTAAAATGCCTTGATCATCTGTATTTCCGATATTAAACATGTACTCCTTGATAACACTTCAATTTTGGTATTGTTATTGTGTAATATCTGATAACACATGTTGTTTGTATTAATAATTTCTAAATTTATCAGTACCCGGATGTATACACGCGTGTTATACACGATATTTCGTCTTTCGGTACTCTAAGTTTGTTTACCAATTGTCAAATTCAAAAGTAACGATAAATGTCAGATTAAAAACCACTCTAATGCAAAGGTTTATTTCAATCGAAACTTCGAATTTTGATTTGAATATTTTCCCAAACATCTTAAACTTTGTATTTGAACAACGCGAGTATGTGTTTAAATTCAACATCGTAAGCGTGGTATCTTTGAAGTACAAGATATTTTTCTAAATTATGTTTCAAGGTTTTTCTGAAAAAGATCTTTTTAATTCGAATATCATATCAAATAAACATTCACATTTATATCATATGAAGCTAAATTCCAAATTTCATGTACAATTTTGGTGTAAGGTTTCAATTACCGTAAATCGGGATGTTTTGGCGTCGCTAAAATTTGGCCAATTTGATATAAAAAATGAAGGATTATTTTTTGCCCAGTTACATTTTGGCCATTTATGTTTATATCATGTTTAAATTTGGCCTACCATCAGATCTCAGTCTTCTAATGTCGAACACCCCAGGTGTTTGAAATATCAAAATATTTAAAAACCGGTACAAAACGAAAAGTTTTCATTTGCATTTGTCACGCAAGTGTAATAGAATAATAAGGCAGTCGTTGAAAAAATAACAAATGAAAGTTATGAAAGTGTAAAATTCACAGTTTGGTGAATTTGATAATGTATATACCTCGAAAAAAACACACCCTGTTCTAGTTTCTGTATCTATATCTGTAGTATTTGAAAACATACCTAGACTGACTTCATTCAGATTATGATAAAGCGTGCGCAAACCTATTTTATCAAGAGCATTAAGGTCAATCAGGAACTTGGACGCATAAAAGTTATTTGATATGTTTTGGGTAACAATACGGGTACAGTTTGTAATGTCTTTTTCTTGTTCTTTTTCATATCGGCAAATCTATCTGAAGTACAAGGGAGTTTTAATGTTTATTGATACTCGCACTCACATGTTAGCAGCATCTCATGTATCATTTTATCAACATTCGATTTAATTAAAGAGGCATAAGCTATGTTACCAAAACATTATTTCGATTTTTTTTTCTATTTTTACTATAAAAACTTCAGATACCAAAGTGTAAATCAATAGAATGTCCAGGACATAGATACAAATCCGATAAAAATGGACAAACACGGACCTCTGGAAACCAAGAGGTGGGATCAGGTGCCACTTGACGTACAATAAGAAATAAGAGCTATACACAGGCATAAAATATTTCATATTCCTATATATTTTGTGATAATAAAGTCAGGTCAAGTTTGGCATTAATATACAAATAGGAACGATTGAGTTAATCAGTTGCAAGTGACAAAGTGCTAAACCTGAGTTTCTCAAGCAATTTTCACAAATGTATAGGCATCTAAGAATTTTTATCTGTCATTTTGTTATTTTACATCAATTTAAGTAGTAAAAAGGAAAAAACAAATTTTGGGGGCGTAGGATGAACAACGACTGCGAATTTAAAATATCTAACATACTCATACATTGGACTGCAGTATATAAAACCAATGTTTGTCGGCCTGTAAAAATGATCCAACAGAATACCTACATATACACTTATAGAAATATCTAGAATAAACCTTTTTATTCCATCCATCTTATTCGGAATTCGCTCCTCAAAGCATTGAGAGGAATATTTGAAAGATGATATAATATAAAAAATCTCAGATACCAAAGAATAAATATTTAGGATGTCCAGAATTTAGGTACAAATCTGGTAAAAAAAAATATGGACCAAAAAACGGTGGGATCATGGAGGCGTAAGAATCCCTTGTCGGCCGGTCACACCCGCCGTGAATCCACAGTCAAGTCCAAATGAAATACGTGAGAAACGAAACCTCGTCACAACTGGTACAGGCGTCTCAACAACCGCCACTGGACAGGTAACTCAACACTTCACTTCGTGAATCAGTGTAATCGTAAACAAGACTATTATACCGGTAGACCGTAAAATTTGCGGAAAGTTGACATTAAACTCGATTTTCGATATCTCTGTGTCAATAATTTGTCTGTAAGAAGTTTACCTCTGTATATGAACTATTCATATTTTGAACACGCCCTCGTACATCGGATCATTTGTGAAATATAAACTCCAAATGCGGGTGATTGTGGGATATGACTACTTAAATGTGAAAAATTTACGATGGGAAAACCGAAATCGTCGCGTTTGTCGTCTAGCTGTGTTGTTAATTTCCCATCTGTATCTTAAGTACGTGGAATGTCTAAGTATGAAGCGTGTGTGCTTGATTCTATTATATCTTTAATTTCTGGGATATAACGCATTGTCATATGTATGAAAATTGTCATTATTAATATACCTAAATGTCAAATTAAAGGACACCACTAACTTTTTCTTCTTTTGATTCAGCAGTTTCTGAATGAAGTCTATTTCGTATGAATAAAGGAAAAGGTCAGTCAATAAAGGAGCACAATTGGTGCCCATAGGAATGCCGACAGTTTGTTGATAGACCACGTCTCCGAGCATTACAAATATATTGTCTATTAGAAATTCGAGCATCTTTTTATATCAATTTCAGTGCATCATGATAACCAATCACTAGATATTTTCAGGTACCATCTTAAGTGAAAAAAACAGTTGTCTATGATGCTAAAAATTTTATGTGGAATTATTATGTAAAGAGTAGAGAAGTCTTATGTTTTAATAGTGTGAATCTGAGAAAAATTGTGTGCCTTCAAATTTTCTAAAAGTTGATTAAGATTTTTAAGTATCCACATATAATTTACACCACTTCTAGAAATATTTTCTGAGAATAAAATGACAATCAAATCTCATGACATTCTGTTGAAGTGTAGTTTTAAGATTTTCCTGCCAATATTCCATATTCTTTACCGTTTTAGGTGACCAAAAGGACTTTTCCTATAAAAAGACTTCTTATATATATTTTCGGCCTTGGTTATTACCACCCCTTTACATCAGACAGAATTTCAACCCGTCTTGAATTAGCCATAAGATACAAGTCTCATAAATGCATGATTGTGCTTTAATTATTTAACTTGAAAATTTCGCTTTCATCTTAGAAATTGCTTTCTTCCTGAAGACAAAAATGGCGAATATTGAATAGGGGCGGAAATCTGCGGGTATGCACTAAAATGATATGTCTGTAATTGGAACCAGATTTAAAGATTGCGAAGAAGAGAAATTAAATATTATTGAACCTAGATACACGATATATGTTATCACTACGTAAGACATGTCAACATACAGTGATAAAGCCAGACAAGAGATAGAAACTATATCAAGTTTATTTGCTTCCGGTCTTCACAGAACACCTGAGCATAACTTGATTACTGCGGACCGTGATAAAATACTTGTATGCATTACTCATGAATGCATTACGTTTGTTGTATTACATAATAAAGATTACATAAAGAATAAAATATTGACTTGGAGCTATATATATATATATATGTGTGTGTGTGTGTGAGTGTGTGTGTGTGTGTGTGTGTGTGTGTGTGTGTGTGTGTGTGTGTGCGTATTACTACTGAACTAAAGTTTTAAAATGCAAAATATTAGTTCCATTCACTGCACTGTTCAGCTTAATTAAATTTTGATGTAACTTTGGTAGTATGTTTATAATAAATTCAATTTTTTTTCTAAAGCTTAGATAGTCATTTTTAACAGTGCTTACTCTTAGACGGATTTTGGCTATACTTTTAGAGATATTAATACCACTTCCTCTTTAGAAAATACACATAACTTTTAAATTGGAGCTCAACTGATGAAGTCTAATTGACATAAACGATATCGTCTTGAGCATTATAACTTTGGTAGTATGTTTATAATATATATATATATATATACACAAATGCTTATCTCGTTGTTCATGATATGGCTATAAATAACGCGAACCATTACGTGTTTTATAGTACGATTTTATAATCAAATCTACAACGATTTTATCAGCATTCAAATACTGTACTGATAAATAAGTGTTCTACATCCAGGTTAACAATATAATAAACATCTATTTAGTATATACACTAAATGAAATGTAAATAAATGATGAATATGAAACCCAATTTATAGCTTTAGATAAGTATATCTCGTGCATTCAAGTGCACTTACAAAGCAGGGCATAAACAATGATTCATCCGTCTACATGATGGAAACAAATTTTATCTCCTATTGACCGATTTGAATGCAAGTTACGCAATTGTATTATTGACAACATTAAAAACAGGAAGTTGTTTATTTCCCCAAAATGACTACACCAATTAAATACATACACCTAAAAATTCCATGCTAACCTCGTATCATTTTCAATCGACAGAAGAATTTCGAAGAGTCGAACTTCATTGTGTCGAATTTCACGATGTTTCAAACTATCGAAAAAGTCCCCAGGGGCCTCCGTGACAAATTGTCAGTGCATCACGCTTTGAACCTTGAAGTCTCTCACTTCTGATCAGCGCAGATTCGAGCCCTGCCCTGTGAGAAAGTTTGACGAGTAGTCAGTGCATCGCGCTTTGAACCTTGAAGTCTCTCACTTCTGATCAGCGAATATCGAGCCCTGCCCTGTGAGAAAATTATTCAGTTCACTTGCGAAATGCCGGTTGTGTCTTCCTGGATACATTGTAACCGGGTTCTCTCCTCCACGACTAAAAACTGGCTACCACCATATGACTAAACATTATTGAGTGTTGCGTTAACCACTATTCAAATTCAAATTCGAAGTCCCGAATAAGTTTGTCATTAAACGCTATTTAAAATCATTTTTATGAGTCGAACTTCTCGATTAAGGAACACCTAAAGTTTATTTGCTAACTGGTATCGTTGTAAATCTATTTGAAAGAGAACTAGAACTACTTTCAGTTAGACCTTATATCGGAGAATTAATATATATATATATATAAAGCACTAAAATGACGAACGACACGGACAAAATGAATGTCAAATTTTCGGGACCACCTGTCCCTTCATCAGGACAAAACTATTAAAATAACATGACAAAAGCGTACACATACACACGCTAACACCCACTCTCACACACACAAATCCGGGGAGTGAAAGAAATGCTACATATTACAAGTACAACGTGATAATGCAATAAAAAAACGAAAGGATAACGAAAAGAAACTAAGCTCAAACTACCAACGAAATATGAATCGAACTAGATAGATAGATAGATAGATAGATAGATAGATAGAAAGATAGATAGGTAGATAGATAGATAGATGAAACAAAGGCTGTTCGAGAGTAACACATCATGTATCATGAAAGATAATTAATTCTCCCTATCATCCGATGAGATAAGCCTCCTTGTCGTTCGACTTGTTAAGGATGTTAAACTATGGTATTGCGTGATTCATAATGCGTTAGAGTGAAGATGAACTGTATGAATAAGATCAGTGTAACAATACTAGGCCTACAGAAACAGTATATGTGCAGTGGTTGTGACCTACATATGTCCTGTTGAAATTACGTAACAATAAAGTTCTAAATTGTTTCAATGTTTTTGTAATACGATTTACATCACTCGTAATTACATCTATAAAAAGAATTTGTTTGCCAATCTTATGTTTAACTTGTCGGATTATTGATTTTTTTTTACTGATATTGATTCTTTAACAGTCAAACCCGTTGCGTTTTAAAAATATAATCGTTATCCATTCGTTATCCATGTAGCACAGCGCTACAAACGTGCCATAGAAAGACAACCGGAACAAGCAAACTGGCGTTTAGGGTGCAGCCATTTGAATTTTTAGGGGGGGGGGGGGGGCTAAAATCAAATATTCGATCCTGGATTTTTTTTTTCGTTGTAAATTCCGTCCTGACATTTTTTATTTACCCACTATGACGAAGACAACCATGCCTGTTTAAAACTGCCTGGAAAATATAGCTCAATATCAAAGCTCTATAAATTTGGAGGGGGAACCCAGGCTACTCTAGAGTTTTTTAATTCTACAAGTCCCAAGAAGACTTTTTATAGCATCAAAACACTAAATAAGGATACGTTTACCTTTCCAAATGGTCCATTGATATACATGTTTATATTGATTAAACTTTTAAAGTTAAATTAAGTGGAAACAAGTGAGTAGGGAGTATCCTTCCTCGATACATTTTGGAATTATTCAGTTGAGAAGCTCAACGAGGAATTTTCTAGATTCCAGACACAAAATCACATGTTTCCTTATAATGGTCCAAGGTACAATGTATGATAGATATGCATTAAACTGACAGACTGATTATGTTCCCACATTGAATTGAGTTTTAGCTGATATTTTACCAACAAAAAAATCGCTTAAAATCGGGGCAGAAAATTTGGTGGTTATTAACCCCACACCTCACTAGATCCACCAATGTAATACATAATGAAATTGCACATGAATAGTTAAGTTTTCCTCACATAAGACTCGTAACATTTGACAGTGGAATGGAACAAAAAGTATGATACCATGAAATCTGATAACAATTTTACCAATCCAAAGCTAAGATATCAAACTCTCTGCCACTCTGCATTTTGCTATAAAGCCAACCAAAATAGCCTTACTTAATAAACATGAAATTGCTATTTTAACAGATATAATATCTAAGAATGAACATCATTTGATACACAAAATCATTTCATATCAGATGATACTTTTAAATTTAAGTAGATATCAGCAAACCATTTTCAGAATATGTAATTCTTCTGACCCTATAGTTACTAATGTGAAATCTTATTAAAGTTTATTCATGTTCGAGATGATAGCATTAGTTTGAATCAGTGCAATATATTTATTTCGTATATACTTTTATATGACCAATATAACCAATAATTAAAAATCCGCAATGTCGAAAACCACACAGGTATCGAGATATTTACCTTTAAACAACTAAAAATACTCATGCCCCGATTTACCGCCTTCGATAACGATCGGCAAATCTCGGAACGCTTGGAGTGTGACGTAAGTGTGGTTATATCCGTTATTCTTAATAGTGTCAAAAGATTAATACAGACTTAAAATTAAGTAGATCTAATTACAAAAACTGTACATGTATACAAAATACAACTGAGTGTATGAAGTGAACGAAAACATATCACTTGTATCAGTGATTATATATCGCTTCTTGTATATTAAATGAATGTTTCTATTTTTTATCCATGGTTGTAGAAAAAAACTCTCAGATACCAAAGTATAAATCTTAAGGATGTCTAGGATATACATGTAGATACAAATCAGGTAAAAATGGACAAACACGGACCTCTGAAAATCAAGAGGTGGGATCAGGTGCCATGGAGGAGTAATCATCCAGTCACACCCACCGTGAGTCCACAATCAAGTCCAAATGAAATACGTGTGGAACGAGTCCTCATCACAACTGGCACAGACGTCTCAACAACCGCCAACGAAAAGGCAAATTAACATTTCACTTAGTGACCAGAATAATAGCAAAGAAGAATTTTAAACCAACCGTAAAAATTGCGGAACGTTGACATCAAACGCGGTTTCCAAAATCTCTGTGTCAATAATTTGTCAGTGAGTAGTTTACATCTGTATAAAAATTGTTCATATGTTGATCACGCTCCGGCATATCGGATCATTTGTGAAATATAAACTCCATATGATTGTGGGATATAACTACTTAAATGTGAAAAATTTACGTTGGAAATACCGAAATCGTCGCGTTTGTCGTATAACTTAGTTGCCAATTTCCCGTCTGTGTCTGTAGTAAGTAAATGTCTGAAACAAATTTATAAATTTATAAAACAAAATTAATGCGTTAGGCAGTAATAAATGGTATCCAAACTGATAATCAAAGAAATATACAATACATTTGTTATGTGCACATTAAAGTTAACTTCATTAGATGTGTTATATTGTCTATAAGACTAATATGTTTTTAATTTATTTTTGTTTTATTATATGTATTATATTTCATCGGGGAAATTTTAAGTTCTGGATGACAAATTTCTGTCGAGATATTATATTCTCCTTCTTAGGGCTATAACATATCCACACACAAAGATATTTATACACAGGTAATCTATCAATGGGATTATATTTTACTACCCGTAGCACCATGTGTTCACTTCAAAGAACACACAGCATTGGCAAGAAGACCCGGATTGAGACGACCTGTAGATCCCCCTACAAATAACTTATCAGGGAGGTGTGAAAAATTACAGGATTCTTGATTATCGGTATCTACGGCTAAATGAATGTTAAGTCACATAGAAAATATCGGTAGCCTATAGCTCCAGAGTTATATGTTAGGCTTTATATATCGCTGATAGCTCTGGTAAAAAATAAATTGTTCAGCTTCTAAGAATGATATTCTAGAAGAAAGAAAGAAATATACAATAAATCTAGGCCTTTAATATTACAATATCAAGTCTTGCAGCAGAGTCATATATAGTTCTTATCTTAATACTGCTGACCACTACATGTACGTCACAGGTTTAGCAGACCTAGCGGAGTATTTGGTAAAGGGAAACTACTCTTTCTAACCTAACATTTTCTTACCTTTTCCCACCTTGTATGTAAACGGAGCGGTAAAGAAATCGTTTTCTTTGTACATAATACTTAAGTCTTATGTATATCTAACCGAAACTGTAATAAAGTCAACATCGAATTTTCGTGTCCGTTGACCTTAAAGATACAGAAGTAATAATGAATTAGAACTTCTAATGCTTTAATTTGTTACTTTTTTTCTACCATTTGAATTGTGGCTTTTAATTTTGATTTTTTTTATTTATTTATTTTTCTTATCTAATATTAAGTGAAGGTAAAAATTTACCAATCTTGTTTCATATTGGTAGTGCCAAAATATTTAAATTTTATTTGTTTTTTAATTTTGTATATTTGTTTAATATAACAGTTGATTCACAAAATTCAGCTTTTAAGTGTTTCCTAAAACTGGATCTGATTTTTTTTCAAAAGTTGTATCATGCCTTTTTATTTTAACAAATTCATAATCCTGAATTTTTTCACCATAAATTCTGGTCCTAGCCACACCCACCCCGATCAAATTCAAATGGTTGTCCCCTTATAATATTTTAAACATAATACGAAAGTTATACCCTGCTCAAGACAATCAACAATTCTCGCCTCCGGTTTATATTATGGATTATTGATAAGTGCCCAAAATTGCAAGCGCATGGGAATACTCCCATTTTACTACACTAAGTGCCCTCTGTCACTGGTTGACAGGGAAATGTTTATTTCTCCACAACACGTCATTCAGCCTTCGTATTTTTCATAGATACATGTAAGTCATTGTTTTCATTGTTTTAGAATCCTATCAACATGGATAAATGGATTTTTTTAGTAATTAGTTGCTTACATTTACGTATGCAAACAAAAGCATCGTTTACTTTCAAATGTGGAAAGGTGTTGTACGTGAAGGGTTATTGCCCTCTTGAGTTATTTTCCTCCAAGATTATTTTCCTGGGGTTGTTTCGCATATGCTCCAATTTCGGTGTTCAAACTGTCTCATTTATAGAGAGTTTTTAATACGTGTTTCCCATATCAGCCTACTTAATGCGCCCAGAACAAAACGGCAGACAGAGGCGCAATATGTAATCTAATATTGAAAACACTACTTGATGGACATCATTAATTTACCAGTCCAATATGAAATCCAACCGACTCAGTGCTGAGCGGAAAAGAGGCGCGTACGGTTGTTTGAGAAACAGATGGTGGCTGCTTTCACTTAAATTGAAGTTTGGTCACATAGCTTCAATATTGTCAGAAATATTCAATATTAGCTTACTTTTGTCAATAACGGCTTTGTTTTGTTAGTATTGGCTTACTTTAGACTTTAATATTGTTTAGACAGGAAATCCCGTATTAGGGTCATGTTGCCATAGATAATTAATGATACATTGTAATGTGATCATGTTTATCCAACCAGAACACTTGAAATAAAATTACCGATAAAACAGTGGGTTAGTTGGTCTTAACTGCGAAGTTTCATTCATATCAATTCCAGCAAATTATAAATAAAGTTAAATCCTGATAAGAAAATACATTTAATAATTCAAAGGATGTCCAAAGACTTTTTATTGCACTTAAGAAGATCCTTCGATACATTGACTACGGTATCACTAAATACTCGTGTAATTAGCAAGCATACCTGTATAACAGAATTACTATTACAGGTATAGTAATAAACTAGCCGATAACAACTTATGTAAACATTGTGTATGTAAAATTGATAGATAAATGCTTTACATGCAAAACAAATTTCTCATACATTCGTGCCCAACTCATTTTAACAATTATACTCATTATTTCACACTTCTTAGTTTTATCATTTATTTACCTATTTTTTCTACCACCTTTTAGACAATTTAAAGAACAATTACATAGGAAAAATTAAAAGAGAGACTTTTTGGCAGCATGGACAACTTTTTTTCACAAAAGTGGTACTGAAAATTCAAATATCAAGTCATTGGTTATCATGATACTTATTCCGTCCAACACCACATGAATACAATGTGACATTGATATAAAAAGATGCTGAAATTTCTAATAGACAATGTATTTGTAATGTTTGGAGATCAGATATAACCTGTTCCTTTATTCATACGAAGCAAACTTCTTTCAGAAGCTTCTGATTCAAAAGAAGAAAAAGCTAGCGGTGGCCTTTAATTTGACTGTCAGATATATCGACGACGTTTTCTCAATAATGACAATTTTCATATATATATATATATATATATATATATATATATATATATATATATATATATATATATATATATATATATAATATATATATGTCAATGCAATGCAATATATCTCAACGAACTAGAAATTAAAGGCACAACTGAATCAAGCATACACGCTTCCTATTTGGACATTTTACTTAACATAGATACAGACGGAAAATTAACAACCAGGCAATACGAAAAAGGCGACGTTTTCGGCTTTCCTCATAGTAAATTTTCCACAATTAAGTTAAATATTCCAAAAGCACTTGCGTATAGTGTATATATCTAACGAGTTATTAGATATGCTAGGGCGTGTTCAACTTATGAACATTTCATATACTGAGGTTAACTACTTCCCGGAATTTTCCACATTAAAGGTAATATTTCACAAATTATCAGATATGCAAGGGCTTGTTCAACATATTAACATTTCATATACAGAGGTTAACTAATTACCGACAAGTTTTTGTCACAGGAAATAATCTGTAAAATATATGTTTTACGTATGGAACAGTGATGAGAACATCATGTGTTTTACGTCTGTTTTACTTCACATATAAAACATCCGTTTAAAAACTCACGTAAAACATAACATACGTAAAGCATGCGTTCTAAAACGCTTGGGAATCATCTGTTTTCCATTTAGTTTACATGCGTGTATAATACATATGAAGGTGTTTTTTGCATTTTAATTTTAAACATCAATATTCATATATTTGGAATTTTCTGTAGTTTAGACTACAAATACAATTTCTGCATGAATTAAGTCTGTCAGTTATCTAACAATAAGAGATGTAAAGATAGTACCCCAAAACAGAAAATGTGTATCCCAGCTTACAATCAGACATCATTGGGTATTCCAGCTTAGTTCCCTTAATACAAAACAGTGGATATCCAACATAGTCTACTCAATCTGACACAATGTGTTTGTTGACAACAGACGTGTTACATACAATAAAGACACGTAATACATGTTTTTATTACATACGTTTTCTTGCGTTGTCCTCAACATGCGTTTATATATATATATATATATATATATATATATATATATATATATATATATATATATATATATATATATATATATATATATATATATATTTGTTTAGCGTCATGTTTTAACACATGGAAATCAAGTACAAATTCTTATATGTATGTTGATTTTCACCAATTGTGAAAAGGATTTGGTCCTAACATATTTCATTTGATTTTTACTGTGGACTCGCGGCATGTGTGACGGGTCAACAAGGGATGCTTACTCCTCTATGGTACCTGATCCCACCGCTGGATTCCCAGAAGTCCGTGTTTGCCCAGTGTTCATCCTGGACATCCTGAAGATTTATATTTTGGTATCTGAAATTTTATATAATCTCATCATAAAGAATTTCTCCAATTATCATTCACTTATTTCTCCGATTATCAGTTATTTCTCTGATTATCGTTCACGAATAACTCCGATTATCATTAATTGTTTCTCCGATTATCTTACATGCTTTATCTGATTAGGAGTGACTGATTTCTCCTATTGCCATTACGTGGTTTCTCCCATTGTCGTTCACTGATGTCTACGATTGTCATTACATGATTTCTGTGATAATCATTGCATGAATTGTCTGATCATCAATAAACTGATATCTCTCATGTTATTACTTTTCGAACTTAAGCAGGGAAATAAAAAAGACGAATTTACCTGCACGCAAGGTTTAGGCATACAAGTATCAATATCAACACATACACAGGAATAATAGAAATAGATCCGTTCCATGTTCCACATTTTATTGATTTTATTCTTTTTACCTTACAGAAATGGACATTCATTAGAACATGCTTCACTTAATAATTCATGCAAAGTAATTGTATTACTGTCGTAAACCTTTTTGTACACTAAACTTGAAATTGATTGCCACGCATCTGAAATGATCTGTAGACGTCAAATGACGACATAATATTTAACTCTTTTGATGATATGGGTAATAATTGAACAATGAATTTTGCGTGTTAAGATGCTCAATGGTCCAATGAAGACAACTGATAAGAATAAAAGATAGTCATACTGGGCTAAGAAAATGTTTCCGCTCGATAAAACACATTTTATGCAATTCAAATGCAAATGTATTATATTTAATTGCAAAGTATTCATTTCACCGTTTGTTTTATTGTTGTTTAACGTCCCACTCAAGAATATTTCACTCATATGGAGACGTCACCAAATGCCGGTGAAGGGCTTCAAATTTTGGCCTATGCTCGGCACTTACGGTCATTGAGCAGTGAGGGTTCTTTAACGTGCCGACACCTACTGTGACACGGGACCTCCAGATTTTACTGTCTCATCCGAAAGACAGGAAACCAACCTGTCGCCGTCGGGACTCGAACTCACGACCTCACGATCCAAAGTCGAGCGCGCTACCGACTGAGCCAGGCCGGCTCTCATTTCACCGTTCACGTCCAAATTCCGTATATACGATTTAAACCATCGATCCCTAATCTCAGTTAGCTTACATGTTTAAGACGGGAATTATAGTAAAAGCAATATAACTGGGCGGGGTGGAGTTTTGTGAACCCCCTTTTGACCTGGAGGAGTTTAAAACTTAGGTAATAAAGCACAACATTAGATTTAAACAGACTAGAGTTATTGTTCCTACTTGTCAACATACATGAATTATCCAGTGAGGAATAAAACATTTTCCCGTGCAGCTTGTCATAACCGAAAAGTGAGTGGGATCATCCGTATGATAATCAGAGGGTTACTCCACCCCGCCATTTTATGTGATAGGACATTATGTAATACAAATACCCCGCGCCACTGAGGCACATATGAAGGTAAATGACACTCGCTTTTGGAAAATGATAATTTTGTATGCATCTTGAGAAATTGGAAACGCGATGTAATAAACAAACAAAAATGTAAAACAAGACGAAAACAATAAAACACCTATTGATAAAAAACTCCATATTCATCAGTTTGATTTTGAAAGTAAAGATAAAGTTTATATATGTAAACAGACGGTTTATTTCATTTAAAATATCCAAAGATTTAACCTAAATGTCATTGGTAATATATATATATATATATATATATATATATATATATATATATATATATATATATATATATATATATATATATATATATATATATATATATTATATTATATTATATTATATTATATTATATTCATTGTTTCTAAAAATTTCTAATTGCTTTCCTACGTGGACGTATATTTTAGTTGTATCGATGACGCCATTGATCCCTCACTTCTAATATCAAGTGACCACAAATAAACATCCGTTTTTGGTTCGTGATGTACACAAAATAAAGTGCTTAATATACAATTGAGTTCGTGAATTAAAACATTTTGAAATCCGCTGTAGTTATATCGAACTTGACGTTACATTTCAATGAAACTTTAAAATTACCTTATTTGTCTGCTTGATGATTTAACCATTTAAGTTCATTTGAGCAGGGATTGGTTTTTTTTTCATAATCAAATGTCTTATATTAAACAGCCTTTTTTCATTTCACATGATATCTTATTTCCATTATATAATTAGAGCTTCTTCAAGATATAAGATATCTCAGATACCAAAGCAAAAACACCTAGGACGTCCAGGATACAGACACAAAGCCGGCAAACTTGACAAACACGGATACCACTTTATCTTTAGAAAATACATATACTTTTCAAATTGGAGCTCAAATGATGAAGTCTAACTGACAGAAACGATATCGTCTTGAGCATTATAACTTTGGTATTATGTTTATAATATATATATATACAACAAAAAAATGACGATAATTATGATGACGTTGGTGGTGATGATGTTGGTCGTAATATATCTGGTTCTCAAGGCATCAATCCAACTCTTAATTATCATTATTACATATTTAAAATGTACAGGTTTACCAAGGTAAATTGACACATGTTTACAAACACAACGAGTCTAAATAAAATCATAACAGGATGACAAGCTATCTGCTGTCACAAAAGTATTAGAGATTCAATAATGCATGGAGTACGTGCAAGGCATTATATTTTACCTGTACAACCTATCTTTGGAAAGTAAACTGTATTGTTTTGGTTTCTGACTGAACCAGGAAGTGCCATTTTACCTAGGTAGACCTAAACATTAATTTTTTATTCTCGTCAATTCATCGGTTCACATTTATAATTTTCTATAAAAAATGTATGGCACGCAAAACTTCAGTATGCATTAAAACTACAGTGGAACCTTGCCTAATGACCACCTCGGTTAGGAGAACACGTTTTAAAGAGCACAATTCCTTGAAAATATCCTAATACATTTTCATGGACTTGTTGTGTTTGTGACGAGGATTCGTTCCTCACGTATTTTATTTTGACTTGCCTGTGGACTCATGGCGGGTGTGACCGGTCGACCGGGGATGCTTACTCCTCCATGGCACCTGATCCCACCTCTTGGTTTCCAGAGGTCCGTGTTTGTCCATTTTTGTCGGATTTGTATCTGTGTCCTGGACATCCTAAAGATTGATACTTTGGTATTTGAGATGTTTTATGTATTCAATCATAAAACAGCTCAATGAGTAGATTGTCTCGCTTATCAGACCAATTTGAATCAGTCAGTTAGCTGACCTTAACCCTTTCATCCCTGAAATCAAGATAATATGCTTTTTTCTATTGTTTAAGACCAGTCTATTGTGGCCTGTAGGGTTGAAAGGGTTAATAGCTTGGATGTTTCTGGCATTTCACTGGGCAAAGCATATATTTCAGTATATATATATATATATATATATATATATATATATATATATATATATATATATATATATATATATATATATATATATATATATGCTTCAACCTATGGAAATGCATCTTATCGATTGAATGTAAGGCATATTGTACTGTGAAATACTTCTTTTATTAAACACATTGTTTTGCGGAACACTGGTACGGTCAAATCAACAAAGGGAAGTGACAATAGTTCCGGCCAATAAAACTGTATATCTATTTGTATAATTGATGGTCAACATAGAAGCGATTGTCGGAGCGTGTTCCACTTTTCCCTTTTGTTCTTCATATAACCAGACGGAAGAGTGTAAATTTCATATTCAAAATTTGCCGAAATAACATCAATAATCTTTTGTAACATGTATATTTATAATATGCAAATACAATGTTTGCATGATCCCATAAACGTTAACGCCGTCTATCCTGTGTATATAGAATGATAAATAAATACGTATGTAGCTTTTGTTCAGTTTTGAAATCCCGGGCGAATAGACATAATGCATGTGGCAGTTAATAGTGATGCATTATTAACAAGCTAAATATATTGTATTATATTATATATTGTTATTGACGTAAGGACCAGTTGTCTAGTTTGAGTGAATTAAAAGTAGTTTAAAGTAGTTAAAAGTAGTGCTACTGAATATCAAGGCTATATATATATATATATATATATATATATATATGTGTGTGTGTGTGTGTGTGTGTGTGTGTGTGTGTGTGTGTGTGTGTGTGTGTGTGTGTGTGTGTGTGTGTGTGTGTGTGTGTTGATAATTTTACTGCTTACTTATTTATCACTTTGGGTCATCAATTCATTTAAATTTAAATTTGTCAAACACTGTTAGAAAGTCGCTAGTTTCACTTGTTCTTAACACGTATGTAAATAATTCAATTAACTCTGAAGTCTCAGTATAAGTTCTATAACCTGTGCAAGTTATTGACTCAATAATTTTGAAAGCGTTTTCAAAAAGTCATAAACACATAAATTCATAAATATTTAAGTATCCTATATCTACATTGTAGTATTTCATTTGGTTCCAAAGGTCGTGTGCACTCTTATGCCAGTATAGTTTGATGTTAAGGTGCCCAATTAAAATATATGTTTTATACTCTGTATGTAAAATTTAGACAAAAACATCCACTTTTGAGTAACGAACTCTATAAACTGGAGATCTACATCTATCTTTTTATCACATATGATTTAATACAAATCTATTTGATAAGTTTGAAAGCCTGTAAAGATATGTTATATCTCACCAAAACGAAACGAATCATAGCAAAACACACAAAAACAGAACAAATCACACCAAAACGTAAATATTTCGTAATCTTTCTTTTCATAATTGTCGGTGATTAAATCACAATGTCCTCTTTAACTGGAAAATGAAATTTGCTCAGAAGTTTAAATAATTGCTTATTGACAAGCAACTGCATCAAATGACTCTTGAATGATCAAGGTCATATATATATGTATCGTGGCTTTGCAATGTTTTTACATCCCAGCTATAAATTCCTACACGAATTTCGTAATTTGTAACATATATCCATTATAAATGTTTATGCACGTTTTATTATTATTATTATTATTATTATTATTATTATTATTATTATTATTATTATATATATATATATATATATATATATATATATATATATATATATATATATATATATATATATATATATATATATATATATATATATATATATATATATATATAATCCAGCATCAATTCCTTAATATATGTTCCAGATAAAACTGTTACCTTTTTAAAAGTCAAGCTATTTTTGTGAATTTTATTATATTGAATACCTTTTTATCACAAATGTTCAATTACTTTTATCTATTAAATTCGTCGATTCTTTTACATTTAATTTTATTTTTACCTCTGTTGTTATTCTCACCGTTGAGTTTAAGTGATACATAATTATAAATATGTTTTGTTAATCATCCCCTTTTATTGTACATGTAAGGGCCAGCGTGGCCGAGTGATTAGAACACCGTGCTTTAAATTGTCAGTGCGGGTTCCTGCCCCGTTGTTCCTTAATCTAATATTTTGAGAAAGTTTGCCTTCCCGGATACATTGTAACCGGATTCTTCCCTCCACCATTAAAAACTAGCCGCCATTATACAAGTGAAAAAAAATACCAATCAAACAAACAAAGATATTTAACAAATGGTAAAACCTGTTTTAGCGACCACCTGTGTACAAAGACCAGTTGGTCACAAAGACTGGTTTTGCTGTCCCCATGGTACCATTCGTGTACAAATCAACCTCTATATAAAGACCACCTCCCTGTAAAGACTGGTTTTGTTGTGTCCCTAGGGGGTCTTTATATACAGGTTTCACTGTACATATTTTTTATGTTTAACTGCTTTACATTTAAGAGACTGATGAAGGAACATTTTACCGGTTTATACCATATTAAACACTCGTATGTCTACTTTTTCATTTCCCAATTGCTTTCTATGTTAAATCATTTTATTCTTAATAACTGGCTTGACTCATATATTCAATGAAATTTTGTAAACATTTACACAATTGTGTAGAAGTCTTTGAAATGAATCAATTTCTTTTTGTATAAAATACAGGTATTTATATGTGCAAAGCGCAATTTATAGCGCCATTTCCTTCCTTGTTCTTAATAAATGGCGTCAACAAAATACTTATTCCAAAGAAAAATGTTGGCTTCTGAAAAATAAAGTTTCAAAAATTGAAACCAAAAACAAAACAAAATATGAAATTTCGCATGAATTAATGAAACCATTGATTTGTAACATATTATTTTATATAGAAAGCTATGCGGTTATGTAAAAAATTACACTTTTGGCACGTGGGAGTACACATAAAACAAAAGTTGTAGTTTGAAAAACGGGCAAACATGATCAGTGCTCAAGACGATCATTTCAGTCAATCTGACTTCATCAGTTGAGCTCCAATTAAGAACAGATGTAGAGTTCCAAAAAAAGAAAGTGGTATTACACAATGCCAAAAAGCAACCGAAATATATCTCTGAGAATAATGAGAATGAGAATTGTTGTATTGTTGTTTAACGTCCCACTCAAGAATCTTTTACTAATACAGAGACGTCACCAAATGCCGGAAAAGGGCTTCAAATTTTGGCCTATGCTCGGCATTTACGGTTCTTTAACGTACTGACACCTACTGTAACACGGGACCTCACAACCTCACAATCAAGAGCTACCGACTGAGGCAGGCCTTCGTCCCTCAGACTGATATGGTCATAATCTCTATATAACAGATTAGGATGATATAAATTCAATACCTGAATGTTATATAGAGATTATTATATGACCATTTTAATATCGTGGTCCTTTTTAGCCCAAGGTACCCGATATCAGTCTGAGGGCCGAAGGTCTGAGAACAGATATCTGGACCGAGGACTGAGAAGGAGTATGATATCAAAATGGTCATACGATGATTTTTTATCATGTGTCTAAATTACAAATTATAACGCATAACAAGATACCAAAATAACAAACATATAATATCAATTCTAATATTCTGGCCGCCAAAAATTAAGAATCTTCTCACCATATTCAGTTTCATGATTAAGGATGACACCGAACGAGCAGACGAAGAAATGTACCAGAAACGAATGACACTCGGATTTTTTTTTCTTTTCATTTATCGCAATATAAATAGTAAAGTTCTGAACAGGGGTGAATTACGAGAATAATTAATCCATGGGGGTACATTACGAGAATATTTAATGCATGGAGTGTGAAAGTATCGCATGTACAAATGTAGTCATATCTAGAATAGACATATGATAAACAGCATTTCCTTACATTTATACATTTCTTTTCTTCTTACTCTTCTTCCTTTACACTCGACGAAGTAAATATATATTATTAACAATACATGTGTGGTAGTTTTTCAATGAAGTAAAAACTTTAATTTCATTTGCTAAAAATAAACTAGTTTATGTTATTGAATGTATATGTAGAAATTTTTGCGCCTGAGGTCTTTGAGCGAAAAATGGCCAAGCTTTTGGGGTCTTACCCGCGCCAAGAACGAGAACGTAAATATTCCCAAATATACATTCAATTATCTTTTATTAGATACCCAACAATGGTCATAATTTAAGATATTACGCGTATGAATATGACATAAAAGTAGTAGATTTTCCATCTGATGTTAAGTAAATGGAAACGCAAGTATCATATATAATAGATAAATTCAATTTATTATATGAATAAACAAAGAACAGCCCGACTTTATTTCGTCACGATTTTCATCTCGCAAGAGGAAGGCCCCGGGCTCGTTTTCATACTTTATTCTTTTATTCTGAATTCTTTTAAGCGAAATCATACGCTTTGGGTAGCATTACAGTCATTGATACTCTCTTTATCTACACTTTACACGTCTTACCTGTATTATACGTACACTTAAATTAAGCTTAAACAAGATGAGTTATATTACTTTTAGTCACTTAGTTTCCTAGTACAGATAAAAATCTATCGATACGTGTCCCGATGATATCACGGAATTGTGTGATTTTACCACTGATGGATATGTATATTTCAACAAATCTGTTTAAGTAACCATGTCGATTAAAGATGTACTTTAAAAGCAATATATATATTCTTAAATCATGAATGTAAAGGTAATATACAAAACAGATTATACACTGCAGTTGCAGTCCGAGAAAAAAAGACAATAGAAATATCAGACGTATGTTAGACGGTAAATATAAGATTGTTTTATTTGTTACTGTAACTGTCATCTTAAATTCTTTAATCATTTTTGGAATTATAAAATTACACCAGACAAATGCATTAAGGAATTTCTATGTTGCTTATTAATTCATTTATTTATATGTTTATCCATTTATCAATCTATTTTTACTGTTCTTTCATTTGTTTGATTTTCTTCTTTTAAGTGTTCTTATTACTGCTGATGTTGTTAGGATTGTTATTTACTGTTGTTGATATCGTTGTTGTTGTTATTTTCTGCTCTTGCTTTAGTTTTTCATTGTTATTTACTTTTGTTGCTGTAGTTTTTCATTATTTACTGTTGTTATATAGTTTTTCATTGTTATTCACTGTTTTTGCTACATTTTCCATTACTGTTGTCACTATAAATTTCCATTGTTATTTACTGTTGTCGCTATAGTTCTTATTGTTATTTACTGTTGTCGCTATAGTTCTTATTATTATTTACTGTTGTCGCTATAGTTCTTATTATTATTTACTGTTGTCGCTATAGTTCTTATTGTTATTTACTGTTGTCGCTATAGTTCTTATTGTTATTTACTGTTGTCGCTATAGTTCTTATTGTTATTTACTGTTGTCGCTATAGTTCTTATTATTATTTATTGTTGTTGCTATAGTTCTTATTATTATTTACTGTTGTCGCTATAGTTTTTCATTGTTATTTACTGTTGTTACTACAGTCTTATCGTTATTTACTATTATTATTTGTTGATATTTACTATTGCTTTATTTTTCACTGTTATTTATTGTTATTGCTATTGTTTTATTGTTGTTGCTATATTTGATGGTTATTTACTGTTGTTGGTATTGTTGTTCTGATGGGTTATTATTTGTATTATTATATTTGTTGTTACGATTGTTATTTACAAAAAAGATTTATCACTGTTATTTACTGTTTTTATGATTATTATCTACTGTTTTTTGCTGTTCAGATAATACGCTTGTCTCGGTAAGCTCTTTACACCAAACTCAATCTGACAGAATTATTTCTAATTAGCTCTGATCTTTCTGTGTGTGGTAGATAAAACAATAGACTGAAATAAAGAACTGTTTCAAGTAAATATTGCCCTGTTATGCACTTTTTAGTCAGCTGTTTATAGCACGGAAAACTTCATGAATGATATACTATAGGTTTAATAACGAGATGAAGTCATGTGATATCTAGAGTTTTATAGTGATTGTGGACAGTATTTAAACTTGTGTTACACGAGTCGTGTAAGTTTCATACAATTAAACAGATTATCAGATAAGATGAAATTTAAAGTATGACCGTTAAAACAAAGCAATAACAGGCTTGAGAACACGTGTAAACATGCACGTGTATATATTTAGTGTAATTTACATTTAAATCCTTTTTGTATGTATAGGTAAATTATTATGCCTGGTCGATATACTGTGAGGAGTACAAACTGATGAGACGTTATAACTGGACACGACACGGCACAATGAAGTTGAAACAGATTATCTACATTTTAATTGGGATTTATTTTGTGTTCACTCTGATTATATGGTTCATTGAAAGTATGACTGTATTTGCAAACTACAATTCAACTTTACCTAATGTTTTTAACAAAAACAAATTTTCGAAGTTAACGAAACATTTGTATTACACTGTAAACGACAATTCCAGAAGACCAACAACTGAAAAGAAAATGGTTCAAAGTAGATGTCCAAGTCTGGACTATCCAAGACATGTAGTCAGAAATTATTGGCAACAGATCAGTGATAATCATCTTTATATATATTCAGCATTTTTTGAAAGATCTTTTCGTAAAATTCGAATCATAGGTACCAGAGACAAAACAGACACAGGGAAAAAACTCTTTTGTCAAGTGTGGGAACAGTCCGGTCAACTGACAGTCGTACCAACAGAAATAAAGGACCTACAGGAGTCAAGAGGAAGACGGTGAGGATATCAATGATACATTATATCATGTAGTAATTATTTGAATCTGAAATCAATCTATACGTATTGAATCAATAAAACTGATATTAAAAGAAAAACACAATATAGTGTTCTGCTCGCCTGCAACTAGATTTATTCATTTATCATTGATTTTTTAAATATCAGTTATGATTGATCCTTTGTCTTAATATATTCTTCTGTTCATTACATATACAGTAAAACCTGCTTTATTGACCACCTGTGTATAAAGACCACCTGGTCACAAAGACCATTTTTGCTGTTCCCAATGGTACCATTTGTATACAAATCAACCTTTTCAATCAAATCAATACAAATCAATACCACCTTCCTATAAAGACTGGTTCCTAAGGAAGTCGTTAAATACAAGTTTCACAATATATATATATATATATATATATAATATATATATATATTATATATATATATATATATATAGTATATATATATATATATATATAATATATATATATATATATATATATATATAATATATATATATATATATATATATATATATATCATAGCATTAGGTGAAGGGCGATAAGTATAATCCATACTATGGCGTTTTTTACGTGCAATGTCTGAAATGAAGGAGCACTTTGGATTTAAATCTCAGCCAAAATGCTGTGGTTTTCATTTCTGCTTAGGGCTTGCTAAGTAACAAGGACTTTTTAAAATGTATTTGGTATGAAACTGTATATTTTACCGTGAATCGAACTTAGAACCTTCTTCTGGCAAGTTTAACGCTCTACAGCCAAACCAAAGCAGCCGAGATGAACTTATAGACAGGTATTTTCAGGATGTTTTGGCGGAAGGAATATCAAAGTCAAGGGTTATAATTTTTAACATTCGTCTACAATTATTTAAAGGGGGGTAACCAGTTTTCATAGAGTGTAGTATATAAGTACTAAATAATTATATCTAAAGGTACATTTGAGTGCGTTTAAGATTCGGTTACTTGAACCAAATGCAAATTCATTTTGTTGTTGCAAACTTTACGGCGTTTTGCCATTACTAGGTTTTTATCAAGTTCAATATGGCGATGACAATAAATCATCAACCACGTGGAGCAATTTCTGAAAGCGAACAGACTGCTGACGTAATATGTAAAGTAACTGGAAGACGGAAGTATTTGTCATTTACAGGATGTACAATTTACTTCCGACTTGACACTACATATTTCCGAACCATATGTTCTGAACAGATATATAAAGAAATATTTTTCTAGTGTCTCTTTCCTATTGTGTCATCAGTCGTTTGCCTCATGACCGAGATGCAAATTGATCAATATGCATGTTTGTTGCTAAGCTCATTGTAACTCTTAGTCAATGATAGAATAACGAACGAAGATTTATATACGGAAGATGTACATAATGTCCTTTCATGTTTGTTTACCTACTTTGTTAAACACCACGTAAATAAACAGATCGATACTATTTCAACCAACTTTATTATGATGTAGTTATACGTACTAAGCAGATGGTAGTTTGCATTTTATTCTAAATTCCAGAAACGAATAAGGGCAAAATTCTCTTCCGTGCTCCTAACACTAAATTAGTACTGTTATGACTTGAAAGAAAGTAAATGATTATTTCAAAAACATCGGGGTGACAAAAGTGGGTTTTCTTTAATTTCTCTCTATATATATTTTATATAAAACATAACAAAGAAATATGTTACAAAGGCATTTCTCCCACCATGCTGTATTGGAAATAAGTTTTATCTTAAGTGTTAGTTAAGTAAGAAATCTATGCTGTATTTGAAATAAGTTTTATCTTAAGTGTTAGTTAAGTAAGAAATCTATGCTGTATTTGAAATAAGATTTAATTGAAATGTTACTTAAGTAAATGATTAGGTATTCCCCATGTAAGTTAGAACTACTTTTGCACATTACGTTAGCAATCTGTGCGCTTTCTCAAACTGCTCCCCGTAAATAATGTCGTCTGTGGACCATCATATTAAATTTGTAAAACCTAACACAAAACACCGAGTTAGTTTCCCCGCTGGTTATGAACTAAAGGGTTAAACACCAACAACTTACTCAGGAAAATACAACCACTCGATCTGTGGCAAACTAGCAATCTTCCCCGCGAAATAAATTTAGGTTCCAGTGAGACTCAAACTCACGGCGTGTATTTATTTTCCTCACAATTTCTTTTTTTGTGAATAGGAATTAATGTTGAAACAAAATCAAATAATATTCATTTAGAGTCGGATATACAATATAACATATAAAATTAGCTCTGAAGAGCTATTTACCGACTAAATCATTTATTCATTCTATGTATATGTATATTTAACGTAATCAGCAAGAGATTAAGAATGATAAGGCATTTCCTTAGAAAGAGCACAGTTATGGTTATTGGTTTCGTTTTAGATCGTGTGGCAGTATACTCATATAAGCCGTGTCACACATTGGAGATTTTTCGACCGTATACCGACGTATGAAAAAAATCGTAAATCGTTGGCATACGCATAACTTTCGCTGTAGCCCTGTAACACATAAACGATTTGTTGAACTTTTGTCGACATGTGAAAAATTTATCAAAAATTCATAAAACATTGACATACATCGAACTTTCGCTGTTATTTCGGATACGATGGAAATATACAAGTTATATGTAGGAAAGTGTGTTAACGATGGTATAACGTATCTATAGCGTACCTACAACTTACTCCAACTTATACGGAACGTATGGTTCATACGCTGACATACGTCGGAAAGTTTTGTGCATGTACGATCTTGCCGTACTTCAACTTATGCCAGTGTATACCAGCGTGTTGTTAACGTATACAAAACTTACTTACAACTGACGTATGCCACCGTATTAACCTAATTTTTCATAGTCGGTATACGCTTGACAAATCTCCAATGTGACAGATTCTTAACCGTAGGAACATATCATGAATCTGGTTCAAGATACTGTGACAATTGTATTAAAAACAAGAATCAGTGATAACGTTTTCCACATATGGCACACAGAAATTGCCTTATTAGTATTTCTAACTTGATACATACTAAATTGTTTGATAGTATCTTGTATTTATTTTGGTTTATTTCTACTCTCGCTCTCTATGAAATAAGTAATTGAAACTCAACCAAAAATACCATGTCCAACATGGTCATGACCCGCAACCGGATCCGTATACTTCCGATTGCGTTTTTCTATCTTACTCACCTGTAATATATCTCACACATATTTTTTTCTTCATTTCAGATACATATGCACTATATATTCTTGTGACACTGGGAACGTCAGTACACCAGGTGTCGTCTCTTTATCGACAGGGGAGTGTGTTGATTCGTCTAATGCGATGATTGTTCAAAACGAAAACAAGAGAACTTCTAATTTTACCGTATGCGTAACACCTTTCAATTTCAACTACAGCAAAGCATACGAATTGGTAGAGATGATAGAGTTAAACAGGATTCTGGGAGCCTCACATTTTGTCTTTTATAACTACAGCATAAACTCAAACGTCAATTCTGTCCTTGAACACTACATACGTCTTGGATTTGTTGAAGTGTTGCCATGGAATCTACCGATGCAAGTTGACACGTGGCCAAAAAGGAATCCAAACATTGAAATTCATTACTTCGGCCAAATCGCAGCATTAAATGATTGTTTATACCGAAACATGTACAAAACACAATATATTGTTAATCAAGATTTAGATGAATTTATTATTCCTAGGGATAAGTTTTCCTGGAAAGATTTGCTTGATTCATTACCACAAACAGTAGGAGCATACATGTTTCGTAACACATTTTTTCGGAAAGAATGGCCGGACGTCAAGCTACATTTCACCGGAAAAGATACAGCAGTAAGGTTAAAATCAATGACAATCTTGAAACAAACACGAGAGGATAAAATTTTTTCTATCAATCAAAGGTCAAAGTACATAGTAAATCCGAGAAAAATAGACTCCCTCGGTATTCACACTGTGTCTAAATTTAGAAGTGGAGGAAACCTTTTTGTTGAACCCCAATTAGCCATGTTACATCATTATAGAAACTGGGGAAATCCGGTAGATGATATACCAAGAGTTAATGAACCATTAATTATGAAATATAAAGACACGTTGCTGGCAAATATGAATAATACTTGGGCAAAGCTAGTGAAAATCCCAATGGAATAAATGGTATAGCTATTTATATCACCGGTGATCCACATATTGTATTCACTTTCTTCATTGTAGAGACACCTGTGTGAAGCAGGTGGTGGGTAAATAAAGGTCAGTATGGACAATATTATTATTGACTAAAAAAATTATTATCTTACTAAAAACAATAGAAATGAGTCCATAAATAGAGAACAATACATGGCAAAATCTGTATCACATGCCATATCAACCCGAGACTCCAGTATCAGCCAAAGTGCCGTAGGCCTGAGGGATGGTATTGGTCGAGAGTTGATATGGCATATGATACAGATTCTGTCATGTTTTGTTGTTTTTATCATATATTTAAAATCCTACAGGTAAATAGAAAAATATTAAATGTCAACGATAAAAATATAGTTTTAATTTCTGTTATAATCACAACTTGCGTCCTTCAATGGAAATTTCTATGTGGGCAGATCTCGGTAAAATTACGGAGCACACAAACTGATTACACAACTTAAAATTAGTCTTCCTCAAGCTTCTTTCCCGAAATAATTTATATTTTAGTGTAAATAAGTCATTAAGATATATCTGAAATAACGTTAGGCCTACAGGAACTTTGAAAAGAACATTAATGAATCCCTGTTGTGAGGGTGTTCAAGGCCGAACATTGTGTTGAAAGGAATAGCCTACAGTAGACTACTCCGTGTACTCGTATCTAAAACACGAAATGCGCAACTATTTGCGGTATGTTAAACCTACCTACGGAATATCATTACAATTGTTAGATCGAATGTCCGTCCGTCTGTCTTTCCTTGGACACACTTTATATTTTCCACAATTTGTTCGGAATATATTTTACAGTCGGACTTAAAAGAAGTCGAAAAACTATCGTGGATTCTATTTTGGAATATAGGGGTTATCCCGAAAATATCCTCACCTTTGTTTTGGGCATAAACGGTGTTTTACATTTTCAAGGGACCCGATGTTTGGGTGTATTCTGGAATATCAGTTTTAGTATACACTGAAGTGTTTAAACGTTCGTATATCAAAATACACTTTACAATATTGCAATGCAAATATTGATATCATCGACTCGACCAGTTATAATCTTGTAGTAATAAAATATACTCTTCAAATTTATCTATCTATGTATGTAACTTTTACTGTCCATTTAAACATAAAAGTATGTCTAGAATTCTAAGGTAATTAAGGAGCAAAGGTATCTGTAAATAGATTAACTAGCCATATAAGCCTATAAATTTGAAGGGAAACAGATAAACATTGTGCTTATTTTCAAATATAGGCAATTACAGAAAATATTTTGATGTTTTCATAGTTTCCGTACGGTCCATAACGTTTTATGAGCTCTAAAACACTACACACGTCCCACAAGTTCCACCGTTATATAACCTAAATACTATAGCACATACACAGTTTCCGGAAGATGCGTTTATATGGTTTCATAAACGAAAGCTAGGTCAATGTAATACGAGTTTAAACTCTTTATCAAAATAGGTGTTTCTAGGTGTCTGGTCTAACGAATACTGCTCTCTGTTGAGAACGAAAATCTTACAGAATGACAAAGTGACTCTCACTAAATTTTTAGATACATAAAATAAATATCGTATTCAAACACGCGTTGTGATGATAAAATATATGTGCTGTTTGGAATTGAAGTTATTTTTCCTCTCATTCACGAGTAAATTTAAGACCCCTACATCTGTGTACGAATATCATAATTTATTATTATGTTTCATTTTTAGCCACATGGAGCAAGAAAATTGTTATTGTGATCAGCCGATATTATAATTTCGTTATCATTTCTACCAATTTAATTTCACGTTTTATACAAACGATACTGTTCTTCGTAACAAGGGATCAATTCACAAGTCTGTTTTTACTAAATGAGCATTTACAGTTATCGCAGATTTTATTTGATCAATAATTAAATGCTTAAATAACTTGGTTGCCGTGTTTTGCAAATATTTCAAATCTTTCGGAAGCAAAGATCGTGCACGGTATATAAAGATGAATTGACACCCATATCTTTTGAAGTAAATACCGTGATTGCGATTTACATGTATTGTACATGCACATACTGTGACCTTTGACATATCTGGCACAAGTAGAGCTAATCAAATTTCCTTCCACAAGTACGAAACTAAAAGTTGAAGAGTTTTGTTATGTTATGTTTGTTTTCTTGATAGCTCTATTGGGTTGAGGTATTTCTGGTTGTTTAAAGTCATATTGCATTCTGTGGTAAAATCAATGTTCGCTCAATATATTTTACGACCCTTTTCGTGTTTATATGGATATGTAAACATGTCATTTTGTCTGTATAAGTGTATTCGTAATGTAATATCGCAGCTGCTAAGAGGTTCAATCGCTTCTAGATGTGAATTGATAACAGTACACAAAATAGCACAAAGCCAAAGACGGGTGGCATTTGCTACTGCACTATACCCTTTCAAGGCTGTAAATCAAAGTCATATCAAAGTGTATAGGACAATGAAAAAGTTAAAAAAAAATTTACAAAAGATAATTTTGTGAACAGTGTGATAAAACAATAATTATAAGATGTTTGCGGCGCAAACTTTACTAGTAGATTTTCTATTCATCTGGTAGTTAAACGAAATGCATTACGGTAACATCAATTTTGCGCATGAGTAATTGCTTTTCCGAGTGAATTGACTGTTGAGTAAATTGTGTGGGTTAACATTGTATTCTTTTATGGATGGCAGAAAATCAATTGTCGGCGTATTTCATTCATTCTGTGTTATAATATAAATAATACGTTGAAAAATTCAACGATAGAATATAGTTTTATTTATATGTTTAATCCAATTTGAGGTCAAATCACGAAATATATCTTAACAGTATGTATGCTTTTTGTACAGAAAAAGTTGACTGCTTCGTGTGATAACATCCCATTCAAGCTTTGTCCTGTATCTATTGGGTACCCCGATGGTCTTTAGATCCCCGTCAGGTAGTACAAGTACTTCTTATTCGTAACTCTCTACAAACGGACAATCCTAAATCACACTGGGTTCCATTTATGCATTCCTAACGTTCACTGAAAACACATCCGGCTACGCCCCTTACTAAGGTTATGAATCAGGACTTAGTCACTAACTGGTACATCTTCAAATTCAGTCAGCAGTTGAAAATGTTTCAAGAGAATTCACATTTTCTGTTCGAAATTTTGACGAACTAAATAATTACGTTACTTCTTGAGGAACATAATAATTCCGTTACTTCTGGCGTAGTTCTAATGAAGTTAATTAAAGTGAGGATGGATGAGAATGTGCATTTCTTTGTGTGCATCAAAATAACATAACGTTCACACGTGGGGTCTCGGCAATGACGTCATATCGGACCATAAATCAGCGGCTAGGCTGTAAGATCTATCAATTACTCATTTGCCCCCACTATTTATACAGTACAAATCGCCTGAAAGAAATGTTGAACGAAGGAATATAGAAGTCAATGACTTTTGTTCACAAAAATAAATCCAGAATCGGTCTTATAGAAAAAAAATTATTTTTGCATAAAATGTTATAAAATGAATATGCATTTTTCTCTCACAACAGATGACTGACAAAATTGCCACAACTTCTTAGATTTATGAAACTCGACGACGCGAAAATGGTTAGCTTGGGGTAAGGAAAGCAAAACCTAGTACATAAATGATATGCCAACATGGCAATAAGTAGTAGAATTCTTTTTAATGGCTAAGTATCCAATTAAATCAAATTAAATTTACTGTAGATGGCGCTTTCTACATAACAATCTTTAGGAAGATTGATTTGTATAGGTTCAGTGTTACACTTTACAATTCAAAATTCAGAACAGTTTTAGAATTCTAGATAATTCTATTATTCACTAAAACCCTCAAATATCAAACATTTTAAATCGTTATGGAATGTTATATTTTCTTTAGATATTTTACCAAAAATCTAAAATCTAAACTATCAAATATTGGGTTGAGATTTTGGATTTTTGGTATTCTAGATATTTTAGCATCCGAGTGATTGAAATCCCGATGGACAAAATTGAGAGTAAACTTATGGTCAATACCATCCTCATTAGATAATTACTATTTAATTCGTCCTTTTCTAATCATATATTGTTTCATTCAAAGAACTCGTAGCACACAAGTTCCTCTAGGGTTTCTTTTAGTCCAGAACGTCTTGCTTTGTGATTCAGTTTTTATAACAATATACCCGTTCAAGTTTAATTTTATTAATTAGTTAATGAATGGTATTTATAAGGAAAGACAGAGGTCATTTTCTGGTGTCTATGCTAAAACAAAAATACAAATTCGTTGACACAGCGGTGTCAGGATTCACCACTTTGCACCACCACACATTAAACTAACACTAGATATTTTCATTCAAGTTCGCTAGATATATATATAATGGTCGCTAAATTCCCCAGTCAATATTTTTCTTATCCACTTCTTGACAGATTTGACCTGAAGCCCTTCACCGGTATTTGGTGACGTCTCCATATGAGTGAAAGATTCTTGAGTGGGATGTTAAACAACATAAAACAAACAAACACAACGCATCTAAAAAATCTATCACGCTTCGGCCACTATGTCGGGTCAATTTAAGTGGAATTTTAGATCGGCGCTAGTTGTCGCCACCAGTGACCGCCATTAAAATAAATGTGTAACAAGCAAAATCTCTAAGACTGACATATCATTCTATTCAGGCCATTATTCAGTTCTCATGATTGATGTGTTTGTCAAATCTGCACAGTCGTATCCCTACATATTAGTTATCAATCGATTAATCAATTCAAATCAACTTAATGCGGAAGCAAATGTATTTGAAATTTGCACCCGTCTAACGTTATATCCCTACTCTGCATTTTGGTGAGGTATGCATTGCATATCAGTTTTAGAAAAATAATTTTATGGCGCCAGTCTCAAATCCACCCCTTTTAACATTACCCAGATTCGCCACTTTTGTATATGTTTATTGCATCATCAAAATGCACATTAAAACAATTTTTTACCAGAAAAAAATTATAAAAGTTCCTTCCCCATTTTTTAAAATAAATTTTATTATGGTATATGACCAGATTTTTGACATCAACATCTACAACTCCAGGGAGTACGCAAATTCCATGTATGACTGACCAAATACCAGAGAGAGAGAGAGAGAGAGAGAGAGAGAGAGAGAGAGAGAGAGTCAAAAAATAACAACAAACACATTATATAGCTACACAGAAGAACAAGGAATGAATCCAAACTAACACTAATCATGTCACTGGTAATGAACAATATCTAAATGTATTGAAAATATTACATTGTCCTCAGCCAACAAAAGAGGAGGCAGAGTTGAGGGGCTCTGTCTCCTCTATACAATTCAATATGTACACATATATACATGCATACACACACACAAGTACATACACATGCACACATACACACAAACACACACACACACACATATATATATATATACATGTATATGCATTGGCGTCGGAAGCAAATTGAAAGTGGGGGGCTAAACCAACTTTAAACACACACACACGCCAGAAACGTCTGGGGGCTAAGCCCCAATGTTTAACACATATGTCTATCTTTGCAAAAAAGGGGGACTAAGCCCCCCCTAGCCACCCCCCCTGTTCCGACGCCTATGATATATATATACATATACATGTATATATATACATACATACATACATACACACCTATACACAATGTAAACACATTTTTGATTCGCTTCCTCCGCCACTGTCATTTTGTCCTGTATATGTATATTTAAGACTATATATAAAGAATATTTCTGCTACTTTATAAATCTATTTACTAAACGTAATGCATTGAATCTATATGGGTGGTGCAATTGTCATTTGAATTACATGCCTAAAGTCTAAAGTAATCAGGCGTTCAACCAATTAATTCTCCCATCACTTTGGAGTTGATATTAGCTTTTAGATACGTGACAATCAATGCATTCTGGAGTGATCGTTCTGTTTGATTTATTAAACCTCTAGTGGCTCTAATGGTAGTTTAACATAAATATTTGAAAGTCGAAAGTTTTGATCACCTGATCTGGTATGCTTTCATAACAACGTTCCAGGTATTTGACTGGTATTAGTTTGGTCTGCTTGAATAAATTACGTAGTAACAGATTACGGTATCTTAGAATTGTTGATATCTGCAGAAAAAATATCGTCAAAGTTTGAAAAGTTTGTTATCAGCAAGTTCCTCTTAGCAACTGACACACGTATTAAGGCGACAAACAGGGTAAACCAATGCTATATATATATATATTACTGGCGTACAGCGGGATGGTGAAAACGTTCATTTGGTGTGTGGAGAAGTACTTTCCCTGGAAAGTAAATGTTCCGTGGGACATTTGCGGCCGGTATGTCATGCTGGCAGGTGTTCTGACTCCATCTTGATGCCTGGTCCCATCCAGTTTGTGATTCGCAATAGAGAACTTCCGAGTTAGCCCGTTATAATTCTGCTTTTATTACCGCCAGTTGCATGATTCTAGAAAAATGTTCCTCGATGCTATTTCCGGTTTCTATAATACATAGATACCCCCACCCATAATTAACCTTATCGCTCTTATTGATAGACCATACAGAATTTCTTTCCTGAAGATTTGAGTCGAAAACGATGAAAAGTTTGTTTGATTTAGTCTCACTTAAAATGTTGATTTAATGTTTAGAGACGGCAACGGATAAAGCGGATATTCCACAAGTTTGGACTGATGCAGTGGCGTAGGAAGCATATCAAAAGTCGGGGGGGGGCAAAATTATTTTATGAAAATGTAAAAATTTGTTTTGATTATGCAATAAACATATACAAAAGTGGCGGATCCAATCACTTACAAGAGTCGTTGGTTCTTGCACTCCTAAACAATCTCTGTCAACGTCTAAAAAGAAGTCCCAAAACACGTGGTCATGCAACCCACATAATGTATATAAAAAGCAAATTACACAGAGTAGGGAAACTTTTCGCAAAAATATAGTCCCTATATTCATATCCATTTTTAAAAAAGTATTTTCACTTCAAATAGCATTTTTTTCTATTTTAGCACTAAAATATATGCAAAAAGACCAATATCTTATAAAGAGCAAAATCTGAGATTGTCGAGGAGTGCAAGGACCGACAACTATATGTAAGAGATTGTGGCGGATTTAGAAAATTGTGAAAGGATTTTTTTTCTTAAACTGATGGCATAAAATCATACTTATTAAAACTGTTTTATGTAATTATATCTCATCAAATGCGGGGGAAGGATTTAAAGTTGGAGGGATGTAAAATGAAAATATATTCGCAAAATTTTTTTTAATTTGTTTTTAATTTTCCGACTATTTGTAGAAAAATTAAGGGTTTTACACTTATTCTATCAGTTTTTTTAGGGGCACGCTCTCCCTGCTCACTGCACATATTTCTAAGCGTTAGATTAATTGTGAGGTGATAGCTAAAAGGTTACTTAAAATCAGGGTATAATTTCGACCTATTATCCTCCAGACATCAATTATGACGTCGTTAAAAATATTTCGTTAATAGATTGGGAAGCCAAATGAGCTTTTCTCTAGCTTTCAGACACAAATCGCCGTTTTGCAGTGGTCCAGGGTATGCTTCCCAGAAATAAAAATTTTAAAAGTCCAGAGAGTTATTTATCACATTGCAACTCGTTCAACTGGTCAAACAATTCATTAAGTTGGCAGACTTATCAATAATTACCCAAAATGAATGGAGTTTCAGCAAACACAAAGGTATGATCACGATAAGGAAGTTCAGAAAAAAATTGTGAGAAGCCCTTTTTTTGTCTGGATTCCAGACGTTTTGATAATATAAAACAAAATTGTACATAAAAAACTGGGGGCTGATTTGATATGGACATACGAAAGACAAAGGATCAGTAGGTATTATTAACTTATGAGTCAGTCCCGAGATCTTTGTGATAACTATGATGAATACATTTCGTCGTCTTATATTTTCCTTTTTTTATTCTAGCTTTTAAGATGACGGATCACGGATATATTACTTTAAATGGACGTGACTCCCATTACGGGGTCACCAACAACTTTTAACCGTCTGTATTGTATAACTTTGCGTGTGTGATTTTCACTTACATTTACTCTCGCTTTCGGATATTTGAGAAAACATCCCAAAATAACCAACAAAGCAGAAAATTCATCAGTAAATGAAAATAAATTCCAAGAGGATATATTTACAATTCTGATGTTTGAAATTTGTAGGTTCTGTACATATTGAAGTAATTATTTCTAGCTGGAATTTTTAAAAGAATCTAGCAAAAAAAACAAAAAAACAAAAAAAAACACACTTTAAGCTCTAAACATCTAGGTATTATATTTTATGCTACTATTCAAGAAAGCATTAGGCTTAGCCCTATCGCAAATTAGCAAGGCCTACTACAGATTGAAAAGAGTAATCCTTTTTCAAACCGGCTCAGATTAGACGTTTGATGTTGTATTCGTTGCCATGAAACAAAGTCACGTCAAATCTCGTTAAAATCCCCCGGACAGACTTCTGCCCAAATCAGATTGGGCCGTACCGGTTGTTTTAGAGCAAAGCGGAAATATCACTGGGTGCCAGTTTACATAAAACCATCGTCGTAAAACCGCGGTCCGGAAAGACCATAGTGATTCCTGACCGTGGTTTTACGACGATGGTTTAACGTGGCGTTTCTTAAAACTGTGAAATAATGTCATCATATATTAGAATTTGAATTAACCAGGCTTTGGAAAATATAAAATTGAAAACATCACAAAATTTAAATTACAACATTCGGTAAACATGCACAATAACTTTATTTCATGGTTATTCGTAAAATTAGACACAAAGGGAGATTACTCTAACTCTTGACTATGACTTCACATAACATATTTGGAAAAGCGGTGAAGATGTTTTCAAATGAGACATGTTGCAAGAATTACAGCTAACTAGGTTTTTTGTATTTCCAAATTTAACTGAAGAAACCTAGCCGGACAAGTCACAGACGAAGTTAATGGGACATTTCTTTTTTAAACATTGGTTGTTTTCAAATAACTATTTTATCATCAATATCATACAATGCGATATTTATTTTTTTATTTTAACGTGATTATATTAATATTAATAATTAATACAATAATCAAAATTATCAACTGTTTCATTATTATCGTGTAAAATCAGAGTAAAATATTTGTTCCCATGAATAATTATGTGCTCATTGAAGTAATCTATCACTGACACGTATGTTGTTTTTGTATTGGTGTTTATGTCACTTTCAACATTATTTCAGTCATATCGTGGGGGTATATGCTGTTCATTGAAGCTCACAATCACTGACAAATCCGACACCCTGTGAAATCCGACCATTATGCTTACTCCAAATGAGTTCGGAATTCTCAGGTTTCAATATAAATAAATATATATATATATATATATATATATATATATATATATATATATATATATATATATATATATATATATATATATATATATATAAAGCAATGTCGTTAGTCATTTTAGTGCTTTACATATTCTTTTTCTGGCCTGTATCTATTGCTTAAATCCGACACCCTTGAATATATAGTGTTGTTGGTTTTAGTGCTTGCATTTATATATATATATATATATATATATATATATATATATATATATATTATATATATATTATATATATATGTTACATTAAAAGTTTACTTCATTAAAGTTAAACTTATCTATAACAAGTTAAGTTTAACTTTAATGAAGTAAACTTTTAATGTAACATATATATATATATATATATATATATATATATATATATATATATATATATATATATATATATATATAATAATTTTACCCAATTGTAATTTCAAATACAATTAATATCTGACAAAAGTCGACGTCCTAAAAATCCATGTGTGAGATCAGGTGTCACACACAAGCTTCACCTGTCGCTCGGTCTCAACCGCCGATCCGGGTCAAAAACTAGGATACATGTATAAATCTCGATCATGACGATCTGTATCGCAGCTAAACTCATATAGCACGAGTAGTTATTTACAGTTATTCTTTTACGCGTTTTCTTGTAAATTTATTTCACTCAATCACTCAATAATAATTAAAAAAGCACCATTCAAAACCAAATCAAAAACCTGAGATAAAAGCATCAAATCGTTTGAAGAATCTGATTGGTAGGTTCTTGATTCACAGTCTAAACGTAATAAATATGGATATGTTTGATACTTAATCAAGTTATTCTGATCGCAGACACTCAGATTTAATGCGCTTTAACCTCTTGGACAAGATCGTCACAAAATCATAAAAAATCTCACAGAAGGCTTGCTTTTAATTTTTATTCTTTGTAATGCTGTGAGTACACATTCTGAATAGTCCCATGACCATTTGACCGACTTCTGGTGATCCCTGCAATAGAGATGTCCATTGTACAACACACGGGTAAAATGAAGTAAATATGAATAACAAATTTATATACTCGATTTGCTATTTCAATCATAGATGTTTTAAAACTGTGGTCGTAATTAACTACTTCAGTCATATATGTTCTAAAACTGTGGTCGTGATTAACTACTTCAATCACAGATGGTTTAAAATTAGTTACTACATATCTACACTCTCATACGCATGAAAATGCTTACCTTAAGATATACAGGAACGAGACTAACAAGCACCTGGTCTTTTTACCTTTACACCACTGAAAAAAATAATCACCTGTATCATATTGTTTTTGTTATATTACATAACAGTTAATTAAAGGGGCATTAGCTGTGTTTACAAAAATAAATATAGATTTATTTTCTACTTTTACTACTTGTTCTTTATGTACAATAACAAATAAGATCTATACATAGATATAAAAAGTCTTATATTCCTATATCTTTTGTGAAAATAAGGTCAGGTTCACCGTGGTATTCATATACAAATAGTAAGGTTGAGTTAATTAATTGCAAGTGAAGAAATACCAAACCTGGGTTTCTTCCAGCAATTTTCACAAAATATATTGGGATTTAAGACAGGGGATGCTTACTCCTCCATGGCACCTGATCCCACCTCTTGGTTTCCAGAGGTCCGTGTTTGTCCATTTTTACCGGATTTGTATCTATGTCCTGGACATTCTATTGATTTATGCTTTGGTATCTGAGGTTTTTATATTTTTATGCCTGTGAATATCCCTTTTTTGTTATTGTGTATCAGCCTAAGTTGGAAAAAGGACCCAAAAACATTAGTAGAAAACACAGCTAATGACCCTTTAACTTATGTATCTGTTTAGAGTCCTGCACCAATTACACTAAGGTGTTTAGCTTTGGCTATTCCTGAAATTTAATTTGCCAAGCAGGCCAAATCAGTATTACATTCTCAGACATAAGTTACGTGTTTTTTCAAATTCGGTTGTACACTCTTTATACCATACAGCATATACTCACTTTTAACATACAAGTCAATTGATATCAATGACAACATTGATATAACTTACGTTTAACATTCCTGATTGGTTACTACCACCCGCACAGGGATATATACATCTATATCGTATACCGATTTATTTTGTTGGGTAATACCACCCGTTCAGGGATATACATCTATATAGTATACCGATAAACTTTATTAAAAAAGAATGTATTCCTCATGTAAATAATATCTAAGACAATATCTACATAGCTGCCATGTCAATTTAATTCCCCAGTTTCCAATCGTCATTCACAGATCATTTTACAACGGATTAGAAAAACGAACCACTGCGGATGAATTTCAGCGCATGTAATATTTTAAATATCATCATGATAAACAATATCGCCTAAGGGATACTGAATATGTTGACAATTGTCAATAAAGAGGTAAAATATAGTATAATATAAAATTCAGTTCTGCATAAATGTTATGAAGGGAGAGATTAAACATAAATACATATAGATTTATATTTTCCTATACAGAGTGTACCGCAACCAGCTTTAGTATAGCGCAATTACTATAAACCCCCATAAATCATTAGGGCAAATATTTCTGGTGACAGGTATACAGATACAAAATGAATTACCTCTACACAGGTGCACTTAATTGTGAAAAAATGCCTAACAGAAATGAGTAAACAAATATTCCATATTAACGAAAATGAGGGAGCATTTTGTTGATTTCCAAGTAGATAAACACGAAGTTTAATGTAATATATATATATATATATATATATATATATATATATATATATATATATATATATATATATATATATATATATATATATATATATATATATACAGTTACTATTTCTGGATCAATAAATACAGAGGGATAACGTGTTTTCATAGTTCCTTTAAGTTTTTGAATACGAGATTTTATCAACCAACGTGTAGCTTTTAGCCACCCAGACAAATTGTATATATATATATATATATATATATATATATATATATATATATATATATATATATATATATATATAGATAGATATATATAATCTTATTTCAGACACAATGGATAAAGAATAGATTGTCATAGTAATAAACATATAGAAGTTATAAAGATATTAATAATAATTTCAGTAATAATGAAAAAAGACAAAATAACTTACGCTGCTTTTGCCAGACACTTATTACTGTATGTTTTGTTATTAACACCACACACGGGTCTGTATTCCTGTGTGCAGGCAATTGGACATCTTCCCTGAGATCGTACTGTAGTTCCTCTGAAAAGTTAAGTCGTTGTCATACAATAACCGGTACAACCATAATCCGCAAAAATAAAAATAAAATTGTCTGTTTACAAAAAATGTTTATACGGTATAACATGACGTAGCAATTGTGCTCAGTGATACATTTATATTAACTGTACCCAAATTAGTACATTACCCAAACTGGCTAATTCACCTGTAAGATATTTCCCTTAAATACTTCGAGGGTTGTAATTTAATTCAAGTGATGTCATTAACGGTAAATTTGCTCTGTGACATAGTAGTTACGAAATATGACATTTTCCTTGTTTTTTTCTAGATATACTAGTTAGTGTCTTAGAAATGACAACTACAGCTGCTGTGTGCAAATAACTCAGAGAAACAATTGCTGAGATAAACATCATGTATATAGAATGGTTACTTTTACTTTAATAATATTTATATACATATTTCAGTCTTGTGGATGACAGGATTTATCTCCCATTTGTAAAGACGTATGTGTGGAATTTTTTTCTGTTAAAAATCCTTACAGACCTAGGTAAAATTTATTTACCTCATATATTAATTTTTCGTGCTTTTTAAGTTACAATGGGTTCACCAGGCTGTTCAATTTTATTTATTTACAAAATACCTGCTCTTATGAAAGACAACTCTTTCAAATGAGAGGTTACTTTGTATTCCGTAACTCGAGAATAGCCAATGTGACAAAAATAATAAAACAAACAGCAGGTTTGATTTGTTTATACACAAGTCTTTACAGCCGGTTTGCCAATTTGGGTACTGGTTAAGTGGGAATCGCAACCTTTTAAATTTCAATGTGCATATAACATCGTTCTATTTTTATTTTATCTTGCAACTATTGACAGATTTCGTATCGGCAATTTAAAGAAGGATTCTGGCATCAGAAGTTCAGAAAAGCTCAAACACCACAAAAACTACGATAGGTTCGAAATGTCTCCAGTCTATTCCGTTTCATTATATTTGATTTAATTTTTGTTTAATGCAAATATGAGATTTAAATTACCAAATGGCTATTAGACAATGAAAAATTAAAATTTCATGTATAGTTTCTATGGGTGTCCCGTCGCACACTGACGAGAAGTAAGATTTTAAAATGTTTAAAATGTTTAACGCCATACTGAACAACTTTTCAGTTATATGATGGCGGCCAGATTCATATTGTCCTATATACAGAGTTTAATATAATGCAATTACACCCATAAATCCATAAATCATTAGGACACATATTTCCGGTGATAGGTATATAGATACAAAATTAATTACCTCTACACAGGGGCAATTAATTGTGAAAAAATGTGTAGTAACAGACTTGAGTAAACAGATTTTCCATATTAACGAAAATGAGGGAAGAACACATCAGAAAACAAAAAGGGGTATAATTTTGTTGATTTCCAAGTAAATTAACACGAAGTTTAACTATGTTGGATAATGTATCAATTTGGGTACTTTTAATAAAATTGTATCACTGAGGACAATTGATATCTCATGCTTTGCCATTTAAATGAAGGTAAAACGAAATCAAATAAACTTACGTTTAGGCAATTGAATGCACATGCACTCCATAACTGGAATGTGACTACACAACTTAAGAATAATATAAATAATCCAAAACGTATTAATACGCCGTTTTCTGTATTAGTTAATTTTATTTATGATAAAGAACCGAGAAAGCGTCTTATACGCTTATAGATTTTTTCACCCCAATCCGACTTATTGAAGACACTCCGCGGATAAAAAATAGTTATACCGTTGACCCTTTGTGCGTTCCTTATGTTTTGAAGTAGATTTTAAGAATTTTTTAAAAGAATTTCATTTCCTTCTTCCTGTAACTGTGCCGGGCTCTAGAATACCATGATCGTACAATTAAAATGAGCTCAGGACAAAATTTTCTTTTCATTTTAAAAATAAGGAAATTACATGAACGATATCAAATCAAAGCAAATATGTTAATGCTAACAAGACTATGTAAAGTAGTCTCTTAGTGCAGATAGGTCGCGGATAGAGTAGAGACCAATGTTCGCATCTGAACAATAAGTGAAAGAGGAATATTGGATTGTAACATAAAGTATTTAGTCATGTCTAGTAGCACTATAATACGAAGTGTAACATTGATATCATGGCAAATTGCCATGGAGAGGCTGAGTATTGTAGAATTTCTCCTTAAACGAAATATTTCAAAGGTTGTAAGGAAGTTATGTCAACATTTTATTTTGTATGTTCTTTTGTTTTTAACAAAAACATGACTTGCGAGACCACCCTAGATATATGACGTTGAAATATCTGTATACTTACCCGAGAGCAACACAGAAAGTACTTAGCTGATATAGAAAGTTGACTGTACTTATACTGTATCAAATCAATGATCACATGACTATGTAAAAGAGCCCCCTGGTGTCCGGGACATCAACTTACGCACATCTAGCCAAGCACGCATTGTCGTACGTATTGCCGTCTCTTCCGCACACTGGCTTCAGCATTTTGTTGCATTTACATGCTGTGCCAACAGCAACAAAGAGTGCCACCACACAGAAGAAAACTAAGGTTTTAGTATTCATAATCTGTAACGTTAAAGTAATAATGTATATTTGATATCAACATTACTCTATAGTAAATCGCTATAACAGAGAGCTTTGTCTCATCACAGAGTGATTTGGCAGGCGCGCAGCTCGCGGTTTATCTTTTAAATTTGCACTATAGTTCATTATGACATAAATTGGGGTATGAAATTGAAGTTTCAACAAAATATATTTATGTTTATTATTTCAATATTCATTATAACACTTTGATTTTTTTTAATTTTATGAGCACTATATCTGTTACCAAATAAAGACTGTGCTAAATTAAAACTGTTTACACCCATCAGGCAAAATGACGGTAGTTATGAAGAGTCGGGAAAATCAAATTTGAATATTTTAACGTAATCTAAAGATGTAAGATATTTATGCTTTCTTTTTGGAATATTCTTATAGTATTTTATCGAAATATCGTGTTATATTTATTCGTTTTATTCAATTCCTCGCATAATACTATAACAGCGTTCTGAAAGTCTTAAAACATCTCAAAAATGAACATCGCAAGAACTCTTTACAATGTCGAACGGAATATCAATAAAAACTCGAGCATCTCTTGGTATTTTTGTTGGTCCTATCCAGATCTTTAACTTATTTGTAGCCTACTAATTATAGGCGAAGTGCCAGAAATTTTGACTATAGCAATTGCCTTATTGCAATGGTAGTGGTAAAGATAAATAAAAGTGTTTCTATTAACACGTATGAAATGTTAAAAAATAATTGTTTCATATGAAAAAAAAAAAAAAAACCCCCAACAAAAAAAAAAAAAAAAAAAAAAACAAACACACAAAAAAATGAAAATCTGTATTTTTGTAAATTATTAATTTTTTAAGTTTTATACAATTTAAAAAATAGTTCAGAGAATTGAAATAAATATACTTACAATTTGCAATGTCCTGGTATGAAATCAATTCTGCGTATTGAAACCATATGGCAGAGTCTTTTATAATGTTGGACATTGGATGACCACGAAACTAAAATAAATGGCGATGTCATTCTGATTAATGTGTACTGTGAAATTAAACGGAGAAATGAAAGTTAGTAATTATTTCGATCATAAATACTGACAATTAACACTTATCATTGGTAAAATTGACATAACGTGTAATCTAATTAGGATCATTCATGACACGTGTTATGTTATCAACAAACTTAAGTGTCACCAATATTTTGTATTATATTAGTAGATTTTGTCAACAACAAACTTTATATAATATATATAAAATCTCAGACACCAAAATATAAATCTTCAGGATGTCCAGAATACAAATCTGGTGAATATTGAACACAAAAATGGACCTCTGGAAATCCAGAGGTGGGATCAGGTGCCATGGAGAAGTAAGCATCCCCTGTTGACCGGTCACACCCACCGTGAAATCAAAGTCAAATTCAAATGAAACAGGTGAGGGAGAAGGCCTTGTCACAATCGGTACAGACAACTCAACAACTGCTATAGAACGGGTAACTCAACATTTCATTTAATTAAACAAGAGTAAGATATAAATCAACATAATTAAAATCTCGATATTCTGCAACAGAGAAAAAGAAGGAAAGCGGTCAGCGTTTCTGAGTTTGTAGAGCGCTAGATGTTTAACACGATCTGCTTATGGTATTTAAAATTACGTTTTTAACCAATGTATTAGAAATTTCTGAGATTAAATATGTGTTGGTAATAAATGTCTAGAAATAATACGAAAAGAAATACAACAATTTACGATTGAAATGGAAAATTGTTTTGGTGAATATCACTTGTTTAGTTTTGTTTTTGTTTTATTTGAAAGGTATTTGACACCACGATCAACAATTTTGTTTTCAGTTATATTTTGGCGGCTAGCTTTTAAAGAAACAACACGGAACTCGTGTACTATGTATCTGGGAATACTCTTACCAGCACAAGTACACCTGTTTTGTAAATAGTAGAATGTAAAACTCGATTTTAATTGTATCACTTTTAACCCTTTCAACCCTACAGACCATAATAGACTAGTCTTAAACAATAGAAAATAGCATACCACTCAGATACTCAGGGGTCAAAGGGTTAATATATATCAAATTTCGGATGTGACTAAATAGGAAATATATTTCTTTGTTCATTCACATAAAATACTGAGTCAAATTTATGAACACCGCCCCTAAAAAAGAAAACAAAATACCTCGAGTTCAAAATTGTTTAAAATTACTTTTATATTTTTTAAATTCTCTTTAAATCAGTTAAAATTTGCTTCATTATTTCAAATTGTATGCCATAAATTTACAAAAATCTTCATTTGCAGAAAAAACTTATTTCAAACTTTAAAAAAATGAGTGTTGAATAAATTAAGTTAATAATATGTTAGATATCTCATAAAGTTTATAACATCGTTGTTACAAAAGGTTATACCAGATATCTTTAGGAAAAGTCACTTGACATGAAACTAAGTGTTTTTGTGACGTTTGGTAAATTGAAATACGGTTAATATTTATATACATGTACATGGGAACTCCTCGTGCTAACTGGTCTGATTAGACAGGTGGTCATTTTAGTCAGGGTTTGTTGCTGTCAATTATTCATTAGGAAATATCCAATTCCGTGGTTTTAAATGTTATTTGATCTACTTAGCGAGGTTACATTTTACATGTATGTGTTAATAAGATACCCAAGTGAACGAATTGGTATATTTTAAAGTTTGAAATATATCAAGGACATGTTAGGTTTATGACCATACGGGGGAATACTTTCATCGATAAACAACACAACATACAAGGCATATGACAAAATAACAAATATGAATCATGTGTGACCACAAACCGGCTACCTATAAATATCAAATTTATTTTAATAAATTCACGAGAAATCCTGGCGAAAGGCTATACATAGATTGCATGGGTAACAGGTGTTGCAGCAACAACCTATAACAAATTGCAGCACAGTCTGGCAGCAAGTATTTAACGATAAAATCTGAACCTTTGTTGGTCTATTAAACATGCCATATGTTGGAGTGGCGTTTGAAATAGATTAATCCAGAGATAAAATTAAAATTAAAATAAAGATTAATAAAGATAAAATCAGAAACTCTAAAATAAGTAATCGAAAGGAAAATTAAACAGATTGCCTATATATATTACACACACACACACACACACACACACACACACACACATATATATATATATATATATATATATATATATATATATATATATATATATATATATATATATATATATATATATATAGTTTAATTGACGCTTTATATTCCACAAGTTTTCGCTTATATTAACTCTCTAGATATATAATAAATTGAAATAACACATGTCTAACATACATTTCGTGTATATACAATTAACAAGTATTGACATATTCTAGTAAAGAAAAAATAACAATTCAAGGACAAAGTAAAGACCGAGAATATAGGAAAAAGGATGAAGTGGAAAGGATGGAAGAGTCTGGATACAATGGGTGTCCGTAGTTCAAATTGAAACTTTTGGATACTGGACATTCTGTTGATTTATACTTTGTATCTGAGATTTTTTGTATACTAAAAGAAATGACTGAACAACAAGTACAATTTGGACATTAGTCTGATAATGGAAGATTGGGATCTCCGTTTAAAAGAAAACGGACATATTGAACAGGATGGGTACCAACGTTCGAGAGAGATTTGAATAAAGTTATTTGCGATCTAGAATGGTGCGGACGAATAGAAAGTGAAATGAAGAATGTCCAGGACATAGATCCAAATCATTGCCGTAAGGACACCACTGACAGATAGGTAAGCATTGTAGTCACACCCGCCGTAGGTATTCCTGGACAAATGCCTACACGAAATAAATCATTTCACATAACTACAACTATGCCAATGTTATAATACTGCAAGATGTCAATTTCTGACATTCAAATATTGAAAAAAACTCCAGGGTGACTGAGGTATATTACTATTTAAATATTATCATATCAAATGCAGGGTATTATTTATAATAAATGTTTTATATAGAAGCCAATGTTTACTGAACTAATCTATTCTATTGAAAAACCTTATTATCATATCAAATGCAGGGGTCTATATAATAGCTACAATTACAATATCTAAGTGCAGAACACTTGTTTTGGATTCTGTGGTATCATATCACACACACACACACACACACACACACACACACACACACACACACACATACACATTAATTCACATACTATCACACTTACACTCTCACAAACCTTTGTCTCTGTTGCTTAACTAAAAAAAACATTTCCTCTGATATCAGGTCGTATAATTTTCTATACGAGTTTTAGGCAACAATGGGAATATTATAAAATTAATACCAAAGTTATAATGCTCAAGACCATTGTTTCTGTCAGTTAGACCTCATCAGTTAAATTCCAGTTTAAAATGTACGTGTATTTTCTAAAGAGAAAGTGGTATCATACAAGGTCAAATAATAAATCGAAAATATAACCAAAATATTTGTCTAAGGGTATCCACTGTAAAAAGATGACTATCTTAGCTTTAGAAGAATTTGGAGTTTAAATGATATTATCAGTCTAAATCCAAATACATCTTGTCGCCGTTGTCTAGATGATGATTACTACAGTTAGAGTTAATCAGTCTAAATTTCAAGCATAATAAAGCACACCATATATACAGACGAAACATGGAGTACAAACTTGAACTACAATATAGAAAATATACATTAATGTTTAAATATCAACAGAAAAGAAAAAACAGCAAAATAACAAAAAGTAAACTTTGAAATGTGTATTTTTACCACAACAAATAGTGTTATATGAAAAATAAATTTATATTTCTGGTATCAGATGTAGTGCTTTTACTTATGTGACCTTCAACAGTTTTGAATTACGAATATTGTTTCAGTTATATGATGACGATATGTTTTCAGTGGTTTGGGGAAAGAACCCGGTTACAATATACCCGGAATAGGCCATCGGCAGGTTAACTGGTAAACTTTACCACATGATCAGATTAAGTTCGACTCGCAGGCGCTGACTAGAGGTGAGAGACACGTGTTAAGGATGCTCTAACCACTCAGTTCCGGAACGCCCCCTATAACAATGTGGTTGAAATTGATTATAAGATATAAGCTTCTCCTGAAACTGCGATTCTTCCACACTAATAAAGTGATTCCTCAAAACGACACCACTGGATTATCAGTAAATGACAAAGTTGCCAGTTTTACTTGAATCTTGAATCATTTGTTTTATTGTATTACGTCACACTCATGGTGGAGGCGAGAACCCAGTTACAATGTTCCTAGGTCCTGAGGTACATATAACATGTGGTATATATGGTATAGAGCGATATGATGTGACCACTCGTCCACGGAGGCCCCGAGATACATATGACATGTGGTATATATGGTATAGAGCGATATGATGTGAACTCGTCCACGGAGGCCCCGAGATACATATGACATGTGTTATGGTATAGAGCGATATGATGTGACCACTCGTCCACGGAGGCCCCGAGATAGTTGTGGTATTATGGTATAGAGCGATATGATGCCACTCGTCCACGGAGGCCCCGAGATACATATAACATGTGGTAAGTATAGAATAATGTGACCACTCGTCCACGGAGGCCCCGAGATCATATCATGTGGTAAAAATCAGAGCGATAATGTAACCACTCGTCCAAGGCCCCGAAATACATAGTGGTATATATGGTATAGAGCGATATGGTGTGACCACTCGTCCACGGAGGCCCCGAGATACAATAACATTTATATATATGGTATAGAGCGATATGATGTCCACATCCACGTTATAACAAAGGTATATATGGTATAGAGCGATATGATTGACACTCGTACGGAAAACATATATATCGATATGATGTAACCACTCGTCCACGCCCCGAGATACATATACATGTGGTAATATGGTATAGAGCGACATATGTGATCGTCCACAAATACTGACATGTGGTAAATGGTATAGAGCGATATGATGTAACCACTCGTCCACGGAGGCCCCGAGATACATATGACATGTGGTATATACCAAGAGCGATATGATGTGATCCAGGTCGTCCACGGAGGCCCCGAATACATCATGTGGTATATATGGTATACAGCGATATGCCATGAGTCCACAGGCCCCCGAGAACATATAAATGGTATATATGGTATAGAGCGATATGATGTGACCACTCGTCCACGGAGGCCCTGAGATACATATAACATGTGGTATATATGGTATAGAGCAGCCAACCGTCCCAGGCCCTGAAATACATAACTCATGTGGTATATATGGTATAGAGCGATATAGTGACCACTCGTCCAGAGTAGATACATATAACATGTGGTATAGGTATAGAGCGATATGTGACCACTCGTCCACGGAGGCCGAGATACATATGACATTTATATATGGTATAGGGCGATATGACACTCGTCCAAGGCCCCGAGATACATATGCATGTGGTATATATGGTATAGAGCGATATGATCCCTGTCCACGGAGGCCCTGAGATCATATAATTTGTCAGTGGTATAGAGCGATATGATTTGCATCGTCCACGTACATATGACATGTGGTAATATGGTATATAGAGCGATATGATGTGACCACTCGTCCACGGAGGCCCCGAGATACATATAACATGTGGTATATATGGTATAGAGCGATATGATGTGACCACTCGTCCACGGAGGCCCCGAGATACATATGACATGTGGTATATATGGTATAGAGCGATATGATGTGACCACTCGTCCACGGAGGCCCCGAGATACATATAACATGTGGTATATATGGTATAGAGCGATATGATGTGAAAATTCCACGGAGGCCCCGAGATACATATGACATGTGGTAAAGGTATAGAGCGATATGATGTGACCAATTTCCCCGAGATACTGTAACATGTGGTATAGTAATGGTATAGAGCGATATGATGTCAGATCGTGCACGGAGGCCCCCGAGATACATATAACATGTGGTATATATGGTATATAGCGATATGATGTGACCGTCCACGGAGGCCAGAGATACAAATAACATGTGGTATAAAATGTATAGAGCGATACACGTGACCTCGTCCACGGAATACATATAACATGTGGTAGGGTATAGAGCGATATGATGTGATCACTCGTCCACGCCCCGATATAACATGTGGTATATAGGGTATAGAGCGATATGATGTGACCACTCGTCCATGGAAGCCCTGAGATACCATGTGTTAGGCCATTCCTAGTTTTTTCATGTTTAGCGTCCACCCTAAAGTAAAAAATCTATCTTTCTATCAAGGAAAAATCACAAAATGACCGAAAAAACACAAGTTATATTTATGAATACAAATGCAATTTTATGGACATTTCCTCATATGTTAACAAAGAAAAACAAAATTACACTTATAAAAATCATATCTTTGGCACATACATAATTAATAGGACATAGAAAATGGACAAACACGGACCTCTGGAAACCAAGAGATGGGATCAGGTGCCATGGAGAAGTAATCATCACCGGTCACACCCGCCATGAGTCCACAGTCAAAATAAAATATGTGAGGAACGCATCCCCGTCACAATTGGTACAGATGTCTCAGCAACCGCCAACGAAAAGGCAACTCAACATTTCACTTAGTGAACCAGAGTAATCGCAAAGAAGACTATTATACCGACCGTAAAATTTTGCGGAACGTTGACATTAAACGCGGTTTTCGATATCCCTGTGTCAATAATTTGTCAGTGAGTAGTTTGCCTCTGTATATGAAATGTTCATATGTTGAGCACGCCTGGCATATCGGATCATTTTTGAAATATAAACTCCATATGCGGGTGACTGTGGGATATTACTACTTAAATGTGGAAAATTTACGATGGTAAAGCTAAGTTGCCAATTTCCTGTCTGTGTCTATAGTAATATAAAAATCGATACCAAAGCTTCAGGATTCCAGGACATAATACAAATCCGGTAAAATTGGACAAACACGGACCTCTGGAAACCAAGAGGTGGGATAGGTGCCATGGAGGAGTAAGCATCCCTAACCGTATGAAGCGTGAGTCCACAGTCAAGTCCAATGAAACACGTGAGGAGTGTATCGTCACAATTTCTAGTCTCAACAACCCGCCAACGAAAAGGCAACTATACATTTCACTTAGTGAAACATAGTATCGCAAAAGACTTGTACCGATTAAAATTTGCGGAACGTTGACAAAACGCGGTCGATATCCCTGTGTCATAATTTGTCAGTGAGTAACCTCTGTATAAAATTTCATATGACACGCCCTGGCATATCGGATCATTTGTGAAATATTCTCCATTGCAGGTGACTGAGGATTATTACTACAGCACTTTCGATGGGAAATCGTCGCGAATCGTATAGCTTAGTTGCTAATTTCCCGTCTGTGTTTATATTAAGTAAAATGTCTAAGTAAAGCAGTGTACTTGATTCTGTTGTATCTTTAATTTCTAGTTCGCTGGGATATATCGCATTGACATAGTATGAAAATTGTCATTATTTATTGACAAAACGTCGTCGATATATCTAAATGTCAAATTGAAGGACACCGGTAACTTTTTCTTCTTCTGCTTCGTATGAATAAAGGAACAGGTTGGCCAATAAAGAGGCACAATTGATAGGAATGCCGACAGTTTGTTGAAAGACCACGTCTCCGAACATTACAAATATATTGTCTATTAGAAATTCCAGCATGTTTTTTATATCAACTTCAGTATACTTATGTGTAGAATCAGAGTGGTGTTTGACGAAATAAGTATCCTGATAGCCAATCACTAGATATTTCGGGTACCACCTTTAGTGAAAAAGCAGTTGTCTATGATGCTAAAAAGTCTTTCTTTTAATTTTTTATGTGGAATCGTAGTGTAAAGAGTTGAGAAATCATAAGTTTTGATACTGTGAATTCGAGAAAAATTGTGTGCCTTCAAATTTTCTAAAAGCTGTTTAGAATTTTTAAGTATCCACATCTGATTTACACCGCTTCTGGAATAAGCAACTGTACAGTATTTGAAGTTTCTCCTTAACAGCTGTCAATATCTTGGTAAGGAGTAAAGATAAAGGTTTGGTAGAACATTTGCTGGATCCTGCTATGTATCTTTGCTTATATGGGTTTTTATGAAGTTTAGGTATCCAGTATAAATGTGGTAGCTCGAAATCGGTCTCCGTTGTAGATATATCAAATGAGTGTAATACGGACACGTAGTAAAATCTCTAGGTATGAAGCGTGTATGCTTGATTCTGTTGTATCTTTCATTTCTAGTTCGCTGGGATAGTTATTTCGTCTTATCTTATATATTTTCGTTGACTTATTGGCAGCTTAATACATGTAAAACAATCAAATTATTGACAAAAACTTGAATGTAGCAAATCAATTCCATGATTACAGTTATTACATTTTTATACAAAACCTTAATGTTGTTTTGTTAATCTTCGGTCAACATAGATTAATATAATTATAATAATAGAACCGGAAACGGATAGATATGTAAATATGTCAGAACGGGGGAAAAGCGTATTGTCATTTGGGGGAAATTCTGTACTGGGGCGCTTTTCCTAGGGGGAAGTTGGGTCTGGGTTGATTCTTCCTAGAGGGGAATTCTACGCTCGGTCCATTATTACGGGGGTTAGGCCCGGGCCCGTTCTTCCGGGGGGGGGACTCTCCGGGGCAAAGTGTATGCTATAACACCGGTACACTTTAAACGTGAAAATTAGAACATGGAACATCTGTGGAGATTTTTCTGCAGTATATATTCTGTATTATTTGTATGATATATTTAACGGCTGTGAATGACACACATTACGTATTACGACTGCTATATCTGATATCATTTAATTTCAAGTCATTAAATGAAACTATCAAATACATCTATATAATCTGTTATGGCAGGCCTTGTTGCGATATGCCCAAAGGCATTAAATTACAATTGCTATTTGCTATAAATATTCGGACACGCAGATGTACAACAACAAACGATTTGGACATAGGCCAGTCTGCATCACATATTTGAACACCAGTAATTCTTTAAAAGGTATTTATAAATCGATTACTTGCACTTTAAAATATTTAAAGTGTTATAAATCATAATCAATATTGAAATCAAACAATTACTTTAATTGCATGTTCTGTTTATATAATACTTTGGCTTTGGCAAGAGTTTGGTAAACATTCATACATGAACCTAAGACACATTTTGCAAGGGTTTATTTCAACATTGTACTAGTGTGAAGAAATTATTAATTAAATGATTCAATACAGTAAGTTTTCTTTTCAATTCATTTAGTAATTGTTCATGTTCTGTACTACAAATTTACAACAGTAATTTATTTTAAACAGCACGTGATTGTATTACAGACGAACATTATAATCACATAAAAGTTACCGGGTTCGACTTCCGTTATCAGGGCAATGCGCCAAGTGTTCGACATTGGAAACGAAATTCCCACCAGATTGGCCTTTGACTGACTTCGTATTACTATATCGAGCGTTTGGTGAGGGAACGGTCATTTTCTAAAAGACGAGAGACCCCTGGCTCCGAGACGAAGGATCTAAACGACTCTGTCGGCATAAAAGGAAATCCTATGTTAACGATGTAAAGTGGAACCTCGCTATTAAGACCATCTTGCTGACTGACCCAAAGTGGTCTGATTAATAAAGTGGCCTCTTAAGTGAGGTGCTGTATTTATTAGATGTTTATCAAGAGACTGAAAAGCAACGTGATCTTCTAAGTGAGGTGGTCTTCAGGCGAGGTACCGATGTATTTCTCCTTACCACATCTAAATTTTTTTCTTCTTCAGCAAAAAGTATCCATGATGGTGGTAACTACGTTAAGTGTTGTGCTAGCATGTATTGCTGTAGCATGCGCTAGGAGTCCTCCTAAGCCATCTCCATGTATTTGCACAAAACAATACGATCCAGTGTGTGGGGACGACGGTAAAACCTACGGAAACCAGTGTACACTTAACTGCGCGTAAGAAAAATATTAATACGATTTTTTTAACATTTATGCGAATAGATAGAAATAACATTGTAATGTAGACTCACGGCGGGTGTGACCGGTCGACAGGGGATGCTTACTCCTCAATTGGCACCTGATCCCACCTCTTGGTTTCCAGAGGTCCGTGTTTTTTTTTTTTTCAATTTTATCAGATTTATATCGACGGTAGTATCCTGGACATCCTACAGATTTATACTTTGGTATCTGAAATTTTTATATACTGTTTCCTAATCTATTTTGCGCTGTTTCACTGCCGTCTTTGATAATGAATCTCAATGGAAATTATTTCATCATATTTGAACATATCACAAACACAAATTCATCGAGATTTGTACAGACTCGTTTCATTTCGCCACACATTTGATTAACACACGTAAAATGACTTTCATTATATTCTCAAGAGCGTCAAAAGAGGGAGTTAAGAAACTAAAATCAGGAGAATGTCCGGTCTGTCCTATACCTGCAATTTTTGCCGAAGTTTGTGGTGCAAATATGAAAACATACGCCAACAAATATATACCGCAATGTCTGTAAGTACTTAATTATTATCATTTATTCTGATACATCTTTATAATACCCTACATTTCATTTGTCACCTGGCTTTACGCCACAAAGTTTATTTTAGAAATCCGCTTTTCCAATTTTCACCATACATGTAATTCAATTTAAGGTTTCCCTCAAGGTATTGCCAAACCCTCTTATAATGCCTAATTTGGACTGGAAAATGGTGGCAGTTTAACGAGGTTTTATTGTATATATAAACTTTGGTTTTGTTAATTTTTTTATAAGCACTGTGTCCTTGCCACTGTTGGTGGAGTTATCATATGACCTTGTATGATACCACCATTTTTCGGAAATATACTTTGTACTTAATCTAAGCTCAGCAGATGTCTTGACAGAAACGATCGTCTTGAGGATTATATTTTTCCTCTTAATTAACTATAACTATTATTATTAATATGCGTAAAAGTTTACCTAATTGTTGGTAAATGGATGATTTTGCTTTCAGTGGAATTCCAGTAGCTTTGAATAGAAAATGTCCAGCGTGTGCGATTCCATATATATATAGACCTGTTTGTGGCAGTAACGGATATACCTATGATAACGAGTACATCGCCAAATGCATGTAAGTTAAATCGACTACATAATTTATGATTTGAACATTTGTTGGTGAAAAGAATCTAAACGAGTTGAAACTGTGTGTATTTATACATTACTTGATATGTAGTTTATATGTTAAATTTCTATAAGTAATGTCATTTTCGAATTATATACATTGTTTGTTTATTGTTGTTTAACGCCCCACTCAAGAATGTTTCACTCATACGGAGACGTCACCAAATGTCGGTGAAGGGCTTCAATTTTTGGCCTATGCTCGACACTTACGGCCATTGAGCAGTGAGGGTTCTTTAACGTGCCGACACCTACTGTGACACGGGACCTCGGTTTTTACTGTCTCATCCGAAGGACAGGAAACCAACCTGCCGCCGGCTGGACTCGAACTCACGACCTCACGATCAAGATTTGAGCGCGCTACCGACTGAGCCAGGTCGGCTATATTCTTGAAATCTTATTTGTCGTTTTAACGATATATTTCACCTTTGGACAGCGTTCGTTTTTGAGTCGGGCTGGAACATAATCTTATTTTGAACGGATATATTCTTTAAATTTTATTTACCTGAATAATAAGAATTTCTGTTTGTGCCGATATATGTTAATGTATAATGTATATACTATCTAGGTAAGAAAATATCTGTAACTCTATCACAATTGTGTTTTAGCGTAATTAACGGAGTTGTTGTTGCGCAGATATACGATTTTTCTGTTTCCATTTCTATCACTAATCTAGCCCATGCACAATACATACTATTGACAAACCTACATGTAGCGCTGTTATTCTGATATAGCAAATCCAAATACTTTGTAGATACGATCACACTAGAGTGAACTATAATGATTATGTATCATGATCACAATTCTTATTATTTTAAACAAGGATTTTTTTCCATTATTTTTACAGAGAAGTAACAGTTGCGCACGAAGGGCCTTGCCAGGAATCGTAAACAAAAAGTAAGTTTAAATCAAATATCTGTACTCAATCAGAATTCGGCTGAACATTTATCTATTTATTTAGATTTTTATTTCGGGAATATTTAAATTTATTTAGTTAATTTAATTTGTAATCGATAGTTAGAACAGTGGCCAATGGTCAACCGGACGATAACATTACAATTGCCTAACGACAGCTTGTTCCGTTGTCCACAGATCGCACCATTTCAGAACCGTGTTGTACATTTCTATAAAGCTGTTTGTTTCAGTTATATAACATTTTCTTTGTGTATAATGTATTCTCAGAAATCTTAATTCTTTAGAGTTCACCCCGAACATTTTTTTATTTTCAGAATGAGGTCGCTGACTTGAAGATCAAATATTTCTCTGAACATTGTTATTAGTATTCAATAAATAAACTTTTCAATGGATTTCAGTATTTCTTTCTAATTTAAGAATTGTATATTGCAAAGAATAAACAATGTATGTAGTAAATTTCTTAGTAATAACCGTAAATGCTGTAGTTTGATTGCCCGTTTTGACTTGCTATATATACGCACACATATTATTTAAAAGTGATTGATGGTCGTCTGAACTATATATCGATGGACAAAGATCAGTGCGAGATTTTAGATCTCTTGTTACGAAATCGTATTTATTTCGATAAAAATTATAATTTTACTGTAAAAAAAGCAAGCGGGATGTCTTGAGTTCGACTTCCGGAACCTTTTTATCATAAGAAATGAAAGTCACCGAATCATACGGATGGTCACAACATTCTAAAGGCCGCTTGCTGTTTTGTCATGTCCATAGCACATGTCAAGATTTGTTGCACTTTGTCCATTAGCGGACGACGTCTTTTCGATTCACTCTGTAATTTGACTGACGTGTAAACCGAACCAGTTTCCTGATAACGTTTGTTAATGTTTGGTAAACGAATGTTCTACGTCGCGCCAGCAATTTTTCATTTATATTGGACCATCAATAGCTATGAGATGAAGTGCCAAATTTTTAACCTCTGCTATGGACATAATAAGAGTCGTGACAATAGACATTTCAAATTCTTGACGTGCTCATGTACTGACAGCGGACACTGAAACTTTGTTGTATGCTTTTGTTTAACATCCAACTGAAGAATCTTTCACTCATATGGAGACGTCACCAAATGCCAGTGAATGGCTTCAAATTTTGGCTTATGCTCGGCACTTACGGCCATTGAGCAGTGAGGGTTATTTAACGTGCCGACACCTGTTTAATCTTAAGGACAGGAAAAGCCAGCCGCCTCCGTCGAGTCTCGAACCCGCGACCCGAAATATAAATGCTGTTTTAGAGGGAATGTATCAGAGGTTATAAAATATAAATCTTTATATGTACTGGACCACAGGTTTTGGCCTTAAAACCGGTGTCATATTGTTATTTGACCTTGATGTTAAATCATCGTATAACACCGGTAATAAATAATTGACACATTTGTAAAATTAACAAGATACTTAGTCTAATGAGAAACTTGCAATGCTATATTAATCCTTTCACTCCTGATTATGTTAGTGTTATGCTGTTTTCTATTGTTTAAGACCAGTCCATAATAGTTTGTAGGGTTGAAAGGGTTAAATATGTCCGCAACACCTCAGCAAAATTAAGTTATAATTCTGATTACCTGTGTACCACTAGATCATCTCTGTTACCTATGGCACTGGGTATTTGCTTCATTAGATAATAATTGGCAAAGCTGATATATTTTTTCACTGTTGTTCAGTTGTCACCTCAGGTTATGATTTTTTTTTTTTTCAATTTACCGGTTTTACCCTGGAAACTTTATTGAACATAGTGGAATATATAGCTGCATGGAGTAGGAGAACGAATCAAATGCATTCAAAGTCACCAAGAAATCGAGTAATGTTATTTCTATGGTTAAGGTAATATCCAAGTTATGTCCTGTCGTCAAAAGGCCTACTGTTCTATGTCAACGTGGTAATGAAATATGTTCACTCCGTCCTATGATGCGTGATAAACGCACTTGTGTTAAATATGTAATCTCCTGCCTCACGAGATGTAATAAACATGTAATTGAAAATTCTATTTATTACATTTTTGAGTCATGTTTTGTTACCTGGCGTTTTGTAGCTATGTCTAGATAGAGTCTATAATCTTCGAGGCGTGAAATGTAAACAAACCACTTTACATGTTGGTTAAAATATATCACTCCGCTACTAAGAAATAGTACATTGAAATGTGGGAAAATATAGGTTAAAAGGTTAAAAACATGAGACAAACAAACGGATAAACAAAGATTTATTATAAATGATAATTAATTTTATTCATGTAATGTTGAGATAATGTATATAATAGCAAATGGTGTGCTAGTTAGTGTCACTGCTAGCAGAAGACAGCTTGTTAGGACAGTGTAAGGGAGATAACTGTAATAAAAGAAGAAAAAGTAGTCCCAAAAGAGAAAAAAATTATTTTGATTGGCTAATACAGGATTTCCATTTACTTTGCATTGAGTTGCATGTAAAAGTTTTAATAAAAACAATGAAAAAGAACAGTAAAAATTAAAGTATTTATTTCATTGAAAAATCTTATAAAAATGTAATAAATAAACTTTATTAAGTGACCTTCATTAGTCGAATGGGTAAATATTCAAGGAAACTGGTCCTAGTCTGTTTAGGTCTTGTTTCGGTAGTTTTTTGTCGGTAAATCGTCCTGCTGGTTAGCACTTTATTAACAGTATAGTGGACATACACATCTATATGTGTGTGTGTCATATATTTGTGTTCAAAATCTAATCCTAGTTGTATGACTTAATATGATATACCCTTAATCCAACCTAGGCTAGTTTGCCGGTTTACTTGCATTGAGCAGTGAGGGTTCTTTAACGTGCCGGCACCTACTGAGACACGGGACCTCGGTTTTTACTGTCTCATCCGAAGGACAGGAAACCAGCTTGCCGCAGACTGGACTCGAACTCACGATTTCACAATCAAGAGTCGATCAGGCTACCGACTGAGCCAGGCCGGCTCCTTAGTATCCGTAAAATGATATTCATTTTGAATGTAAATAGATATGAAATCCTACCAGAAATCTGCCCCCTTTCGTTAAGTTTACATTGTGTCTCATATCCAGGTGTAATCGGTATAAATGAGAAATCGGGTCGCTGAACACTCGGCACAACACAGGGTAGCAATTTTCACATCTTAATAAAATGAGAAACATACTTCAGAGTTAACCGCCTTGTTCTCGATTTGTCATTTTCTTCAGAAAACGGTGATCTGAGATGCATTTGTTTATAATATTACTATGGTATTTTCATGAAATGTTGAAATCATTTTTGACATCCTTATACATCAGTTGACTATTTAAACGTTTGTGACTGCATATTAGCCGACAGAGTAAATTAATTTCGTTCATATCAATACTTTGATCACCATACAGTTGAGTTTTTTTTTCAAGCTTCGTCATTTCACACGTTCCTTGTGCGACTGTAGTTAGATATTGGCAACTGATGTTTCAAATTCATCTTTTATATCGGTTGTTTCTACTCAAGAGACAGAACAAATATGTCTGCTAGTAGAAGTAAAAATTGTTGGAGATGTCTTAAAACATGTGTTCTTTTTCTCAAAATTAAAGATGGTTTAAAAGTTGAAATTACAGATTTAAAAGGTTTTGTTTGATCCCACACATATGTTCTCACAAGTTATGGTAACATATGTGAATTAGTGTGATGTAGCACCTTCAAAAAGGTAAATAGATATTATTGTAATACACTTTGTACAGATATTCTGTTGTAGGAAATTGTTGACCTTATCATGGACAAAATGGACAATTATTTTGCAATAAATCCAAATTTTATTAAATAAATAAATGACCGCAGTGCCTTATTCATTGCAATACTTAAATGCAAAAAATGGTACGACACCTGTGCTGAACACTTCTGCACATCAGAAAATTATTTATAATGATATATTTAATGCACAGCAGGCTTTATTGTTTCACTTATATAAGCTAAACTTCTGAAAACGTTTTGATCATACATGTAGAAATGTTCTCCATTTTGTTTGTGATTAGTTTCGAGCTGATTGTCTTTTTCGGGAGTTACAGCATTGGTGAGGTAACACAAAGGGACAGAACTCTCAACATAGTTGATGGCGTTGACACCAATAAATTAACTGACGAAGAATTACACTGGTTCATCGAAGCCGAGGACGAAATATTAATCGGAAAAATAGGTATATGGTATTATCAGCATTCAGCATTATTTTTATCTTCTATTTCTCATTGTAATAAATATCATTATTGTCATCATCCTTATCTAATCATCATCATCATCATCATCATCATCATCATCATTTTCTACAATTTTAGGTTTCAATGGGGTCGATTCATGGTTTCATTAATAAAAGTCAAATTATTAGTGGTGTAAACAATGGATTTTCTCTTTTGTGCTGGGACCGCATGCTCAAAACTGGACAATCAACCAACTTCAACTTTTTCTGAATTTTGATTGGCTGAGCAAGCCATGTTAAGAAAATTAGTATCAGTGTAGGAATACACTTTGAAATGTATTCAAAGGATAATTTAACAGTGTTGTATGTAATATATTTATTTTAGACGGTTTAGAAATCCCCTTTCCGTTTATCTTCTGGTTTTGTCTTTCAACGATATTTTCTTTCGGACACATTCATTTATTTAAGACTCGAGTACAACTAACGATGTCTCAACCACAGAAACGATCGTCTTCAACAAATATTGGGCCTGTATTTTACAAAGTTATAACTGCAGATATTGGGCCTGTATTTTACAAAGTTATAACTGCAGATATTGGGCCTGTATTTTACAAAGTCATAACTGCAGATATTGGGCCTGTATTTTACACAAAGTCATACAAACTGCAGATATTGGGCCTGTATTTTACAAAGTCATAACTGCAGATATTGGGCCTGTATTTTACAAAGTCATAACTGCAGATATTGGGCCTGTATTTTACAAAGTCATAACTGCAGATATTGGGCCTGTATTTTACAAAGTCATAACTGCAGATATTGGGCCCGTATTTTACAAAGTCATAACTGCAGATATTGGGCCCGTATTTTACAAAGTTATAACTGCAGATATTGGGCCTGTATTTTACAAAGTTATAACTGCAGATATTGGGCCTGTATTTTACAAAGTTATAACTGCAGATATTGGGCCTGTATTTTACAAAGTTATAACTGCAGATATTGGGCCTGTATTTTACAAAGTCATAACTGCAGATATTGGGCCTGTATTTTACAAAGTCATAACTGCAGATATTGGGCCTGTATTTTACAAAGTCATAACTGCAGATATTGGGCCTGTATTTTACAAAGTTATAACTGCAGATATTGGGCCTGTATTTTACAAAGTTATAACTGCAGATATTGGGCCTGTATTTTACACAGTTATAACTACACTACTATGGTAAGTTTCGTTATTGTAGATGTTTGGACGGGTAAACGGATAATTGCTGTCAATAGGAAAAAAGAGTCACGAAACTTCAAAAGAATTGCTCCACCGGTAGCTCGGGAGTTATGGATGTCGGGAAGATTATTATATAGATCTTTAGTTAGGAAAACGCCCAAGATAAGTCGAAGTGCAGGCAAAATAACCAAAATATACTTCAAGAAGGGGAATTACGAAGTGGCTCTCAAAGACTTCAGACGGTTAAGACCTAGCAATGTGAAACGTTATAAGAAGGATAAGGTAAGGAAGAAAAACCTTAAATGTTTATAAATTATCTTTATTCTTTCCTATCAGTGTCAACTAAAAGACGTCAAGTTAGACAGTTTTTAAAATATAAATATGTGACATGAACTTTTAGCGTATGTCAGTGTTTAAAGAATAGATAAATTTTATAGTAATGAATTCAGCAAAATTACATTTCTTTTCGTACCTGGAGTTGTGCGGGTATATGTATTTAATTCCTGTGTCTATTCTTTTCAAAATTTGAACTTAAATTACAGGGTGAAGTACGACGAGTTGGAACCATCCTCGATGGTCGGTGGAAAGTTACAGTAAGATCCAAGAACTCCAGCGGCCGACCAACAATTTATATATACAAAACAAACAAAGCACATCGCAAAATACTGAGAGAAATATACTATCAATAAAAAAAAGATTTTATATGTATGTTTGTTTATTTATGTTATGCATTGCCATCACACACAATGGTATTTAAATGGGCATTACCTGTGGGTTTTTTTCATCAAAACTTTCCCCTTTTTACTAATTAGATTGATATACAATAACAAAAATTTAAAGAGATATACAAAGGCACAACAATTCCTAAATCCCTATATATTTTGTAATAATTGCTTGAGAATTTCAGGTTTGGTACCTTTTTAATTGCAATTGATTAACCCAACCTTACTGTTTGTATTTGGATACCATATTAGACCTGACCTTATTTTCACAAAAATATAGGAATATAAGATTTGTTATGCCTGTGTATAGCTCTGTCTTTGTTATTGTACATCAAGTACAAGAAGTGAAAGTAGAAAAAATCGAAATAATTGTTTTCTGCAAACACAGCTTACGCCCCTTTAATAATACGAAGAAAAACACAGAAATAGGGTTTTCCACATTTTGAGAAAATCCCTAATAATACGCGAATGGAAACGAATTTATGCATCTACAGAGTTGGTACACCATTGTACCATTTAGTATAGCGGCTAACTAGAGGAACACCAGGCTACAATGTGCCCAGGGAATACATTTTCCACAGCAAACTGGCATACTTCATCATATGACCACATTATACAATTATTGTCCTTGTTTGGGATTGACATGAATATTTGTCCACCTGAGAGGCTTTATGTCGCCCGAGAGCTCTGCCCAAGGGTGACATAATACCTCAAGGGTGGGCAAATATTCATGTCAATCCAAAACAAGGGTAATAATTGTTTTATTATACCGAAAGACAATAAAACAACTAACAAACCAACCTACGTAAGTTCATAATGATTGTAACAAATGTGACAAAGTGTCTTCGTTACTCAACATTATCGATATGTTTTATCGTTCTTTGTGCCATTTTTTTAGTCTTAAGCCTCCATCAAGGATGACTCCAGGAAATATATTTGTCAACAATGTATCACTTCTGTCAAATTATTAAATTCCGACTGTTGTTTCTCTCCATTCCAGTCTGCATCGAGCAAATGTCCGTTTCATGTGCTAGAGGTTTCACCTAATTGCCACATCGCCTACTTAAAAAAAACGTACGCGCATCCATTTCTGTGCACGACAGGGTGACATAAACCGGCATAGAGGGTGACATAAATGTTTCAGGGTAACATGAATAATGCTTTAGATCATGTATTAGAGGTATAATAATAGGATATGCTGTGCTGTATGTTATTGATTCCTATGACATTGAGATATATCGACGGCGTTTGTCAGTTAGTAATGACAATTTTCATACTCAGTTTTCATACTTATGGGAATGCGATATATCTCAATCGAACTAGAAGTTATGACACCACAGAATCTAGCAGACAGGGACTTATTAAAGGTACAAACGTGATAAGTTTGACTTCTATATTCCACATATCGCAGGGGTATCAGCAATCGCTTTTTATGGCAATATTTCGTAAATGGTCGGTTTGATAGCCTTGTTTTACAGTGGTTTCTCTCAGACGGATTTCGGCTATATTTTTAGAGATATTATTTGGCCTTGTATGATACCACTTTCTCTTAGAAAATACACATACTTTTTCAAATTGGAGCTCAACTGATGAAGTCTAATTGACAGAAACGATATTGTCTTGAGCATTATAACTTTGGTATTATGTTTATAATATTTATAACCACTAGGTCGTTGGCACTGCTGGTGGACCGTTTGAGTCCCCGAGGGTATACATAAACCTAGTACCTGGTATTTCGGTACCAGCTGTCCATCTTATAATAAAGTAATATTTGGCACTGATAACACCATTTCAATTCGAACATTTTCTAAAGCTAAGATAGTCATTTTTTTTACAGTGGTTTCTCTTAGACGGATTTCGGCTATACTTTTAGAGATATTATTTGGCCTTGTATGATACCACTTTCTCTTAGAAAATACACATACTTTTTTCAAATTGAAGCTCAACTGATGAAGTCTAATTGACAGAAACGGTATTGTCTTGAGCATTATAACTTTGGTATTATGTTTATAATATTTATATGATTTTTCAGTTCTCTGTTCAATAGTAGTTATTTAATCGTCTGTAAATATCGTGGCAAGGATCTATTTTTCACACTTTTAAGTTGCATTCGACTGTAGACTCGTGGTAGGTGTGAAAGGTGAAGCTTACCCCTCCGTGGCATCTGATCCCACTTCTACATCTTCCAGAGGTCCATTTTGTCCAATCGTCACCAGATTTGTATACTGACAGTTTAAGAGTAAAATTGAAGAAGTACCAATCGATAATAAAAACTCAAGTCCATTATAACACGACGAATTAGATGTGTAAATGGTTTCAGCATGAAGAAGAATTACGAATCCCAAAGGGGATAAAACCAGGTGTCCGGAAGGAGTCAGCGTCTTCTGCTGGCATGCCACACCCGTCGCAAAAGTTCCATGGAAATCTTTCTAGTTCGATGAACGGGTCAAATACGGTAAAAAGTCAAGTTTGGTGATAAGTTCAAGTTCGGTGAAAAGCATTATTGGTGAAATGGGGTCACTGTCTGGGACCGTGGTGAAAGGGAGTCACTGTCTGTGGCCGTGCTCCAGAATACTATATAATATTCCTGAGAGGGGGACTTCATAATTAACAAGATTTAACAAGATCCAAGTATCGACCATAAAACTTCTTAAACGACGACTCCAAATGTTCAACAACGTAACCTTGTGTAAGTAGTTTATTGGCTAGTCGTTTTGCTCTCAGAATAAAACATTCATAAGAAGAGCATGTCCTGGCATAACGTATTGAAAATTGAAATCGTCGCGTTTGCCATAAAGAGATGTGTGGAGTTTACCGTCCTTTCCAATCGACAGGAGTAAATCAAGGTAAGAAGCAGATGTGTTGTTCTCTGTCGTCTCATTCATCTCTAGCTCAACAGGATACATCTGACCGAGGTAATTCTAAAATTCTGAATTATTTATAGACAGAACATCGTCGATATACCTGTTAGTAAAATTGAACCGAGATGCTAACTGTTTGTTTCCTTTGGAGAGCAGAGACTGTATTAATTCTGCTTCATATGAATACAAAAAGATGTCATCCCAGCGAGGTGCACAATTGGTACCCATTGGAATGCCGACAATATACTGGAAAACTTTTCCCGCAAAAACCACAATGATGTTGTCTACTAGAAACCCCAGCATCTTGATAATATCGTCGTCTTCAGTGTACTTGTTATTGGAATCAGAGTGTTCCTTCACAAAATAAGGTTCATCATGACCTAACTCTAAATATTTATATCTGCGATTTCCATTTTTGTATACAAAAGAGTTTTGTATAATAGATGTTAATCTGTTTTTTAATTTTTGATGAGAAATTGTTGTGTAAAGGGTCTAAAAATCAAAAGAATTGATGATTGTAATATGTTTGAAGTTGAGAGATTTTAAATGTTCCAACAATTCTTTTGAATTATTTAGGACCCACATCTGATTGACTCCGCTTCTTGAGTAGGCTGTTGTACAGTACTTCTGAAGACCTTGTTTAATTTATGTAAGAAGTTTGGTGAGCAAAATAGATAAAGGCTTGGTGGAGCACTTAGATGAGCCCCGCAATGAATCGGTGTTTATAGGGATTTTTGTGCATCTTCGGAATCCAATAAATATATGGCAATTCAAGCTCCGTGTCACTTGTTGGTATTCCAAACGGAGTGAGAACGGATTTATGATTATCTAATATTCAGAGGTAGAGAAATCGGTTATAGAGTATATAGGGTTTCCAGGAAATGTATATATATATATATATATATATATATATATATATATATATATATATATATATATATATATATATATATATATATATATATGTGTGTGTGTGTGTGTGTGTGTGTGTGTGTGTGTGTGTGTGTGTGTGTGTTGATTGTACGTTAGAGAAATTTGTATTTAACAAATTATCCGAGTTATCAGTCACACATTAATCAAGCAATCTGTGTATATCCTGTAAATGAAATGAAGCCATGATGGTAGCTATAAAACATTGCCAATAGTCTCACCTTTATAAAATTACTTTCACAAAACACGTTCACAACTTTTGATGAGTGAAATGAATGGCGACATTTTATAATGCTAAATACGACTATATATGAACAATAATACTTTCCATTGCATGCAAGTATTGGCCATTCACTCATTTTTACGGTAAATTTGACCGCTCATTTGATATACTTTCAACGGATACCGATTTTGAGCTACATATTTATATTGGATACTTAAACTTAATAAAACCCCATATAAGCAAAGATACATAGCAGGATCCAGCAAATGTTCTGACACGACTCATTTTGTCGCATTTTTGTAAAAATGCTAAGCAGGGTTATGTCAAGTGCATCGGTTTCAATTCGATGTATTTCTCATACACCGAAAACAAATCAGTTCAATGCTTAAAAAGTGCCAGAAATAAACTGATCAGAAAATAGATCAATGTCCGAACCGATACTAGACATACTGGCTTCAGTATAATGATTTTTATACCAAAATTCCAAGTACAAATATTGTATTCATTATTCTTGCGATCTTATCACGTGACACATTTAGCGGACTATATGCATGATTTATAAAATACTGGAAACGTTTATAACGGAGTATAAAAAGTAACATTTGCTGATCAAGAGTAATAAAGTGAGTGTTATATATAAACCATTATTTTAAAGTTGACAACAAGTTTTCGCATATTTCAAATTCAACTGCGTTAACACACCATATGTTACACACCGGGTGTTTTGGAGTGGAACGCAAATGGCAAAGTACCACTCCAGCAAATTAACAGTATGTAACGTAACTTCGTCATATAATTTATGTACAATCACATTTCAAGAGAAGTAGATATTAGAGTACACAAAACATATTTCATCCGTTTAATTAATCATAAATCAATTGCCAATCGAATAAAATGAAATAGTATATATAGAAAGCAAATCATACGACTGCAGAGAAAATCATTTGACAAAGGTAAGTCTTTTTTATTCTTTATACTGCATCTTTGCCACATGGTGAATCCGGAATATCAAAAACAAATTATCTTAATCAGAGACTATCTAAATATATTCAGTAATGGAGATGGATACAGTAATAATCTTTGTCTGTCGTTTTATAATTACGTTAAACTAATTCAAACAAGTTTGTTGTAAGTCAATCTTATTTTTTCTACAACGAATCGTGTTTATTATTGCGTTGTATATCATATCAAATACGTCAGATAAAGAAAACCGCTCATAATTTGAATTAATTACGTGATATATGTGCTAATTAGTTACACTTAATTGCATATGCAATGTTTGTTTTTCCTGTTTGACAAAGGTTTTTAGATCGTATGTATGTACATATATCGTTTAGATATTTACATTTTTTCTACCCTCTTACCGTTCGTGCCGTTATCAACTTACATCAATTACTATACAACCATGCATCATCAGACCATCATCACACTACTTATGTTATCAATTGAAACCTAACCACACTTTGTCCAGTTTACATTGTGTACGTTTGTATATGTTTTCTTTTTAGATATACAGATTCTTAGAAATCAGTGAAAATGAAACTGAATTCGGTTCCGTCTCTGCTTTTACTTATTCTGTTTGTGGATGCAAGTTTTGGATTTGTGTCTGTAAGAGTCGGTATCCGAGTTCGATTTCGTTTTCGTTTTGGGAAACGGGTGAGTGATATTTGAACTACTATTTTACTTTCACATGGTATGTATATGTTTACAACATATGCCAGCAACAGAATTGTTAACTGAAATCTATCCATTTATAAGTATTAAAGGATAATTTTACCACATTAAACATGTTAAATACAAAATTGCAACATTGTACCACAACTGAAAAAGGTTACACTTAAAATACTAATGTATATTCAGTGCGCATATTCCTTGTTTGTTTTACTGTTGTGTACATTATCCAGTATTTATTTTTTCACTAATATGGAAACCTCATCGGCTTTAGGTGAAGTGCCACACCTGAAGCTGTCCTGTACACTGACTACAATGCAGTTAGGTTTATTTAATGACAGGTGCGTCGCCTGAAGTTGACCTGTACACTGACTACAATGCAGTGAGGTTTATTTAATGACAGGTGCGTCGCCTGAAGTTGACCTGTACACTGAATACAATGAAGTTAGGTTTATTTAATGACAGGTGCGTCGCCTGAAGTTGACCTGTACACTGACTACAATGCAGTTAGGTTTATTTAATGACAGGTGCGTCGCCTGAAGTTGACCTGTACACTGACTACAATGCAGTTAGGTTTATTTAATGACAGGTGCGTCGCCTGAAGTTGACCTGTAGAAATGAGGTTTATTTAATGACAGGTGCGACGCGGGATTTTCGTCATCAGTCTACAGAGAATTACACTTATGCCGAGCGCTTTGCCAAGGAACCGTCACTACCCTTCCGAAAGTATGACGCAGAGTCCTCCATTTACGAGTCACAAAGTGATACAAAGGATGATCATTTTAATCATTAAATTATGGGTATTATGAAAGCAATCTAAAGGGATATAACTGTGAGTCTATACATAACCTTGTTTATTAAAATATAACACAATGTCATGTAAATGTGGCAAAGAAGAAAAAATGAAACGTGAATTCATTTCATGCGAATCCATTTCATATTCACAATTTGAAATATTGAAAGTATTTCCCGGGCAGAAAATAATACCGTAAGTTGTTTCAAATAGTGCTGTTTCAAGTTTTAGAGTTAAGGTTGGGTTAGAAAAATGCTCAAGATATGCATTATATTGCATTTGTTCTACCAATATTTTGGGGTTACCATGTGACTGTTTTGACAGGTATTTTTTCTGATAGAAAGATTTATTAGTTTTCGTTGTGTCCTAAACATAAATAAAATCTTGGAATATCATCTGAATTTAAAAGGGAAATAAAATGATTTGATTGAATTCTTATAAGCATCATGATGTCTGATTTTCCGTCCAAAGGTCTTGTCGCTTATAGTTAGCTATTATATATTTTCTTTCTCTATATAAAGAATGAAGTACAAATTACAGAATATGTATTTTAGTAAATTTAAGATTTACGAATCGTTGTTGATGTCAATATTTCATTTTCGTTTACAGGCACAGGCCCTCTTGCCATCAAAACAAAGCGGGACTGTAAGTATATACAAGCTTGTTTCAAATATAGAAAATCAAACATTTTCAAAGAATATTAGCACACACACACACACACACTCACACACACACACACACACACTCACACATTGATTTGTATGTTCGTGCGTACAGGAATTTTATTGCAGAGGTTGTCTCTGCCTCTCTCTCTCTCTCTCTCTCTCTCTCTCTCTCTCTCTCTCTCTCTCTCTCTCTCTCTCAGTATATCAAGCCTGAAGGGTAATCATTTTGGAGGTGTAGTCATTTTATCCCCATTGCATATGCCACCATGTTTTAAACTCGCTTAAACAGGTTGCATAATATACAATTATTGACTTTGGTTGAGGGTGACATAACGATCTATCAGTCCAAAGAAGCATGGTATTGACCAAAGCTTTGCTTTGGTCTGATAAATCCTTATGCCACCCGAAACTAAAGTCAGTAATTATTTTATAATATGACTATTTAAAAATTCGAAACAAAAAACAATCTCGATTCACATTTAATGTTCAACTCCTGCACAGAACGATTTTCAAAATATTTAGAGTGATGGTTAAATTGGTTTATGTATTTGTTTCATCCAGTCATACACGCTCACACAAATAGGAAAAGGACGGAAGCACGAGAGGGCGACATAACAATCCAAGGCCCTCTGTACTGTCTAATAAATGAAAATAGCGCTTCTTCGATTGATACACAGATTTATCAATACATATTGCCATAGTTACAACCAATCAGCGGACGGAAATTCCACGAGTCCTATCATAAATCAAATTATTATCCGATTCACATAATATTATTATTATTAATATGATTCTACTAACTAAACACATAATAATGTATTTTTCTACAGTGCCCGTATTTGCCATGCAATTTCGATGTTTACGATGGGAATAATGACGGCAAGATGTCGCCCTATGAATTCGAGGATTACCTTGCCAAAATATCATTTAATGATGATAATCTGAGCGTCTTCAAAGCACTAGATGAAAACCGTAAGTAAAGAAACATTTACCGAAGGCTTGAAAGTTCCGGTAATTGTATAATTCAAAATGTAAAACAGTATAATTGACAATATTCCCAGATTTACATGTTTTAGCGACCACCTGTGTATAAAGTCTACCTGGTCACAAATACCGTTTTTGCTGTCCCCTATAGAACCATTTGTGTATAAATCAACCTCTGTATAAAAACCAACTTATAATGACTGGTTTCATTGTGTCCCGAAGGTGGTCTTTATATACAAGTTTTACTGTAACTCAATGATGATTTCGCTCATGAACCTTCTAAACCAAGATGATAATATATTACCTTGATTTTACTTTCCCTCGTCAGGTGATTCTATCGTCGACAAAGCGGAGTTCAATAAGAGAGCTCAAAAGATATCCGAAGGGAATCCAATAGTGTTTCCCGACTGTACACAATAAAGACAACATGGATATTTTCCTGAATACGATCCGGACTGAATTAGTAGTCACATCATTCAGTGAAAAAATGTCTATAATCAGTAATTATTGAAGTGACATAATAAACTATTTGCAATATATTCCAGTGTTTTTGTTTTGATGCAAAGATTTCAAGCCGCCTCCCAAACATGGTTTATTCACTTGCTTGTATTCTCAGAGTTATCTTCCATTTCAGCAGGTATCGATTGTGACGTCATATCTTTACGTGAGAATAAAACATCGTTTCCACAAAAACATATTATGTCACAATTGATAACTTTTTCTCATTTTACGCACAAACAAATGACATCACAATCGATACCTGCTGACTAGGGAGATAACTCTGACTAACGAAAATACCTAATAATAGCGTGTCATTTAACATAAATCACAGATAAGAAAGTGATAAATCTCAAGTCGATCAGAAAAAAAACCTAATCTACATAATATTGGACAAGCACACACCATCTCGAAATCATATACATTTTCAAATACAGTGGGATAAAGATGCACAAAACTGTATCGATGTTTTTTGAACAAAATAATCATTATATTTCTGTAAGACTAGCACAGCTTTCTCTCTAGTTTAAAATATAGATACAATCCTATAAGGTTTCACAAATCAAACTTCCATTTCAAAGTACATGCATATGAAGCGTATATTTCATTTAATCTTCGGTGGCAAATACAATAGCTATTATTTATCCTTCCGGACACCTGATCCCGTTTCTTTTGCATTCGCAAATGTTCTTCGTGTTGTGACCGTTGCTATATCTAATTTGTCGTATTCTAATGGACTTCGTCATTATATATAAAAAGGCAACTATAAACTCACAATGCCCATAATTCACATGTTCGGAACGGTTTTGTGCCGTAGGCCGAGAGTTCGAATTCCGAAGTAAATGTTTAATGCAGGATATTATCAGAACAAGATATATACATATATTTCATTCAGAGTCTGACATTATCACTTCCTTCTTTCTATTTTAGAAAATAGAAAAGACCTACAACGTTTCGCAAAACACTGTTACTTATTGGCTCCAATAACGCCTACATCCTGTATACCTAAAGAGTTTCCAACACTTATTTAAGTGACTAGCTAGCGCCAATTACACTTCAATAATTTTGTGTAACAGTTTGTCATTCTGATGATAGGGATATGCGGACATTACTTTGATGATTATTCCATTTAGAGTTCCGTTTGATATTATTATTTCCTTGATTCTATTTTTAAACATATAGGAGATCCAGCAACGTCATTTCAAAGTATATTTCAAATAGTCAACGGTAGACAAGTCCCAAAGTCAATCCGGGATGTGATCAGGTGCCATGACTCCATAGTCCAGACTAAAACAGACGTATAACTAAATATAACTATTAATGAAAACATGTTAAGCATTTGCACACTAATCTGGGATACTGTCCTTGGTCATAATTGGTTAAAACAATGCAACAGGCAGTATCCGATGGTAACTCAAAGTTACAGGTAAAGGGATTTGCTTATGACGTAAAATATCTTCGATTGGTGAGTCTGTAGACAAACTAGATAAGGGAAATAACGTTTGGTCAGAGTCGGACTAGACGATTCATTAACATCTTTCTAACAAGTAGTTCAACATATTATAAAGTGAAAAATATTAAGGCTGACATGGCTGTACCTAGCGACTGCAATATTTGTACCAGTGGATATTCGAAACTCAAAATCCGTTATAATACGACAAATAGGATATGCTAGTAATAACGGTCTCAAAATGAAGAACAATTGCGAATCCCGAACGGGAAGGGACCAGGTAACAGGAGTTAGTATGTTATTTTTAGATCTGATAGGCGAAAGGGAGTCACTAAGTATGGTCGTGCTCCACAATACTATTCAACATTCCTGAGAGGGGATCTTCATATTGTTTAATATTTTTTTAACTTTAACATTTATCAATTAGCAGTTTTCTTATGTATATCAAAAGGTCTGGAACAGTTTTGTTGTATAAACCATTGTATATCAATGCTAGTGTATACCTCCTGGCTCACGCTCACGTCAGCTTATCAACTGTAAATGTCATTCTAAATATATTTACTGGCGCTTTGCTGTTGTTTGCTACGGCCGTATGCACTCACAGAAGAATAGGACGTAAAAATGAAATTAGTAATTTCATTATAGTCAAAACCGACGGAAAGTTGATAACGGTATATAAGAATTGGGTATTTGATATCTTACGTCTGTTAGTATGTCAACATATACAGAAGCATATACTGGACACGAACTATCTTAGGGTGGCCTAGTTAACCTACAAAATTAAGTATCAACTAATCACAAGTCATTGTAACGTCGCCATGGCGTCTGATTACTTCTTAAAATTAAATATTGAATTCGCAATGTCAAAATACATGTACTTCTGTAACCCAGTTTGTTGCATAGCATGCATTTCTAATGAATATTTTATTCTGACACCCAAACGACTCGCCAATAAATTACTCACACCTGGATACGATTTTGAACGCTTGAAATTGTCACTAAAAAGTTTTATGGTCGATAGGGGCATCTTGATAAACAATATGAAGTCTCCCTCTCAGGAATATTACTAATATTATAAACATATTACCAAAGTTATAATGCTCAAGACGATATCGTTTCTGTCAATTAGACTCTATCAGCTGAGCTCCAATTTGAAAAGTATGTGCATTTTCTAAAGAGAAAGTGATATCATACAAGGCCAAATAATATCTCTAAAAATATAGCCGAAATCCGTCTAAGAGTAACCACTGTAAAAAAAATGACTATCTTAGCTTTAGAAAATTTTCTAATTTAAATGGTGTTATCAGTGCCAAATATTACTTTATTACATAAAAAATTTCAGATACCAAAGTGTCAACCAATAGAATGTCCAGAACATAGATACAAATCCGGTAAAAATGGACAAACACGGACCTCTGGAAACCAAGAGATGGGATGAGGTGCCATAGAGGAGTAAGTATCCCCTGTCGACCGGTCACACCCGCCGTGAGTCCACAGTCAAGTCCAATGAAACACGTGAGGAGTGTATCCTCGTCACAATTGGTACAGACGTCTCAACAACCGCCAACGAAAAGGCAGCTCAACATTTCACTTAGTGAAACAGAGTAATCGCAAACAAGTCTATTATACCGACCGTAAAATTCGCGGAACGTTGACATTAAACGCGGTTTTCGATATCCCTGTGTCAATAATTTGTCAGTGAGTAGTTTACCTCTGTATATGAAATCTTCATATGTTGTACACACCCTGGCATATCGGATCATTTGTGAAATATAAACTCCATATGCGGGTGACTGAGGGATATTACTACTTAAATGTGGAAAATTTACGATGGGAAAGCCGAAATCGTCGCGTTTGTCGCTTATGTGAAGATTTTGAAGGATCTCGTCCTTTGAAAGTGAGCTATGTGTGTATGTAGGATTTCCAGAATTCGTATTAAACCCAAGTTCTTCTAATAAACAATTATAGTAATGTGCCTTACAAATAAAAAGTATATTATTTGAGGCTTTGTCTGCTGGTATCAGTACATATTGGTCATGTAATCTATCCAGTTCAGTGGATCATTAAATACAGAGGGATAACGTGTTTTCATAGTCCCTTTAAGTTTTCGAATACGAGATTTTATCAACCATCGTATGGCTTTCAGCCATTCAGACAAATTGTCTGGTTCTACGTCTTCACGTTTGGCCCATCGTCTGGCATAATCTTCGACAGAATATATAACTAAACTGAAATTCTGACGCCAATTAAAGGAACGGGCTTCCTGGTATTTAGGGCCCCTTAAAATAAGATTTCTGAGGCTTTCATTTTCAACAATAGAAACGTCGCTGGTAATGGCATGCCCGATAGGATTGTATTTGAAAGGAGATGAAGCACATGAACATGTGACAGTGTTGTGTAGAAGATGGTTAATGTCTAGGCACTGCAAAACCTGTTTGTAATTGAACATCTTGGATGCGATGCTAGGTGTATAGCTATATGAAATGCAAGGCGTGGTCTTCAGTTTAATATATGGTGGAATACAGGACTGAACTTTTTTGTGATTTCGAACATTGCCAATGTTTAAAGCGTCTATGCCTTTATTTGTAAATTTAAGTTTAAGGAAAAGACGTTTCTGTTCAGAAGTCATCGTTTGTAACGCGTGTAGGCTTAAAAAGTCTGTGATAAGCGATGTCCATTATAATGGAGTTCAGAATGTATTCTGGGGTTGAAGAATCCGTGTAGGGGTTCATTCTTGCTTCTTGAAAAAGTTTATTGAGATTTGTAAAAGGAACAGAATAAAGTTTGCTGCGAATGTGATGAAGACCCAATTTTTTGTTAACGTAAGGTAAAAAGAGATGAAAAAGTGACATCATGTATGTAGGGTCGGTTGTATGAACGGCTGGTACCGAAATACCAGGTACTAGGTTTATGTATACTCTCGGGGACTCAAATGGTCCACCAGCAGTGGCAACGACCTAGTGGTTATAAATATTATAAACATAATACCAAAGTTATAATGCTCAAGACTATATCGTTTCTTTCAATTAGACTTCATCAGCTGAGCTCCAATTTGAATAGTATGTGTATTTTCTAAAGAGAAAGTGATATCATACAAGGTCAAATAATATCGCTAAAAATATAGCCGAAATCCGTCTAAGAGTAACCACTGTAAAAAATGACTATCTTGGCTTAATCTATTATGGCCCTTTCCTGAGAGAACCGTTCTCCTATAGTGTTATCTGGGGGAGGTATAGTCCCTCAGTCGAAGACTACACTATAGAAGAACGGTTCGCAAGGGAAAGGGCCATAATAGATTCAGTACATCACGTGTCATACGTTTGCTTTCAATCTGAAAAAATAAACATTTAAATATTAAAATATCTACAATGATTTAATACTGATTGGCATGGATGACATGGTGGTGTTAGGGACGTTTGAACGCCCCAGCACTGGCTATACGTCTGCTGCACTCGCAACCAAGTTTGTTGTAAAGACAACGCCATGTAGGAAATGGTAATAACAGTGTATACGGCGTATATTCCCGCGGGAAATATGAACGCTTAGGTATAGTGCCCGTTGTCAGGTATAGTCACCCGTTGTCAAGAACAGATACATACTACTCTGAATAGACAGCATGTATTTAACGAATGAAAACCTAAGAAGTGAACACGTGATGTACTAAATAGTATTATGGAACACTACCATATACACTGTCTCCCTTTCGCCAATCACATTTAAAAATAACTGAACCGACCTTGGGAGATTTACCATGTAACATTTGCGACGGGTGTGAAATGCTTACAGGGAACGCTGACTAATTCAGGACATCTAGTCCCATCCCATTTGGGCTTCGGAAGTGTTTCTCATGTTGATACCGTTGTTATCCCTGCCTTTTCACCGAGCTTGACTTTTTCGTCGAACTTGACCTTTTCATCGAACTCGAAAGGTTTTCTGATAGCTTTTGTCATGGCGCTGCAGTTACTTGATATAAATTAGTCAAAAGGTCATGTGACTAAACCTTATGTTAATACAGATGATTTTTCACATTCCTTACAATCTGTGTATTGACTTAGCTCGTGTTTGTTCATCAGTAATTCATCAGCGACATAATTAATAATAAAAACAACACTTTTCTTTTATGTTACTCTCTAACCGATTTCTCCACCTCTGAAATATTAGATAATCATAAATCCGTTCTCACTTCGTTTGGAATACCCAAAAGTGACACGGAGCTTGAATTGCCATATATTTATTGGATTCCGAAGATGCACAAAAAACCCTATAAACACCGCTTCATTGCGGGGTCATCTAAGTGTTCCACCAAGCCTTTATCTATTTTCCTTACCAAAGTTCTAACACATATTAAACAAGGTCTTCAGAAGTACTGTATAACGGCATACTCAAGAATCGAAGTCAGTCAGATGTGGATCCTAAAGAATTCAAAGGAATTGTTGGAACATTTAAAATCTCCAAATTTCAAACATACTGCAAGCATCAAGTCTTTTGATTTTTCGACTCTTTACACAACAATCCCTCATCAAAAACTCAAAAACAGATTAACATCCATTATGCAAAACTCTTTTGTATACAAAAATGGAAATCGCAGATATAAATTTTTGGTGTTAGGTCATGAAGAACCTTGTTTTGTCAAGGAACACTCTGATTCCAATAATAAGTACACTGAAGACGATATTATCAAGATCCTGGGGTTTCTAGGGGAAAAAAAGTTTTCCAACAGATTGTCGGCATTCCAATGGGTACCAATTGTGCACCTCTTGGTCGACATATTTTTGTATTCAAATGAAGCGGAATTTATAGTCTGCTCTCCAAAGGAAACAAACAGCTAGCATCTCGGTTCAGTTTTACTTACAGGTATATCGACGATATACTGACAACACATAAGCATTTAACAACACAGACAAATTTGCCACACTAATCGAGCAGCTGTCGATTATTAAGTGGCCAGAGGATTTTTTCTTTTTTACCTTAGTACTACATGTGTTTCCCATATTTGACATATCGCCAAATGCCCAACACGGCTTTGTTTGGCAAACTTTACTATTATGGCGTCACAATAGACTCTTTAGCAGTAACTGCGGTTCTGTGACTTTGACAGTCCTCTGGTTGTCAAAATGATACCGATTCCCGAAAAATGACGTCAAGAAACAATCAGTTACTATAACTATTACAACGATATTACAAATCACATTTGATATGGCGAAAGAGTTTATTTGAAAGGTCATTGCATACAGAAATACAGTTGGATTTTTTAAACTTATATTCTAATAAAACAAATAACTGAAAAGATCTTTCACAACGTTTCACGTGGTTGACAATGTATTTGAACACATATTTTATTTTTTCCGGATTATATGTCAGAGGACAAAATCATCATTGTGACAGCTTATATCGCTTTCAGATAAGATTTGGTAATCTATTGCAGACCATCTTTCACCACAATCTGGAAACTTTTTGATGTCGAACTGATGGGTTATCAGACTAATGGGGCGTCGGAATATCAGGGCTGCCCGGTAGTATAACGTAGGTATCAGGTCTAGACATGTTCAATAGATTACAAAATGTATACCATTCAAAACTCGATTACTGTGCAGGAGATTAATTAACACGCATATATCACATAGATTATACATAATACATATGAAATAAATGTTTAGGGGTATCTTCAAAAATAATCCATTGAAAACTAATTTCCAAGGGAAATTTAGCAGACACAAGCTGATACTCCATTGTTTCTGTGTAACGCCAACAGTTTTTTGTTTATAGGAATGCCTAAGGTTTAACTCGAACAAAGTTGGAAAAGTCAATAAAAAAAAATTGGAAAAGCCAAGCAAAATGTTGGAAAAGTCAACTTTTAAAGTTGGAAATTCCAACAAAAAAGTTGGACAAGCCAACTTTAAATTTGGCTAATCGAGAAATAAAAAAGAATTATCGCCCAAATACGCTTCCGTATTTATCAAACTAAACCTCAAAGAGTTCTCATTTTGCAATTAGTGTGAATGAAAGCAATTTACTTACGTAAATTTTATGACAATGTCATGTGGATGTAGTTCTTTTGGACTAGGTTGGCTAAACTGATTTGGGTTTTCACTTCTGATCAGTTACAGGTCTTTACATCAGCATCAAACGTGAAATTGTTTCATAACACCTGACAATGCATATGTTCAGCCGACGACCATTTGAATGTGCATTTTTGTAACTGACAAAGCCTGTTATGAACATATTGTATGACATTGTCAAAAATTTGATATAATGTTAATGCAATCTCTCTTTAAACTATACGATCGTTTACACACGTCACATGGAAGTTACTGTTTGTTTGTCAAGTTCACCAACAAAATGTTCACTGTATCCGAAATGAAGTTTTGATAAATTTTTATATATGTCAGCATAAGTTCAACAAATTGTTTATGTGTGACAGGGCTACATGGAAATTTTGCCTATGCCAACGGTTTGATTTTTTTTTAATTATTGATATTTTTTTTCATACCAGTACGTCAGCAAAAGTTCAACAAATCGTTAGTGTGACATATATTTCATTTTACATTAGGAATGGCCCAAAAAGTCCCATCACTGTTTTGGTATTTTTCCATTTCCTGTATCCCACAATTGACCTCTGGTGTACATATTTGATATTATTTTTAAGCTTGTTGGTACTACAATTTCTAGCCCAGTAAAAAGACCATGTTTAATAGTCTGTAAATTTTTACCCAACTGGGAGATTATAATGAAAAACTATCAACAAGGATCCTACAAAGTGTCATATCTCTTGCAATACGAGTCAAATGACCAAGACCTCCGATATTCACAATTGCATCAAAAATCATAAAACCTCCTTTCCAACATATTTTCCATTGTGTAAGGAAAATCAGTCTTAAGAAGGTTCTTTAACCATCAAGTAAATTATGATTTAAGACTGTACCTAATTTCAGCAAAAGATGATGACATATCCGGGCAAAAAATCTGTTTGCAATTGTCAAACTTGTCCGAGGTATATGATGATGACAGTCAGCAGATGACCATCTTATGATGGTTGTATAAAAACAACACCAAATAAGTTTAAATGCTTTTATTTCATTATTTTCAGTGCATAAACACCCAGCACAAACATGACCACTTTATGACGAGAAGATTGATCATAAACCGACTGGAATACAAATTTATGGATTTCGGGGGGAAATAGTAAAGTTAATATAACAACAAAAACATAATTTATTCTCACCATTATTTTTCACTAGCATAAAAAAATCACATTTTGAGTTTTTTTTCATTGACAAGGAGCATTAAAATGCCTTAAGTTGTTACAAGAGTACCTTATAGAGGCTGCCATACTTTTATGTGAATAGTATGAATATTAATCATAATAAAGTGGATATCCTGAGCATTTTGTTTTTATTATAATCACAGTATGGTGATGGTCACTCGCCTTCAATCATTCAGGTACTTGTGGTCTAATCAGGCTGGGTGTAAAATCATGACTACCAATGAAAACATATTTATTTTCCCCATCATGAATTAGTCAAGATTTGTTAAGAGAGTTATGAACACAATTTAGTTTTAAAGCACTATTGCCTGAACATTATAGCTTGCTAGATTTTTAAGCAAAGGTCTGACGTGATAATTTCAAATATTGGTATAATGCTTTTTTCCAGATGATATGCCTGAACTTTCTCTGGCCACAGCATATTTTATCCATGTATAATTCATCTCTCATAAGAGACAAACACATGCACCTGGGTATGTAACATCTATGTATATTGGGTAATTATCAGCGAGAAGAGAATAAAATTGTATAAATTATTGTGGAGCTAGGAAACAAAAACATTTTTTCATGAATCAAAACTTGACATTACATACAATTCCTGCAAAATTTGTGAAGAGGATAAAATATTTTTTGATATATGATGGTGGTTTATAATATCAAATATTCATGTGTATAGGAATCTGACTTGGATGAAATAAATCAGGTATCAAGTCTTAGTCTCTAAATATTGTGGAAAACAAAGTCAAGATATAAAAAATAAATCTATCAATGAAAATCAGCTCTGTAAGCATTTTAATCCCTAAATTATTTTGAAGTTATAAGGTTAAATAACAGTAAAACATGTCAGTTGTTTATCAAATCTAAATTGGTGTGAAAATATGAAAACGATTTTCAAGAACAGAATATTGTTAACATGTAAATCTATTTTTTTTTTTGTAAAAGTGTTCAACATACCCTTAAAAAGGCAAATATACAAAGTCAAAACCATTTTTAATGACATCCAGATTTACATTTTCTTCCTCATCATCCCAACAAGTTTAGGGTTAATGCAATTTTTTCTGGTTGATAAAATATGTCCAAAGAATTTTTTAAAGTTGTTTACACCACACTCAACAATTCTGACTGCCTGTAGAATTACACAAGTAAAGTTCTATCAATTTTAAATGGCCAGAATGGAAACAAGTACCATGTTTCTTTGACTCATAATTTCCATTTGACTATCAATAACCAAAACCATTTTCAAAAGCTTTTTAAGATCTGGAAGATTTCAGTTTTTGGTGTTGCAAAAAATGCATGCTGAAAAAAAGGATTGGCATGAAAATGCTGTGTGCAATATTTAGCACTTTTCAAATGAAAATCTTAAATTAGAAAAAAAGACTTGATTTAAAGCACTTTACTTCATATGTAAATCACTGAATAGCTCACCACCATCAGAATATTTCAACAAGTCAATATCAGAAACTTAAAACCACTTCTAATATGAAAGTATTCTTGCCTGAATTTGTATTATCTGCAAGTCTCATCATAAATATAATTTGCTTTTGTGATCAAGGCAAATGACAATTTTTAGTATTTATCTCACTTAGTGGGGTTAACTGAGAGAAGAAGGCAATTTGTCAAACATTCTACAGTGTGTAGTGGCTCATCTTTAGACAATATAAAGTGAAGGATTTCCTAATTTAAAATACTGTTCAGATCTGTGAAAATAAGGCCAGAAAAACACGAACATAATACAAAACGTACAGGTAATTTTCCATATCTAAAATGTTAATCATGGTTTGGTATTTATTCTGTAAATGTGCACATATTCCTCCAAACTCCAATACCAATTTACTTTGCAACCAACAAGATTCCATCTAGCACCTATAGCTTCTATATTATTATTTTTTTTAGTGTTGTTGTAGTATCAATTTGTGATCAAGATCACATTTTTCAGACTAGTAAACTGTACAACCTTAAAAGAAGGAAAAATTAACAAAATCTTTAATACTTGAGAAAAACTTCAACTTGGTTTCTGCACTTGAAAATCACACATATATATATAGATGACTCCCCCAACCAATAGAAATGTATGTGCTTCGTAGGGGAAATTCCTTATCTGAAATTTTGGATTTCTGAAGACATACTGCATTAAAGTGTAATGTTTTGAAATGTTCGCCAAGTTGTAGAATTTCTCAAAAAATATTTTACACCCTGGGTTTCATTAAGTTTTGATGTCTACAAAACAAAAGCACTCAGGTTTTTTTTCTGTATACAATACCAATGTTTAAATGACATACAGAACAACTGACTGTACTTCTTTAAGTTATCAAATGTCATATTTCTCCCAACAATCATATTTCACTACTCTTACTAAATTACTTCTTCAGGTAGCAAAATATTGAAGTCCATAAAAAAATGACAAACACTAGAAAAACTATCACATATGGTACCAGAGGGATCCCGTCATACTGGCATGTTTATCCACTTCAAAATAGTTCTTACAAAACTCTGGTGGACAGACCCACAAATCAACCAAGTATTCAGAAATATTACGTGTAAATCCCCAATGAAAATCAAAGTTAATAAGTCAAGTAACAGCACCTTTGTCAATACCGTCGTCGTCTTGTATCAGTTACTTGCTATTATTCGTGTTTGTCTATATATCCTCACAGTTTTACTGAGGTTTTCAAATAAATAAGCATCCACGCAATAAATGATCCCTTCATTATAAGCTGCCCTTGGGGGTATTTTCGCCCTACAAACTGCCAATGGTGGATCACTTAAGCATCTGTATTTTGATCACTCTTGAAGCACTGAAGTCTTCCGTTATTTGGTAATTATGACTGCACTGCTGCTGGTCTCTAAGGAATAAATTAAACACGGTGTAAGGTGGGTACATAATGTTGGCATATAGCTAAATATTGTTTAAAAAAAAATGTTTTCAGATGATCTTGCATTTGTCGAAGATTTGATTTTGCAATGTCAATAGCCAAATATTCTATCACAAAAATACAGAGACTGAACCAAAGAATTCTCCATAACCACAAAAAACACACTAGAATAAAATAAAACGTGTGTCTACATTGCAATAGCTTATCATGTGCATATCATTATAATATGGAAATCTTTTTTAATATTAAAGGATAGGATCTGAATTTCATATTGCAAAAACTTTTAGAACTCTCTCTCTCTCACTCACTCACACACACACAAAAACACTTTGGTCAGTAATGCAACAATAGGGCATATGAAATCGAGATAAGATGTTAAACATTGCTATCATTTTGTTTGTTTGTTTGATATTTCATCAAGAGTTGTTCATTTATATGGATATGTAACCAGTTTTAGGGGAAGTGCCACTAATTTTGACCTGTGACATTCACTTAGTATGCCGGACGCTTGGCAAAAATGTCCCTTTTAAAAGTCTTAGGTATGACCCAGGACCAAGAATCAAACCTGGAACCTTCTGCTTGTGAGTTGTACACTTTACCACTAAACCTCCGTAGGTGGTCAATATTTTTAATTAAAAGCAAATAAGGGCCAGCATTCTGCTCCAAAAGATTATATACTACCTGGAGGTTTCACCAGATATTAATAAAAATATACACATCAAACCATTCCCATTAAAGTAGGAAAAGAGCTACTTTGGTCAAGTGAGTTTAACAGATACTTGGGGATAACTTTACTAAATCTGTTTAGTGATACAGGAAATGGTAACATTTCATTAGCCTTGTATATAACTTACTCTGGAATTACCACTTCGCCTCTCAATTCCTGCAGCTTCATAATCATAATCATAGTCTACCCAACCCTGACTTCTCCGTCCCCCTCTTTGAGGAGCTGAATTTGGACGATTTCCTGGAATGAAATGTAACCAAATATTATTCATTAGAAACCAGATTGTGAGATTATATGATCACTCTAGGTCAGTATTCAGACATCACAAGTTATACCGATATTTTTCTGCTACATCAGCATATTTGAGAAGTTTACCAGTTTAACTGTGGAAGCCTGGTAGTCTTTTCTCCTATGTTAATACAACTTTGCCGCCTACACTTGAGTGAGGTATAAAACATCAGGAAAGAAAACGAAATTGTTAATCTCTTTAGAGTTTATTACTCACTTTTCAACAATTGACCCTTCCATTTATGGGCGATTTTTTTTTTTTAATTTTATGACGTCACAATACTCGACACCTTGGACAAACATTGAAAATGAATTGTGACGTCAAGAAATTTGACTTTTGTAGAAATGCAGTGTTTTCATTTGGTGTCCTCTATTAAAATGATAAGCTGGTCTGAAGGTGTAAAAACCAGCACTTCTTGTCTCAGCAATAACATGGATGAAATCAAAGTTACACTTAAGTTTATCATAATTCTATAAATCTTAAAATATTTAAACAAACCTAAAACATCTGATTACAGAGTGGATTAGGAATCTTACTAAAGCCACATTCCAGGTAGTAATGTTCATAAATAAACTTTTTTGCACTCTCTTAATGCATATTCGTATGAACTTTCATTGTATTTTCAAAGTCCTATTCCAACTAATTAGTTAGTTAATTGTGGAAAACACCGAACACATTGATCTATTTATAAACGGTAAGGTGTTGTTGGTCACGTGGTGACACTGTATTGAGCGTGTTTGTTTCACGGTCTAGGACAATCCAGACAAGTGGAACACCAATCAAATGCTCTGGAACACTGTCCTGGCCAAGCAATTTAGCCATAAACCTACGTGAATTATGTATATTTTATGGACATCTTTGAAATAACTACTTCCTGCCCTGGTACATTCGATTGTAACATGTTCTGAGACTGTGCCAGAACAGTACTCTTGCGGTGAATCAAGCAAACCCTTTACATCACTCGTTCACCAGGGTAAATTTAAGAATTCCTGCAGAATCCTCTAATAACTCCATTAATACATCAAATTTTAAATTTCTTTTTTCATTTTCATCAATTAGGAGTGGTTTCCTAATGAAAATGTGTCAAAAATTACAGAACGTCCAGAAAATTACAATAACGTCCTCGGAATGTGACTTAAACTCTGAATTGTTTGGTCAAAATTCCTTCAACAAAATGTGAAAAATTACCTCTATAATTTCCTCTTGGAACAAAACCTCGGTCATTTCTGTATCCACCACGACCTCCACGATAACCTCCATAATTTGCATAACCCCCTCGCCCTCGACCACCTCGGAAGTTCCGCCGCGGATTGTCCGAGAAACCAAATGTTTCAGCATTTAATTTTCTTTCCTCTCGCCAACTTGTTTTTGTTGATCGACTAAAATGAATAACCACTGCATTGTAAACTTTAATCATCATGATTACATTACAATAAAAAACAAATTTTGGGGGTAGACTTGTTTTTCACGGGATTAGAACTATAAGGAAATTTTTTTTACAGAAGGTCATCCTTACATCCTTCTGCCATGTTTGGTTGCACATGGCCTTTTTGAAATGAAAACAATCTGAGACAGCAGGCTGAAAATGTAAAGCTGAACTCCACATAGAGGTGGATAGATATTCCGGTGTTCATCAGTTTCAGTCCAAATGAAACAAATTCATATTGGTAAGTAATTTATAAAGCTAATCTAAATGCAACTGAACAACTAGCAATTTACATTTGTTACAATAACTTAATAATGACTGTTCAGATTGTCACATGATCAGTTAAACTGTCGTCACTACTGTATCGGTACGTTTACTTTGTTTACTAAACATCATATCATGTGTCAACTACAACTTAATCTTAATATGAAGTAAAAGTATATGGACATACTCCATTTTCAACTTGCAAAAGACTTAATGTCCCTATGAAAATTAATAACAGGGCTACATTTTGATTCACTCACAATAACACAGCATTTGAGCTGTCATGAATTTTAATATGATTACGTGACAGGGTTAGTCATATGCTGCTTCTACTACCTTGAGGGGTTTCCCCTTTAGCTTAATCAGTAGAGCACCAGACTCATAAACTAAGGGTCCTAGGTTTGATTCTATGCAGAGGCAGAATTTTGTTTCTAGTACAATTACATAATACAATTACTGTTAAGTAGAAATTTTTCACCTAGCTCTTTAGTACAATTCTTTAAAAAAACTCTAGATAGGATGGATAGGCTAAACATAACAATTGGTTAGATTGATGTAGATAGGATGGATAGGCTAAACATAAAAATTGGTTAGATTGCTGTAGATAGGATGGATAGGCTAAACATAACAATTGGTTAGATTGATGTAGATAGGATGGATAGGCTAAACATAACAATTGGTTAGATTGATGTAGATAGGATGGATAGGAAACATAACAATTGGATTGAGTAGATAGGATGGATAGGCTAAACATAACAATTGGTTAGATTGATGTAGATAGGATGGATAGGCTAAATATAACAATTGGTTAGATTGATGTAGATAGGATGGATAGGCTAAACATAACAATTGGTTAGATTGATGTAGATAGGATGGATAGGCTAAACATAACAATTGGTTAGATTGATGTAGATAGGATGGATAGGCTAAACATAACAATTTGTTAGATTGATGCAGAAGTTAACAGCACAGCACATCATCTACAAGATGCTACGAGTGCTTCATCGATGACCCTTAAAATATGTGGCTTAATCTTATATATATTTAAATCCATGGGCCAGGACATACACAACCATTTCCTACACTGCAGTACCAACACCTGAGGAAGAGTTGCCCAAACAGTTTTTGAGATGATGCTCAATTATTCAACAGTAAGCACATGACATACACCAATATATCAAATGATCACAAAAATCATTTTAGGTGATCTAAAAGTGAAATTATTTCATAAATTGTTTAACTTTCTATTCACTGAAATTAAAGCAGTAAACATTTATGTGCTCAGTTTGTTTATATCTATCAGTATCGACACATGATCAGTTAGAAAGCATCGTCATTACTTTTATCAGTACGTTTACTTTGTATAATAAACATCACATCACGTGTCAATAGGAAATTGATTTTATAAGAGGAAATTTTAGATCACTTTTCTAGGACTGTCAGCCAGTAACATCTACGACTTTGTTTTCCTGTTTATCTATGTTCTTGTAAATAACCTGACAGGCTGATCAGAACAACATTGACCATTTGATTTATTCAAAACATTCAAACCTTATATAAATATGCTATTATGAAAAATAATACACAATCTATGAAAAAAGCTGTGAACTATTTTTAAGGACTTATGTATACACCACACCAGTGTACACTGAACTTACTAAAGTCAACTTCAATACTATCATTAACAGATTGTGTCCCTGTTTTTTGTATCAACTGACAGAAATTAATTTCAACTCATTCATGACGATATATTTTGAAATGTATACATAAATGACATTTGATGTACAGACAAGCAAAAACAAAAGAAAACCTTAATTTCTGGTCATCAAATTGATTGAAAATCAATGATCCATACATAAACATTTCTTTTAAAATCAACTCACATTTCACTCTCTTGACAACTGACAAGTTTACAGATTTGCACCAAAATAATCTAATATTTGCACAAAGAATAACTTAATAGGTGCACAAAATACATGTTTTCTAGGACATAGTTCTGAAGGAGAAACTCCAGGCGGGGATAGAAGCTTACCCTTTGGCACGTTCTGTTGCCTCACAACTAATGTTGTCAAAAAATGATTTGCTCTTGTCATAAAATATCTGGTCGTCATCTTCCTCGGGCTCTTGTTCATCACCACCATTTTCTACGCTGTCTTTTTCACCATTAACTACTTTTTCTTCTTTTTTCGTATCACCTGCAACAGTCAAAACATGTAAATTTATTTCTGTAAATAAGTGCTTCGTTTGTTGGAATTAAAAAAAATAGTAATATTTGGTTCACCATGACTCCAAACAGATGAATTGTGATTCTAGAGCAAATTTCTACATGGATAATGTAGACATTTTTACTGTGTGAGATAGGGGTCTCTCCTTGTGAGATCAGCCGTAAACACGATCATGTAACTCAATTCAGATATACAGATATTTTTCATTATGTCTTTGTCAACAAACAAAACAGGATACAAAGTGAAATATACAAGTATCTTAAAGGTTAAACAATATATCATTTCCCCTACATTTCTGTAAAATGAAATTTTCTATTACGGAAAAATAATATATCCTGAGTCAATATTATATGTGCCATAAGCTAGATCTCAACCTCTGGATAGAATATCTTGCTGTAGGACACAACAAGCCAAAACATTCAATTTGATAAATAAGGATTTTCCTATTCCAACAGATACAAATGATGGATTCTTGTAATCTCATACTTCTGTAATGATACAGAGGTTGAAAAGTGTCAGTCCTGTCAGCAAGACCGGCTGATTTCTATTGTGACCACATGAAGCCGACTACTTGCCAGTCTGATGGACAGCCTATAATTACAGTACAGTTCATACATTTGACTATTCACTGATCAAAATCTGTTAGCTTCTTTTCAGTATTAAATCCATATCATTTTAAAACATATGTTCCAGCTGCTTCCAATGCATTCCTAAATGTTGTACAAATTACAGTGTCACCATCAACTTGTCATAAGTCATCTACACTTCATTTTTACGAAATAAATATCTAAGAAGTCAATGCAATGCTAGCACCTTAAACATTAGAACAAATAGACCCTTGTTTATCCAAATGAAAGTGAAAATTCTGAAAGCCAAAGAAAATCACAAGGAGAGAGTTTTTACAGTAATGAAAGACATGAAGAGTGATCGTGTGCAGAGCAAGTCTATCAATGAAAGTCTCTTGCAGATATGGAAATGGAAATTGTTGATTGAATACAGATGATTAAAATTATTCAAGTCCACTTTGATTTTAAATACTTTACAAAAAGGATGAATTCTGGTTTTATGTTTGGATTTTTTTTTCTGGACTGAGAGATTTTTGTTTGGACTGGCATAACCTTGCTGACTGTCAGTCAAATGACCTGTAACTTAAAAAAAAAAAAAAAGTTTTCAACATATCTGCCCACAGCACTAAGCAATATTAGAAGGAATTTATTTCCTGTAAATAAAACTCTGCCACATAGACAGCCAAAATTTGTAATTCATAATTTGGGAAAAACATTATTCCACTTTGCAGAAGTGAAATTCAAATTTGGACAATTAACTTAATACCCGTGAATAAGTTCCTTTCAGAAAAACACAATTTTCTCCCTGTGAAATTAAACAACTACTTCCCTGTGAAATTAAACTACTACATCCCTGTGAAATTAAACAACTACATCCCTGTGAAATTAAACTACTACACAATAGTTAAAGTTTACATACTAATTGTTAGCTTCTGTTTGAATTCTCGTTCAATTTCCTCTTTATCAAATTGAGCATTTGCCTCCTCGAAATCGAACTCTGCTTCAAATTTCAGCGGAGATTCAGTTCTTCTGCCTGTTTGTTTTCCTCTTGTTGCTTGTCCTCCTCTTGGGGTTCCTCTAGGTGCACCCCTTGAGGACCCTCTTGATGAACCACCTTGTAAAAGAAAAAAAAATGTTTTGAACCTTGAACAGATATGTAAATTATAATCCCTGTGGATTTCATGTTTGAGATATGATTTTGTGATATTGAAGACTAAGTGAAATCATTCAACCCAAGTTTTATGTTGACTGATCACATTTTGAAAAGTTTCAATTTTAACTCAAACAACCCTGCCCACCTCTCATCAGATTAATGTCTGTTGCATTCATGCAGATAAATCTGTACCTAATAATTCCAGGGTTCACACTGTGAATGAAAAAGATTCTTAATGCACTTTTCCAGGACTTTTCATATTGTTTTTCAAGCACTTTCAATGAGTATGTTTAAGCTTTCAAGACCTTGCAAGCCAAAACAAAGTAAAAGAAACATAGACAGCAAAGTTCTCTCTCATTTCAATGGTGGTCCTCAAAATATTGCTTAGAGTTCAAATACACACTAAAGAGATCCAGCAGTACAGTATCACAAAAATGCTTTTAGTTTCTCCCTTAGAAAATAATTATTGTCATTTCTATATTTGAATAAAGAAGAAAAACAGTATACTAATATGCTTGCAGCTTGTTATAATGTTTTGTAATTCATATATAATGAAAGTGATATATACAGTATATTCCAGAAAATAGACATTAAGTCATTAAAACACTTTCACCTAATTGAACCTGTCATAGTTAATGTTGGCTGCCCAGGAAAAACCAACAATTATAGATCATCTTAATGTTAATTTAATGGCATGTGCTGCACCTTAGGAGTGTTTGACTCTCAATTTTAATTCACAGATAAAATTTCCAATTCCGGCTGTGGTCTGCCTGCCCGTCCTCCTCATCAAACACTAGCCATAACTCGGTTCTAGTATTCCTGTAACCAAGATCATTTAAACTTGCTAGTGTCCAATAAAGAGGTAGATGCTTCTCTTGAAATCGACACTGAAAAGAAAGTGTCATTTTGTTGTGTTTGGAAATTTTCAAGTCGAAAACATGACAACATACGTGTTTTTATACAGTCATCAATGCGAGTTAGACACTCTAGTTTATCGAAACTGAATAGCCAAATTGGTTGTTGTAAAGCGCATAACAGATCATGATTTCGATAATGCAATTGCACAGTGAAAATGGACAAACTTTTGAATTCCGGCTCAGGAAAAACTGGTCGCAATATGGCGACTGAATTAGAATTAACACTCGCCAAAACTTAAAAAAAAACTATTAAAAAAAAATGGTCGCATTGTAGATCGCTGTTACTGTTACCTGTATAATACAGCTTACAAATCTTGAAGTTCCCAAGTAAAAATGTCATTCACAGCTAAAAAAAACGGGAGATACCTCACAAAAAAGAAATAAATTGTTCAAACTGCCTTTTACTAGGTAAAGTGCTGTACGATAGCTAATTTTACTTCTATATCTATTGCAAAAGCCTTTCTTTAGTGAATAAACATACAAGAAGTCGAATTCAAGCACTCTGATGAAATAAATCAAGTATTTTGCATTAAATTCAAGCACTTTGCAAGGATAATTTTGTATTTTCAAGGTCTGTGCGAACCCTGATAACCTTTGCTCCTTTTTTTAAAAGTAAATAAAAAACTTTGCTATGCAATGGCACACTGCCAACAATCACAAAAAATGTACTGGCATATACAATCTTGTCTTTACTACTATGTTTATCTATATCTACAATCAAGAAATAAACAAAAGACTCATAAACCTACTATTTCTATCAGGAGCAGTACCTCTGCCTCTTGGCGCACTTCCTGAACTACCTCGACCTCTTGAGTATGTGCCTGATGTAGGACGTTGTTGTTGTTGCTGTTGTTGTTGTTGTTTGTGAAAGCCTCTACGTTCATGCTGCTGACTATGATTGTATTGCTGCTGGTTATTTTGGTGTTGTGAATGATGTTGTTGCGACGGTCGATGTGGTTTTTCAGGACTGCCACTTGGCATCTGTGTACCCTGGTCAAGTGTAGGCGATTTACGACTTACTTGTGGACCTGGAGGGGTTGGACCTCGTGACCCTAAAAAAAGATAAGAAGGACATTTAGAAGGAATTTAAAAAAAAATTCTGATTATCAGAATTGACAAACAAACAAAATGTGTAAAAAACACTTTCACAAAATTTTCAATTTATTACATTACTAAATTTAAAAAAAATTGAAATAACTTCTTCCGTCAGTCTTTTGAGAGAGAGAGAGAGAGAGAGAGAGAGAGAGAGAGAGAGAGAGAGAGAGAGAGAGAGAGAGAGAGAGAGCAAGCAGGCAACTAGTGCCAGTTTCAACTCAGCTCTAATAAACAAATTAAAAAAAAATGTTTTACTTGGATTATTTAATTTGAAGATTTAAATTTGAAAGATAAAAAGTACAGAAAATAAAGCAAATATACAATTACAGTCACTTGCCTAAAGTTTATAGACATTATCATTTTTACTATATATTTCGTATCAAACCAAATTTTTCCAGAAAAATATTATGAAGTTATTTCTTATCGCATTTCAATAGGATTTTTACTGTTTAAACAAAGAATTGGATACAGTTTCATTATATATTTATATTTGAATTTTTCGAATTAGAAATTACAAATCCATTAATTTAAACAGAAAATTTAACTTTTGTGATGAAAATCCCCTCTCTGTGTAAGCAAAATTGTGATATCTAATTTTTTATTTAAACTCAATTTTTTTGAATTACAAATCAGAAAATTCTGTCCAAATTATCAATGAAACATGGAAACATTCTCTGTTTAACAGTAAAAAATTTATTCAAATACAATAAGAAATGCTTTCAGAATGTTTTTTGAAACATGTGGTTTTAAATGAAATATATAGTAAATAAGATGTGTTTGTAAAACACAAATCCTCCTGGTCCAAATAAATTTCTATGCTGGAAAATAAATATTGCAATGTCCTATATTTTGACCCTACCCCCAGGGTCATATGATGTCTGTGAAGTGAGAGCATCCCTTAGATGAACTTACAGTCTAAATTTGGTTACTGTATCACAATCCAAACTTGAAATATTGCACTTTATATGTAAGCGGGATGGAATTACAGGTGGGATGGAATTTTGGACAGACAATCAAACAGAAGGACGATCTAAACACGGAGGCATAAAAATGATAATGACTATAAACTATATATCCTTTCTGAACATGCAACATACAAATAACATTAGAACCACCCCTCCACCTACATACAGTACATGTATATTGCATGTGGCTATTTCACATAACTGACTCCCCCTATATGATTTACTTTTTAATGAATATTTTATAATATATCTTCCTTCTGTATGTAATTGTAAATTCAGTTAGGAAATAGTGTTTTAGACTACAGTTCAATATTTGAGAACAACATTCAAGAAAAATCAGTGATGTATATAAGGGTTTTCAGCACTCCAAGTACAAAGAACTCAAAGACAATATCAAAATATTAAGTATCAATATCAAACTGCAAAGCAAAAAGATGTGTCAGCAGAGCTGTTCCAAAGGGACAGTTTTGAGTTGGTGTTCAGACGTAACAAACAGTGTCAGTAGAAATACAATAAGCAGGCAATCAGGAGTTCAGAAGGAGTATAATTCTGTGTTGCTTTTCTTAGATACATGGGAAATGCAGGGCCTAAATTTCTCATTCATTTATAAATGACAAGAGAAATTGTAGCTAAGAAACATGATTAAGTGATTGTTTGACCAGTAACTGTTATGGGGTATGTTTTATTGTTTTTCAAGGGTTGACACTGGGTAAATTGACCAAGGAACCTCACTACAATTTGAGGGTAATGAAACAGTAAATATAAATGTGGTAGTAATGGGAGAAAATGTATTTACAACACAAAACAATAATCCCTTTATCAACTGCAATGGTGAAGCTACATATTTAAGCACCGTACATCAACATACTATATATTATGCTGTGTCAAACTCAAAGCATTTGTTTTATCTTCACACTAAATGGTTAAATTATATATATATATTGCTGCATTTGGCTCCTCCTCAGCAGTTACATATCCAGTTTACATATGCTATATACATTGATTTTGTCTAATGTCTGGCAGTTTGCGGAAAATGAATATGCAAACAGGTGTCACAAACCTTCCAGATTGTAATTCTCATTGTTTTCCACCAAGTCTGTAATTCACAGGTAATAAGATCTTAAAACTACAAAACGCTCATGTTTCTCTTGTAAACATTTGAGAACAATTAGGTTAATATTGAATCAACAAACAGCAAATGAACAAATGAACTGTGTTTGAACTAAAAAAAATTACACTGATAACCTGGTGCAATCATACTTGTCTTGGATATCACTTTAAGCCATAGATGATACGCGACTGGAGTAAAGCATGCAGTGATAGAATCGATTTCTCAATGAAACAAAAATCTTTCAAACAAACACCTTTATAACAACAACCAGACTTTAAAAATAATTGTAAATATAGGCATAATGCATATCTTGCTAGACATAAATGATATACAACTAAAATTGAAAGAGTCGAAAATCAATTTTCTTAATTTACTTTTTTTCAATAACAATTCATCTTCAATTCTCAACTATTGATCAAGATTGAATGATCGAAATGAAAACCATTCCATTTGTATCATTTTACAGTAAAATATTTCCAGCACATAAAATACTTCAAAATATATAATAAATCTAGGAAGATATGCCAATCCTTCTGCATTCAAATATACACATAATGACAACACAACCAGACCTTTAAATAAACTAGCTTGTTATTCTGAATTTTACTAGCTTATATATATATATATATATATATATATATATATATATAATTAAATCACCTTAAGATTATATCTATATTACAAATATTTCCCAGAAAATTCACCAGCCTGATCAAACTGTTCTCAAAACTTTCCATTTCATGCAAAAACTTTAAATTTCCTACATCTCAAGAAATGCAACAAAGTATAGGCCTATGGAAATAGTGTCAAAAATCAGAACATCACTCTGTTCTCAAATAACAGGGATATACATAGGTACAGGTAAAACCTTTCACCTCTCTCTAATGTTATAAAGAAGCACCAATATATTTATGCTAAAAACTATTCTGTCACCCTTGTTATGATTTAATTTTAGACTCATGTTTGTAAAGATATGATAATTTATCTCAGTAGAACTATAGTAGTTCTGGAAAATGGGAGGTAACTGTGTATAAAAAACAACAACAGAAAACAAACCATTTGAAGTCAAACACAAATAACAGCTGGATTTGTAATTTTATCATAACATGCAAGCCTTGAAAGATGGCCTTTTTTTGACAATCATTGATGGGATCCCATATCCTAGATGTACCGTTGTTTGGAGTATAAGTTCTGGTTGTTGATAAATCTCAATGAACAAATAACTTTTGGAGGTACATACTTAGCCTACATAACCAAGTATGCTTCATCAATTTCATGATGTTAAAAAATGAATGAAATAAATATCTTATTTATAGCTCTATAAGTTAAAACATTGCCCTGCTGCCAATGATGGGTGAAGGTTAGGAGATTATTAAAAACCAATGTTAACAAAACAATGAATATAACTGACAAGAGGATGAAGATTAGTCATCAAAATGAAGTGATGAGGGGTTATGTCTTTATGACAACAGTGGTGACATGATGTAATGTGTGTACCCACCCTGACGTCTCATGGCTTGTTGCTGGGAGCCCACCTGTATTCCCTGATCCATAGTTGGAGAGACCCTATTAAAAGTAGGAGATGGCCCACAGGAACCTATTGCGAAATGTACAACCTCTTAAACATGTTTTGTTTTTTTGTTTTTTCAAATGAAATATTTAATTTGGGTAAATAATAATAACAACTATAAATGAACAAAAGTTATTTCTATTTTTATCATCTAATAACAGGACTCATCTAATAACACGACACGATATTATTAAATCTATATAGTTTATGAAAATTTATCCTTAATTACCAAAACAATGTTTCTGACAGTGATTTATTAGACGCAGAATTTTGAGTATATAACGCCTAAAAATTGCATATGGACTCTCAAATGAACCATGCCTGCATCCACAAGACAATTTTGAAAGTTTTATTTACATTATAACATTTTTGTATGACTAACATAGACGTTAAATGACAATGAATAGCAAGAGGCCAAAAGGGCCTTAACGGTCACCTAAGGGAAATGTATAATTGGGAAAGGTTCATTGGAATAGAGGGTCCTTTTCAAGGGAGGCTGTGTCAAATAATATACATTTCTTTTTATTGAAACTGTGTCAAATATGGGTCTTTGTGGTTTTCACTCATACTTCAATTGTTGCTTTCAACTGCTTCATTTGCGACAATTTATATATTAAACTTTTCAAAATAATTGGACAAAACTGTCTAAAATGTGCGAAATCCACTAAAAAGGGGAAATAACTCCCATAATGGTCGACCCAGCAGTTTCGGCCCTGTTGACTTTTTGGTAGATCTTTGTGTAGTGAACATTTTTCCTTCTTTCACTTTGTCTTATTTATTATACGTTTCAAGATAATAGGACAAAACAGTCCAAAACATAAGAAATCAACTTAAAAGAGGAAATAACTCCCATAAGAGATGACCTGACAATTTCAGCCCTATTGACTTTTTTGTAGATCTTTTGTGCTGAACATTTGTATCTTTCACTTTTACTCTAGCTATTTTACTTTTCAAGATAATGAAAAAAAACATCCAAAAACAAGAAAAATCTATTTAAAAGGGGAAATAACTCCCAAAAGGGATGACCTCACAATTTTGGCCCTGTTGATTTTTTTTTTTTTTAGATCTTTACGCGCTGAACATTTTTGCTTCTTTCGTTTTTAATCTCGCTATTATACTTTTCAAGATAAAGTCAAAAAACATCCAAAAAATAAAAAAAAATCAACTTAAAAGGGGAAATAACTCCCAATTTCGGTCCTAATGACTTTTTTGTAGATCTTTTTGTGCTGAACATTTTAGTTCCTTTCAGTTTTACTTTAGCTATTATACTTTTCAAGATAATGTCAAAAAACATCCAAAAACATGAAAAATCTACTTAAAGGGGAAAATAACTCCCAAAAGGGATGACCTCACAATTTTGGCCCTGTTGACTTTTTTGTAGACCTTTGTGTGCTGATCATTTTTAGCTTCCTTCACTTTTACTCTAGATATTATACTTTTCAAGATAATGTCAGAAAACATCCAAAAGCATGAAAATCCACAAAAAGGGGAAATAACTCACAAAAGGGTCAACCTGACAATTTTCATCAAAATAAAATATTGGTAGATTTTTGCAAGCCACTCATTTTAAGGTAACAGGTTTTTTTTTCTGGCTTTAATTATTTTAGAGATACATGCATTAAATAAAAAATATCTGCTGACACATTCGTCTATATTTAGCCAAGGCAGCCACATTTGGTCCTAGCCCCTTTTCATCTGCACACTTTGTGTGGCTTTACATGGTTATACTTCCTATCAAGTTGGGTTCAAATTAGCCCAATGGCTCTGGAGATGTAGTCAAAAATGTCTAAAATTTTGCAAAAAAATACTCACACTTTTCAAGATAACAGTACAAAACTATTTTGCACAAAAAAACTTATAATTTCCAGTGTCCATGACCTTGACCCCATGACCTTGAAATTTTGTCAAAATGATCTTTAGATAATTCCTAACAACTTTCTCATATATCTTTTTATACAAAAAGTCTATCAGTTTTGAGTTATTAAACAATTTGTAATACAATTGTACCCTGTGTCACTGAAGCACGCCTAGTGGCTCGTTTATGGACAGATTTCAATTTTGTTCGCAAACTTAATAGATACTGACTCAACCATCATGCAAATTTTAAAAGTCATCTGATCATTGGTTCATGAAAAGATTTATTTTTAAAGATATACCAAGTTTTTGGTCCTTTTTGGCCCATTTTGAGGCCCATATGGGTCCCAGCCCCTTTTCATTCCCAAACTATATGCAGGTTCACATGGGGATGCTATATACAAGTTTAGTTAAAATTGGCCCACTGGTTCTTGAGAAGAAGTTGAAAATGTGTAAAAGTTAATGACACATGACAGACGACGAACAACGACAGACAAAAGACGATTGCAATAGGTCACCCTGAATCTTTGGCTCAGGTGACCTAAAAATACATATAAGGAATCAAAATTAACATTGAAAATATTTGATACATGTAAATTTAAGTGTTAATTAACTCTCAGATATTCTTTTTGGACACTTAGACTTTTAGTGAGTCCCAACAACTGAAAGTAAACAGATGTAAATCCAACAACTTAAAATATTTGCCTTTGATACTGAATTAAATGTCCAACACTCAGAAGATGATGTAATATTGTGAGGTTGAAATAACTTCCTATTTCAGTGAATGATAAACTCAGTTACAGTGGATGAAAGCCCAGAGGGCTACCATACTGAATTAAATTGTCTCCAACTTTGTTTCCTGTTAACCAAGCAAATATCTATCAGGAAAAATTTAGTCCTGTAAAGTATTCTGGACAGTTTAAGAACAGGCAAAAAAATTCTCTGTGTGTGTGTGTGTGTGTGTGTGTGTGTTGTTTAAAATATAAATATGCCACAATTTTTTAGTTATATCACTGAGGACAGAATAAAATGGAATGTGAGACCCCAGTTTCATTGAAACTGCATGTAAATTGGCAAACTTAACTCAGCTCAAACCTGCACTGACAAGAGATGAGAGACTTCCTGATTTAAACTCTGATGCTCTACCTAATAAGCCAGGTGTTTTTTTAAATTTCTCATGGTCATCTTTAAATTTATCAATTACCAATTTACAAAACTTTTGCGACAAACCTAAATTGCCACACCTCTGGTACTACAAATTGTTGTCCAAACCAAACACAGTACTAAATCGCCAGCAAACTTCATGTACATGTATTTTGAAATTTAATAATAGAGTACCGTAATTAATTAAGTTAAAAATTCTCACATACACAGGTTTAGGTGCGATAAGATTTTTAATTCACTGCATACCCCATATAATTAGAGTGGGTACATTCATTTTTACCTGTTGTTGCAATGATTTGAATTTGAACTAGTAATTACACTAAGTACTTCACAATATATATATATATATATATATATATCATGGACTTGTATTATTTCTACAACGACATTAATGACTGTTTATAAAGACTGGCTATTTTATGTATAAATGTACCTAAGTTGGGGGAATTTTATCATATCATCTTCGTTCAGTAGTGTTATAAATTTTAGATTAGTCTGATTGATACTCTGAAATTCAAGGAAAACTATCCAACATACCAACACTGATTATCCAACATACCGAATCACTGTCAATGTTAAAACACATCAAACAGATTAATTTTTATGATGGCCTAAACGGAATTCATTTTTATGACGACCCAAACAGAATTCATTTTCGTGATGACCAGTTAATTTCATCAATCTAAATGGCTTAAATATAAAACATAAAATTTACCATCATGTTTTCTTCAAATGTAAGGAAATCTACATGATCTTGTAATTTTTTACAAGTTACCTGGTTGTGGCTGACTAGGGACTGGTCCAAATGTTTGTGATGCCGCTGCCGGGGGCTGACCATATTGTGCATACAATGGTGGACCACCAAATGGTTGATATGTGGCTCCTGTAAATCCACTGCTAGCAGCTTGCTGTTGGAAAGATGAAGCAGTCGGCTGAGAAGACTGGAAGGAAGATATAGACCTTCTATGGTGCTTTATTACCAGTTTATAAGTCTTCATAATTATTAGACTATTATTGATATCTAGCAGCAACTTCTAAGAGAATATATTATCATATCCTTAAGTCATCAATTAGCTGAATTTGTAAAAACAAATTACTGAACTGCTTTAAACACAATTGTCATGGGACACACACACTAATGATTGTGCCCATTTCATGTTCACTTACCTTTACAATGGCTGGATCTTGTGGCAAGGAGGTTTGCAAAGGCTGTGGCTTTGGTGGTTCACACACATGCAGATCTTTGATGTCACTGCCTCTAAAGATTATATACTCAAAGATCTCATCCCGAGGAGCTACTGGTCTATCTGTTGGTCGATCTTCTGTTCCAAAAGACCTCACTGTAAAATAATTTAAAGATACAAAACATTAGTGTAGTCCTATAAATGTAAATAAATAACAGTATCTAACTGGTTTGGCATTTATTTGAATTAAATGATAGTAAGTGACAAATTTGCTATGTTTAAGATAAAAAAAAAGAGGCCCGAGGGGACCTCAATTGCTCACTTAAGAACCATCTACAAATGTGGAAAGAAGACCAAGAAGAATATATACATTGTACATGTAGCTAAGCTGATCTGGCCAAGAAACATAAATATTGCTGTTTTAAGAAATTAAAAAAAAAATCTAGAAAGTAAATTTCGGCGAAATTCTTGCACAAAAACATTTCTTCACCTATATACAAGTAAAGCACATTAAATGAATGCATCAAAGTGAATGCAAGGTGAAATAATTGAGGAAATCATTTTTTCCACTTTCACTTTATGACCAGAAATCATGAACATAATGAGAATTAGATGAGATTTTAGTCTATATTATCAAATGTACATGTAATGGATGCCGGCGAAAATAAGCAAGTTACAACGAATATAAAAGTGCCATTATTTTGAAATCGGTGACTGAAAGTCGTCAAAAAATGGCTGTCGCTTATGTACCCTAGATTCCCACAAGATGTTTTAGATATTTTCAACCCTGATTCCAAATCTAAAAATGAATTTAGTATCTGATTTGGATGATGATTCTACACATGAACAACCTGTAAACCTGTTTCTATGGAAACAGAATCCGAGATAGATATCGATTCCAAATAAGATGTTAGCGGTGACGATGATTTTATGGACAATTTCAATGCAGAAACCTCCTTCACGAAACCTGCGTCGACAAATAATTTAAATTAAAGCATTAAATTTAACACATTTACAGCTGAAATTGTTGGTCCAACATACAATTTTGATGTTTCATCAAGTCAAAAGTGAGTAAGCATAATTTTATCTCCTTTTTCATGATGAGTAAACAGTGGTCCCCCTATTTGCGACCACCCCCTTAAAGCAACTGAATTTTCAAAACATGGGCCTTTTTTAATGATAAATTACCTCTTATAAGAGACCACTCCCATAACCAGCGACCACTTTTCGTCGGCAAAATCATGTTGATTCCATAGAAAACCCCCCTCACGAGCGACCAAGTGTTTTTTAAAAAGTATAACATTAAATAAGAAACTAAATTATTTGCTAGCTCTACCACAACCAAAATGTGAGCGACCGATTTTTTTTAATTTTTAAACTCGAATAATTCTAGCCTGCACAGTTTCCGATTCTCTTCATCCTTCTAGGTTAATGCAGTGATCGTAGTGAACAGAATATAACGACTAAATAATTCAGGTTATTTAAAAAATAAAGTACGAAAACATCAAATACAAAACTCAATTACACACTAGCTCTACTGGGTAACCAATATTTTTATTATCTACAAAATTGCGTCTCGTGAAAACGAGAAGATATGAACGATGAACTGTACCAGTGGCGGATTCAGAGGGGGCCATGGGGACACAATCCCCACGGCAGTACCCTCAATTAAAATAATAATAGGCCTATAATTCCCTACAAATACACATTTCCGATTTGCCTGTAATCGATCGCAACACAAGCTGCCTGATATCGTTAGTCCTTCGTCTGTCATATCAACACTTGGTGAAGTCTTCCGAGTTTGAAATCTAATGAAAGGATTATTAGGAATTAATTATCATCGTGGATGTTGATTAGGGCAACACAAAAGACAGCATGATTTGCAGGTATGTTTAATTAGGCTTGACAAGTAGCAGTTTACCTATTGTATACACATCGGCGCCGGAGGCCTTAGACTGGGTACAATCAAAACAACGTACAGGTGTGAAATAAACTCGAGGATTATGTTTAGTGTTTGGAACATTTTTAATCAAAATATTATGTGAACAAGTTTGTGTGAGAGACAATGTGAACATTATAAACCATATGATGCTAATGACTTTTGCACCAGAAAGAACCAAATTAACATGGAGATGTAATATCAATGAATAAAAATTGTCTGAAAATTGTATTACTAGATGTCGTTTATCAATGACAAGTTATCGGTAGACATCCTCCCAGGAAAGACCACCTCCATTATGAGACCACATGCTGCTTTATAGTGTTGAAACTAGGATCTGAAAAGGGCACGCAAATCAGTGTGAAAGGGCACACAATTTTAGTGTGAAAGGGCACTTTTAATGAGTAAATTAATTTTGAAGGCGCTCGCACTATAACGTGTGTATCCTCCATTAACAAATTATAAATACTTTTCTTTAGATGATTAATAAAAGCAGAAGATATATAGTTTTTCTTAGAAATAAATTGAATTATTTGATAATTTTTAAGATGAAAAAAAAAACCCAAAAAACAAAACAAAGGGCACCAGGGCAAACCCTGGCCTTACATATTTTTTTTTGTGCAAATTCAGAAAATTTGATACTTTGTCAATGGGCTCATTTTGGTTTTGTTTTTTTGGCCAACAAAATTAAGGCACAGTGATGTTTGTTAAATTACTGTAGTGTGTTTAAGAATAGAAATCTTTAATAAAATGTCTTACATATGCCTTTTATATCAGGGCTCAACACTAAGGCACGTCCGACCGACCCTGACTAGTAAAAGATTGGTCCGGTCTAGTTAATTTGTGTCAAAGTAGCCCGACTGGTCGGGTTAAAAATATCACTTCAAATAGATTGAAGATCTATTATTAAACAAAAAGTTGTTGTGAAAAACCATTTTCTTCTTTTTGTAATTTATTTACCGATAGTGGGACATTTTATTTACATTACCGGTGATTGTGATAATAGATATGTCGCTGATATTACGTGCCGTATAGACTTACTTTCATTTCGTCAATTTTGTAATACGCCCTCTGGTGAGAGATTTTTATATAAAATAACGTGGAAAATGGTAACATTACCAGGATGACGCTTAAAGACACTGGAATGACAAATCAGATTATGTTTTCGTCATTTTTAGATTATTTATATACAACTAAGAAGAATAATCTATTTCAATGTGAGAAGGGAAACAGTGTTCAAGGTATTTTGATACAAACTGTACGAGTAGTTACGTCGGGTTCAATATCACACTAGTACTGATATGGCTTAATTTATGAAAAGCTAGATCGGTAAAATACGCGGACAATACCGACAAAATATCTTTTAATTTAATGTAAAAACTATATTATTAACATTTAAAAGTAAATTATTCCACAAAAAAATGAAAAGGAGCTTCAATCCAGTTACATGTCCCATCATTCCTGTAATTGGCGTCTTTTCGGTAATTCTATGGACCCGTAAAAATTCAGATTGAAAGTGAAACCGAAAGCTGGCGGTCATAAAATCATAAGTGCGTGCAGCTTCACTAGCCAAGCCTAGGCATATTTTAATTTAACTGGGCATATAGAATGGTACGTTTCTTTTTTGATAGTTTTGTTTGAATTTAGCCACGATATCTCTAATAAAGCAGAACAACTTACGATAACTATCGATATCTGATTACACTGAGTGACTGACGACGGCTTCTTTATAGTAGTGGAGACATACATGTAACTAGAGATGAGGGTGTATCAAGGAAAGCAAAGGGCAGAACAGAAATCAGAATTTATTTTACAATAATTAGGCCTAAAAAACAATTTCAAACTTACATACATACTTGTTTCTTGACTTCTATAAATAAATTGTCAAAGCATTCAAGCTAACTGTCTATTCAGGTTTTATTTTGTTCTTGATAAAATTATAAATCTGGAACAATCAGCATGAATACAGTGTACACATTGAGGATAATTTACTTGCACCACTCAGAAATGACATATATGTTTTTATACTGTAACAAAATATACTTGTATTCCAGTCCTACTTATTAGAGTTAGTAGGCTTGAGTACTCTAGAGATTATATGGAATTATTTCAATCATGAAATAATTCATTAATTTCTTTCTGTTCTTATTTGTTTTTTTATATTGTTTAAAAAAAAGGGCAGTTAAAGCAGTAAATAGCATTTAATGGTGCAGCAATAGCTAAAAAAATGAGACATAGATATGCACAAGTCTTCTGCCCGTCATCGAGTTGGTCGTGGCAATTTATGAAATTAATATGTGAGCTATATTTTTACCACTTATTAAAAATTAAAATATAGTGGTTTTCATTAAAATCTTTAGATGTAGCGTACCCTAATTAAGTAGGATATGAAACTCTGGAAGAGAGATATCTATAGATATGATGTAACCAAGGTCAGGGCTAGTGATGTTGAGGTCAGGTCTAGTAAAATTTTCTGGTACTGGTCCGACTGGTCTAGTTCTTTTTAAAGTTAATGTTGAGCCCTGTATATTAATAAATTTATTTTGACACTAATAAAATTTGAAGTTTTAGTTATAGGTATTATATTGTAATATCAAAAAATAGTTGTCAGACTAGTCTGTTGATTAATTAAAACAAACTAGTAAAGGTCTCACTTAGTTAAATATTTGATATATGATTTACACTTTGATATGTAACAAAAATAATTTCCTAATCGATTGTCATGATTAGGTATCTAAATAATATCAACAAATTTGTTAGCTTGAATTTATCCTCACTGTATCACAGAGGAACGGGAAAGTCCCGAGAAATTTTGAAGACGTGTGATACGAAGTCGATAAAGTCTGAGAACAAATTTGCTATAGGATTTGACAGAAGACATGGCTGTTTATTCCTATTTACAGTATTTTCACCGCAATTATGGTTTTGAAAAGTCATTGGCGAATTCCTATGTATTTTAATTACTTTGGACGACATGTAACTACAAGCAGTGTGTGTGAATCGGTTTAAAATCAATGTGTCCGTGGACACAAGCTAATTCCCAACGCGCAAACTGGAGCTTGCTTCAAACAATGAAATTAGTAACATAGCAGCACAGAACCTTCTTTAATGGGATATTTTGTAAAAAGACCGTTTTATTTGCATGTACATTTATTTTTTACAAACATTTTACATGTAAATTAAAATTTCTAGCCATTTGAAAACAGCGGAAATTCAGCATTTTGCCGATATTCCCAATCAACATAGGCCTACTGCAGTAGAGTCGTCTGACTGCCCAATCTCGGGTGATTACCTGAGGCTATTTAAACTGATCAACCGTGAAATAAACATAGACTTGACACGGGTAATTGGGGCAATTAACAGATTAAAGAATACATGATAGGGAAGAGGGTTTGGCAAATAGAATATATTAGTCATTAGGCAATTTCGCCAATTGATTTGGGGGGGGGGGGAGGATTTTGGCGATTGACAGCATGAAAAAGGACATGGCGCTGGAAAAAAGGGCATGGCGTTTCAAAAAAAGGGCATGACACCGCGTCATGCTATGTTGCTCTATATTCAACACTAATTTAGGGTGGTCTTATAAGGGGAGGACCACTGTACATGCAATTTTTATATGGAACACGGAGGAAAAATTGTGTATACAATAAAAACTATACAACAATTTTGAATTTTCATTCAAAAGTTCTATTTGTAAAAAAAATGATTAAAATAAGATCATACCCTTAAAATTTCTCTCATAAATTTATTAATTTCACACCCATGATTAAATTAGAAATCAGACTGCACAGCAAAACAACATCATAATGACATTGAAAATATGCTACAGGGAGCACAATGCAGAAAATGTAAACTGCTACAGTGTATAACATCACTATGCAGTTGTGTTGTTGCAGTATTGAAAGGGTTAAACTCCTTGTTCCAGAATTTTATGTAGCCTTTACCATTCCCAGTGCTGACCTGAAGCATGTGAAGAATTAATAAATAGAAATTATACCTACTTGTTATGTTTTATGTTAAGGACACACACATGGACAAAATAGTGATTGATTGATTGCATTTTATTACATACAAAAACTAAAGAAGTTTGAATATTTTTACCAAGGCAAATTCTCTTATTATACAGGGCTGCTATATCTTTTCTTCATACTTTTTTCATTGTTTGGTCGCTTAATTCTTTAAAATACTTTTCCTACAGGAATCTGTTAGCCATCAGGAATTTTCCACCCTGTCATACAAGGCTGAAATAAGGCCCCATTCCCATTACAAAAACAATACATTTTTTCCCAATTTGCAGTTGAATTTTCCCAACTGAAGTTAAATGACAATGAAATTCTTGTAATATCACATAGCTTTGTGAATTTCTAGATTCCAAATTTTAATAAAATGTTGCTAAAATTTCTAATTCAAAAGGCACGGCCTCATTCCCAAAAGAGTGTGGAAAATCCCTGGCCATGTGATGTCAATAAATTGGTCATGTGGATAACTGTTATATTACTCTTGCCAAAGAGTGTTTTGAAGGTGTTATATTACTCTTGCCAAAGAGTGTTTTGAAGGTGTTATATTACTCTTGCCAAAGAGTGATTTGAAGGGGAATAACAACTGATATGCTAAATGATGTAATAAAATGCATACACAGTATACGATAACAGTTGGAATGTTAAAAAAACATACATTTATTTTAAGCAATAAACGGTCCCTTTCTTTCACTACCGCTTTCCAACTTCAACATTACCTATGTAAAATTCCTATATGGGTAATTTCAGTGCAAATATCTATAGTCCGAGCCATATTTGGTCAGGAATTTCAAAATGAATTTGTAAAGCAACCAATCGTCAAAATACAAAATACTTAACTGATATAATTAAAATAGTCTATCGTATATCTTTTCTACATACTTTTTTCTTTGTTTGGTCACTTCAGTTTTTTAAAACACTCTTCCTGCGGGAATATCTGTGTTATCCATGCGATGTCAAATAATCAGGTCATGTGAGTAATCATTAATATTCTCGCGCCTCTCTTGAAAACAGTTATATGAATATATTTATTCGTAAGGAATCAGTGATTGTGTATTAACAGATCAGTGAGCCAAGCTAAATCAGTATGACCAATAAACGTTCCCTTTTTTTTTACTTCCGCTCTCAAACTTCGAAAAATGGCCGCCATTACATATATGGCAAAAATCAAGCAATTATTTTGAGTGCAAATATCAAGTACAAAACGGATTAATTTCTATTAGTCATGGATATGGATTTTTAATTCAGTATGTATAGGATGCTGCTACATTAAATTTAAGTTGTAAGTATCAACCATTTTACTTCAATCAACCAAAACCAGCAGATAAAAAATATTTGGCTCAGACTTCAGAACAAAATGGACTAATTTTTATCCGTCATGGGTATGGATAAATTATCGCTATGTTAAATTTAATAGGTAGGTATCAACCATTTTATTTCAATCAGCCTAAACTAGTGGACACAGGAAATCTGACTTGGACTATAATGTTGAGACATGAAGCACCAAGTTGACCCAAAAGTACTGAGGTGACCAGACACCTGTAAAAATACCATTCTCCATACCATGATCCTTAGGGCCTACATGTTAGCTGTGTAATGTATCCATCTGTAGTTAAATTATTTTCAAACTTCAACAGACAACCGCCATTACCTATGCAAAATTCCTGTAGGGATAATTTGAGTGCGAATATCTAGAACATATTCTAAACCTGTATGTAGTAAGCCCAGAGTTTTTGAAATTCGCTGGTCTTACCAGAAAAACCAGTAAATATTACTAAAGTCTGGTGACATCTATCTGATAACTGGTCCAGTAATTTTTCATTTCATTTCAACTGTGTATATATACAGACCAATAAAAAAAATTCTTTGACCAGTGAAATTCCTTTTTTCACTGGTCCCGTTGTCCAATAATTTTTTTTTTATTTCAAAATGTCTGTAAGCCTATGGCTAAAATGTTTATGAATTGGGAAAATGTCAATTATGCAAAATATTGCATGTCACTGTTAATATTACCATTGAAAACGAAAGTTGGTGTGGATCCAACACTGAAACAGTAACAAAGACCGAAGGGTTTTAATTGAACAACTTTCAACACCTTATAATTTTTAAACTTTCCATTTCAAACGTCTGCAAGGTATTTGTAAAAATGAATGCAAACAACTGGAACATCTTTCTGGAGTAATGTGAGGATGGCATTCTATAGGCCCAACTCACTTATTGTAGGTTGCATCGACTTTCACTTGAATTTAGTGGAAATTGTAGGCTATTTTATTTTAGGGTATGTTATTGTTATGAAACTTCAGCTTGTAAATATTTGTCACCTTTAACAGTTTTAACCTTGTCTTCTGCAAAGAAAAACCGAGAACGGCATACTTAACTCACAAATTGTTACAGAAAATGCATGGCACAATATCTTTGCGAATGACTGGAATTTCACTTTGTAAACATACCTTTAGCCAAAGCTACAGTAGACTCGTTCGGGTCAATGGTGTATAAAATGCCTTCATAACGAATGCCTGCTTTCGAAATAAGGCTAATTTTACTGCCAAGATATGGTATTCCTCCACTCATGGCTTCTGGTACCGCTAGGGACCAAAACAGCGGAGGATGACAACAGATACTAACACCACCTACACTGGTCCGAAGTCTGTCAGCTCAAAATGGCGATATATTTGGAATATTATTGTTCTCGTCACAAGAGGGCGCTAAACTTCAAAAAGTGCTTCCCAGGGTTCTTTGCAAGAGGCATGCGCGCTTCAGTCTGAAATTTACAGTGCTGGGAAATGGCGACCGCCAACTCTCTCGATGAATTTTTGTCAACAGAACTCGACGAGAGCGCCGTTAGTGCCTTAGTTGGGACCCTAGAGTCACGACTAGCATCCCCCACTAAACAGGAGACTGCACATTCAATATCAGAAACCTCAGTAAATAATAATCACTTAAGCAATGCGAACACTACCAGTTCAGTGTTTCTGCATAGTATCACAACACAAGGGCAAAAAGGGTTGACAGTTAATAATGTGACGACTAATAATGTTATAATTCCACAAATAAAATCGTCACAATCAGACTCTCAAATAATTGGGATAAATTCCATAATAAATTCCAGCAATGCAAACTCACAGGGTAGTTGTGTTTCGATGACTGTAAACAACAGTCGGAATTCCCCTGTCTCTGTTAATCACGGTACAGTAAGGATAGTTTCACAACCACAAACTGTTATTAATTCACGGAGTTCTCCCTCGCCTTCAGTAAGTGCAAATCCAAATAATCGTGGAAATGTGACGTTTGTGAATAATTCTATATCAACACCAAATCAAGTTGTAATTAATCCTGCTGCATCAGGACAGCAAGCAATTTTAAATGTGCAAAATTCAGTGACTAGTTCAAATGCTATCTATAATTTAGCGGGTAGATCAGACCAGAAACCAGTCATAACTGTATCGCATAATCCTCAAATTTCTAGTCATGACATCAAACCAGATCAAACGCATTTAATTGTCAAACAGGAAAGTAGTATATTATCAAGTGTAAAACAAGAACATACTGGATCTCCAAAGACTACCAATCAATTAATTGTCAAACAAGAAACCAATTCACCAAATCCAGGAGTAAATGTGAATCAGAAACATGATCCCCATCAACCAACCGTTCAAACTATTCATTCTATACCAGGTTCACAACAGATTCAAACGGGAAATATTACGACTGGAAATCACATCACACAAACAAATGTGCATATTGTAAATTCACAAAGCAAAGGACAAGCAGTGGCTACCGGAAGTCCGAGTGTTATAACTGTGCGGACTCCCGGGCCAGCTCATTCATCTCAAGTTGTTATGCGACCACAACTAATTACAACACAATCTAATGCAGGACAACAGATGCAGGTTGTTAGTGTTAGTGGTCAGACTGTTGTTCGACCTGCAAATGCAGGGCCTGTAGCACAAGGAAAAAATGTTCATCCGGCAAGAGCAACTATAGCACAAATGAGACCACAGCAGATTAATATTGCTCCAAGACCAGGAACAACGGTAGGTCATTTTTCTTGTAATATTTTTTTTTTTATTCTTTTATTCTATATTATATGTATATTCATGGCCCCAAAACAGGCCACAAAATAACAGAAATCATTGTGACCCATTTACAGGTTACACTAAAAGGAATGACCGTAATCTCCAGGTTTAGGACAGCAATATCAAAGACTCAAAAATGAAATTTGTCAAGAACGAAAAGAAGGTTACATAATTTGTATTTATCGTAACCTGAACGATCACTCCCATGTTCTTTTGGTGTGGTCTGCAAAACATTTTTAACTTTATGACTTGATACATGTAAATCATGATAATAAGTCTTGCACTTTAAAATTAAACTTTCATATTTTATGCATTAGATGCAATGTTTTCCATAAAGTGCAGGAATGAAGGGAAAATGTCTGCTGAAGCAAATTTCCAATATCTACATTTCTGTCATAAATACTTTATGATTCATTTCTATAATTTTCAAAAATTAAATTGTTTTGCATCACCTCTGCATCTATGGTATCTGAAGTCTCATATTTACATGTACTATGCACTCAAACAGGGTCATAACTCTTTGACTCTTCCTTTATCATGCATTCTGCATTGGAAATGAAATCTTGGGTCTCAAGGTGCCCAATCTAATCGTTTTCTGATATTTCACGTATAGGATCTAACGCAATCCGCCATGGGGTCACGTGCAGATGACTTCTTAGGTGTGTCATTTTCGACCAATGAAAAAGCGACTTACAGAATCTTGTAAGCGATCAAATAGCAAAGAGATGTAAACATTTTTAACATTATAAACAACACTAAGCACACAAATACGGTAGTACAGAATTATATTCCTAACCCTGGATGGGTTCGAATCACAAAACATATTCTGATTTGATTTTTCAGACTGAAGGTTTCCTTTTTTTATAAAATAAATTTCATCTCTGTGTCATTGATTTTTGTAAGTCGCATTTTTATTGGTTGAACATTACACATCTGCGAGAAGTCACCTGCACGTGACCCCATAGTGGATTGCATAAGAACCTCTACGTCAGTACGTGACACATCAGAAAACAGGAGCAGTGAGAGATCGGATTTTAATTAGATTGCAATGTGCCCTGTATCACACTAAAATAAAAGTAAAAAGGTAAAATTTGATCCGATATTACCTGACTGAACCACATACATATACATGTAAAAGCCTCTACCATAAAAACTTTTAAGCACTTTTTGTCCACTCTTTTTTTAACTATTTAAAGAAAGTGAAATTTTGTCAAGTTTATATAAAAAAAAGTTGAATAAAATTTGCCGCAGGTAAGCACTACAACCAACCAACCCACTTATAAAACTGCTGCCTACGGGTCGGGGCACTTCAGACAGGTTATGCTGGCTGAAGAATTTTTGGTGCCAGAAAAATCACTAGAGATCTGTCAAATTCTGTTGCTAGTTTTTAATTTTGGAGTCAGTAAGAAAAATAATAATTGAGAATGAGTTTGTATAAAATTATTAAAATTGATACCAGCCATAAAATGATAAATTATAAGTACTGTATTCAGGGGCTGAAAAATTTCTTTCAGCTGCTTGAGTCCAGGATTTTTTTGTTAAAATTTGCCTGGGTCCGGTCCTCTAACATAAACTTTCGGGTCGAATGACAATAAATCTAAGTCAGAGTTTTTAATATAATCAATCAATACAAATAACAATTATCAAAGGTGGGAACACAAAATTATATAAACCAAAAACTGCCAAAATCATATGAGAAAATGACAATTTAACTTTACAAAGGAAACAAATAAAGTTTAGACAGAATAGTCATTCATTGATTCAGACTTGTTAGGTCCTCAGACCCACACAGCAAGAAAATGACAGAGTCCGAAAGTAAAATATGTAGGTCCCGGACCTCGGACTTAAGGAATTTTTAGCCCCTGTATATTAAATTTAATTTAAAGAATTATAAGATCTCATCTATGATTTTTTTTAAAAATTAATGTAGATGTAGATTGAATAAATTTAAAAAATCTGTTGAAATACATGTATATCACAATTTTGAAGGTGCACCATCTGGTTATACCGGTAAGGTTAGGGTTAAGGTGCTGGTACTAATATTTATGAATTAATATAAACTAATAAAGCCTATATATTTTACTTGAAGTCCAAATGTCATAGCAGGGATATGTGGAAATACATGTATGACTTTCATGCACTTGTCCCTGGGCAAGTATATGTAAAAAAAAAGTTGGTTGCCCGCAATATTTACTGACAAATTTTATATATATACAAAAATACTTTATAAGACTTCGAACTCTAGATTTATGGTTTTTTTTATTAGTATTTCTTTATAATGCACTTTTCCACAGATAACCAAACTAAAAAAAAAATTACTTGTCTGGACGGTAAACGTAACAGGTTGGGCAAGTCAGGCATAGGATTTCCTTAACCTTGCGCAGAAGACATGAAAATCCAGCTAAAATGACATTCTCAGTTAAACCTTTTAAGTAAAATCATTGAGGATTAATTTACATGTATTATACAAACTTCATGAAATGAATAATATGTTATTGATCAATGTTATGGTAATTTTTATGTCTATTATACACTGCCATCCGTAAATAACTATACAACATAGGATTTTTTAAATTTTGAGAAATTTTATTGAATTGTATGAAAATATGTCATTGTTGAGACATTATTTTATCAAATTATAATTGTGTAGACTGGTTAATAGCCATTCGTGGGTATTTAGTTTACAAAACATACATTTTACACTTTAAATTACAATTTTCAAAAATTAAGTAATCTGGCAGTCAATTGAAGATGAAATAAATATGAAGTCAATGTTTTGTGTATCCACTATTTGCATGAATAACAGCATGGATTCTTGTTGGCGTGCTTCTAACTAGCTGTCAACACCGTCTGAGAGGAAGCCTGCCCCACTACATGTAATCTGTAAGAGCTTGGCGAAAACTGTCATATTGCCACATCCTTGTAAACGTACAATCTTACACAGATCCCTCCACAAGTTCTCAATAGGATTCAAGTCAGGACTCTGAGAGGCCATTCATTCACTCAGATATTGTTATCAGCTTTCAACTGGTTCACTATCCGTGCTCTTTGGCATGGTGCGCCATCATCTGGGAGTTACAAGAACCACCGTGCAATAAGACGCTATCAAAACACTGGTCATCATTCTAATAGGAGTCGATCAGGTCATCCACGGCTGTTTACAGTTAGAGAAGATCGAATACTCATCAGGCAGAGCATGAGAGACCACAGAAAGACAGTCCCAGAGCAAGTTGAGGGAGACTTGGCAACAAAACGGGATCCAAGCATGTAACACAACTGTTAGGAGACGACTCATAGCGTTGGACTGAGAGATTGTTCTGCCATTAAGAAGCCTCTGCTGACAGCTGCACATCGCAGAAAACGTTTAGCTTTTGCCTGGGCACGTGAACGTTGGACATGGGTTGATTGGTCAACTGTTCTCTGGACTGATGAGTCAAGGTTTACTCTTTTCCAAAGTGATGGCAAGTATTTTGTTCGTCGGAGACAAAATGAGTCCATGTGTAAAGACTGCATTGTTCCAACTGTCAAGTTTGGTGGACGTTGAGTTACTGTTTGGGATGCAAAGTCATAATCATATCTTGGAACAGGATCCCTTACCCCCGTAAATTGAAATCTGAATGCAAGAGTATACATTGACATCCTAGGGAACTCTGCTATCCCATCTGCCCATCCTTTGGGTTATGGTGATAACATTTTTTCAAGATGATGGCGCACCATGCCATAGAGCACAGATTGTGAACCAGTGGAAAGCTGATAACAATATCCGAATGATTAAATGGCCTCAGCGCTCTACAATGCGACCAAATCACTCGCAAATGCGACCATTTTTTAGATTTTGGCGAGTGTTTATCCTCATTCAGTCGCCACATTCCGTTTTCACTGTGAAATTACATTATCGAAATCATGGTCGGTTATGCGCTTTACAGCAACCAATTTGGTTATTCAGTTTCGATAAACTAGAGCATCTAACGCACGTGGATTACTGTATAAAACCACGTTGTATTGCTCTCACGTTTTCGACTTGAAATTTTCCTAACACACACGATGACATTTTTTTTTCTCGGTCGATTTCAACAGAAGCATCATTAGACACTACTAAGTTTAAACGATCTTGGTTAAAGGAATACTGGAACAGAGTTATGGCTAGTATTCGACTAGGCCGAACTTTCTGCCCCGATTTCGATTTTAATTTCAGTGATTTTTAAGTGGTAAAATCGGGGCAGAAAGTTCGGCCTAGTGTTCGACGAGGAGGACAATCAGACCACAACCTAATTCCTTTGGGGATTATCGTGGGGGAACACAATAAAACGACCGCGACAGAATCCCCAAAGGGATTAACCACAGTCGGAACTGGAAATTTTATCTGTAAATTAAAGTCGAGAGTCAAACACCCGATTGTCGGACAAACACCTATAAATTAAAGAAGTGTATAGGTGTTTGTCTGACGATCAGGTCACGGGTGTTGGACTCTAGATTTTAACTTACGGACAAAATTTACAATTCTTGTGGGCAGTCTCCGTTTTGTAAATTCTGTCGAAAAGAAACTGGAGCTAAAAATTTTAAAACAAAGTTTAAGGTTGCCGCAATATTAGAGCAACAAATATGAAAAAATAGGCATATAAACACTCCTGGATTGATAAAAAATGCACAAAAAGGTCAACATGCAGTTAATAACCTTGTTTTATATGGATTGAAACAATAAAATGTTACATAAACTTAGAAAATTAATATTTTATTTCATTTCTATATTATCATCCAGTGGATTTTTCTTAAGGACACACACACACACACATATATATATATATATATATATATATATATATATATATATATATATATATATATATTGGCGAGTAAAAGTTCCTGGCTGGCTAGTAAAATTTCTGGTTCGCTGGCCAAATGAAGAGTGAATTTTTTTAGTGTTGTAGAGCCCTGGGCCTCTTAGATTCTTGGCTTGAATCCTATTGAGAACTTGTGGAGGGATCTGGGTAAGATTGTATGTTTACAAGGATGTGGCAATATGACAAGTTTGCGCCAAGCTCTTATTGATCAATGGGGCAGGCTTCCTCTCAGAAGGTGTTGACAGCTAGTTAGAGGCATGCCAACAAGAATCCATGCTGTTATTCATGCAAATAGTGGATACACAAAATATTAACTTTATATTTATTTCATCTTCAAGTGATTGTCAGATTACTTAATTTTTGAAAATTGTAATTTAATGTGTAAAATGTATGTTTTGTAAACTAAATACCCACAAATGGCTATAAACCAGTCTACATACATGTAATTATAATTTGATAAAATAATGTCTCAACAATGACATATTTTTATACAATTCAATAGCATTTCTCAAAACTGAAAAAATCGTATGTAGTATAGTTATTTATGGATGTCAGAGTATATACATTATACATGTACAGGGTTTTCCCTGGGATTTTCAAATGAGGAGTCCATGGACTCCCACAACTACAAAATTAGGAGTCCATTTTGTAATTTAGGAGTCCATTTGCAGTCCACTTCAATTCGATCAGAATTAAACTGAATGTCAAATGTGCACTTTTGTTGATAATTACAGACATCCCTATAAACCTATAAACATGAAATTAAATAAAATATAGTTGTTTTAACTATATTTGAAATCATATGGAAATTTTACATCAAAAATCTATAAATTGTAAAACAATTACATGTTTTTAGAAATATAGATGCAAAGTTACTAAATACATGTAGCCTACTACATGTAATTGATGCCTCAAATTTATTTATTTGAAAATTATATCTACTTTATCCATTTCAAGTATTAAATTACTTTATCATATGTAAGATTTACATAAACATTTGCATAAATAAATCATTTTATATAACCATCATTAGTACTTTCATTATTATTTTTTTAATTTCCATAATTCAAATGAAAGTCGGGTTTGGTATCCCTTCTTTAATTTATACTTCCGGAAGTACCCATAAAGTGATGATCGATGTTGTCTTGTTGATTCTAGATCTATATTAGAGGTAAAGATTTTCCTGTTTTATTGTAAATAAAATGATGAATTCATTTTCTTTGTTTTCTTGTGGAATTGCACTAGAACATAAGAGTTAAAAATGGACATAAAAAAGAAGCAAACTGGTAGAAATAGGTCGCATGCTTGGTTTATTTACCCAAACGATCTTGAAAGACATCAAGTATTTAACGCATCCACTAGGACGCAATGGATCTTATTTTAGGCATCATTTAGGATTTTTACGCGTAAATACGCAGAATTATTGCGTCAGGGAAAACCCTGGTAGTAAAATGACTATAGTTACTTTTTATTTTAGCAAATTTAGCCAATTACATCACATAAAATTGCCAATTGAAAGCTTAAGAGTACAGGACCCTGTTCCAAAAAGGGACTTACTGTACAATTGACATGTTGTCCCAGGGCTCTAAGGGACCCGAGGGTATGCGTGTCAAAGTTGCAACCCCACAGGACACTCAAGATTTTGACTTGGACGTTTACACCTTTTAATCAATCCTATCCTTTTAATCAATCCTATAATTAGTTTTTCCCCCATGCCAGGAACATAAAAGGGCATGGTGATAAGTCGTGAAAAAAGGGCACTTCCTGGCACGTTAAAGTAAAATTGGGTAGAAAAAGGCAGTTTCTAAATTAGAAAAAAACAAGACAAATAAATGTTAGTTGATAATTTAATTGTTAAAACATTTATTGAGCATTTATTACAAGCATGTAGCATATTCAGTAGTCATAGAATTTTTTTTTAGAAAGCAAGTGTTAGCCCTGGATTTGAAAATGTATTTGCCAAATTATTGACCAACTTCATTTTTCATTGGCCAGTTTCAATATTCATTGGCCAGTTTCAATTTTCATTGGCCAAAATCAGAGATGTTGAAAGTTTTTCAAACCAACTGGTCATTCGGACCGGTAACTAAACAGAATCAACCGGTCCGAACAAATTTTTACCGGTCCGGCAATTTTTTACAGTAATCCAACTAATTTAAACATTCATATTTGTACCTATAGAATGAAGAAGCAACAACATCAATTATAATGAACATGAATACTGTAATTTCCCTTTAAATTTATTCAAATTCGTCCAATTTGTTCAGCCTAACAATGTCTGAAATAGGCCTATTGCTTTTGATTAGGGCATGTACATTACGGACCTTATACTCTAACGATTTTCTGATGGACTTGTTTAACGCAATCACTGTCTGGTAGGCAATACTTTTTCGAGCTGATGCAGCCTCTCAAGACTGTATAATTTCAACAGTACGCACATGGCAAGGGGATATCACATGGTCTATAATGGCAGACAAACAATAATTTTTGAAACCTGAATGAAAAGTACTGGTTTGCCCGTATTTCACTGAAGATGAAATGAAGATTTCACAAGTCATGCCCTTTTCGTCGTCATGTTTGGGACATTTATCGCCGTTTAACCATTCTGGCTTAAATTCTCGAGTCGGCCTATTAGGCCATAATAAAAAAAATTGCTAGATTCTCATCCATTTTTAAAAAAAAAATTGGGGGGGGGGGGGCAAATTTTATTTTTTGTTTTTTTCTGAAATAGAATTGAAATGGAATTGGACACTGAATATGACTAATTTGAAAAAAAAAAACACTGTTAAGCTTTCAGTTTTATTTGACTTTCTGTCAAAATATAATATCACAAAGTCAACAAATTTAAACAAAATCCCATGTTTATGTCTACATCATGTACATGTATGACTAAAATCACTAGATACAAAAATTGTAACCAATGTGATTCCAAAAATGAGGAATCCTACTAACATTTTTTTTCTTGCTTGAAGGTCATTGATACCCCTTCAAATGAGTAAGAGGTGCTGGTATATGGCATCCCATTCCTTCTAATGTATGACGATTTTTATCAATGTAGGCTACCATAGACAGACAGCCAATGTATGAGAAAACGACTTACCAAGAGTGTCAACATTGGCACTAAGAAATCCTACAATTTGCTTTTGTAGGCATTCAATAATGTCATTCTGTTGTTTTATTTAGTCATTAACTGGGCTGCTATGCTTCTCGGGTAAATGGTTTGCATTGATGCTGCAGAAAAGAATACTGAATGCTTCTTGAACAGGATATTTGTTAGTTTTTCAGAACTATCCGAGTTCTGGGAAAACTGAATATAGTTGCCAAAAGACAATATCGCCAAATTTGCATTCAGGGTCACATGAAATGAACGTTCCGTCTTTAGATTTCCCAACAGTAACTGTCGCTTATTTGCTTGAAAAACTAGGTCGAACTTTCGGCCCCGATTTTAAGAGATATTTTAGTGGTAAAATCAGGGGCAGAAGTCCTCCCATATATTTTTTTTCGTAGCAATATGCTGTGACATTTTCACAGTAGTTTAGCGATCATTTCAACCACCTATTTCTTATCGCTGACGTCCGATATTTATTGATATGCTTACTTGATCTTTTCGATTTACAAATCCATCGTCATTAAGTTATGACATGACATAATGTCATATCTATGAGATGTTTATTCTAGCTACCCATCGTTTTTTGTTTTCACGTCGTCTGTCTCCAATTTGAACAGAGGAAAATCAAGAGACGCTCGTTGATTGGTTGGTCGTAAATGCATATTCATTATTGCGTTATAATCAACCAATCAGCAAACATCTTAGATTTTCTTATGAAATAACGGCGAAGACCATGTTGTCTGCTTTACCACCGAAAGTTATCTAAAGACTGAACATTACGGAATCGGACAAGACACGGAATATTTCCGGTCGACTATATTCGATTAAAAACGTATTTGAGTCGGAGATTTTACCGGTCATTCGGACCGATCAGTTAGTGTTTCCAACCGGTCACAGTCAATTTCAACCGGTTTTGCCGGTCGGACCGGTTACTTTCAACATCTCTGCAAAATAGAAAATCCTTGGCCAACTCAAAATATGTACATGTACAATACTGCTACTGAAAATTTATAAATCACATTTTTGAAATTACATTGCATGTAAAATTAGGAAAATAACTTTAGGACAGTATTTCATAATTTTAAGTATTATTCTATGGTACTTTTGGATTCCAATTAAATTTTAAACAGGCTCACTTGGAATTTTCCTAATGTCTGTCTGTCTGTCTGTGTCAACAATTTGATTTAGCTCTTGCATTTAAGTCTGTTATGGGAAGACCATAGATGATATCTCTTTGAAACTTCACGTGTAGATAGACCTTGATGAGAACTATCCATCACAACCTTTGTTTTTGAATTTGGAAGGTGGACCAAAGAAGTTATGAGGGATGGAGTTTGGGTTTACATATGTACTATGGGAACCTGTGGGGAGTTTTTAATATTTCATTATAACTTGAAAATAGTACAGTTTAAGACAATTAAACAATATATTTACTTTTTGACTTTGGGTGAAGGATCAAAGTAATAATACGGGGTGGACTGTCATCATCAACAATTTTGTTTAGCTCATGTATTTACAAATGTAGGTCCATTGTGGGAAACTAGATGATATCTCTTTGAAACTTCACATGTAGATTGACCTTGATGAGAACTATCCATCACAACCTTTGTTTTTTAATTTTGATGGGGGGCATATATGCTTCAGAATACTCTAGATAATGAAAACTTATCAAAATTGAGCATTTTGATTTATCTAATTTTAACAAAATCCTGACCATGGGTCTGTTTGAACCCATGAACACAACCCTAAAAGTTGAAAAACATAATTACATGTAAATGGTAAGATTTAGACCAGTTTATTTTTCCCTATTTAATATAATAGTCACAACATGGGTTCAAACAGGCTTATGTTTTTTTAATACATGTACATGTACATCATCACATGTAAGTATTCAGAAATGCCGAAATCTTACATTCAGTGAAAATTGTCATGTTCCTTTTTTGATATTTTATTTTTAGATTTACATCATATTCAGATCTTACCATTAATTTGACATGTTTTCAATCACTTATACCATATTTGACAAAATTAAGGATTTTTAGGTCCACATTTCATTGTCAACCAGCTAGAAAAGATTCTAGATCATATGTAAAAAGGGGGAGAAGCGCTTATAGGGATATGTGCAGTTAATGATTCCAGTACGGTGTGTTATATACGGTGTGTTATATTCAGCCATACCAATTTTGTAAAGACTGATCAACATTTATGCAAGGTCTAATTGTAATACAACGGGGAGATGAATTTATATGAGATTTTTTTTCTTGTTTTCAAATCCTCACTTATTTGTATTTATATATTATTATTATATGATGTGATGCATTTTCTGAAAATAAAATATAGTTTATACTAATCACTTATATTGGTAAGCACTCTTAATCTTATGAAAATCCTGTAGACCTGAAATTGTTTGTGGCTTTGTTGTTCTTCTCCCATTTAACATTAACTTTATGATGGATGCTTAAATAAAAAAAACAAGTTTGGTTTGAGTGTTCAGGGAGACTGAAGTATGACAAATACAGTACTAAAGTGCATGTAGCAAACATCAAAAGTGTTACGTTTTTTATAAAAATTATCCCATACTTAGCTTTTGTTTTTGTGCAGACAACTCTCCATTTGGAAAATCGACAACCTGGCGGAAATCAACAAATTAAAGTTAATTTATTGAATGAACACCAGTTCTGACTTGTTTTTACATCAACCCAATGCCAACATCTTATGACTTGTATCGATTGATCCCAGTATCAAGTATCATTATGTCGAAATTGGATGAGTTGAAATTCCGGTTATTATATTGAAATTAAACAACAGGTCCTGATTTTTATTGATAGATAGATGAACATTAATTAAATTTCGGTTACCTGGAATTCCGGATATCTCAGAGAAATAGGGGTGGTCCCATGAACTTGGAGACAACAAGATTCTACTGTATATCAACTAGTGTTGAATCTAGGATCTGAAAAGGGCACGCAAAATCAGTGTGAAAGGGCACACAATTTCATTGTGAAAGGGCACTTTAAATGCGTAAATTGGTTTTGAAGGCACCTGCACTAGAACGTGTGCCTATTATCAGGGCTCCATTAACAGATTTTAAATACTCTTCTTTAAAAATGTTTAAATAAAAAAAAAACAGAAGATAGTTTTTCTGGAAACAAAATTATTTCATAATTTTTTCAATGAAAAAAGGGGCACCAGGGCTAGCCCTGACCTGACATTTTTGTTTTGCCAATCCAGAAATATATATATTATATAGGAATAAAAAAAAAAATTGTGAAATTAGTCTATTGATTAATTAAAACAAGCTAGTAAATGTCTCAAGTTAAATATCTGATACATAATTTACACTTTGATATGTGACAAAAATTATTTCCTAAATTGGTAATTGATTGTCATGCTTAAATTATCTAAATAAATTTAACAAATTTGTTAGATTTAGGCCTGTTTGAATTTCTCCTCACTGTATCACATATGAAAGGAAAAGTCCCGAGAATTCCGGGAGTCATGTGACACGAAGTCGATAAAGTCCAAGAACAAATTTGCTTTTGGATTTGGCAGAAGACTCCACGGTTTATTCCCATTAACAGTATTTTCACAGCGATTATGGCTTTAAAAAGTCCTTACTGAATTCCTACACATGTACATGTATATTAGTACTTCGTATGACAGGCAGTTACAAGCAATTTGTGTGAATCGGTTTAAAATCAACGTGTCCGTGGACACAAGCTATTTCCCACTCGTGAACTAGAGCCTGCTTCAAATGATGAATTCAACCACGTAGCAGCACATAACCTTCTTTGATGGGATATTTTGAAATAAAACATTGTTTTATTTGCTTGTACATATATTTTTCGTATACATTCAATTTTCTAGCCATTTGAAAATAGTGACAATTCAGCGAGTTTGCCGATATTCCCAATCACCTATGAGTCGTTTGACTGCCCCATCTCGGGTGATAACATGGGCTATTTACTGATCAACCGTGAAATATACATAGTCTTGACATGGTCATTGGGGTAATTAACAGATTAAGGAATAAACAATAGGGAAGGGGGTTTCACAAGCAAATTTGCCAATGAATTGATTTTTGGGGGGGGGGGGGGCTTATTGGCGATTGACAGCATGAAAAAGTGCAAGGAGCTGGAAAAAAGGGCATGACATTTCCAAAAAAGGCCATGGTGTGGCACCATGCTATGTTGATTTAGATTCAACACTATCAACATATCAATCAGTAATATTGTTTGCCTTTAATTACCTCCTAAATTAAGTTGTTTTCTGAAGAGAAAGTTTCCCACTTCGTAAAAAGGGGGCTTAGCTAAGACAAGAGTTATCCAAAATAAGCTGTACAACTTTCCTAATTGGTGATGGTCTTGGTAGCTTAAGGTATATGTACATGTACATGAAAATCTGAAATGTAATTTGTTGATATTGTATTTCAGAAAGGGCTTTTGTGATCTGGACTTATGATACTCAACCAAGTTCATTGTATTCAGCTGTCATTTGAAATATATTGATGATACATGTATTGTCTTCACATACCAATTCTAGTACAATAAATTCTTTATTCAAAATTTCCCAATAGTCAAAAAAAAAAAAAATATGATATTTCCCCCTCCCCTAAATGGTTGGAGGTAGTTTTGAAAAAAGCCACTAAAATCGCTGTCAATACATTTGTTATGTACATGTATATGGATACACCCTTAAATACCATTGGAAGTATTATCAGTAGTTTCTTTGTATTCAAATGTGTTTTCAATGCTAATTAGTGACATGGAATTGCAGTAAAGCCTGCTATAGCTGCCACCTCTATATAAGGATTACCTGTTTATAAAGGCCAGTTTTTTCAAGTCCCTTTACTGCATACTTCAACTAAATTGAACCTGTGTATAAGGGCCACCTGCACAGGTCAATATTTTCTGGTCCCTTGGGTGGCCCCCATTATACAGGTTTCACTGTAATTAAATGCTACTGTATAGACACTTATTTATAACTATGGTCCTGTGACTTTCAGTGGCAAAATGATACAGATTTCCGGAAAAATGTACTATAACGACGTCTATGTTTTTGTGGAGATATCTGTATCATTTAGTCACTCAAAGTCACAGGGCCGCAATTATCGTAAAAGGATATATTAATACATTGAACGAGACTGCAGAATTAAAGTACGATGTCTGTCTGTTGGCTGCTTATAACAATATCAATCTCTATATTTAGCCATAGTTCTAGTTAATGTGTCATTTACAGTTTTTTGGGGTTTTTTTATGAGACATTGATGATCTTCATTTCCAGTTTTGTGCATCTATATTATTGTAACAGTATATGTACAATGTATCTGTTTTTGCATTGTGCATACAAATGCATTGCTAATATAATGGTAATATACAAATTGATATTGATAAGTTTTTACAGGTATATCATATATACCGGGTATATACATGTACAGAACATCCACTTCCATTATTCATTATGATTTACTTTACTTAGAGATTGACACATACAGGTGTATCATATATATACACATGTACAGAACATCAACTTCCATTATTCATTATGATTTACTTATTTAGAGATAGACACATTTTATACACATTAATGTATATATTAACCTTTATCTAATACGTGTGTACTGTATCAGTTTATGTACAAATGTACAGGGTTCTCCTTAAGACCTGGCATCCGGCGATTTATGCCAGCTACTTTCACGTTATACGCCGCCTACTTTTCCCAAATCAGATCAGTTTTTGAAATCCGTTGGTCATACCCGCAAAACCGGTAAATTTGACAAAAGTCCAGTGAAATTCGTCAAATAATCAGTCCAAATGACGCTTAGCCTCAATGTTTGCTCCATCCAATTTTTGTGGAAACGCTGGGTAAAACCAGAGGATTTTATCAAATACTTAAGGATTTCTATGGAATTTAATAGGAAGCAAACTTGTACTCAAGATCTCAAGTTTATATTAAGATGGACCCATGGGTGGATCAAGGGTGGTTCTTCTCCAGAACCACTGCATGAATTGAAAAACAGATTGTTTGAATGTTTATGAGTGATCTACATATTAATTTTTGACACCTTTTCCAGGTCTTTACTGTCTCTCTCAGTTTCATTCTTTTTTGCATGATTTCTCTGATTATCTCCCCTTGTATTCACTTTGATGCATTCATTTGAAGTGTTTTACTTGCAGAATTTTAGGTGAAGAAATGCTTTCATGAAAGATTTTTGACAAAATTTAATTTTCAGAATTTTTTATGAACTTTTAAGTAGTATGGGGCAATGGGTTGAGACAGTGTGGCATACAGAAATTGTGCTCACACAAATGTACTATATGCATTTAAAGGTGCTTGTATGGGGTAAAGGGCTATGATATCATAAATGCGGGTTCTGTATCAATTATGGGGACCTTAGAAGACATGACTACAATTGTAAGATATGGCGTGGAGAAATTGTGATTCAATGGAAGGGAGTAACTTACTGTAAATACAAGTGTAATAAGAGTGATAGGAGTACACTCTTTGTACATGTATGTGACACTCCATCTGCTTAAAAGGTGTATGTTCCTACGCCAACTATAGGGAGCCTAGAGGTTGAACTTGAAGAAATAAGGAAAATGTGGTCCAGACAAAACAAAAAGGAAAATGAATGGACACAAAGCAAAACTATATAGTCCCCTAAACTATAAATAATTTGAAACATTAGTGAATCCCTGGTCAGCCCCTGATTTACCAATACTGTTTACATATTTAACGACCACCTGGTCATAAAGACTTATTTTTTGCTGTCCCCAATAATACTATTTGTGTACAAATCAACCTCTATATAAAGACCATCTCCCTATAAAGACTTTTTTGTTGTGTCCTTAAAGGGGTCTTTATATACAAGTTTCACTGACACACACACACACACATATATATATATATATGTGTATATACACACACACACATTGTATCGATAGATTTCAAGTGAAATGAACATTAAAGAATTGGCCAACCAACACCCCACATCTAAAACTACTGATCGTGGGCACATCAAACAATTTTTTTTTTAACTCACCAACCCCTGAAAAACAATGGACTTTTCTTTAAATCAATGACTTAGTCTAGTCCAAACTTGTCGTTAGGAGTGAAAGAATTAAAGATTGTCAGTTAAAGTGGATCATTTCCAATTCTGTTACAAAACTGTGATTTCTATTAGACAAAGTCTTGAATTCAAATACATACTGATTATATTTTGTGTGATAAAAATCTGACACCAAAATTTTTATTGAAAATGAATTGTCTCCCTTACCAGTCAATTCTGGAATTATCACCACTCGATTCAGCAACATTCTTGCATTGCCTCCACATTATTTTTTAGGAACCCTGTTATATAAAATTCTCTCTATAATGCCAATTTCATGAAAGCCATTGGCCGCTCTATTTTTCAAACATACATCTATTTCAAAATGTCAGATCAGTGATCCAGCCAGAGGGGACCATTGGGCAAATGGCCCAAAAAAATGAAAAATGTCCCCATTGGACCACGTGGACAGCTCAGCACAGTGACACCAGTGTCCGGAATAACATATACAATGCATATTCATGGTATAGAAGTAAGCTGTTGATTTTATCTTTCTTTGGAATCAATGATCATCATACCTTCCTACATGTGCTTGTGATATACATTTGTGACTATACCTAACATGCATTAACTAGTTATTAGTTGAAATTGCTTCTTTGGTTATCTACATATGGTTTTTGTTATTACTATGTCCCCATGGTTATGAAAAATGTCAATATAAAAATATGATGAAATGGACATACACTGTACATGTAGGTTGTATCTGTGTTGGTCTGTTTGATTATTTTACTTTTGATTAAAGTTATATAATTTCTCACCATTCATTCAGTAACATTCACACAGGTAAGGAACATGTACAAATCCCCTAATAGTGTGCAGGATGCACATTGACTTAAGATGACTTAAACATATTGAAGTGGTTTCAGAATTTTATTTTATTTTTTTTTGTATTTTTCAGGGTACAATCAATCTGCCACCTGGTGTACAAATTCCACAGGGTGCTTTATTAGTGAGGAATGAGCAGGGACAGTTAGTTTTTGTTACACAGCAATCACAGCAGGCAGCTACAACACTACCTAGTTCTACAGCTGGTCATCGGATCCAATACGTTAGAGTAAGAACGTTTCTTTACTTAAATAGCTTTACATCCTTTCAACAGAAGCTGACAGATTCTGTCAACTATTTCCATGAGAAGAATTTGTAAGGATAATGATGACTTAATTAAGAAAGAATGCCATCTTCTGTGACAGTGGTCTTACAAGACAGGTGCCACTATACTACATACTGTAATGTATATTGACAAACAGAAATACAGTCAAACTTGCTTTAGTGACCACCTATCTATAAAGTCACAAATAAAGTTTTGTTTGCTGTCCCCAATAGTACCATTTGTGTACAAAACCTCTATATAAGGACCACCTTTCTATAAAGACTGGTTTTCTTGTGTCCCTATGGGGGTTTTATTTACAAGTTTCACTGTATCACAATTACATTGCAGAGGCCTCTGTGGCCAAGTGATTGGAGCACCATGCTTTAACTCATTCACCTCTGAAAAACAATGGACTCTTCTGTAAATCAATGACTTAGACCAGTCCAAATGTGTCTTTAGGAGTGAATCTCTCACCTCTAATCAGTGCAGGTTTGAGCCTTACTGGACCCAAAGCTGGTTTTGTGATTCATTTTACTGGTGGAAGGCCGGTGGTCTCTTTCTTGGATACATTGTAACCAGGTTTTCTCCGCCACCATCAAAACTGACTGCAACCATATTTAACTGAAGAAAAAAATGTTTAATGTGGCATGAAATACCATTTAAAGAATAACAAAAAAAAACCCAAAAAACAGGAAAAGCAAAACCTAACAGCTATTGCATGTTTATATAGTTGTCAAGTATCTTACCTATAGAGGGCCTATGATACTGACCAAGTAGACTAACTAAAGTATTGCACTTTAATCTGCATAATCTCTCACCTAAAGTCAAAATGGGCTGGGACCTAAATTGTACGTGTGCAAGATTGACAGTTTACTTACAAAAGACTAGTGGTTTCTTTTCAAATGCAAATTGTAACTTTTCTGTTTCACCATTAAAAACTATTTGCTACCATATTACTGATTTTTTAGATGTAACATTTAACATCTGTACTATTGTGTATAATAATGATAGCAATAAAAAAAAAACAGTAAAGCAAAGTGAAACTGATTGATTTGTTTTTGTCTTAAGAAATCAGATATGCAAATGTGGCTCATTTTACGGCTTCTGAAGAGAAGTCTAAAAAAAAAGTGCATAGATATAATGACAAACTTCTGTGTTACAGCCTCATGGAGCATCACCAAGTCAGCCACGGGCACCAACAGGTACACAAATTGTGGCCATACAACAACCTCATGCCGGTGGACAGCAGCAAACCGTGTTACGACAACATCATCCAAGTACAACGTTATCATCTACTGCTGGGCAGCCTGGACAAATACAAACTGTTGTACGGTCATCTACCCCAGGGCAGGTACCCATTCAACCAGCCACCTCAGGTATATACCAAAATAAAATTGATGGAATAAGTGCATTAGATACCCATTCATCCATCCAGTTTGGGGAAATGTCTTAATAACATTTGATTACTGAAGTAAAAGGCTGTTCATCTAGCCTTCATCCATCTGTCTCGTGTAGATTTATAAATAATCCCTCGGACTTGAAATGACCATTCAACTCTGCATCAGATACATGTACTTAGATTTTAAAATAACATTTGATGACTATAGTGAAAGGCTATTTTACAGGTACCCAATCAGATATCCACCTCGGGTAGATGTCTAAATAACATTTAATGACTATAGTGAAAGGCTATTTTACAGGTACCCAATCAGATATCCACCTCGGGTAGATGTCTAAATAACATTTGATGACTAGTGAAAGGCTATTTTACAGGTACCCAATCAGATATCCACCTCGGTTAGATGTCTAAATAATATTTAATGACTATAGTGAAAGGCTATTTTACAGGTACCCAATCAGATATCCACCTCGGGTAGATGTCTAAGTAACATTTGATGACTATAGTGAAAGGCTATTTTAAAGGTACCCATTTAATTATCCACCTCAGGTAGATGTCTAAATAACATTTGATAACTATAGTGAAAGGCTATTTTACAGGTACCCAATCAGATATCCACCTCAGGTAGATGTCTAAATAACATTTGATGACTATAGTGAAAGGCTATTTTACAGGTGCCCTTTCAGCTATCCACCTCGGGTAGATGTCTAAATAACATTTAATGACTATAGTGAAAGGCAATTCTGCAACAGGTACCTATTCACCTGTCCATCACAGGTAGATCACTGGATGTCTGAATACATGTCCTGTGGCCTGGGCGCTTCATTCAAAACTGTTCAAAGCCAGCAGAATATCTTCAGTGGAAATTCTCGCAATAATTTTGAGCTCATAGATGTTGATAATGGAGTGAGAAATGGATAGCAAATGGGAAGTCAAGTTATTTCAGCATCACATAATATCGGAACCGATTAATTTTTTTCACTTGTACAAATAACGTATAACCTGGTGCCGAATTTACCTGATACCGGCACGGCCCATATCATGCAGAACTTCGGCCTACCTGACCCCAACTACTTTCTAGGCTATTCCTCGGCAGTTGGAAATTTCTTCACTAACACTTGAGGAAAATCGTTCAAAATCTTGTCATTGTTGAGAAGATAATTTCTCCCCCAACTTTTTCATCTTTTATCAAGTTTTATACCCAAATCGACAAATGTGAGTAAATAAAATATTTCTAAAAAAAATTTGACTTTTTGAGTCATTTTAGTTGCCTGGAAATGACAAGAATGCAGGATTTTGCACCATTTTATCCAGAGCTTCAGGGGGTGGGGTTATGTGCCCAGACTCCTGGCCTTAAGCTTTTGCAACCTATGTTTTCCTACTTTTTTTCTTATACCCAAAAATTATGTCTGGTTGAAATAAAACATGAAAATCAAGAGGGGAATAAATTTTGATTAATTTAACTTTTTGTTTAACAGTTTGTGCTGAATTCTCCGGTTTGTTGTTTACTGAATGTAAACAACATAGTGATCACAATTGGGAAATGTTTGCTCAAAATTGGGGGGGGGGAAGCAGATTTTACAATAGGTTTTACATTTTATGTTACATTTACAGGTTCCACATTTTGATAATATTGTTGCTTATTTTCACTCTTTTTGATAAAATTATGGCAATTTTTTGACTTCACTTTGCTGTTCTTCAGCATGGCTTTGTGCCTTCCCCGGTGGGGGGTGGGGGGGATTAATGGCGGCCAACCTATTTCAGATATTTTTGTAATTACACAAAATCATCACTGGTATATGTATAAATTAAAAAAAATTTGCAAGCCCTTGCAATTTGTTTTAGATTAGGAGTCAAGTTATGTAACATAGCCCGCAAAAAGATATAGCTGATCTTTGCATGTAGATAGAAATCAGCAAGGAGAAAGACTTGATACAATGCTTTTCATGAAAATAGCTGACAGAATTTGTTGGCTTTGGACTTTTAATGAAAGGCAATTTAGCCTCACATATGGTGTTTTAATGGTTTAATAAATAAAAATTGGTCATTAAACAGAATATAGGTAGCTAGAATAAGATTTCAAATTAAAATGTTGGATATGTTAATTAATTATACTATATACCCTTTCATAAATCTTGCGATTTCATTGGTCAATATTCATTGAGTATTTTCAACTGACAAGATATCCCAAGGGTGATTTTGTTTAGCAGAGTAAAATTCAAAAAAATATCACATGTGAAGAAATTAATGCGCATAAAGTTAGATGTCTTCAAGACAAGTGAAAAGGAACCCCTCCGTTGAGTTTACCTGAACATTTATATGCTGACTGAAATTTGCATGATCAAATGAAAATTACATTGTTGCAAATGTAATAATGGTTTTAATCATTTAACAAAACAATATGTTCTTGAATATGGTGAATCAGCATAATATAATGAAAATAACATTTCTGAGAGTGTTGTAGTGGCAATTGTCAACCATTGACAGTAGTTGACAGTGTATTTTCTTGGCGTGACACACCACCACTCTCTCAGAAATGTTAAGTATAACTGTAGAGTGGTTGATTTTTTTAAAGTAAGATTATGACAATGATAGACTTTAAGGAAACTAACTTTTTCTCTTCTGTCTTACAGGGCAACAGCAGGGACAGAGTCATCAACAGCCATTAGACAATGTCAGAAAATGTAAAAATTTCTTGTCAACTTTGATTAAGTTGGCTTCAAGTCAACCATTTCAGACTGTCAAGAACGTCCGCGAGTTAATTCAAGGCCTCATAGTAAGTTTGGCAGAAAGTCGGTGTAGAAACAGTTAGATTGATGTGTTTGTGCTCGCATAGATTTTTATTTCATATCATTTTTCTGTCACCAGAGCCATTTAGGTGACTTACTGCAATCAGGTTAGATTCGCATAACCAGGTAATACCAAGGACTTTTAGAATTGGCAGTGACTTCCCTCACCAAAAGGTTTGCATACGAAGTGAAAATCACAAATCTTTCAAATGAGACCTAAAATTGGTAGACATTGCAGTTAAAAGAACCCTTACTGCATTAGGGTCAGTCCATGGGGCAAGTCAAAATGTTTGGCACTTCACTTTGTCAGTATAAGTGGAATATTATTGGCAGTTGTTAAACAACAATACAACAACAATAACAAAAGAGTTATTGTATACAATCCTAGAAACATTCATCCTGTAACCAACATTGCAAGTCTGGATTATCTTCAAATATGTAATCCCTGATTTTTTTTTCTGTTCATTGAGTGTTATTATGTTTCTTGCATATTCAAGTTTCAGTGTGTCCAGAGTACTTTTTAATGTCATGAAACCTGATTGTGATAAATTCACCTAAACTGGTATGTATTTTGATTTTGCCGTCTTCATGAATTTGCACTCTTTGTATTATAGGATGGGAGAGTTGAACCTCAAACGTTTACTGAAAAATTACAGATAGAATTAAAATCATCACCTCAACCTTACCTAGTGCCATTTCTCAAGGTAATAAAACAGATATATTGTTATAATTCAGGTTCCCAGATTACAAAACAATCATAACAGCTAATTTGATTGGTTAGACATGTTATTTGTGGTATTTCTACATTCACAGCAAAATATTGATCCATTTCACTGTTATCAGTAAATATTGATCTGTTTGATGTAGTTCCTCTATAAAAATTTTGTTTGTGTTTTTTTTTCTTCATTACATGATAGAGTAATGACTCTGGACAACTAACTAAAGTTTTAAGGATTGAATCAGATGATTTTTATGTTGATTAAGTTGTCACATGCTAAAAAACAGAAAACTTATGCATGATTGCATTTTAACATTGGCAAATATTCAAAAATGAAATGGATTTTTTGTTTTGTTTAAAGATATGTAAATAAAAATCTGAGATGAATTAATTGTAAGCGTTAGTTAGAAAAAGATTTAATTTGTATTTTTGATTTCAGAAAAGTCTACCATCATTACGCCAATCATTGATACAGAACAAAATGACAATAGATGGTGTGAAAGCACCGCCATCCGAAGTATTACAGCAACACTCCAACGTAACCGTGGCCACCTTAGTCCAGTCGCAAAGTCAGCATCCGTCCATTCATCATCCAGCTACTATCCGAACTCCTCAGGTATATCTGAAATTAAAAGATTTTATGTACAGTGGAATCTCAATATGTTGGAATCGGATGAGTCAAAATTCCGGTTATGTCATAGTCGAACAGCTGGTTCCAGTTACTTTACTATATATTTATACTACTTTTTATCTCGAAATTTCGCTTATCTCAAAGTATTTTTCTGTTCCGAAGTATCAAAATCTTGAAGTTACTATCTGCGATTTAAGGTTTACATTTTGTACGCAAAAATCATTCTTAAAATTACTTGTTAACCTGCAAAACATGGGACAATCAAGTTCTGTTAACGAGCCATGGTGAAGGTGTAATTAATAATAATATTGCTTAAATCCAATTTGAATTGAGCAATACCTTGAGTAGGTCTGTTCGGTGACCAATAGGAATAGAAAATATGTGAATCAAAAACTTTTGTTATCTCAAATTTCGAATATCTCGAAGTAAACAGGGCGGTCCCGTGAATTTTGAGATAGCGAGATTCCACTATAAATATCTAAAGCAAAAATCTAGTAAGTTTGAAAAATAGCTTTTAAGATAATGCAAGTAATGTAATGGTTGATATATCTTTATCATCTACAAATGTTATTACTTATATATAAATATTATTGACATAGTTTAAATTTGAAAAGCAAAGTTTTCAATGTTTGGTGTATTCTGGCTTTAATTTTGATACATTATGAACAAGATTGTTGATATTCCTTTCCTTTTCTCTATATTTAACAAAAGCATTCTTGAATGCTTAAAATAGCAACAATTCACTACCTCTTTTTCTTTGGACATTCACTTTGTCTTTAGTTAACCAGATCTCTCTCTCTTTTATCTTCCAATACAGCCACTAGTACCAGGGACAAAAGTGGGTCCGGTGCCAGTACAACCCAATGGAAAACCACTGCCAGGCAGTTTACCAAATGCACGTCAACCAGTTGGTATCCCAAAGACGGTGGTGACTCTCGGTGCCAAAGGGCATCCACATGTGCAGGGCTTTCCAACAACACTTAATACAATACAAGCACAAGCTTCTTCTAGAAGTTCTACACCTCATAAAGAAAAAACCAAATTTGAATCTTTAAAGTAAGTATTGAGATTTTTCAGTGTAATGTTTAAAATTAATATGAACAGATATTTTTTCTTTCCCATTGCTTTTTCCGGGCAGAAAAATTGTATTGTTAGTCCCATTACCAGTGACGGGAGCAGAGGTGCTATAAGTTTCAATTGTCTCCATCGATCTTTTTAAGATTTTGGTTAAATACCACTCATCATTAATTTTATAATGGTTTCACAGTTAGGGGACATTATTTATTTATTAAAACTTGCAGATTTCTTGCTTCAGTATTAAAGTAAGGATTTATCTTTATTTTTACAAAGGTTCATACAGATTTACATGGAGGCCATCATAATGTTATCTACAGTTATGTTATTACTCAGTCTTACCAATGACAGTGTTAAAGGCCTGTACAGTGTTTGTTTGATTTGATATTTTGACTGCAGTCAGATACATAAATACGATACATATACAATGTATCAAACTAATGTTTACATATAAATGTGAAATCAATTGTAATTTGACACATGTATTTCTTTTATACATGTCTACACATACACGTATATGCATAAATATTTATACAAATACATACATATACACATATGCATATATACACATGCATTCACACACATACATATACATACACATACATACATACATACATATATACACACATATGCACACATACATATATACACATACATATATACATATTCGTATTAACTAGGTGGATTTAATTTTTTTTATCAAAAGATATAGAAAAAATGTTAATATACAAGTAGCAATTCTTCATTCAAAATATAAATGTTTTGTTTATAACAAGAAAGTATGATATGCATATTTTTGGCTATATATTTATACATGTACAGTGTGTAGACATTCACATACACATATGCCTACTTGCATCTATACACTTATTTTCACTTATATGCTCACACAGCTGCATAAACACCTGCATACATGTATTCATAAATACATGAACATGCATATGCATACACATTCTTGCATATAGATGCCCACACATGCACACATATACATATCTACATACATATACTCACATACACACTGGTGTAAATGCATCATAATGAATTTAATACTCTACATTAGGTAATACATTACAAATTTATATAGCCAAAGCCATTTTTGCATGGGAACACGCACAAACATCCTTTTAAATATTATTTTAAATAGGTCTCTTAAAAATCATTACATTGTATCAATTTACTAAATGGACCCCATTTACTTCTGAAACTATTTAAATTCAAGTTTTTTTTTGCTGTATAAAAGTAGATTCTTAGTATCAGACAAATAATGCTTGAAACGGCTTTCATATAATTAATTAAAACTTACATTTATATTCACACTTTTTTCAGAGATGATGACGACATTAATGATGTGGCAACAATGGGCGGGGTCAATCTCTCAGAAGAGAGCAAAAACATATTGGCCAGTAATGCTGATTTTATAGGAACTCAGATAAGGTCGTGTAAAGATGAATCATTTTTATTTCACGGTCCATTACTCAGTCGGATGAGTGTTATAGGTAAGGCTTTGATTTTTATGGCCAGTTGTTCAGTCAACTGCAAAGTATATCAATATTCAATTCTTTTTTTTTTCCCCATCTTCACAAGTGTCCCTGCATTCTTAATTGCGAATGTACTAGTTATTTTGCTGGTGAAAACAGCCTTTACCGACTGTTAATTCCCCCTAACAAAATCACTGGTACATGTATTACAGCTCTAGTTCAGTAATATAACAGCAATATTGCAATTTTTCTGCAATGCGATGTTGAAATATTTTACTTACAGGAAGAGACTAGTGGTTGTTTTAAACCAGGCAGTATTTTACTTACAGGAAGAGACTAGTGGTTGTTTTAAACCAGGCAGTTTACACCTATGACTTTTCTGTCACGTACTCCTTAGAAAGCAATAAGTCTTAAATCTCCATGTTGATGCCATATTATAAATACCACATTCGATCCATTCAGTAAGCATCCATGTCAGTATACATGCCCCTACCCTTTTTTACATATGATGGAGAATCTTTTCTAGCTAGTTGACAATGAGATGTGGACCTGAAAATCGTAAGTAATGGTTATTTTTGGCCCCTTGCAACAGCATTATCTTGATGTCCTCGGTAATAACAACAACAACTTTACCACTGTGCCTTATAAAAAATTACCTACAATCAAACCTCGTTATCTTGAAGTTGTCGGGACCAAGCAAAAAGTTCGAGATAAACAGGTCCTCGAGTTAAAAGATCTGTCATTAAATACAATCCTGATTCCTCTCGTGTACATTTCAGTAATTGCCAGAATACTTGTAGACCTAAATGAATATCGTTTGTCTCTTATCTTATCGTCAGTATATGTGCAAACTGACAGCCACACAAACCGTGTTTTGTCAAACAATAAAGGAAAAGAAAAATGCAAAAGCAAAGTAAATAAAACTGAATTAATTATATTTGAGAATTTATTTTTTATTTCGCAAATGTATTGGCAAATAAACATCACTCACATTTTAATAGGAACATCCCATGCTGCTTTCTAGATCACTGAAGTGACACTATCATTATACATTTAAGAAAGGAAAGTGTAAAAACGAATTATAGAAAGTAACAGTAACCATATAAATTTAAGATCAGAGAGCAAAAAATAACGGGATTTTTGTGAAGATTTTTATTTCTTGTATGTACTAAAAAAACGATACAAGAAACATTTGTTCAGCACTAGTCATATAATCACAATGATTAAATGACGATGTACAAAAAATTAACTTCGACATAACTGGTCAATTTCACATTGAAACTAAACATCGGGACCATGTTTTAACATCGACATTAGCGGTTTTTCGACTTTTCCGATCTCGAGTTATCAGGTCTTTTTATAGTACAATTTAGAAGGAAAATTGCTGGGAACGGCATTTGATCTCGAGATAACCGGGTAAATCGAGATTACCGATCTCGACATAATGAGGTTTGACTGTTTTTCACATCAATTTGACTGTTAATTGGTCCAATTAAGTGCACACCCCTTTTTACTGACTTTTGTAGCGCCCTGGGCACTTAATGGGTTGAATATAGTAAGTTGTAATTTTGGTCACCTGTAACTGATGCTTTCCTGATATCAAACACAATAAACTTGACAACTATTTAAGTCCTCTAAGTCACTCAGTGGATCTATTAAGATTCCCCATCTCTCATTTGATAGCTGTTCTACAAAATTTTATTGCAGCAAAGAAACATGGCATTGATGATGTTTCATCAGAGGTGGTCAACCTTGTGTCTCATGCAACTCAAGAACGATTACGAGATGTAGTAGAAAAACTAGCAAATATAGCAGAACATAGAACAGAGATTTATAAGGTGAGATTTTAGCACCATGTCGTTGCTTTCAGGCAATGAAACTTGGTTCCTTGGTTGTCATATAGGGAAATAATGATAAAAAAGAGTTTGTAGACATTGTTTTGAAATTCCCCTGGATTGCTATACAGATGGGGCATTGACAAAAGAGGGGAATACCAAATTGATATTGCATGTTTCCTTGAATTCTCATTTTCCTGGAGATATGAATATGGGCTTTTGAGACACATTTGACTCCAATTAACCCCACACATAATTATGTTGTACGGTATATAAAATTGCAATCATTTAGGGAAGAAAAGTTCTAGGCTTGAGGAATCAAATGCTTTCTCAGTCAAATGTAAGAATTAAATATAGCTTTTAATGGCTCATTTGGAACCAGTCTTTAGTGACCACCTGTCTTTTGAGACCACATTCTGAGCACCACTTAAATAATTCTCAATATTAAACCTCTTTCAAAAGACCACCTGTCTTCACAGAAATTGCAAATTAAGTGGTCTCTTAAGACTGGTTCTGCTGTACTTAAATATGAAAGCGACGGGTTTTTTCAATGAGACATTGCTCATGTTATGATTAATGGAATCTTAAGTGGGTGTGATGAGTGGAGAAGGAAATATTATCTAGAATGGTAAGACTCTGATTGTCCAATCCGAGGAAATGTCCCAAGGAATGGGATTTCCCTTTCCACTCAACAAACCCATGTCAAAACATTTTACTCCTGCATCAAATACATGTTTATATATGCAAATAAAGTCTGACTTCACTTTCTCATTCTCATTACATGAAGCCCTGCATCATGAAAATATATTGTCACGTCAGTACTCTTGGGATTGACAAAGAAATCTTTCCATGTCAAATGGAAGGATAAATCTGTGAACCATGAGAGATTAGTTTCTGAAACTAAACTTAGATCTGGTGGCACCTCATCTGAGTGAACATGGTTTTAACATGGTTTTAACATGAGAAGCTTATCTCTTCAAAGTTATTGGGGGGGGGGGTGTATTTTAGCACTCTTTTTGTGTCGTAGAAATTTAAGAAGATTGGCTGAGGTCAGATTTACCTGTTTGTGTTGCTCATATACCAACTAAACATATATGTCTTTAAAAAACTGTGCTTGAGATGCAGGATCCGTCCTACATATTTGGCAAATAAAATGTCCCTGTGTTTTTACCTTGTTCTTTTTCATTGCTGTTGTAAAGTAAATTGTTTGAGGTCAGGTTAATTTGGGATAAGATGTAAAGTATGCAGTAGTGAGCATTGTAATCTTTGATTACTTTGTTTATCAATGTTTTTGTATTGTAAATCCTGATACATTTTTTTTTCAACTTAGGATTTTTATTTCCATGGACAACATTATGTGTACCTTACTAGTAAGACTAATGTACATTCTTGTAAAGATAAAATGTAATGGTTTTTCTCTTGTTATTGTAGCTGAATGATAAATTTGAATGTACAGAAGATTCAAAGTCCCAGTTAAAGTTTTTAGAAGAATTAGACAAATTAGAAAAGAAGAGACATGAAGAACAGGAATGGGAGAAAATCATGAAGGCAGCAAAGGTCAGACAAATTTCTAGTGTTTCTTCCTTTTGCAGAGGTCAAAGAGTCATCTCATGCCCATACCTATTTCATTCTAACTAGGCAAGGAGGTCTGCAAAGGCTGTGGCTTTGGTGGTTCACACATATGCAGATCTTTGATGTTACTGTCTTTAAAGGTTATATACTCAAAGATCTCATCCTGCAGAGCTACTGGTCTCTCTATTGATATTCATGCCAGGGTTATGAAGTAATGGGTAGCAAGTAGAAAATTTTTTACCAGAAGTTTTGTTTTGCTACCAGTTTGTAGATCGGGTAGCTAAAATCTGCTACCATGCTTTGAGAGTCAATTTAGATTAAATATCTGCATTGCACATGGTATATAATAGCTTTTGATTGTTAATAAGTAATACAGTAAAATTAAATGAATGCAGATGAGGCAAGTCCTTTGGACTTCGAGTTTTCTAAATGACAAGTCCGAACCTGAATTAGTCAAGTCCCGGACTTGGGACTTGGGGAAGTTTGAACCCCTGGAAGGCCCTTGAAATTTAATATAAGCGAGATTTACTGTATATCAGTCATTAACCTTGCTGTTACTCAAGGTCAGTGGTATTAACCTTGCTGTTACTCAAGGTCAGTGGTATTAACCTTACTGTTACTCAAGGTCAGTGGTATTAACCTTGCTGTTACTCAAGGTCAGTGGTATTAACCTTGCTGTTACTCAAGGTCAGTGGTATTAACCTTGCTCTTACTCAAGGTCAGTTGTATTAACCTTGCTCTTACTCAAGGTCAGTGGTATTAACCTTGCTCTTACTCAAGGTCAGTGGTATTAACCTTGCTCTTACTCAAGGTCAGTGGTTTGCTACTAACATTTACATCTGGTAGCAAAAGTTTGCCATTGGTTTTAAAAGTTAATATGTAACAGAAATCACCATATGAATAGATATTTCCACAAAAATATAAAGAAACAATTGACGTGTTAGTAATAAATGAACCTAGTTATGTGAATGTATTTAAAACTTTTTTTTCCATTTTGAAGAGTCGTTCAAAGACTGAAGATCCAGAGCAGCAAAAAATTAAGCAGAAAGCCAAAGAGGTAAATATTACTGACTTTGAAGGTTTATGTGGAATGTACTATATGTTTGTTATTTATTGTTTAACGCCATATTTAACGATATATAGGTCAGGTCATGGATAACATACATTAATTCTCATTTAAAGGTATATATTTTTCACCCAAGATTTTTTTTTTATGATTTACACCAACCAACCCTCACTTAATCAAATGTTGATTTATAAAAGGACTTAAGTTGTTAAGTTATCTCCCTTGAAATACTGTCATTGACTCTGGATGACTGAAGGATAAGGATAGCATCTTCCTGATGTGACTGTAAGTGTGTGTGTAGTACTAAGCAAGGGTGTTCCTCAAAAACCAAAAACGAAGAGGAGGGGCACTTAAATTATGATTTTTTTTCACACACATGGATTCGATAAATGGAAATGGGTCTGTCTAAACAGAAAACTACAAACAGGTTAAGATTTTTCTGTTAATACTATCAAGGGGGCAAGGTAGGTAAGGCAGATCAAAATTTGGACAGGGCAAGCTCAAATCAGTGAAGGATGGTGCTCCTTCTAAACTCGCTGACAATGGATTTGTGGAAATGCAGATTAAGATGATCTTACTCTTACAATTATAGTTACAACAAGCTGAAATAGAGAGAATGAGGCAAGAAGAGGCAAATCAGACAGCCCTGGCAGCTATAGGACCTCGCAAAAAGCGTAAAACAGACTTTGGAGAGATCAACACAGTGAGTAATTATTATTCAATATTTTTCTCTAGATCTGGAATTAGTAAACTTTTGTCCGGATTATAACTTATTTCAAAATTTGTTCATGGCAGGAAAAGTAAAGTAAGAAAGGTTTAACACATGTATAAAAGGAAATTGATTTATTAAATGGATTTCAACCTCGGTTGTATGTCACATGTGGATTATAACTGATTACAAAGTTCAAGTGTACTCACATAGTGCAAGTGTACTGGTGTAGTAAAAGTAGACTGGCATTGTACAAGTGTACTCACATAGTACAAGAGTACTCACATAGTTCAAGTGTACTCACATAGAGCAGTAAACTGGAAAACTTTTTTACAAAAATCCGCTTACCGGTAGTTTCCAGCTGGGTTTAAATGTGTGCTGACCAGAAGTCAGAGATGCTCTAACCACGCGGCCATGATAGTAATAGAGTACTTACTAGTAATTCCTCAGAGATTGGCTTTGTACATGGGTACTTTAAAAGTTTTTATAGTCATGTGTATAAATATTTGCTGGTCTTAAACTGCAACTTGTAATTGAAATGCCACCTCAGTTTTGTTACAAAGCAATTTATTTCCTATTATTTTATTTCAGCCTGGGTCAGGAGGAATGAATCTTTCAAATGGTGTCAGTTCATCGTCATCTCGATCAGTAAGTACTGTGTTCAAGGTCAAGGTTACCTTAGTCTCTCAGATGGCCAGTTGTGATCCATTTTTAGCCTGTCTTCATGTTGGCGTATGTTGCTCATACACTTTTGATCATCCTAAACTTCTACTTTAAAAACTAACTTTGTGTCATTGATTTTGTAGATAGTTGTAGGTAGTCGGAGAGGGTAATTACAGTCTGCTGGTAGAATTCATGTGACTGCCATTTCGACCTTATGTTTAACATTTGATGAATGATAAATTTTATTATGATACATTTAAACCTGCCTTGAAAAACCACTCTTGTGAGAAGCCACCTATCTCACCACAGGAGAAGGCACATTCTGGAAACCACTTGATTAAATGATCCTTTACATTAAACCTCTTTTATGGGACCACCTGTCTTCAGAGACCACATTTGAATGGCTGGTGGATGTGGTCTTTCAAGATAGGTTCCACTGTATAAAGAAAGCAATAATGATATGTAATCAAATTCAGTCTCAACCTATTTATTATTCCCTTGGCGACGAGTCGCCAAGGGGATATAAGGATCTGCCTGTACGTATGTACTACATTTGTCCGGAGCATAACTCTCAAACCATGCATGATAATTTCATCAAACTTCATATATGTCAAGAGCACATCGAGGCGGAGTGCATTGTCAAGAACTGTAACTCTTGCTACCGTTTTCACAGTTATTCCCCTTTGTAAAAAAATTAAATTTTTCCCTTGTCCAGAGCAAAACCCTCAAACCATGCATGATAATTTCATCAAACTTCATACTTGTCAAAACCACAAAACCTGTTGAGTATCAGTTTGGTGTTAAAGTCACATTCCGGGGACGTTATTGTAATTTCCTGGATGTTATTGTAATTTTTGACATTTTCATTAAAAAACCACTCCTAACTGACGAAAATGAAAAAAAAAAAATTAAAAATTTGATGAATTAATGGAGTTACTAGGGAGATTCCATAGGAATTCTTAAATTTACCTTGGTGATATAAAGGGTATGCTCGATTCACCGCGAGATTACTGTTCCGGCACAGTCTCAGAACAGGTTACAATCAAATGCACCAGGGCAGGAAGAAGTTATTTCAAAGATGTGTATAAAATTTACATAATTCATTTAAGTTTATGGCTAAATTGCATGCCCAGGACAGTGTTCCAGAGCATTTGATTGGTGTTCCACTTTTCTGGATTGTCCTGGACATTGAAACAAACACGCTCAGTAGATCGTCACCACGTAACTGGCAACACCTTACCATTTTTAAATAGATCAATGTATTAGACGTTTTTCATGATTAATTAACTAAATAGTTGGAATAGGACTTTGAAAATGCAACAAAAGTTCATACCAATACACATTAAGAGAGTACAGAAAAGTTTATTTATGAATATTACTCCCCGGAATGTGGCTTTAATAAACAGATCACATTCCACTTGTGTTAGCCTGTTCAATTCATAATTCACGTTCATCATCACGATTCTGTCACAAGGGGATTAGTATCGTCTGCAATGCCTTGTTTTCATTCATTACACAGTTTTTTTGTACTTCTTTCAGACAATCTCTCGTCCGAGGATCAAGCGAGTGACTCTAAGAGATGTCTTATTTTTCATGGAACAAGAGCGAACTTTAACCAAGTCCATGTTACTGTATAAAACATTCCTGAAGTGACAAGCATTTTGGTTTTGTATGCTGTATCTGCTATATCGTGTACTGGTCATTTCCATGGCAACAAACTGACACCAAATTGAGTGATAATGTACAGTACACCATGAGAGTCAATCACGAGCGACAGTTGTACGACACTCGCACACAGTTAAGAGTTGTTGTTGCACCCAACACTGGGCTTGGGCTCAGTTTGACAGATTTTCATGATGAAAAGTATAATGAATTGCCCTACTGAATCAACAGAGGACAAGCATAAATTAATTGCTCAAAACTGGATGTTGTAGTGTGGATGTCATAGTGTTACCATGGTAACAGTAATTTGTTGCATGGACATTGGTAGGGAAAATAGCAAATATCCTCAGGAAAAGCCAACCAAATTGTTCACAAAGCAATAAATTGGCGTGTGGACTACACTGAAGTTGATTGAAGATACCATATCAGGTGTGTATGCAAACTGATGAAGTAAAGGAAATGTTTCTTCAGAAATATTTGTATAGCTTATGTGGGCAGGAAGTGTTTGTGATTCACAGTGTGGATTTTTAATAATTTTGTCGAAATCAGAATCATGTTGAAAGCCGTTTGATCTCACTGGCAGCCAGTTAAAGAATGCAGGTTTTCCTGGCAAGACTTAGTGCTTAAAACGGATATCGGAGGTGTTCCAGTGGACACACTTCTAAGGTCTCTCTGTGAGGTGACGTGTCGTTGTTGATCGGAGCAAAGACTAAAATGATCAGGAATGGTTGCTAAGTGACAAATTTAATCATAATAAAGAATTGTTTATATCATTTTGCCATCATCAAAATGAATCATGTGTTTATAGTTTTCTTCTTATTTTTTTATGTCAAATCATTATTTCATCAACAATTCAGATTCAGTAACTAGGTCCTGTGAAAGCTATGATGCCAAATCTGAGTATTATCTATCTGATCACTGCTGCAAAATTCTTTCTACTGTGCTGATGCATGTGAATTTCTAAGGATAGTGTTCAATGGTGTTAGAAAAGATATAGGCAATTCAGAGAACTGCCTATACTTGAGGTATATTGCATAAGTTTCTTATATTAACATATGATGTTTAGTATGAATTGAAAAAATGTTAACCCTTTCACCCCTGGATATCTGAGTGGTATGCTCTTTTCTATTGTTTAAGACAAGTCTATTATGGTCTGTAGGGTTGAAAGGGTTAAGCGAGAGCGTGTGCTCTAAATGTATCGTTGATGACATAAATGTCTTTGTACTGCCAACCAAACATGTTCGTACAGGGTGTTTAAAAAAAAACATGTCCTGAATTTACACTTCAATAAAATATGTTACAGGCCACATATCAAACTTAAGGATATATCATATTAAAGATTGTTTCATAACAATTTTGTTGGTATATAACTTAATGCATACACATTAAATATTATTTAAGTGAGCCACATCTTAACTATTAACATTTTGGAAATTTACCAATTACCAAAATTTTATCATTTTTCATTACATATTCCAAATGTCCACTGTTTCATTTTCCACTAACTTTACCCTGTCCAGGAAGTTTCGGGTCACATTTTCATATGAATCCCATAGAATCCTTTCGATTTTATCGTTATTGCCTGTTTTATGTCATCAAGATAATTTGGGTATACTCAAAATAAGATTTAACAACATCAAAATGAAGGTTCTTATTCAAATTCTTGTCATCCATATTGGTAGTAAAACTAAATAATGCGAGTTTATGATGACGTTATAAAATAATTTTTGACCTAAGGCTTTGGATTTAATTAATCATAAATCGCCAATTAAATTATCTTTCAATTGAATTTTCAATTTTTTAATTATCATGTGTCTGTGCAGTTATGGACAATTGAAGTTAGGACATGTTTTTGAAACACCTTGTAGTTTACATTAGGAAGGTCAGTGTTCTTTTTCTGGGTACACTGTGACTGCATTCTATTCTCCACAAAGTATCACTAAAAATAATTGTACATGTAGCACGAAATACCATTAAAGTTGATATGGGAGTATTCAGTTTCGTCAGATGAACATTCATGTTGCTGTTTCAGGCAAGTCAAGATAATTAGGAGTGAGATCGTTTTAAAGTTATACTTTTTTTTTGGCTATAAATATCAAAACTCATACGATAAGAACTATTTTCCTTCCCATATTGCCATTCTATTTTTCAAACCATGCTTCTTTCACTTATATCATGGTATAATAAAGTGTCTTAAGGTTTTGGTAGAGACATTTGAATTTGAAACATTAAATCTTTTTTACAGAACTTTTTAAAACACCAGAAGTATATTAAAATATGCCAAATAGATAAATGAACAGCCTTGTGTGAAAATTTGATGTCCTGGCTTCATATTATTTGAACATTAGGAAATAGCCCCCCCCCCCAAGAAAAATAAAATAATAATATACATTTGAACTCTACAGTATTCTGATTCTGGGAATCTAATTAAAAAACGATCTGTCATTGCATTTTTTTCTGATATGTCACGTAGAGGATCCAATAAAACCCACTATAGGGTCACATGTGAGTGACCTCCTAGATGTGTCATGTTCAACCAATGAAAATTCAGATTACACAATTTTGAAAGTTTATGGAATGGTAAAGGGATGGAAACATGGACAACACTGAAGACACAAAATCCGGAAGTAGAGAATTCCTTTCATAATCTTGAATGAGATCAAATCAGCAAAGATGCCATAAATAGATTTTACAGATTGACAAAATCTTCCTTCTAAAATGATTTCAATTTCTTTACTATTTGATAAACTTTCAATGTCTTGTAAGTCTTTTCATTGGTCTAACTGTACATACCTACCAGAGATTACTGGCATGTGACCCCACAGCAGGCCTTGTTAGATCCTCTGTGTGACCTCAGAATATGGGAGCAGAGAGAGATTGATTTTTAGTTAGATTGTGGTTTTTTTAGCACCTCACTTAAGGTGTGTTTGTTACATTCTGACTTGTTTAATTAAAGAATAGTGTAAAATGAATATGCTCACCTTTAAATCTTTGACAGTACCTATAAATCTGTCAGTTGTTGGAGGTAAAATATCATTTTTGATGTAAATCTATTTTGTTCAGTCAGATGTCATTGGGTCAGTAGGTTAAAGGTCAGTAAATAAACATTTTAATTTGCCACTTGGTATTCTTTTGTTGAAAATGTTTTGTTTGATCTCCCACTTGAGAATTAAAGAAAAAAAAATCAGGTGAGTGACTTAGCCCTTTGAGAACTGGTTTATCTATTATTTATTGCAATGGTGATTTGTGTATTCCTGTAATGCATTTCATGTACAGTTTGTTGTGGTACAAAGTCTTGATGGCATACATTTTTTTTAGAGATCCTCAGGGGCCGATAAATGTCATTATCATAGATTAAGAGATTAAGTAAAACCTTGAAACTGCCTTGTGTGTGGGTAGATTTAGTTTGTATATTGTGATTTTTGTCGGAGTTACAAATCTTTGTAGTAATCTATTTTTGAGTTTGTAATGTTTATAATATAGAATCGGACGAAATGTGTATAGTGCGAAAAAAATTTATGTCGCAGATCTGTAAATATTGTGTACACATAATTGAGCGTTGGGGGAAAAATGTGATATAAGATATCATTTTAATTTATTTGGAGAGCAATAGACGTGATATATATTATATATATGTATGTATGTTAACCAAGAAGTGCTTGAACATGCTATAAACATACAGTGAGATGGCTTCCTTTTGACAGCCCAACTTGGGGGAAAACTTGTGCATCTATGCACATACAAAAAATTTGAAATAATTTTACAAACTGAAACAGTATCAAATGAAATAACATATATCCATGATCTCTTTTCAAATACAAGGGAACTATTTTCTGTCGATTTATAAGTTGTTTTCTGTATTATGGTTACTAGATTAATGGATTTGTTTATGTATACATAGTATACTAAAAGGCTTGTCAAATATTTTTGTGATTGATAGTATCATGTAATGATTGTATGACGTTTTTTTTTACCTGCAAAACAGACATCAGCTGGAGCATTGTTAGAGCTTATTTATGCGTACCATCTCAGGATTTCAGTTTAAACAGAGAAAAAATAAAAAGTTTTGAAAATGTCATTGGAATTTAAAAGGTTACAGATATGTTATGAGGTGATATTTTGTATTTTAGTATTATAGATTATAAATGTGTATTTTCTCCTCAGAGTGTTCTTTACGATATTGCAAATATTACTCTTAGTGATGGAGTGAATGTTATTTTTGGAAGTCTTGTATACATATGGTAAATCATTGTTGAACCTAGTTTGGAATCAAACTGATGAGGAGAATAGGTCGACTACAAACTTGTAGAGAAACACATTTTTTTTCCTCTGCAGAGATTTGGAAATCAAAGACAAATTTTATCAACTTTGAATATTTTTCAGCTTTAGCAGTAAGTGATAAATAAATCAGGATAAAATTTTAGTTTTGTAGGTGGTGTGGAATTTCATATTTTTGCAAAAATTGCTTTTGGTTTAATTTTGAAATTCTAGTATTTTTTCATTATGGTTTCTGATATTTTCTGTCGTATGATTAGCTGATGTTTTCCACTGTATTTCTGTGTGTGTGTGTTGTTTGAATGTGTCATGGGTGCATGTGACATTACTTTTAAGTTTAGAAGAAAAATCAATAATACTTCATTTTTCAAACATTTAACCTTGGCTAGTAAACAGTAATTTTCCAAACAACATTGGCAAAGATTTTTAAGATGTCGTGACTTTTCACTTACATGGTCAGAATTGTCTAAACAGAAATTTCTGTTCCAAACCCTCATTGCTAAGGTTAATTGAAGATTTCATTACATTTCATAATTTATTCTAATTTTACAGAACATTGGAAGGAAATTAGTAGATCTCCTAGTATTTTTGTATAGTCAAGAACATTGTAAGTTGAATCAGTGTGTAGTTTTTGTTTTTCAGTCATTCATGTTTTCAGAAGACAGAAAAAAATATTAGTTTTATCTAGCCTTTTTGTTTTTGTATTTGTCAGTTACAATTAAATTGAAAAATTTTATTCCTTTCTGAAAAATTGAAAACTTTTCAAAATGTCATCTCATCATGTAAGTTTGGCTCTGTATTTATTGAAAATGAGCTCACAAGAGGTAGCAGTGTTGTGAAATGACTGTTTTAATGGCATGTGCACACAAAATGTATCGAATTTGTAGTTCTATTGGTATAGGAAATGAAAGGCCACCATTTTATTTGTTATTCTAGTTCAGAATCAACCTATGTATCACTGTATTGGTGTTAACACTGAAACCTACCTACAAAACTCAAGAAATGTTTTTTACCACAGGATGAATTTCTCCATTTTCAAAGTTTTGCTGCAATGTTAATTCTTTAATTTTTACCATATGTAGTCTTCAGAAGTACCATTTTGCTCCTTTTTTATGCCTTTCATTGTTCTCACCATCAATTAAATGAAATAATGGTAAATTTTTAGAAAGTGCATGGAGATCCTTTTTATTGTTTTCTGGTAATCTGATAATCACACTGTTTTTGTCTAACCAGATATATGCAGCTGAAGATACTTGTTCTGTCCCAGTCAATGTTTATCCTTGATGTAGAAAATAATTACACTGTTCCTGTCCACGCTGATATTTGCAGTGGACATTACCTACACTGAACCTTTTCACGCTGATTTGTATGCAGCTGATGACATGACTTGAAATGCATCACACCTTGTCAGTGAAGCACTTGAAGTGCTTATAAAGTGAATATGTCTGGTGTACACCAGAAGAGCCTTAGATATACTTAAATCATTTCTTTAAGTGTAGATGATTTCCTGAGGTACATGTAATATTAAAAGTGTGATTATGTGGTACTTTATTATTATTTTTTTTATCTTATGGTGTTTTATGCCACCCTCAACAATTTTTCAGAAGTGTGGTGACAGCCAGTTCTTACAATAATACAATGTAGCACTGGTCTTCTGCAAATAAACTCGGAAACTGCACATAATCAGCCTAGCTTCCAGTACAGTCATACTGGCCAGTGGTGAGAGTCAGTTTTGCTTCAAGTAGGGCCATACTGACCAGACGTGAGTGTCAGCTTAGCTTCGAGTAGGGCTTGATCCCATGCTGACCAGAGGTGAGAGTCAGTTTAGGTTCAAGTAGGGCTCAATCACATACTACCAGAGGTGAGAGTCAGTTTAAGTTCAAGTAGGACTCAATCACATACTACCAGAGGTGAGAGTCAGTTTAGGTTCAAGTAGGGCTCAATCACATACTACCAGAGGTGAGAGTCAGTTTAGGTTCAAGTAGGGCTCAATTACATACTACCAGAGGTGAGAGTCAGTTTAGGTTCAAGTAGGGCTCAATTACATACTACCAGAGGTGAGAGTCAGTTTAGGTTCAAGTAGGGCTCAATTACATACTACCAGAGGTGAGAGTCAGTTTAGGTTCAAGTAGGGCTCAATTACATACTACCAGAGGTGAGAGTCAGTTTAGGTTCAAGTAGGACTCAATTACATACTACCAGAGGTGAGAGTCAGTTTAAGTTCAAGTAGGACTCAATCACATACTACCAGAGGTGAGAGTCAGTTTAGGTTCAGGTAGGGCTTAATTACATGCTACCAGAGGTGAGAGTCAGTTTAGGTTCAAGTAGGGCTCAATTACATACTACCAGAGGTGAGAGTCAGTTTAAGTTCAAGTAGGACTCAATCACATACTACCAGAGGTGAGAGTCGGCTTAGCTTTAAGTAGGGGTTGATCCAAACTAACCAGTGCTGAATGTACACTTAGCTTCCAGTAGGGCTCGAACCAACTTGGTCATTGAGGCCCCAGTACTTAACTGACATTAAATGTGACAAAGGTAGTACTTATTAAAGGCAGATCACCACTTGCATTTCTATTGGCTTTAAATACACTGGACATCCCTAAGATGTTAATTTAGGTTTGCTAAAATGTAATTTAAGAGAACTTTAATATCTTGGTTACCATAGTTTAAAATACACAGGACAGTGCTATGTATAAAGACTCCTAATGATTTTATTTGCACTTGTGAGTCCAGAGTCGTTTAAAAAGAGTAAGATAATTCTATTCAGAAATAACGTTGGATATTTATGTTAGATATGTTTCAAGATTACTTTAACCTGTAAAATCCTCCATTTCAAATTTTCAGTCTGACTGCGCCAATAACCCTAGTCCTATGTATTATATAACAGCTTTTCTTTAGATGCATTCAAATCTTCATTTGTTGTTTTTACTCTATTTAATTTTTTTCTTCTGTCTTCTACAAAGCATGACATTTCAGATAAACATTCTCTATTAATCCTAAAGAAAATTTGGGTATCACTAGAACATTTTATGTTTGTTATTTTTGCATCAACCTTTTGTATTATGATTTCACTTTAAAATTCAGCTTTACGACTGACTTTCTTTTTGATGTAAAAAACCACTGATACATATATACAATGTACATGTAGGTAGTTCAGTTTATTATTGAGACATTAGTTTTTTCCTTATCAATTTCCAGGGCTACTTGTTCAGAAGTTTATGACATACTTTCAAAATGAGGCTATCAGGAAGACATTGTAACCAATTTGTGAAAATTATATTTGAACTTCAGGGTAAAGTCAGAGATAATATTATGAAGAAAACATTGGTACTGATGTGAGAAGATCATAATCTATAAGATCAAAGATAAGGCTACATTGCTTAAGATTGTTATAGATAATCTGTCTTTGTTAGAGATAAGATTATCAAGAACGTATTGGTACTGGTATATAGATATTAATTTCTGTGTACAAGATGAGACTAAAGATGAGGCTACGAAGGCTACTATGCTAAAGATATGTATAGATAATAGCTACTGTCTTGAGTGTTAAAGACAAAATGATCAGGAACACTTACTTATACTGTATATAATGTGCTATCTTTTATTCAGAGACAGCATCTGAGATGTTGTGTGTAAGATTAATACATTACGTGTTATATCAATTGTATCATTTTATTTTAAAATGAAGAGGAAATTATATGTATTTTGATGAAGTAGAATGTAATATGTCCAGATTCATTGTTTTATATATGTTTTGTAACTTGATAAATACATACACTTCAACCAAATCATTAAACTACTAAGAAACAATGACAAGTGCATGCATTTATTTATTTATATTAGTACCAGAATACTTCAAATCATATACTATTCACATTCTTAAAAGTCACTCAAGGATTTTTATTAAGGGGAGGTTACTGTTGGTGAACATATAGAACTTCATACTGTAAATCACTTCTATCTCCGAATGGATTAAATTTCACGTAAATTTACTTTAATTGAATTGTTCATAAATTCAGATATACAGCAAAAATAGAAATATTTGGGTTACGAAATTTTGTTGGGTATTCATGATTTGCAAACCTATTCACAGTATTGTTAGCAGAATTTGTTCTGGAAAAAAAGCGATAAATTCATTTTCATGATTTAAAAGTTACTTGAATTACACCTAAAACTAGTATGCCTCTTGAAATATAAATGCTTGAAACTCACAGAATTAAACCTCCTGTATCTTTAAAATCGCGAATTTGCAATTCATGAATATGTTTGAAACGGCGAGAATTTAATAAATATAATCGCCATGAAATATATGTGATTTACTATAAAATACAAAACACTTAAAACTAATGGTCTTCGGTGTTTGCAAATATTTGTTAAAGAAGTAGTTATACCTTATTGCTACGTATTGGACAAACGTATGATTGACTTATATGCCATGTTTGTGTCAACATATACTATGGTGATGTCGGCAGTTGCTACCCAGAGTATGTCGTTTTTAACCACTTTTGTGGGCCTGTAGTTAGAAAATTGTTTCCATAGTTACGTGTCTTTTCAGATACTGTCGACACAATGAGTTGGTTTGGACATTGTGCTAAAACGACAACTTTCATTTGGTTATAGACAGCTACACTTGTCAATGGAGGAATATTTTAATTGTTGGTCATATAACATAGCGAAATACGCAATGACACTTGACAATTCTCAATAGAATAAAAGAAGTTTTTTTAATTAGTTGAAAATTAGCTTGATTATAATAATGGACATTTGTGTTTCGATTATCCAATGGTACTTCATCATAGATTAAGAAATTTTGTATTAACATGAGCACAAGGAACATTGGCCATTTTAAGATAAACATGGTCACTTCATGGAGTAAGTTATTTCGCACTGATAGATTTAGGATTTGGCCTCGTATGTTACCACTTTCTCTTTGGAAAAATTGTTTAAATTCCGAGCTTTACTGATGAAGGCTAACTGGCAGAAACGATCCTCTTGAGCATAACTTTGGTATTATGTTTATAATATTAGGAAATCAGGACGCAGATTTTAGGATAAGATAATGTTAAACAATAAAAAGCCTAAGTTTACATTCCCTTACTTATAGATATAACTCTCTCTCTCTCTCTCTCTCTCTCTCTCTCTCTCTCTCTCTCTCTCTCTCTCTCTCTCGATTGGCACTTTAAACTGTACATCATTTGTTTAATTTTTAACTCTGGCCTATCGTAGCTATCATAAAACAAATAATGAGAAAGTCAATTGTTGATGATATATATTCATGTATTTATGATATTAGAGTATTCATGACAAAATCTGAATTATCATTTGAGAGTTAAGTGGCATTTCCAGTGTTTTCTTAATTTGTTGTATGTTGAGCATAAGCTTTTTTTTCACCATTACCTTTTATATTTGATAAGATCTTATCCAATGATTTGGCATTTTTCGCGTAATCTACTGTTGAACTAATTGACATGCAGGTTGAAGTTCCTTCTCTGTATATTACATGAACTGCTTTAAATCTTGCATTTTGTACTGAATATGAAAAGAACCAAAGATTTCACATAGCATTATCTTTTTTCGAATAGGTCATCTTGTGGCTGTCAAATTATTACAATGTAAGCTTAAGCTCTCTCTCTCTCTCTCTCTCTCTCTCTCTCTCTCTCTCTCTCTCTCTCTCTCTCTCTCTCTCTCTCTCTCTCTCTCTCTCTCTCTCTCTCTCTCTCTCTCTCTCTCTCTCTCTCTCACACACACACACACAAGTAATTAAATAAATGTATAGAAATAGAAATGCATGTTCCAATAAAACATACTCTTCATTTTATACAAAAAAGCATTATACGTTTATATGTATTGTGTTCTAACTAGGTCACTGGACATATTTCTACAAAGGGAGATAAATCTAAAGGTATTTGTAGCATCCAAACTTCGATTGAATTCTGTAATGACGTTTTGCTTTTAAGATAGAAGACTCGATATAACACTGCAGCATGTGGGGGTAATACCAGTATTTCAGTTCGAAATTAGTTCATAGTTATTAGGAAAAGAAATGACGTGTGTATCTAGTATACAATATGATTTTGTATATCTATTATGTCACTTAACAAATATGAAGCTGATTACTTCAGATTTCTCACCAAATATGATAGCCAGGGGCTGAGAAAAGGGTCGTTAGGACAATTTTGGTGGAACTTGTTATTTTTATGTTTTCAGAAACTTGAACATACATTGAACTTACAAATATATTAGAATTAGTGCAGGCAAGAGCAACTCGTTATTTTTGTCTGGCGTAAAAAATCTACAAACTAAATTACGTCGGATGAAATTCCTTGTTTCCTGGTATTTCTCTGGTTATGTCATAACGGGCCTTTTCTCAGACACTGGCTCAATTATAACATGGAATGAAATGGACTTGGTGGTGTTTTTGAAACAGTGACTTATATTGTAGCTCGTACTTCAAATCAAACTCAGACATTCTGTGTGTGTGTGTGTGCGCGCGCGCGTGTGTGTGTGTTATGTATGTGTAAGAGGGTACATTTATGTTTTATATCATATCAAACATTAAAAAAAATGTTTGACAAAAATTTATTTGTATATACATGTATCTTAGCAACCATAAGATAGACATTTAAATGATACTTGTTGCTAAGTTGGTTATCCTGCGTGTACTGTAACATACACTGGCTGTTACTTGTTATGTACTAACGTTATTTTGTCGTTTTCACTGTTTGTCAACTTCATCATTGTAATATATTACCATGGTTTCTATGTAGATATTGTGACAAAGCTTAATATAAGAAAAACTAGAACTGATACGTGTGAAAATTCTCAAAAATATCATTTTTATATTAGAATTATGTGATGTATACTTAGTTTGCCAAATTTCTGGGAGATATAAGATTAATACAACAAATAAAAACGTCAACATAATTTTGGTCTCCAGTATTGTTTATACGTTTTGTTCCCTCATGGATATACATCATACAAACATCTATGTATACTATACAGAGCATACATCACTCATTTCTTGTACAGCATAGCAACAGGAGTACGCATTTTATATTTTTCGAAATAATTTAAATAAAACCACATTTTTTTGTCAAGTCATCTTTTTATCAACTACATTACATTTTCTACAGTAAAGCATTTTATTATTATTTTTTTGTTTGAAGTTGCTTTATTTGTTTTATGAATTTCCGTTTTTCAGAATACATAATTTTGATGTCTTGTAAATTGTGATATAGAGAATTTATATTCAGTTTAAATTGCCGAATCTTGAAAACAGAAAATTTGACATAATGAGCAAATACGCTGTTCAGCTGTTAGATATTTTGAGTTTTATGATTTGAAGTACACCAAAGTGGATTTAGAAATTACTTTACTTCAATGCTTTCAAAAGTGGATTTTTATTAATTTTTTAGAGAAAAATAAAATTTACTCACTTTTGTCACCATGCTGTATATCTGATGTCTGACACCCTGGGGCTATCTTCATATATTAACGAGATGTGCATGAGCAACAATTTGTCCACCGAAAGTCTAACGGAATTAGTATTACAGATAACAATAGTAAAATCCATATAAACTGGAGGGGTGGAGTCTTGTGAACCCTTTCTTGGCCTTGACTAGTTTAAATTTAAGGTAATAAAGCATAACATTAAAATTACTCTGACTAGAGTAATCGTACATGCTTGTCACCATACATAAAAGAGTATCCAATGAGGAATAATATGTTTTTCCCGTGCAGCTTGTCATAAAATTTAAATCAAAAGGTTACTCCGCCCCGCCATCTTATGTGAATCGGACAATAACTATGTTGTCGTAGTAATGTTACAACGAAGGAAAATTAACATTAGATATATATATATGTGTGTGTGTGTGTGTGTGTGTGTGTGTGTGTGTGTGTGTGTGTGTGTGTGTGTGTGTAAGCTTTTGTGATCACTCCTCGTTCGTCTGTAAACTTTTCATATTTTTGACTTCTTCTCTGAAACCACTGAAGGGATTTTGACGAAACTTGACAGGAAGCAAGTGCTCAAGGTCCTTTACCAAGTTTGTGTAGTTTTCAGCCAGATTGGCACAGGGGTGAATCCAGGGCGGGGCAGAATAGGTCCCAAAAGGTACCCCTCTTTAAAAATCTTCTTCTCCAGAACCGCTGCATGAATTGAAAAACGGATTTTTTCTCGGTGATCTACATGGATGTATGATTCAAGTTTGTATTTTTCAAAGAAATCGGAATATTAATTTTTGACACGTTTTGAGGTTTTTTCAGACTTTGTCATTTTCATTCATTTCTGCCTGATTTTCTCAATTATCTCCCCTTGTAGTCACAATGGTTCATTAAAGTGTTTTACTTGTATATAGGTGGAGATATGTTTTGTGCAAGAAATTTGCCCAAATTTGATTTCTAGAATTTTTTTTATAAATTTCTTAAACAGCAATTTTTATGTTTCTTGGCCAGAACATGTACATATTCTTCGTGGTATTCTTTCCACATTTGTAGATGGTTCTCAGGTGAGCGGTAGAGGCCCTCTTAGGCCTCTTGTTATCATAAAATCATAGAAAAAAGAATATGTTCATCGCTTTTCGCAAACAATAAAAGATACAAGTTTTAATCTGAGGCTTTAATACCAAAATTGGGACTGTTATACAACATATGGATTTCTTAAGTGATATTGTCTTCTTGGTTTTTGTTTCGTAAACAGATGGAAATGCACAATCTCCGTAGTTAGAATGTCTTTCAAATAGGTGTCACTTGGTCTGCATTAAACATGTCTTAATGATACCTTTAGCAGTTCAGTTTTAAAAACTACTTCAAGTAAACATGAAAAACAAAGTAAAAAAAATGCAAGACAATATGCAAAATGATGATGATGATGATGACGATGATGACGATGATAAAGAGAAATTTAGAGGATTGGACCTCTGGAAAATTCGTAAGATCTCGTTTACTGGATTGAGCATCCCACGGTGACGCGGTGGCATATCCGCTTTGAATGTCTGTTTAAAGTCGAGGGTCATTAGCTTTTATTAATTCTTTCCTTTTTTTTCTACCTAGATTGACATACAATAGCAATAAAGAGATATACACAGGCATAAAATTCTTAAATCCCTATATATTGTTTGTGAAAATTGCTTGAGAAACCCAGGTTTGGCACTTCTTCTCTTGCAAGTGATTGACTCAACCTTACTAATTGTATATGAATACCACACTGGACCTGATCTTATTTTCACAAAATATATAGGAATATAAGATTTCTATGCTAGTGTATAGCTCTTATTTGTTATTGTACAACAAGTACAAGAAGTAATGGTAGAAAATATCAGGCCGCCATCATATAACTGAAAAATTATTGAGTAAAACAGTATTTAAATTCAAAAATTAAAAACAAAGTGTTCTATGGACTACATATAGATGGGTCTACCAAGGTAAAATGGCATATATATACAAACACAAGTCATAACAGGGATGTTTATGTGTCGGCACAATAACAACCTACAGTATTGCGTGAAATCAGAAGAAGGCAAAATTATTACCTGTACACACAATGCTCGGATGTGCTACTTTACATTAGTAATTCTACACAAATGAACCTGTTTGTCAGCAATTTGTGTGTAAAATTACCATAATTTAACGACGGACGGAAAGTTGTTTTGGGTATTGGTTCTTCCTCGGCATTTATTTGAGTCTGGTACGAGTTGCAAATGCTATCATGAATTAAATAACATGGATCATGTGTTTTACCTACATGTGTGGATCTACTTAGGTTTTTCACAAAATAAGATAAATACTCATTACTATACCGGTAATACGTATGAATTACTTAATTTCTCTCAACTATTGATAATACTGACTTGAGTACTTCGTAAGCAACGAACTAGAAAATTCAGGAAATGATCTCGTTTAAAGCGGCATTAGCTGTGGGTTTTTTTTCAAAAATTATATTTTCCATTTTGCTACACAACACATCTGCTTCTTACCTAGATTTACTCATGCCGATTGGAAAAGACGGTCAACTTCACACATCCCTCTATGACAAACGAGACGATTTCAATTTCTATATCACAAACTTCCCGTTTCAAAGTAGTAATATTCCATCTTCTCCTGCCTATGGCGTTTTCATTTCACAACTTATACGTTATGCGAGGGCATGCTCTTCTTATGAATGTTTTATTCTGAGAGCTAAACGACTAGCCAATAAACTACTTACACAAGGTTACGTTGTTGAACACTTGGAGTCGTCGTTTAAGAAGTTTTATGGTCGATACGGGGATCTTGTTAAACATTATGAAGTCCCCCTCTCAGAGATATTAAATAGTATTCTGGATCACGTCCACAGACAGTGACTCTGTTTCACCAATCATGCTTTTCACCGAACTTTATCTCATCACCAAACTTGACCTTTTTACCGAATTTGACCCGTTCATCGAACTAGAAAGGCTTCCATGGAACATTTGCGACGGGTGTGATATGCCAGCAGAAGACGCTGACTCCTTCCGGACACCTGGTCTTATCCCGTTTGGGATTCGTAATTATTTTTCATGTTGAGACCATTTGCACATCTAATTCGTCGTGTTATAATGGACTTGATTTTTTTTTATTATTGATTGGTACTTCTTTAATTTTACGTAAATTGATATATCAATAACACAAAAAGATATACACAGGCATAAAAATTCTTAAATTCCTTCATATTTTGTGAAAATTGCTTGAGAAACCCAGTTTGGCAATTATTCACTTGCAATTGATTAACTCATACTTACTATTTGTATATGCATACCGCACTGGACCTGACCTTATTTTCACAAAATATATAGGGAATTGATATTTGTATGCCTATGTATAGCTCTTATTTGTTATTGTACATTAAGTACAAGCTGTGAAAGTAGTAAAACATTGAAATTATGTATACAGCAAATGCCCCTTTAAGAAACACCATTTTATGTCTGATCGAAGCAAGCACATTAACGTACAGGTGCACGGGTGGATATAGATACGAATGATCCTTATGTATTTCTATAAAGTATAAAAACGCTGAATACACAGCAGAAAATTTATTGATTATTTAGACACCAGAAAAATAATGTCTCGATTGACAATTTACAAACTTCCATCAATGATGTCCTCAGAATGATTATTGTTGATGTCCAGTTAGATAAACAGGTAACACTAGAGTTTACAGTCTGGAAACACCAATGTTCCATCCGATATTTGAGGTGCTTAGCTATGGAACTCGGATTTGGTAATTTTTGTGTCACCTAGTGGAGAAAATTAAGGTTATATTAAATTCTCTGACTTTGTTGATTTCATTTTTTCTGACTTGTCCAATTATTTATTTCACAATCAGCAATATCAAAATGATATATAGCGGAATCTCACTATTAAGACCACCTAACTGGCTGACTCAAATGGTCTGATTAGTGAGGTGTTTCAGTGGAATCTCGCTATTAAGACCACCTAACTGGCTGACACAAATGGTCTGATTAGTGAGGTGTTTCAGTGGAATCTAGCTATTAAGACCACCTAACTGGCTGACACAAATGGTCTGATTAGTGAGGTGTTTCAGTGGAATCTAGCTATTAAGACCACCTAACTGGCTGACACAAATGGTCTGATTAGTGAGGTGTTTCAGTGGAATCTCGCTATTAAGACCACCTAACTGGCTGACACAAATGGTCTGATTAGTGAGGTGTTTCAGTGGAATCTCGCTATTAAGACCACCTAACTGGCTGACTCAAAATGGTCTGATTAGTGAGGTGTTACAGTGGAATCTCGCTATTAAGACCACCTAACTGGCTGACTGAAATAGTCTGATTAGTGAGGTGTTACACTGTAACCTTGCTATTAAGACCACCTAACTGGCTGACTCAAAATGGTCTGATCAGTGAGGTGTTACGGTGGAACCTCGCTATTAAGACAATCTAACCGACTGACTGATAGATAGGTCTGATTGGTGAGGTGTTACAGTGGAACCTCGCTATTAAGACCACCGACTGACTAAAAGAGAGGTCTGATTGGTGAGGTGTTACAGTGGAACTTCGCTATTAAGACCACCTAACTGACTGACTAAAAGAGAGGTCTGATTGGTGATGTGTTACAGTGGAACTTCGCTATTAAGACCACCTAAGTGACTGACTAAAAGAGAGGTCTGATTAGTGAGGTGTTACAGTGGAACCTCGCTATTAAAACCGCCTAACTGACTGACTAAAAGAGAGGTCTGATTGGTGATGTGTTACAGTGGAACTTCGCTATTAAGACCACCTAAGTGACTGACTAAAAGAGAGGTCTGATTAGTGAGGTGTTACAGTGGAACCTCGCTATTAAAACCGCCTAACTGGCTGACTAAAAGACTCTGAAGGTGAGGTGTTACAGTGGAACTTCGCTATTAAGACCACCTAAGTGCTAAAAGAGAGGTCTGATTAGTGAGGTGTTACAGTGGAACCTCGCTATTAAAACCGCCTAACTGACTGACTAAAAGAGAGGTCTGATTAGTGAGGTGTTACAGTGGAACCTCGCTATTAAAACCGCCTAACTGACTGACTAAAAGAGAGGTCTGATTAGTGAGGTAGTCTCTTTAGTGAGGTTCAGGGTTAGGGTTAGGGTTCTATACGTGTAAAATATCTTCCAACAGACTGGAAATTTGTAGTCTTAATTCTTAATTCTCCTAAGCGAGGTGGTTTTTAGTCGAGGTTCCATTGTAGATATAGGAGAAGGGGGACACATATCGAATAAGTAAATATAAAGTCGCAAAATATCATCATTTCTCATAGCATTTCAGTGATAATGTACGGGCAGATAAAATGAAATATAAATTGCAAAAAGGTAGGACTAAGTAACACGGGGAATTGAGGAATGAAATAATATAAGCAATTTTAAAATAAGATATAGTCTATATTAGATATCATTCGATACAAAGTTATCATAAAGTCGTGTCTATGCTAAAGGTAACGCTCCTTGAATAAAATTGTATCACTTACTATTTTTGTCCAGCTTTCTGAAGACGCAAAGACGTAAAGGAATTCTTAGCCAGATAATTCTCATATTCATTGGATGTTATTGCCCTGTCTCCATTCCCATCAAAGGCATCAAAGTAACAAGGCAAAGATGGACACTACACAATATTGAAAAAATATAAGATACGAAAAAAATGAAAAGTTGCAATTTATTTTGACTATACAGTAGGGTGACAAAAGTGAGGTAACTTATTTTTCTATATGTAAAATGTACTTTAAACATTCGCGAATATTCCTTTCTAAAGCAATTTTGATTAAACTTCTTATACTATGAAACTAAACTACTATCTAACACATTCGGTGTGTAGTTGCTCATAATGGTAACTTTTTGTCTTCAGTATTTTATATTTAAATCTATGTTAAAATTATCTATTTACATTAAAAAGAGTATCCTAAATACAAAACATATCAATAAGATAGAATGAAACAATGGCGATTTTTATACAAAACAAGACATAAACTGAAAAATTTATTAAAATGGAAAAGACTTCGTAATATTTGTTTGAAAAATGCGGTTTTATGTGAAATAAATGGAGAAAAATATAAACTTTCCTCACTGTTTTATGGAATCTAGATGAATAGATAATATATTCATATAACATAAAAAATGAACACTCGAGCATTTCTGTCATAATGGCTTGTATGTATGTATGACGATATACTGTAATATATATTTGATAGTACAACTTTGTCATGAAATATTTACACTGAAAATAAATGTTGCGTATACGATTCATTTTTGATGATGTTGTATGGTACTTACAGTTTCACCATTCTTCTTTGACAAGATATTCTGTAAAGATCAGGTGTATGCTTTTTATTTATAATATATAGTCAACTCTTGTAATAACGGTACTTGATATAAAAACATTTTCATGGAAACGAATTTACATCAATGTTTATTTGTTGGATATAACGACACATTTGGTTTCCGGCACTGGCAGTGATTTCCGGCAACAAACGTGCATTTTACCTGTAAAATTGACTTGTTATAACGGCAAAGCATCCAAAATGAAAAATTGTCACATTAATTCATAAGATTGTTAGAATGACAATAAAAAAAGTTTTATTTGTTGTAGTCATTTTCTAGCATTCATGCAATCATATTAAATTGAGGTTGAAAATTTAATAGGGATATAACAACAAATGATGTTCATTCAATCTATTTTTTCCGCCAAGCCTGGAAATTGATATAACAGCATATTTGATATAACGGCAATTTTAGGGGATCCCAACCTGGCCGTTATAATGAGAGTTGACTGTTGTTGTATGTATTACCTAATATAAAATACCAGATGCCTAAGTATAGATACTCAGGATCTCCAGGATACATATATGATCTAGTGAATACTGGACATAATATTCTGTTTATACGGAAGACCTGAATAGACCTGAAAGGGTTTTATTTTAAAAAAGAAATTCAGGTTTTTAGTACCTCTCTGTTTAGTTTTACATATTTACGGAATGTTAAATGCTATCAATATACATTTGTGTGCATTATTATATGTATTATACAGTCAAAACTGACCTCATCCATATTAACAGAAAAATTCTGGAGTGTTTACTCCTCCATGGCGCCTGACCCCACCTCTTGGTTTCCATATATATATATATGTTATTCTATTATTTGCAATTTTTGTGCATTGCATGTAATTGTGCAACGGTCAAATTAAACAAATGTCCCTAAATGGACCTAAATGTTGGTGCACAGAGTTTATACCTTTTATAAACTGGTTTAAAGGCGTACAGATGATGTGCTTTTATGTGAATTATCATAATCCATGATGTTTATAGAAACATTTCATGTGTCCCTTTTGTCCTGGGTAGACATGTTTTACTGTATTTTGTGAGGTGACAGTGATTTACTTGCAAAACGAATTATACAAACACTGAATCAAAATGACTGTCAATGTCAATGGTCAATGTATATACAGACTAGTTTGTAATTTATTCCATGAAGTTTTATGAAAGAGGCAAGTATTTAACTATCTTAAGTTGCTGATTAGTAAACAGGATTTTATCTGACAGGTACATACGTGAGAACACAGACACGTTATGACCTTATTCAAATGAGTTTCCTGTTCGATATGGTAAGTTGTCTGTATAAGTTGTGACGAGGATTCATCCCTTGCTTACGTCATTCGAATATGTTTGTGGACTTAAGGTGGATGTTGACAGATTGAGGAGTACATTCATATATATTTCAAACAAAAATTAAAAAATATTACCTATTTCTCTAATAACATAAATGCTGTCATTTAGAAATGTTTAGATCATGAAATGTTTTGTTTGCTTTGTAATTTATCTGAGGAGTATCATATGTTGTTACTCAAAGATTGTATTCCCACATTGAATACCGTTTATTATGCTATATAAACATTAAAATGTTAAAAAGCTCTGTAACTTGATTACATTTTGGACTTTTCTAATATAACATAAATCGTGTGTGTGTGTGTGTGTGTGTGTGTGTTATAAGTATTTTTACTTTTTAAATCATCTAATGGTATTTTAATTATTACTTCGGATACTACTTGTACAATGATAGTGATAGAAGGATATTTCACATTACAAAATGGCTTGGGAAAATGCATTATAATTCGTGGTAAGCTAAATAAAAATATCGTAACTAGCTCAAAATTATAGTTGAATTATATTAAGTGAAATTTTAGTGGTGGAGCGAGCCGTTCTTAACCACTGGAATTTCACTTAATGTACTCAAAATGACTTAGAGAATAACCCAGTTGTTTATTGGTTGTTTTTAATAATGTGAAATTTGAAATTTCATCGTTATTTGTAAATAACATCGGGATGCAGTATTTTACTTTTGTAAGTTTTTCATACGCATTCTTCTTTACTGATAAAGTTAGTATCCTTACTTAAGTGTTGGGTATTCTATTAATAACTTCTATCTAGGCACCCGGAGGAGATAACGCACCCTGCCAGAACACCATACCCGACGCAAATGTCAGTTCGGTGGAAAGGTCAAGTTCAATGAGAAGTCAAACTTGGTAAAAAGGTCAAGTTCGATGAAAAGGTCTACCAGTAAAAAAGGTAGCTATAACAACGACCCCTCAACAAGGATAACAATGACAAATCTCAAATGGGGTAGACCAGGTGTCCGGAAGGAGTCAGGGTCCTCTGCAAGTAAACCACACCCGTCGCAAATGTTACATGGAAGCCTCTCGAGCTCGATGAAAAGGTCATCAGTTAGTTTAGATTGGCGAAAGTGAGTCACTGTATATGGTCATATCCCAGAATACTCTCTAAAATTCTTGAGAGGGGGACTTTAAATTGTTTAACAATATATCCGTATCGACCATAAAAATTCCCTAGTGACGATTTCAACATTCAACAGCGTAACCATGTGTTAGTAGTTTATTGGCGAGTCGTTTGGCATGCCCTGGTATAATGTATAAGTTGTGAAATAAAAACGTTATAGGTAGGAGAAGATGGAATTATAATTACGAACGGGAAGTTCGTGATATGGAAATTGAAATCGTCGTTTGTCACAAAGGAAATTGTGAAGTTGACCGTCAAGGAGTGAATCAGGTCAGAAGCAGATGTGTTGTTCTCTGTCGTCTCATTGATCTCGTGTTCAACAGGATACATCTGGCCAAGGTAATTCTGATATTCTGAATTATTTATATAGGACGTCGTCGATGTACCTGTAAGTAAAATTGAACGCAGATATTTGTTTTCTTTGGAGAGCAGAGACTTTATGAATTCCGCTTCATATGAATACAAAAAGATGTCAGTCAAAAGAAGTGCACAATTGGTAACCGTTGATATACCGACAATTAGCCGGAAAACATTTCCCCGCAAACACCAGGCAGATGTTGTCTACTAGAAACTCAAGCATCTTGATGATATCGTCTTTAGTGTACTTGTTATTGAAATAATGGTTGATTATTTTTCTCCCATGTTTTAAATACATGTATCTGTAGCCTTGATTTATGCAAATGATATCTGACATGCATAGCATTCTGGACGTCACAGACACTCTACAGCATAAATTGTATTGTGACGTCATAGCACGTGTAGCTATGGTTTGACAAGGAAATCGTTCCCCGATAAAATGAAAGATAAATCTGTGAACCATGGGAGAAAGAAGGTTAAAAATTCTATTATAAAATATTTTAAGTTGTCCTAGAGTAATAAACTGAAAATCAACTATTTGATTGTAACGATACACTTATGTCAATGAAGTCATCTTAACATCGAATAAATGTTTAAAGTATAAATATTAATTTAGAAGGTATATGGCGATTATTTGTTTCATTTATAATTCGCTTATTACAGCTTTTAATAAAAATTGTTTCAGGAAAGTTTTTTTGTCATTGCACAAAAAAGACGATTGTACAGAAGTGTACTGTGCTATCGATCTCTTAAGGCCTGTTTTTATACTCAAACTTATTTTAAAATTTTAATAACCTGCAACACGTTTTAGCCACAAACCATAAACATGTTCAAGAGAGAAAAATGCAACGATTTGTGTTTGAATATGCTAAAATATACACCTACACTTTCTTAACGGTGCTTCCGATTGCGGTCGAGATTTTCTTGAACCATTCAGCCGAACGATTTAAACCACGTCGTTGAAAACATTTAACCGTTAAAAGACCCAAACAGTTGATCGAGAGTGCAAGGACAGGTAACTCTTTGTAAGAGATTGCTGTGCTATAGCTGGCTACTGTGGCGTGTAATATCAGGACGGTTCAGTTACGATACGTGTTGTATGTATGTCAAATGCTAGCAAAAATGTATAGGTGCAACGATTTAAACTTCATCTGCAATATCACAAGTGCTTTTAATTTATAAGTACTTTTGATTTTGCCACATGGATAACTTTCATATATAGTATTAGAAACAAAATGGAAACAGAAATCAGTGAATTGGGAAAAGTGACATTGTGGCAAATGAAAACCACATCGATTACACATCACTTTCATTATGCCCCGATAAAATGTTTGTACTATGTGTTTATTCTACAGTACGTATACTGCATTTAAATCTGAAATACGAATAATAACAACAACAAGGAAGTGAAGACCAGGGAAATCCGTCACGAGGAAATATATGTATATATTGGATCTAACAAATGGAATAGAAAAAGTTACACAACGTAAGTTTCAATTTTTATATTTTAGATGAAAATCATTGCTATGTTAATTTTTGAAATGGGATTACTGCTGTAATTAATGTTCTGATCGGGGTTTTGAACGCGGAATAACATTCCGCGACACCTATTAAACTCTTAATATGTTGTCAAGATAACACCGTATATGCAGTGTGACTGTTGCGACATTGCGACGTCATATAAAAAGAGACTGTCATTCAGCATCACGCCGAATGTTCGAGATGTCCAAGACAATCGTGTCTGTAATTAAGACTTCATCAGTTTAGCTGGAATTTAAAATTGATTGAGTTGTGAACCGTTTAATCCCCAGGGTATACATAAACCTGGTACCTGGTATTTCGATACCATCTTATATAAACGCAACGATTTCGGCTTTCCCATCGTCAATTTTCCACATTTAAGTAGTAATATCCCTCAGTCACCCGCATATGGAGTATATATTTCACAAATGATCCGATATGCCAGGGCGTGCACAACATATGAAGATTTCATATACAGAGGTAAACTACTCACTGACAAATTATTGACACAGGGATATCGAAAACCGCGTTTAATGTCAACGTTCCGCAAGTTTTACGGTCGGTATAATAGTCTTGTTTGCGACTACTCTGTTGTTGAGTTGCCTTTTCGTTGGCAGTTGTTGAGACGTCTGTACCAAATATGGCGAGGATACACTCCTCACGTGTTTCACTGGACTTGACTGTGGACTCACGGCGGGTGTGACCGGTCCACAAGGGATGCTTACTCCTCCATGACACTTGATCCCACCACTTGGTTTCCAGAGGTCCGTGTTTGTCCATTTTTTTATCGGATTTGTCTCTGTGTCCTGGACGTTCTATTGATTTACACTTTGGTATCTGAAGTTTTTATATTATACTAAAGTAATATTTGGCAATAATAACACCATTTAAATTCCAAATCTTTCTAAAGCTAAGATAGTCATCTTTTTTACAGTGGTTACTCTTTGACGGATTTCGGCTATACTTTTCGATTTATTATTTGCCCATGTATGATGCGACCTTCTCTTTAGAAGATACACATACATTTTAAATTGGAGCTCAACTGATGAAGTCTGACAGAAACCATCATCTTTAGAATTATAACTTTGGTATTATGTTTATAATATTTAAAAGACGAAAATTAACCTAATGGTACTCCTAAATCCGTCTAACAGTAATCACACACAAAAATTACTTCTGTTTCAGATGACCTGGATGAACTGGTTGACGCTACTCTTGGTATCAGCTTCTGTATACTTTCAATTCTATGTGGAGGCAGAATGCAGCATTAAAGATATTCAATGTAAATGCGAACGATTACATACAGAGAAGAATTATACGGACTTTGTTCTCAAGTGTAGCGGTATAAACGGAAGCACTATAGCAAATGTGACTTTGCCGAATTGCCAAGTCAACTCATTAAGCAGTATCAATTTTAATCATAATCAACTAACCTCGATCTCAAGTAATAGTTTTCTTTTAAATACAACAACAATGGGAAATATTGTGAGCATCACGCTCGAGAACAACTGCATTGAAGAAGTTGAGCGGAATACATTTAGTGCCTTTACGTCACTGAACAAGTTGAAAATAAGTGAAAACCCCATGTCATGGAAACTGTTGAGAAACATATTCAGAGCACTGAAGAACAATACCTTTCGCTCATTAAATCTGGAGAAAAACAATATTAAATATCTCAATAGATCAACTATTTCATATCTTCCGCATTTACGATCACTCTCTATAGACATTAATGGAATTCAATATATTGAGAATGGGATATTTGCTAAATTACCAAATCTAGAAGATTTGTCCCTGCGTTCTAATAAACTTGAACTGTTTGAAATGCACAATTTACAAAAACTTAAAATGTTGAATCTGAAGGAAAACAAATTATCTGCTGTACCACGTTTTCGGGCGGATAATGGCAGCTGCATTTCGCAACATTTGATAACATTGACTCTCTCAGAAAATGTTATTACAAGTTTGGACAATTTTGTTAACGACAGTAAATGTCTGACGTCACTGAAAACATTAAATCTTGACAAAAATAAAATACTCACATTAGATCCGGATATCTTCATACATCTTGATTTGAAAAAGCTGGATATCAGCGGCTTTCCTCTCGGCAACTGGAGTAGGACAAGCTTAAATAAACTACTCAAGTCGCAACAGTCGCTTTCGGCACTTACCATGGAAAATTGTAGTCTTAAAGACCTTCCAGAGCACATATTTTCTTCTTTCAGACACCTAAAGGAAGTAAGGCTGGGGTACAATGAAATAAGCGAATGGTCAGCCACTACATTTGGAAGTAATTTGGATAGTTTGTTCCTTCAAGGGAATCAGATACACTTAATAAACGAATCAACGTACCCGGATGTGCCACACATTGACTTTACCTTTAATCCTTTTACATGTGACTGCAGGCTACAGTGGTTTAGAAATTGGATAAAAACATGTCCAGAAGACAGTATCAAGGGGCATGTTGACAGTTACAAATGTCAATCTCCCAAGAATTGGAAAAATAAGGATCTGAAGAGCTTCAATCCGACTTACAATGACTGCAACCCTTGGAACCCATATGTGATAGCGGCTATAGCTATCTGCATAACATTGATATTGATTGTTATTTTTGCCTCTTTAATACACGGTAACAGGAAGAGTCTGACTAACTATATAAAACACAGACGATATACAAGAATGCCCGCCTCTTATGAGAATACAGTCAACAACGACTAATGACCCAGTTAAGTTTAAAGGGGCATAAGCCATGTTTTCCAAAAATAATATTTCGTATGTAGCTCACTTGAACCGAAGGAAGTAAGTACTCTAGGTCCTCTACCAAGTTTGTTCATTTCGGCCCGATCGGCCCAAGAGTGGATCCAGGGTGGGACAAAAGAGGCCCTAGGGGGTACTCCTCTTTTAAAATCTTCTCCTTCTGAACCGCTGGAATTTATGATTTTTTTAAGACTGCAAAAATGAGGGGGGTGGTAATTTTCCACATTTTCGACTTCTTCTCCAAAACCGCTGAAGGGATTTTGATGAAACTTGACAGGAAGTAAGTACTCAAGGTCCTCTACGAAGTTTTTTATTTCGGCTAGATCAGCCAAGGTGTGGATCCAGGGTGGGGCAAAAGACGCCTCGGTGAGTACCCCTCTTTAAAAATCTTCTCCAGAACTGTTCTATGGATTGAAAAACTAATTGCATCTGAGAGATTTTTATGGATGCATGATTCAATTTCCTGTTTTTGGAATAAATTAGAAAACTACTTTTTGAAATGTTTTTCACATCTTTCCCAGTGTTACGATCTAGATTTTGTGTTTTGGGAATAACCCTCGCCGTTTCATTTATCCACAGAACAAAACAAGAAATAATTAACAATTTAACAATTTATTTACAAGTTCAAATAAATTTCAAAATAACAAAAAGAAAAATAAATCAAAACAATAATACACTCACATACAGCACACATACATACACAATATGCACACTATACACAGTTAAATTAAACAAAATGTCTCTAGAAGACTGATAAACACAATTAACAATGTCAATACACAAACAAGTACTCTAAAGTCACTCAGGATGAACCTTCATTGTATCTTCGTCTTCTTTTATCGTAACCGCGCACACGTGATATCTATAGCTATAGTTTGGTGTTCACTGATGTAATTATGTTGTATTTAGTTGCTCCATTGGCTTTAAGACAGTCTCTTGAGTTTGCATATAAGAACGTTGTTATGTAAATCTACTGTTGTTATAGCTGTAGTATTTGTGTCATATACTAGTAGTCAAAACCACCGCAACACACTTTGCATAACAGCAATGGTCACTATATTATAGAGATGACCGAACTTACTGTCGTAATATATAACTCAAATACATAGTCCAGTTTTGTAACTATATGTATAATTATTATGTTCATATACGGGTATACAAATTCACATCTCTTTTACCGTTATATCCATATACTAAATTGATATGACAATATTATATCAAATAACTCACGTAAATATATGTATAATCATATAACCGATGCACGTATAGACGAAAACCCTAAGTTATAACGTCAAACTTAACATTAAACTAAAATAAACACACTTACTGTTGTTTGGCACAATTGCACATCTCTATATATTCTATCCTCTCAGGAATACATCTCTCTATATTCTATCCACACAGGTATATACCACACAGGTGCCACAAGTTAATATACTTCAGACGAAGGACACATATTTACATGCATGCTTCCAAACGGCAACTATGCGTATTACATCAATTATTAAACCGGTTAAACAACAGTGACCAGGTGACTGTTTGGCCAAAAATAGCGACAGTAGGACAGTTACGGTGCGCTAATGATGCAATAAAATATAAAACAAAAGTAAGGTGCGCAAAAGATGCTAGAAACTGGAAAAATATATTGTAACAATGTTTTACAAAATTAGGGAAACAACTACAATGTATGTACAATTTGACATTGTGACACCCAGCTTTGTCATTTTCATTCATTTTAAGTCTCTTCCCCTGCTATGGAGTGTTAAAATAATTTATAATTTTGAGATATATATATATATATATATATATATATATATATATATATATATATATATATATATAGACCTATTGCAAAAGCCGCACGATTGACTCCTTTGTATCACATATTTTATAGTCTATATTGCATAACATGCACTCCATTTTAATGAAATCAATGTCGGATGAATTATATCTACATCTCACTGGTGTTATTGTTAATTCATTCATCCCTAATGATACATTTGGACTGGCCTAAATCATTGATTTATTTAAGAGTTCATTGTTTCCCAGGGGCTAATGAGTTAAAAGAATTTATTTACATTTGTTGTGTCAAAATAATTATTACTCTGTTGTATGAAAAGCATTAATGCATCGATAGTGACCGAAATATAACATCTGGACCATTCTGGTTATGTAAGACCACTAGATTCTGGACATCACTTCATTGGGTTTGCTGGTATTACGCAGGCGCAAATGTCCGTTGCTGACGGAAATATTGGTCTTAAGTGTAAGCCTTACAAGCGCTTTCTGTTCTTACACTAGAGAGTGATAGCGGACTTACGAGTACGTTTGTGAATATGTCTTCAGGGGGAAAAGGACACCTGGTCACGTGAACAGAATGTCAATACAGCGATTTAAACTGGAACTGATGTTGGCAATGTAAACAAAGATGACAGACGAGACAAATTTGTCCACAAAAGACATAAATTGAATTGTAACTTCATATCAAGAAGTAAATAAAGTTGTTCTTTGTGAAAAAAAATTAATTTAACAGTCATGTGTTTTTGTGTCAGCTTTAAAACACAGCTTCACATTGTCTGGCATCTTTTGTCCCTCTGGGTACAGTCACATTTTGACATAAATTATCATTACTTTCTTATTGTATATGATACTATTGTGAAACTTACAGGAGAGGTTCATTTTGATAAGGTACATCGCCCAGTCAAGGTCAATGTCATGTTGAAGGTCACACTCAAGGTCAAATAATAGTACAGTCTTCTCTTAAATAATTTTTTGTTAAAAAATATTCAATTTCGGCATACTTCAAGGTGTTATTTCTTCGCTATAATGGTCACGGACCAGTAGTCGACCACGGACCTGTGGTTTTATTTCGTGTTCAGTATCCACCACAACAAGATTTATTTTCATCTATTAGTAGTATATGTCCCACACTTCACGGCACCTTTTTTTCCGAGAACCCGACGACGTGTACATTTCCCGGAATTCCGCGGTCACGTGATCACACACAGGTAAATGGCGTTATATATAGACGATGATATATAACGTGTTCACGAAATTATACATGACACAGCGATAGATGATGATTCATTCAATTTTATCTGTTCTTCCGAGAACGTCCCTAAATTTTCCAAGAATAGAGATGACAACGTCACGCTCCTGGTGATCGCACAGGTAACTGCCGCACGAGTCGTTTTTTGCCGTACAGGTGTCCCAATGGTATAGTGTAGCAAATATTGAAAACGCGTTAAACAATTTAACGGCTATTTAAAAGAACATGTCTCATGCACATCGATCTACCGAGAGGTTATTGGATTTACCGATCCCTCCCGAGAGGTCTATTACGGTACAATATATCGAGCCTTTATTGGATCACCCGATTCCCCCCGATTTTAAAAAAACGTTTTTAAAACCTAAACGTGTCTACACGGGGCAGACCTATCGTTTTGACAGAATTTCCGAGACAGAGGTTAAAAAGTTTACAACCTGGTCCGACGAGTATAAAGTAGTCCTATTGAGGAACAGACCTATCAATATAGACCTTTTATTTGTGCAACTCGCGAGGTCGGTGATAAACGCTAGAGGGTTGCAAAACGGCGATATATTTCGCATCATCATCAGTCATCCGAGCGTCCCGAAAACGTACAGTACGAAATATATCACCGTCTCGGAGGATTTAGCCGAAGGGCTATTCAAAGCATTGGAAGAATATATAAAATATTACAATGTGCCCTTAGACGAAGTAGAAATAGTCGTCAATTCTACGAAAATGCCGAGGGGGAAGGGGAGACCCAAAGAACCGGCGACAAAGACGACCTCGTCGTCGAAAAGAAGTATCATCACGATTAAAAACGACGACGCCACGTGTCTGGCACGAGCCATCGTGACGGCGGTGGCCAACAAACATAAAGATAAATGGACGAATTCCCAACTTTACGACGGTTTCAATAGGAGTCGAAAATTACAAAGGGTCGAAGCGTTAAAACTTCACGAAGAAGCGGGCGTTCCCGTCCAGGATCACGGTTGTACCTTAGAAGACGTGAAAACGTTTGCCGATCACCTGGGTGTGCAGATCAACATAGTGGACGGCGATCGGTTCAACGAGATCATCTATACGAGCGAAGGAAGCGACGACGACGCGGTCTATCTGTACAAGAATAAAAATCACTTCGACGTGATTACGATCATGACGGGTTTTTTGGGTAAAAGGTATTACTGTCACACGTGTAAACAATCGTACGACAAACGAGATCGTCACAGATGTTCCGAAAAGTGTTTATCGTGCTTCGGTTATGATTGCCCGGGGGGTGAAAGGAAAGTGTGCGACGATTGTAACAGAACGTTTTTCGGCGAAGACTGTTTTAAGGAACATAAACGCGTCAGAGGCACGCGAGAAGGCAACCCGGACGTGGTTTGTTTACTCGTTCGGAAATGTTTAGAGTGCGAACGGGTGGTCAAAGACTTGAAGACCCATGTATGCGGTCATTCCGAATGCCCGAATTGTAAACACTATGGCACCATGACGACGCACAAGTGTTTCATGCTCAAGAAACGATGTAAGGGTGGAAAGTGCACGGGGTGTACGGACAAGAAACCTTGTTACAGTTGTAAAACGCGAACGACAAAGTATTATTTTTACGACATAGAAGCCACGCAAGACACCGGCGTTCACATACCGAATCTAATCGTGTGCCAAGACTTTGACGGTCGTCAACACGAATTTTCTACCGTAGACGAGTTTTGCAAGTTTGTGTTGGATCAAGAAAAGGGTACGTTCATCGCCCACAATGCCAAAGCGTACGACGCACAGTTTTTGTTAAAGTATTTCGTGGAACATAACATTAAACCCTATTGCATTTACAACGGTACGAAGATCATGTACATGCAAGTCGGAAACGTTCGCTTTATCGATTCCATAAATTTTGTCCAATCTGCTCTGGCAGAGTTTCCGAAGACGTTTGGTCTGACTGAACTCAAAAAGGGTTATTTCCCGCATTATTTCAACAAGCCGTGTCACCAACGTTACATGGGACCGTTGCCCAGTAAAAAACACTACGGTGTCGATCACATGAGCAAACGCAATAGGGAAGAGTTTTTAAAGTGGTACGACGCGCGAAAGAACGACGTGTTTGATTTCCAGAAAGAATTGAGAGAGTACTGCACGTCCGACGTTGACATATTACGACGGTCCATGTTGAAATTCAGGGAAGACTTTATCGCGTTGGAAAACATAGATCCGTTACAGTACGTGACGATAGCGTCCGTGTGCATGACCGTGTACAGAACCAATTACATGCCCGAAAAGACGATAGCCGTCCATAACGATAACGTCGTTCACGAAACGTACAGCGCAAAATCCATTTCTTGGTTGGATCATGTGGCCGAGAGAGACGGCGTCGTCATTCGACACGCATTGAACGGCGCCGAGGTGACTCTGCCCGACATCGGTAAAGTCGACGGGTATTGCGAAGACACGAGGACGGTTTACGAATTTCAAGGGTGTTTCTGGCACGGGTGTAAAAAGAGTTACGCGCGAGGCACCGTCAATAACAAGAACCTGCTAGACATGGACACGCTCAAAAAACGAACCTCCGCAAAAAACGAGAAGATACGACGGGCCGGTTACGCATTCGTCGAGGCCTGGGAATGTGATACAAAAGGCATAAATAGGTAAAGAGATCGTGACACCGTTAGACCCCCGAGACGCCTTTTTTGGCGGTAGGACAAACGTGACCAAGTTGCTGTACGACTTCGACGGAAGAGAAAAGGGACGATACGTCGACTTTGTCAGTCTGTACCCGACGGTCCAGTTTTATAAGACCTACCCGGTCGGTCATCCCACCAAAATAGTTAATCCCGAGCGCGTCGACCGAACTTGGTTGGGGTTCGTCAAATGTAAAGTCGTGCCGCCCCGGAAATTATATCATCCCGTCTTGCCCGTCAAAATGAAATGCGGAGATGCCGAAAAGCTCTTGTTCCCACTGTGTAAGACGTGCGCCGAACGACAGACACAGATGCCGTGCGAACACGCCGACGAGCAGAGGTCGTTTGTGGGTACGTGGTGTACTCCCGAGCTATTCAAGGCCTTGGATAAGGGGTACGAGATAGAGAAAATTTAAGAAGTTTGGGATTTTCTCTACACCAGCGAGGACACGGACCTCTTCAGAGACTACGTCAAGAACTTTATGAAGATCAAGATGGAAAGTTCCGCATTAAAGGTCGGTCCCGGCACCCCCTATGACTCGGAAGAACGGTATAAAGACATGGTCAGAGAAAGATTGGGGATCGACTTGGGTACCATAGAGTATAATCCGGGCATGCGCGCCATCTCTAAATTATGTCTCAACTCTCTCTGGGGTAAGTTTGGCCAAAGGGTCAACATGAAACAGACTAAATACGTGAACGAACCGAAAGACTTTTACGCCCTGTTGCTGGACGACACGATAGACAATCTCAACATTCAGTTCATCAACGACGACATGGTCCAGATGTCTTACGATTTAAAGGGACAATTCGTCGACAAGGCCAAGGATGTCAACATCTTCATAGCGTGTTATACGACGGCGCATGCCAGAACCATGTTATACGACGTGTTGGACACCCGTCGACTGATAGTGTGTTTTCTTTCGGGATCGAATCGACTTACCGATTTTCGTTGGGGTACGTCGATCGCGACGACGGGGTCTCGATCGGAACGGGCGACGCTAACTTGGGCTGATTTGACGGACGAATTTCGCGGCAATTTCATAACGTGTTTGTGCGCCAGATCGGTCCCAAATCTTATTTTACGAAACGTAACGCGGGTAAAAAAGAACACGAGTGTCCCGACCACCACGAAGGTCAAGGGATTTTTGTCTTCCGAGGGTTGATAGAAAATTCTCTTTACTTCAACCGAGACGCCATCGACTCTTCGTCGTCAAAGCGAGTACCGCGCCGCGGGTTTACGACCGTTCGAGAAAACGCCATCACGAGAGATTTGTTTCTTTAATCGCATCGTGAGATCGATCTAATCGCTTCGAGTTTACGTTCGTGATTCCATAAATCTCTAGCCGTGGTGATCGAAGGACGTGTACGACACGCTTCCCTACGTGTATTAAAAAATAGAAATTGAATCCCGAGAAGGCTAGAGCATTTATTTAATCGACGACCCACCATCAATTCCTCTCGTTGCGAACGTTCTTTGAGGCGCCGGTTCCTTTATTTGATACATGTCGATGCCCTGCCTTTCTGAAATGCCTGTCTTTGGCGTGTACTCGTCGACGCTCCAGATGGGGATCGGTGGAAGTCATGCGGGTCTAGCCCATCCAATTGTCGGCATGATTAAGATATTTACTTTCGAAAAGGGACTATCCGATGGTTGCCCGTTTATCGACGGGCTCTACCTTTTTGGGGGTGTTGGTAAATCTTTTTTAATCGTTTTTAAATTCGGGAGAAAATTATTTATTGCCCATTCTCAGTTTGTCTTTGGTTTTCATCTCTTGATCGTATTGATAGCTAAACAATTGTTCACCCAACTTTCTATTAAATCTCCCAGCGACAATGGCTTGGTCGCCATGAACATCGTCTCTTCCCAGCTTATTCTGAACGCCGTGTCTAGTCACATGAAATTGTGAGACGGCGCCCATAATAATTTCATGGGGACTGGGATCGGACTTGTAATAATTTCGGAAACGTTCAGACTGGGTTCGTAGATCTTTTCGAAAGCGCCGGCCACGGCTCGACTCCTCCTGCGTCCGTCTAGCCATTTCCAGCTTCCTTGTATCGAGTGCCCATCGGTTTCGACCAACGTCAGCGCGTATGTGTACGTTTTCCCATCCACCGTATCGTGCGGTTTCTATAAAAAGATCGGCTGGTGAGTCTCATTTTCTTTTAACTCTTCGAATCGGGGTCTTATGTTTTCGTTTGGGGCGGGTTGACGAGGGTTATATCGTTGCCACACATCTTGTTTTTTCAGGACTCCACTTCCTTCTCGCTGACTTTAGCTGCTTTTTCTATTTCCTCTCATGGCCGCCTTTCCCTTCCAATAGTGTTTGTGATAGATTCTCGCATTTTAATTTCATAGAATAATCGAACGTCATTTTTTAACGCCAAAGAACACGATTCCCGTTTGGGACCACCACTAAGAGGATTTCACGTCTTTTTGCTCTTCGGGTATTGATACGAAATCGCTCAACTTCGTTCGGGAGCCATCCCTTTCTTATCGTTCGTAATTTGCGAGTTCTTAAATTGCGGCGTTTAAAGTCTTTGTAGGTGTACACGCGTGTCCTTGTTTCTTTTTTCTATCGTTGAAAAAATCTAATCGCTTCGTGCATTTTTTTTAAAATGTTTCTGATCTCTAGCCGCGGTCATCGCCTAGTTTTGTCTCAGACGTTCTTCGTTAATATCGAGGATAGAAATTGAGACACCCTAAGGCTACGAGCATTGACTAAACGCACCACCCACCATCATCACGATCGTTTCATTTTTAATAAAGAAAGTTTGTAGTGGCTTATTTCATGATGTCGGCGGGGATGATGCCTTTCTTGACTAACATGTCTTTGGTGTACTCGAACGCGCGCAAACTCCAGGATGTTCATCCCGAAGTCCTTCGGGTCTAGATCCATCTTGGGTGTCGGCATCTCTTAAGATTTTCTTGGAAAGTTGTGCATATCCGATGGTCAATTGCCGCGCATGCGCAGAGACTGCGTGTATACACGGTGTTGACTAAATCTTTTTCACTCATTTTAGCATACATCAGAAAATTATTTTAATTGCATTTGCAGGGGCTTGTCGTCGTCGCACATATGTATGAACAACTTGTACTATTCGTGTTAATTAATTCAGTGAATACGAAACGTTATTAACACTCCCAGCGTCAAAGAACCCGATGCCGATTAACATCGTCGCATCCACGGTCCGAGTTCTGATCGAATCGTTTTCTACCAAGACAGAGTTTTAAATACGTGAGAAATTTTTTTAATACATTCTCAAAAATCTACGGTTTTGGAAGGCGAATGACTTGGGGTTTAGGTTCTGGTTCTGGGTTTTTTTTTCATGTAGATCAGCAGCAATCCGACGGCCGCGAGTCCTCCTGCGGTCCGCCTAGTATTTCCAGAATATCCTGGTTATTAGCATCGCTATACTTGGCCATTAGCATCGTGCTAGCCTGGTCATTCTTCATTGCTATTAGCATTGTCTCGATCCTGGACTCATTAGCATTGCTATTGGAGTTCTTGTTACTCCAACTCCCTTCTTTGACGATCTGCAGGTGTTTTTCGGATTCTTCTTCCCTATGAGTTCCTCCGGATTCATTCTCTTTTGGCTATATCCCACCGTTTTTTTTCATTCCCACGATATGGCGAGGCAAGGTCGTGGCGGCTAAGCTAAAAAGTGCTAAGACGCGCACCGTCCCGATAATAGAGAACTACAACACACTTCGGCGGTGGACGCGTTCAACAAGGGGTCTTTGCTCAAGTCTTCGATCAGTTTGGGTTCGTCTTTGATGTCGAAAAAATGATTGAGACCAAGCGTATACAGACCGATGAGGGTATTGCCCGATCGACTTGGCCATGCGCATTTTTAGTCACGAGCGTCTAACACGCGACTCAGGGATGATTCCTTGTCGTTTCTTGTCCAATTCGGAAGACGTCACGTCTTTGGCTAGAAACTGACGCGAGCGCCCGGATCCGACGATGTTTCGACAGTCTGTCTTTGGCGGTCACCGCCGTACTTCCCTTTCCAAGTGCATCGTAATCGCTAATCCGTCGTCTACATTCATCTTTTTTTATACATTTTCTTTATATTTTGTAAACGTTACGTTTGAAAAATACTGTCACGTTTTTGTTCCGACAGGATCGCCTTGTCTCGTCTTTTACACGTTGGCCAATTCCGGTAGATGGAGCAACGTCGATTGTTTTGACGATGACGGGGTGTAAGACGGTCTTTTTCGTACGGTCGATTTCACGTTGGCGATGTAAACGTTGTCTATGCATAAAGAACCAATGGCCAGACATCGTTTTTTCTCGTAATGGTGGCAAGATCGGTTTCGACGAACGGGGATGTTTACCTTTCGGGTCGTTGTCCGCTCTCTTTCTATAAAAAATAGTCTTGTCTCGTTCCTTCTTACCTTTCGAGTAGATCACCTTGTCACCGTTCTGACCCGTTTTTTAGTCACGAGGTGAGCTCCTCGTTGACATCCACGGGGGTCTTTCTACCACTTTCTTTCAGTGTCTCCGCGAGTTTTTCTATGGCTTTCTCAAGAACGTCTTGATCTTTTCCAACATGCCGGCGAATTCCTTGTCGCATTTAAATTTCATAGAATCCGGAATGTCATCGTGTTGCCACAAACCGGATTTTTATGATAGTTTTTTCTTAAATTGCGTAGAGACTGAACGGTTTCACGGGATCGCCGTTCGGGTACTTTAGACGTATCGTTAAACGCGAGATGCGCTTCCCTTTCTTATCGTTAATGGGCACCCGTTCTTAAATTGTTCACATCAAAGTTCTCAACTGTTAAAAATGTCATGTTTTCTTTTTTATAACGAAAAAACATTCTTTAAGTCATTTTTTTTAAAATGTCTCTGATCCCCTTTCTCCGTTCTGTGATAGTTTTCCAGACGTAACAGGAGTTAATATCGTGGATGCAGACGATCACACACCCTACCACGGGGAGAATGGTCAACAACGCGAACAAGACCATCTCGGTAAAACGTTTCATTTCTTAACTTAAAAAAATTTGTTAAATGGCTTAAACCGTATATATAAATTAAAAAAATTCTTATTTTACTGGACAAGGCGTTTACCGAACGCGGTTGTCGAAAACAGATGTTGGGGGAGGTCATAGCGTGCATGCGATCCGGGTGGCAACCAAGTCTTTGGGTATGGCCCGACGACGTCAAACCCGTAGTGTCAAATGCCGCGTCTTTCGCAGAGACTACAGACCGTGTAAAAATCGAATGGAATTCGTTGTTTTGTAGCATTCACTCACAACTACTTGAAAGAGAGAGGTATCGACACGTTGAAGTATTCACCTCTTTCAAAAATGGATGACCGATAGCACATAAACTATTTTTAAATCTTAACTAAAAGGAAAAGAACGCGCAGACGAGTGGCACAAGGCGAATCTAGATCTGAGAGAAGAAGAAGACGTCGGACGTCCCAAGCGACCAAAAAGTTTTAACGCGATTTTTTAAAACAGAACATCTTCGTCAATCTACGGTTAACGAGAAGTGGATTCGTTTACGAGGTCTAGGAGCTGTTTGCGCAAGTCCTCCATGCTGAAGCGGTACGACTCCTTTTTTACCATCGAGGGTCCTTGTATTTAGAATACAGTTTGTCCTTCATCTCGCGATACTTGGTCAGCTCGACGGGATGCGGCGTGACGCTGGACATTCGTCCGTGATCTTCCCGTCCTCGAGCGCGTTCTCACCCGGTTCGAGATCGAGTTCAATTTACTCTCCGCGAGTTTGACGATCTGCAGGAGATTTTCCGATTTCTTGCCAGTAATCGTCTGACACCCTTCATGGCCAATCCCAACGCACCCACGGTCAGGGCCACGATCTGTCGAGGCAAGCACGCGATGGGATACGATGGAAATCCAAGTCCATCCGACGACGAATACTTCACGAGATGGTCCACGCGTCGACACCGGTCGGCGGGGTTGACGATTCGCTTATACTTTTTGTGGACGCTGGACCGCGTCTCGATCTCTCGCCGAAATCTCTTCGATCTCGCCAATGGGTTTGAGACGATAGTCGTTGCGTAGCCCGGCGCCACGTCGCTGATTCTTCCAGTTTTTAGTCACGGTCAACGTGGAACGTGTTCATGATGCGACGGTTTTTAGTCAACGCGGTGAGCTCCTCTTTGGCATCATTGATGTCTTTCAAGAGTTTCTCATTCAGATCCTCCGCCAGTTCATCCGGGACTCTACATGCTGCCCAGCAACATGGAGCTGAACATCGGTAAGAACATCGCCAACTACAATAACGAGATCTTGATCGCCCCCGACACCGCGACGACGGGAACGAACGTGGACCTGAACACGAAAACGTTCGCGCGGGTCAAACCACCGTCGCCACCTCCCGTAGAGATCACGTCACCTCCAATAAAGATCACACCGCCGCCCCTACAGGACAAGTCGTCAGACGATCACGAGGATCAGAAGACCGCCGTCTTGGCTCTAGCGTTACTTTCTTTTCTTCTCTTCGTCGAGTTTCGTTAACAACCAACCGACGACGACCATGCCCAACACCCACAGATGTTCTCCCAACCACACGGCCGTCTTGCCGAGCGTCGACAGGATCCAGGACACGATGGCACCCAAGATACCCGGCAACGCCTCGCCGAACTTGGCGGCCAGTCTCACGAGCAGTTTCCCGACCGCGTCCAGCTGTTTCTTGATCCATTCCCCCGCTCCACCCTCCTTGTTCGGAGGTGGTGGCGGAGTGGGCGCGACCGTCGTCGTCCCCGGAAGGAGCAATTCGACCAAGAAACCCACCGTCATACCGATCGCCGTCAGGACGCTGAAGATGGTGATACCCTGTTCTCTGAACAGATTGGCGATTCTGTCTCTCAAGGGAAGATTATCGTCGAGTAACCGCGTGATCGACTCTTTCATGCGGGCCAATTGCGATCGTAATTGTCTCCTTCGTAGATCAAAAACCGTGTTATTCCTTTCGATGGCGTAGCACGCTTTTTTTATATGTTCATCGAGCCTTTCTTTTTTTTTTAGATCCGTTTCTGTTCTTTTTTGTTTTTCCCATTCCAATATCAGTCCTTCGAAATCTGAATTGTCCCTTTCTAGACAAACTATTTCACTGCGAATGGTTTGTAATCTCTGGTTAATTTCCTGTAGTTCTTCCTTAAAGTCTTCTCCGAGGATTTCAGGCGAAGCATCAACCAGACTGCGTATACTTTCAGATAATTTCTCAAGCCCTTCGTCTAATTGTTTTGGTTGCGTCTCGTCGGTCAATGACCTTTGTACGACGTTGACGTTATCGTCTACTTTTTGCATCTCTATTTTGTTTAGACCCAGAGCTCTAACAAACTGTGTAGCTCCTGTTAATTCTAATTCTCTTACTCTATTTTTCAACGTGCCTACTTTTACAAATTCATCAGAATTGTTGAGATAATTTAATAAAATATGTTTATCTTCCCACTTGGCATATAAATTATTATACTGATCAGATGAAAATTCCATTCTATCATTAGGCACAGCTCTAAATGCCTCTCTCCATTTATTGAATTGTGTCATAGTTCTAAAACGTTCTGGTTGATTTTCTTCAACCTCGATGGGGGGGTTTGGAGCATCCAACTGGTCTTCTGGAGGAATAATAGTCCACGAACCTTTTATAGTACCCCCGATGATGGGATTTGACTGGTCTTTTAGAGGAGTTGACATAACGGTATTATCCCGCTGGTCTTCTATAGTAGGTATGATGAAAGACGTCTCCACAGTATTTTGAGAGACATCACCCTCATTCGGAGGATTATCTTGCATTTCAACGTTGTCGTTGTACGTTGTATCATCAGGAACGTACCCCTGATTATCGAATGTATGTGGATCGTCCCATTTTAAAACGAGATAAATTTTTTATTACGTAATAAAAAAAAAGATGATGAATTACGGACACATTCTCGATCCCGATAGGCAATTGCGCACTGCCTTCGGTGTAAAGGGCATACGCCAAACGGTGACCGTGTCCCACAATCCTTCGAGCATCGAAGAAAACCAAACGTTGACGGTTCGTTTTCCCAATTTGAGCGAGAACGACGTCATCGTTTCCAGAAGCACGAGACTATGCTTCGACATGGAAGTCGCTGTGGAGGTGGTGTGGATCTCACCAAAACGGGTGTTTATAATAATCTGGGACGCAACATCGTCAAAAAAATCGAGGTGAAGATCTCGGGAAACACCGTTCAGACCATCGACGATGCCGATAAATTCTTCGTCTATAACGATCTTTGGAAAGTGGAACGAGGTAACATGGCCTATCAGGGGATACAGACTAACGATCTAAATATAATAAGAGCAAAACCCACCAGCTATAAAATACCCCGCGACACCAACAAAGACTACGAAATTGTTGCGACGTTCGGGAATCGTTTTTGCATTCCCTTGGACTTCGAAATCTTGGAGACGAGTGAACCCTTTTATCAAGCGGGGTTACAAGATCGTTTGGAATACATGCTGACGTTTAACGACGCCAAACACGTCGTCTTGATGGACCCCGACGATGCCAATAAAACGATAAGTTATAAGGCGACCAACATCGCGTTGGAATTCGAAAAAATCACCGACGTCCATCTCGCTCGCAGCATCAGACAGAGGTACGCGGGAAAACACGCCTATTACTTCAACCAAATATTGCGATATCGCAAAACGACGATGAGTAAATCGGACGGCATCCTCAATTATCAAATCAACACCCCCGCGCGGTCTCTCTCGGGCATTCTGTTTCTCTTCAAAGACATTTCTATCAACGATCCGGAAAAATTTTATAATCAGAGAATCACCAAAGTGGAAACGACCATCGAGGGACAACCGAACCAACTCTTCTCGGCCGGCATGAGACCGCATCACCAATTCGACGAGATTAAAAAGTTTTTCTCCCTGAATCGCGAAACCGTCACGGAAACGATCGCCAAGGAACTCGACCTGAGCAACGTGACTCTGGGAAAATATCTCAAAGATCATTACGCCCTCTGGTTAGACTTACGAACGACACCCGAAAACCATCTCCACGGCACGGGTCGCAAGCTTCAAAACATCAGCGAAGACGTTTCCGTCCGTATCGAGAAAACGCCAGAAACCGATACCGATCCCGTGGACGTTTACATCTTCATCGTCAAGGACGGCCAGATCAACATGTCGAACAGTCGTTTCGCGAGCGTCGTCTCTTAAGAAAAATTAAAATCCTATAAGAAAAAAATGTTCATTAAACGACCTCACGCCGCCATGATCGTGGGTGCCACCGGTTGCGGGAAGACGGAGTTCGTCCTCGATCTGTTGGAAGACGAATACAAAGACGTCTTCGAACACATCGTGATCCTGTGCCCCTCGATCGAGTTCAACAAGGCGTACAAAACGAGAAAGTGGATAGGCGACGACGTCAAACAACCTAAAGACAAACGGGTCGTCATCGTCAACCCCGTGTCTAAAAAAGGAGAGGAGCTATTGCAGGACACACTGCGACACTTTTACGACAGATACAAGGGAACGTCCATGCTGTACATCATCGACGACTGTTCGGCTACAAAGCAGATCAAGAAGAAGGCGGACGCCCTGTCCATGTTGGCGTTTTCGGGAAGACACGCCGACCAGTCCGTGTGGATATTGACGCAACGCTACAACAGCGCGTCCAAAGACTTTCGCACACAGATCAAGTGGGTCGCGCTCTTCTTCACCAAGGACAAGTTCAGCTACAACGAATGCTTGGACGAGAACGACGTCGTCCCCGACGAGGAGAGGAGACGTCTCAAGCACGAGCTGTCGCAGCGCAAGCACTCCAAGCTGATCTTGCGGACGGAACAACTGACGGATTACAAGTTTATAGAATAATTTATATTTTTTTGTAAAATATAAATTTTTAAAAATCAGGGGGGTAAAACCGATAAAAATTTATTAACCCAATCAACGTCGGGGTCCCACTTGTTGCATAGTCCCGCGTAACGTTTGTACTTGAACCAATGATATTTATTATTCCAATTCACCTCGGGGTTCCACCGCTCGCCTGCAATACATGTACACTGAAACCAATAAAATTTATTAGCCCACTCGACGTCGGGATCCCAACGATCTTGACTTCCCGCGGAGCGATTGAACATGATCCAATGATATTTATTACACCAATTCACGTCGGGGTTCCACCGCTCGTATACAATACATTTATACTCAAACCAATAATATTTATCAGTCCAGTCGACGTCGGGATCCCAACGATCTTGTCTCCCCGTGTAGCGATTGAACATGACCCATCCGTATTTTTCTCCCCAATTCACGTCAGAGGTCCGCGACTCGTTGTGAAAATACCATTTGAGTTCGTTGTCGCGACACAATCTCACAACGAGATCCCCTAGGGTATCCTTCTCATCGGGGTCACACCTCTTGCTGAAAAGATATGCATTGAATATACTACTAGCCAACATCAACATTTTTAAAAATAAAATAAATTACTTAACGCATTTTCAATATTTGCCACACTATACCATTGGGGCACCTGTACGGCGAAAAAACGACTCGTGCGGCATTTACCTTGTCATCTCTATTCTTGGAAAATCTAGGGACGTTCTCGGAATAACAGATAAAATTGAATGAATCATCATCTATCGCTGTGTCATGTATAATCCCGTAAACACGTTATATATCATCGTCTATATATAACGCCATTTACCTGTGTGTGATCACGTGACCGCGGAATTCCGGGAAATGTACACGTCGTCGGGTTCTCGGAAAAAAAGGTGCCGTGAAGTGTGGGACATATACTACTTCTATTTGAGAAAAATACCCTACAACTGATGACTGACCTTAAAAAAATTAACAAAAACGTGTTGTATATAGGCGATATAATAGAACAGTCGACTACTGGTCCTAGCCGACCACTGGTCCTTGACCAGTATACCCACAACTTGTTTTATTGAGTCTAATAAAAAAATTTCATGACTAAATTTTTTACAGTGACCGAATTTAAGATTTAAGTGCCATAAAAATTTGGTATTTTGGGGGTCACAGCTTTCAATCTATCATCCTCTTTACCCACAAACTCTAATAAAAGCATAAAAACAAACTGATATCATGGCTTTAGATACAATTTACCAAGTTATATTTGTAAGTAAATGACTATTTTTTTATAATGAATAGGGCATTTGATGAAAACAAATCAAAATTTGGGAAAGGGGCATAACTCTTGCATATGTAAATATCCTTATATACCCACAAATGTTCCAGATTATTAATTCTATCAATTAATACATTTATAATGAATAAATATGCAAAAATTAAGAAAAATTTGATGATATGTTTTTTGTATACCCAAAGGTACCCTTCTTCCCCTTAAGTGAAGTGGTAAGACCACACTTAAGTGTATGTCTTAGACTTTTCTTTGTGAATAAGGTCCTGGGGCCTGTTTCATGAAAGGTCCAAAGTCCTAAATCCTAACTTTTAGTCTTAACTACTATGGCAATGCATCGCTGATTGGTCAGTCCCATGGCAATTAGGACCCCCAAGGCTTAGGATTTAGAACTTAGGACCTTAATATAAAACGGGCACCTGGTTCTCTTCTCCTCAATAAAAACTGGCCACCACCAAATGACTAATCAAAACTGTTGATTGTAAAATACCAAAAAAAAAAAACAACAACAACAAAGCTATTGGTGTATAGATCTATGTGGACAAATGAATCAAGGGTGACCTACCTAAAACTACTATTGTGTCATTCAGGAGTAATAGTTTTATGTAATTTGATGGTCTTTAATTCAACACTCAACAGTTTTTTCAGTTACATGGTGGTGGAAAGGTTTAAATGGTGGAGAATGAAACCAACTTGCAGGGTAAGGTAAATGACCAGCCTTCTGCAAGAAAAATCACAAACTTCTTCACACAATTAACATCAATTCTAACAATTGAAGACACAGACATAGGGTAAGATAAGACTTGGTGATGATCTAACCACTCATCACTCATCCAAGCCCATGTTTGTATAAGAATTTTGTTTTTGAACTTGAATGTTGCTTAACGCCTCAATTAACGCCACTAAGTGGTAGGACAGAGTTACAGTCATTTGATGATTACAATAGCTAGTTTTGAGTGGTGGACAAAGAACAATATGATGATAGCTAGTTTTGAGTGGTGGAGGACAAAGTTACAATATGATGATAGCTAGTTTTGAGTGGTGGAGGACAGAATATGATGATAGCTAGTTTTGAGTGGTGGAGGACAAAGTTACAATATGATGATAGCTAGTTTTGAGTGGTGGAGGACAAAGTTACAATATGATGATAGCTAGTTTTGAGTGGTGGAGGACAAAGTTACAATATGATGATAGCTAGTTTTGATGATACAATATGCTGAGTAGTTTGAGTGGTGGAGGACAAACAATATGATGATACAGTTTTGAGTATGACAAAGTTGATGATAGCTAGTTTTGAGTGGTGGAGGACAGACACAAGTGATAGCTAGTTTTGAGTGGTGGAGGACAAAGTTACAATTGATACCTTTTGAGGAAGGACAAAGTTACCACCAAAGCTTTGGCTAGTTTTGAGTGGTGGAGGACAAAGTTACAATATGATGATGGCTAGTTTTGAGTGGTGGAGGACAAAGTTACAATTTACCTGGGAAGAGACCACCTGCTTTCGTAAATAAACTGGCAAACTTCATTTCAAAGTTAACTGAGTCAGCCTGGATCAGTCTGTAGTGCTCTCAACTCTTGACCATGAGTTCCAGTCCAGCTGGCGGCAGATTGGTTTCCTGTCCTTTGTACTGAGACAGTAAAAACTGAGGTCCCATGTCACAGAAGGTGTCGGCACGTTAAAAAACCCTCATTGCTCAATGGCCTAAGTACCAAGCATAGGCCAAAATTTGAAGCCCTTCACTGGCATTTGGTGACGTCTCCATACGAGTGAAAGATTCTTGAGTGGGACGTTAAACAACAATAAACAAACATACAAACAATTCAAAGTAAGCTTAGGTTCCGGTAGGACTCAGACCTGCACTGACTAGAGATGAGGGACTTCATGATTCAAAGTGTTATACTCTAACCACTCTACTCTGGAAAGCCCCTGTCAGTATAAGAGCTGTATCTTATTAAGGAAGAATGTAAAAAATAAAATTATATGTTATTTTCAACAAAATATTTATTTGTTCACTTGATTTACCATGTTGTGACTATCAATAATGTCAAAATGTGGTCAGTTTATACGTACATATCTCTCCTTCTCTCTCTCCCCCACCTTTCTTTCTCTCTCTCTCTCTCTCTCAAATGTGACATTTTGATGTCTTTCACAGATACATAAAACAGATACAGATACATCAAATATAAATCTTCATATACACATGGTAGTGGGTTATGATCTTTCAGTGATCATATTTGGATGTTGTTGATATTTACCTACGAAATAAGTTAAAACTCAAACTCAGAATATCCAAGAGGTCCAGACATTAAAAATGTCAATGACGAGCAACTACTGGTAAGTATGGTAAGATATATATATATAACCTCCCCTGTGTATAAATGATGCAAATGTTTGGAAAAGCTCTCTTCTCTCAAAATTGATGATGAATGTATACAAATCTCTGACTCTCTCTCTCTCTCTCTACACACACACACACATATATAAATATATATATATATATATATATATATATATATATATATATATATATATATATATATATATATATATATATATATAAATACATATATACACATATATGTGGGGAAGTGAATGTTTAATTATGTTTAAATATCTGTATTGTATTGATTATTGATTGTATAGGATTTAATCATTAGATCAATTATCTTATTTGACAGTCAGTCCAATGCCCTAGAGCAAATTTTAGTTCTACTGTGCATATGGATTGAGTTGCTGAGTACTTTCTTTGTAAATTTACTGGTTTTTTTCACTCACTCACATGCACACACACACAAACACACACACACACACATCTCATCTTTGTATCATTGGTAAGTGAGGATAAATTTGATCTCACATTCGTCACTTTTCATCATTGCATCAGAAATTCATAAACACATTCATTGCAACAAAGTCTTTGAGAAACCTTATTCATTCCAGAAATTTAAGGTACATGTTACCTTGTGAAATTCAGAGTCATTGCATGTAACATGTAGAGTAACAAAAAGTAATCCTCGAATGAACAGCTCAGACTAGCGCTTTATTTGCACGAACAAATCGGACTAGCGCTTTACTCACATGAACAATGCAATCTAGGACTTTACTCACTTTAGCACTTCGGACTGTCTCATCTTTGTATCATTGGTAAGTAAGGATAAATTTGATATCACATTCGTCATTTTTCATCCTTGCATCAGAAATTCATAACTTTCAGAATGACAGTGTTAAGGAGACAAGCATGATACCAATGCTATTTAAGTTCAAACAAAATGTTCTGTCAAGTTCTGCATAATCATAAACATGAATTAGGATATTTTGGACATTAACTTTGGCCAATTTGACCGCTGTTTTTAAAGTGGCCAAAATTTAAGTGTTCAAGTACATGATTGACAAATGGATGATCCACATTCGTTTCTAATACAATATGTATGGCAGTGTTGCTATACATGTACATGTATCTATTTCTATCCATAATTTAAATACCACTCTGTATCAAAATCTACATACAAACATAACATTATGTTCTGTTCTTTTTTTGTAATTCAGCTTTATGGTGAGCTAGTATCTGAAATTTGAAAATCACCATCTTTCAAGGAAGTCAAGTGCAGGCAGCCATGTGGAATTATCAACACAAAATATCTGAGATGGCAGGATAGGCTGAATGTAAAAATTATATTTTTTTTTCACAACTGCCCAAAATTTATCTAGCCAAAAATAAGTTCCCTAATTTTCAGCAATGTCAAACTATCTCAATTTGCCGTACATTATAATGATGTGAATGATAGACACAAGGTTTCTTTATTGCTTTGCCTCCGAGTATCTTGAGTACATATCACTAGTTCATATCACATTCAGGTGTCCATCTTCATCAGGTAGTGCATGATTTACAGGTGTGGTGTGACTGACATTATCATGTTTACATTATATGTAAAAGTGTCCATGTGTTTTAACACAATACTCCTCTTCTACTTCACTATCATGCCTTGCAGTGTACTGTAAAATGGAAAAAAATGTATACAGTAAGAAAAACAAGCATTCTAAGAGGAGTATTGAGCTCTCATCCCTTATAAGCTAGATGTTGAGCCTCACTGAGGGTTAATTTATAACAAATGATGGCACACCATATCTCAACCCAAATAAGCTAGGTGTTGAGCCTTAAATTATGACAAATTATGCTACACCATCACTCACCCGTAATAAGCTAGGTGTTGAGCCTTAAATTATAACAAAATATGCCACACCATCATTCACCCCTAATAAGCTAGGTGTTGAGCCTCACTGAGGGTTAAATTATAACAATTTATGCCACACCATCTCTCACCACAGTCAGCTCAGTTTTAAGCCTCATTGAGGGTTAAATTATAACAATTTATGCCACACCATCATTCACCACAGTCAGCTCAGTTTTAAGCCTCACTGAGGGTTAAATTATAACAATTTATGCCACAGCATCACTCGCCCCTAATAAGCTAGGTGTTGAGTCTCACTAAGGGTTAGATTATAACAATTTATGCCACACCATCTCTCACAACAGTCAGCTCAGTTTTAAGCCTCACTGAGGATTAAATTATAACAATTTATGCCACACCATTACTCAACCCTAATCAGCTTTGTGTTGAGCCTCACTGAGTGGTTAAATTATAACAATCTATGCCACACCATCTCTCACTCCTAATAAGCTAGGTGTTGAGCCTTAAATTATAATAAATTATGCCACACCATCACTCACCCCTAATAAACTAGGTGTTGCGCCTCACTGAGGGTTAAATTATAAAAATTTATGCCACACTATCTCTCACCCCTAATAAGCTAGGTGTTGAATATTAAATTATAACAATTTATGCTACACCATCACTCACCCCTATTAAGCTAGATGTTGAGCCTTGAATTATAATAAATTATGCCACACCATCACTCACCCCTAATAAGCTAGGTGTTGAGCTTCACTGAGTGTTAAATTATAAAAATTTATGCCACACCATCTCTCACCCCCTAATAAGCTAGGTGTTGAGCCTTAAATTTTAATAAATTATGCCACACCATCACTCACCCCTAATAAGCTAGGTGTTGAGCCTCACTGAGTGTTAAATTATAACAATTTATGCCACACCATCACTCACCCCTAATAAGCTAGGTGTTGAGTCTCACTAAGGGTTAAATTATAACAATTTATGCCACACCATCTCTCACAACAGTCAGCTCAGTTTTAAGCCTCACTGAGGGTTAAATTATAACAATTTATGCCACACCATCTCTCACCACAGTCAGCTCAGTTTTAAGCCTCACTGAGGGTCAAATTATAACAATTTATGCCACACCATCATTCACCACAGTCAGCTCAGTTTTAAGCCTTACTGAGGGTTAAATTATAACAATTTATGCCACACCATTACTCAACCCTAATCAGCTATGTGTTGAGCCTCACTGAGTGGTTAAATTATAACTTACGTCAGCTAGTTTTCACCTCTTGGTGAACTTTTTTTACTACAAAATCTCTCACCTCGTCAGTTGGGTTTGAGCCTCAGTGAAAACTTTATATCACGCCATCTTTCTTTAAGGTTTTGAGTCTCAGTGAGTGGTTCAATTATAATAATTCTGTCAATAAATTTGTGGAAGGAGTGATCTGTACTCTGTTAAACTCTGTTAAGACTCCTCCACCATTAAAAACCCACCATAACTGCATGACTGCAAAAACTGCTGGGTGTGGCATTTACCCTCTTAAAAACAAACAATTCTCTGTAACAGTGGACCAATTATTTAAACTATAACAATTTTTTCAAGTTTTCCAGGTTTTTTTTTCAATATTTACAAGTGACTACTTACAGATAAATTCGGACACAGGATCGCTTCCATCCTCAGATCTTATTGAATCTGTGATGTCTTTACTTTCAATTAATGGCAGAAAAAGCTGACCAAATTCTGGGGTATAAGGAGGTGCTATTATGTCTAACACCTGAAATTAAAATCACATGCATATGTATTCAGAAACATTTAATTCTTTCAGTGTATGCCTGAATGCTCCTGATTATTATCCACATTTTATGACAGAAAACATATTAAACCCCCCCCCCCCCCCATCTTACATTTGTCCTAAATCACCATGGCAAATACAGTGAAACCTCGCTATTAAGACCTATTCACCCCTTTCAACACAATGGAAATGTCTTGTGTCATTCATTTTTAAGGGGCATTAGCTGCATTTTTGGAAAAATCGTTTTCCTCTTTTTTACTTCTTAGATTGATATATAATAACAAAAAAGAGATATACATAGGCATAACAATTCTTAAATTCACATATATTTTGTGAAATTTGCTTGAGAAACCTAGGTATGGCACTTTTTCAATTGCAATTGATTTACTCAACCTTACTATTTGTATATGCATAACACACTAGACTTGACCTTATTTTCACAAAATACATTTCACCCCCATTATAACGCCTTCTGTTATAACGCCAAACCCGCAAACGCCACTATTTCTTGAAGAACGGATTTCCTCCTATAGTATTTTCTCGTTGTAACACCAAAACACGCATACTGCCATCCGCCACCGATTCTCCGGTACAAATGGCCATTTTTACATGTTAAATCCCTCGAACATATAGCCAGACCAGATGAAAAATAACAGGTGTGAGTGAAACTGTTAGCCGACAGTAGCTTGTTTACTTTATACTTTGACTGCAAAGGGAGATAACTCGAATATTGAGTGTCATACACTAGTATTCGGTTGTATGACCAAAGTGTAGATGTCAGACAGGGACCAGCTTACGAGTGTCGTGCTTCCGTGAGAGTTGGGAAAAATCAACACGTCATGTGTTTACACAGCAATTATCACACCTCATAATAATTATGAGTAGATGATTATATATAGACTTAAATCCTTTGTATTACTTGCCTGTCAAAGAGTTATTTTAAACAAAAATGATGAAAGTTAACATTAGAAATGTTTCCGAACTAATGTTAGAAACAGATCTAGATTTTCCGGCCATCGAACATGTACTGCTACATATTTTGGATGGTTTAATTTTGGCCATTTTAACAGGGTGGCCAAATTGTCCAAACTTAAACAATAGACAAAATATCCAATTTTACGATAGCATGTTGTAAACATGATGTGATATACAACAGGGATTAAATACATGTCATGCCAAAATTCAGGAAAATATATGAACTGTATATAGAAATATAAGATTCTGTATGCCTGTGTGTAGTTCTTATTTGTTATTGTACATCAAGTACAAGTAGTCAAAGTAGAAACAAAAATTGAAATATATATTTTGGTAACCACAGCTAATGCCCCTGTAAGTATAGTCCATTGTTTTACTGGAAGGGACAAATTAATATTGTAAGCGTTCCCTATAACCAAAGTGTTTTGATTAAACTGAAACAAAAAATCATTTTTTCTGAGGTGGTTGCTTAAGTGAAGTTCTGTACTTATTTAATTATCTATCAAGAAACTGGAAAATAGTGGTCTGAATTGTGAGGTGGTCTGAATTGTGAGGTGGTCTTTAGGCAAGATTCCACTGTACATTGTATGTCAATTATTTAACTTGAAAAATTTGCTCTCATTTCAAATTTGCCCTCTCATCTAAGGGTGAAAATCTAAAATCTAAAATGACAAAAACAAAAACAATTGTTCAGGATGAGAGGATTAATTCTTTTCTCGTTGAATGCATAACAAAACACAGATATAGACATTAAGATACCCCCATCAAGGGAGCTGTCCATGGTAACAAGAAAAATTAAGAAAACGAAAATTCTGTATTATGAAAAGACAGTACATGTGATGTGCACACGGAGATTCTTTGAGATATGCTCCATAAACGGTTAAACTGGTCATTTTAACTGTGTGGTTTTACAGAGTCAGTAAAAACCCTTGTCAACAGCAATAGCCGAATGCACTACAGTTGATGACCACATGACAGGGTTCGAAAAATCGACTCGCCTGCTCGCATTGGCGAGTAAAAAATTGTTTCGGGCGAGTAAATATACATAATGAACTCGCCCCTGTGATGAGTGCTGACGCCCCACTGAAAATCTGTTTTCCCTTTTAAATTTCAAAACTGATCCCTTTCCTTCAATTTTAAGTTCAAAATACAATAAAATAAACAAATAGAAACTTAAATAATTATTTTATTGACAATTAAACACGTTAATCTTTACCTAATGGCCAAAAATGTCACAGAACACATCGTGTGTTGACTGCTGTTACTTGCAGTTTGTGGAGGAAGTGGAAGTTGGGTGTGTGTAAATAAAAGAACCAATACCGAACAGACCTGAATTTCAGGATTTGGTAAAATAATCATAACACTATAATTTGTATAAAAGTTGTAAAATCTGAATTAAATGTAAGTGAATGATAAAAGTAAAAATAGTTACTCAATACTGTAAATAAAAGTTTTAATGAAAATACAGAAGTGGATAGCTGTTGTTTTCATCCAATAATAGTGAAAACTTATTTTTGTAATTTATATTAATTTAATTAAACACATAGCAGTAACATCACAAAATAGTAATGCATAATAATAATAATAATTGATTATAGGAATAATATTGATGCATTTACAGTTAATTTAGATGTAAATGCATCATTCAGAGACAAAATATATTGTATATTATACATGTAAATTTATCTATTAAAATTACAATAACTTAAAAAAAAAAAATTAAATAAAATATTTTTTCTTTGTGGGCAAACAGATGTTTATTGTGGGCAACCAAAACTTCAGTCAAGAAATTGAATTCTAAAAACTTAAAACAATAGCATACAAAAGTTGTAAGATTTTTCACACATTTTCCATCGTAATAAGTAGAAAAAAGACAATTTGTCAAATAAAAAGTATCATATCTGTTAAGTCATGTAAGATCTATTTACTTTGAAAAAAATTTATACACTCATAACACATTTGCTTTGAAATACATTTTCATACTTGGGCGAGTGAAAAATGAGTTCGGGCGGGTGGAAGTTATGTAATCACTCGCCCAAAGGGCGAGTGGTTTTATACAAATTTTTCAAACCCTGCATGAAATTACCTGAAGTCATCTTGAATGTTTTTGAGCTATGCTCCAGAAATGGATTGACTGAACAAACAAAATGGACAAACAGAAACCATGTATCACAATTAAAAAAACAAAGTGTAAATTGTTATTAACACTAAATAGGAATATTATACACTTATTGCCCGGGTTGTAGGGAGACATGAGGATTGGTTTACCCAGCACAAGTCATATTTGCCAAGGGTGAAGTCTGTTACCGTTTAATTGCTTTATTATTTTCTATTCCGATACTCATCTTACTTATCAATTACCTCGGTAACAAAGTGTCTGACCAGGGAGATGTCTGTGTCCAGTTTCTCTAGACTTTTTTTCATGTAGGCTACTACTGGTATGACAAACCCTCTACTAAACAAATGAACCATTCTGTCCAGAACTGTCTTTTTTAGCTCCAGCTGAAAGGATAAATGGCACGCTTCATAATTAAAACACTTCCGAAATGTTTATGGGACACGAACAAAAAATCGGAAACATAGAGTAATCATAGATAACAAAGCCCACCTCACACCAGAAAAAAGTAATCAAATTTTATAACTATAACGAAGTATTTGCTAATACCCTTGAATCAAATCAGAATGCAAAATCACTTTTTATGACAAAGTGTTTTTTATTCTCGTAAAATTCATACATATTTTAATAGATCTCCTGTGTCATATGACTTACCAAAATACAATATTTTCTCAACGGTGTTGTTGAATCAATTTAATAAACAATTTGAAAGTTATTTGCATTTTTTTTAGCATATTAATTAGATTAATGTTTAAGAAATCGGAGAATAGTAATATCTAAAACTTAATGGAAAATACACTATACAGTGAAACTTGTATATAACAACCTCCTTAGGAACACAAGAAAACCAGTCTTTATAGGGAGGTGGTCTTATATAGAGGGTGATTTGTACACTAATGCTATTATTGGGGACAGCAAAAAAACGGTCTTTGTGACCAGGTGGTCTTTATACACAGGTGGTCACTGCAGCAGGTTTTACTGTATTTGTTCCGATCTTTTATCATAAATTCTGTTCGTTCACATACTTTTTGCTGACAAACTTCTCAGCAACAGGCTGTATACATGTATAAACAAGTGTTGTTATGCATAATTACATTTCATTATTATTTCAATAAATAATTACATGAAAATGTATATTTCTTGAATGAAATATTTTTCTCTACAAAGACGTGATTTTTCTTAAAGAAAATTCAAGCAAAGTAGGTACAAGAATATGTCTTGAATGGAGTTTTCTTGTGAAGAGCAATTAAAACTATTTTAATAATCCTAAGATTAAGTTACAAATTCGCTATAAATACATATACAATTACATGTACTCTCAGTGTTCAATCTAGGCCGCGCCATTGCGTCAATGGCCCACTGAAATCAGACATGGCGCAATTAAAATTCAATGATGGGCCACTCGGGTGCAATGCTAATCTTCCCAGTGATAACTTTATTTCAATTAAATATCCACGTATAAGCTGAAATAATACCTTGAAATGTAACATCGTGGATAGTCTAACGCGAATAATTCACACCTGCTCCGTTTTCGATTATCTCCATGCTACGCTAGGTTAATGCAGTGATCAAAGTGAACGGAATATAACCACTGAATTATTCGGGTTATGGATAGTCTTGAGCAAACTACATAGCCAGAAGTAACTGCCTGGTGTTATTAGTTAAAACGAATCTTTAGTGTCAGAGTCTGCCAAATGTTAATGTCTGCTATATGCTATCAAGTGTATTATGTGCGTCCATGGGCAGACGACGTTTTTCTCTCTGTCAAAATTTAAAAACATGAAGAGAATATCAGACTTTTTCTCAGTCACCCAAAGTTCTAAAGAAATCTGGAAACAATATTCAAAACAACCCAGCTCGTCATCAAGTGAAAAAAACAGCAGAAAAATCAGAATCTGTCTCTGAGAATCAGAAACAAAAGTTTCAAAGTCAGTGGTTACACGACGAACGTTTTAAAAACTGGTTGACTTATGATGACAAATCTGGTACCATGAACTGCAGTGGCTGACTTCAACTTCAAATAAGCTTTATCGGTGTGGCAAAAAGTGATGCATAGAAGAGTCTTTGATCATTGAATTGTATATTGGTGAACAATGTACATGGACAATTATGATGGTTACAGTAAACTCTAAACTCATCACAACTGGTCAGTTTTTCTTTATTGAATGGCCCCTTCTTTTTGAAAATGGCCCCCTGATTTTAATAGCATGGGCCTGTTTGGCCCCCTTGTTCATGGTCCTAGATTGAACACTGTACTCTTATAACAAATTTTTATAGGACGTCCACATGAATTCACTATATCGGAGTTTCACTGTATATGGATAGCGGACTAAAATGAAGCTTGTAAATCTGACCTCCACCTAGGGCTGTCATTGATAGACTCGATAAAGATTCATCGATACAAAAATTGATTTGATACGATAATCAATACACTTTTAAAGTATCAATACATTTCATTATGCATTTCACAGGATATATTTTCTTTTACAATTTCCAAAATTTTACATTTGTTTTACTTCATGTTATTGAACTATGTTATTTTTTTCTCTAATTGTTCAATTTGTTCAAATAAATGATGGTTTCCTTCCAATGTTGATTTCTTCATCTTCAGATGGTGAAATATACAATAAAACAACTAAATATTACAACGAATCTATTTATTTTGAATGCATTCATAGAAGTACCAAATTATTAAATTTATCGATATATCGATACTTTTAACTTATCGATATATCAATATAGAATTTCTCATCAATGACAGCCCTACCTCAACCAAACTTAATCACTGGAGTTGACACAAGACACCGGGGCCAGTGCAAAAACACATTCAACTTGTACGAGTGAGCTAAAAATACAGTGGAATCTCGTTATCTCGAAATTAATGGGACCGTCCCTATAACCTCGATATATCCAGAATTCAAGATAACCAAAATTTTTTATTAAAATATTTTTCTGTCCATAAAAATCAGGACCAACTGTTCAACTCTGACATATCCAAAATTTCAATTCATCTGATTTTGACATAACAAGTTTCCACTGTATATTTATGAGTCAAATCTCAACAATTCTGGCCAATCATTTTTCACTTTTCAGAGCTCAATACTTATAGATTACATAGTAACATATGTACGACTTACCCGGACCACATATACGACTTACCCGGACCAGAACGTCCAACTCATCAAAGGAAGACTCAAATAAGCGGATCAATAAGTCAAGAGCTTGGTGATGTAGCAACATGTGGTTCGTAACAATCTGTAAAATAACAAACACTGGTTATAAAGTACAGTCCATTCCACTTATTTGCACACCTGATAATTGCATATTCCTGTTAACTGCATAAGAACTCAAAACACAAAACCATTTCTATCTCTTATATGTTAAATGTTCCTTTTAATTGCATAGCTTAAACCAAGAATTCCTGTTAATTGCATAAAATATTTCCCAAAATGGAGAAATATGTACTGACTATGTTTTGTAAGAAAATGCTATTTGAATAGAAATGAGAACATATACCAAACTATGTTTTGTGAAAATTTTACTTTTATGACATTTAACCCTAATGCTTAATGGGAATCCATTGCTAGTGTACATATAATGTTTGTAATGGTATTATATACGAAAGGAAGGACTAGATGAACATGAATCAACAACTTCCATCATGGTTGCACATTAAACACAAGAAGCCTCTCCGGAGCTACAGGGGTAGCTCGGGCATGTTGCAAGGGCTTTGAGTAGTCACGCCGCACGTAAAATCAACTTTGACTGACATGAATCATTATTGTTCCCTAAAATACACGAATTCCTGATAATTGCATATTCCCGTTATCTGCATAATTTTCACAGACATGCCGGCTATGCAATTAAGAGGAATCCACTGTATTAAGATGGCCTCTTTTTCACATCCATATCAGATGACCTATGTATCTAAGATTTTACATTACTGGTCAGATTGCAAAGAAATTCAGTGAAATTTATACATAGCAACCTCCTTAGGGACACAACAAAACCAGTCTTTATAGGGAGATGGTCTTTATATAGAGGTTGATTTGTACAAAAAAGGTACTATTGGGGACAGCAAAAAATTGTCTTTGTGACCAGGTGGTCTTTATACACAGGTGGTCGCTAAACCATTCTTGGAGTTGACGATGTCAATTTGTCTGCATCAACTACCTGGATTACCGTAATTGCCGTGTTTAACTCTGTTGCCGAAAAATTGTGTAGATAATTATGTAACTGTACATCGTGATATCAGTTAAATTTGACCTTGATTTTTAAGGCAAGGCCTTATTGCTATGACAGGCTCAGAACTCCTGGGGTTTTTCCATGTACTCAATTAAGCATCGTCAGTTTCCCCATTCAAAAATCAATGTGCCATAGGTTTTGTTGAACTGCTACTTGCACTGTAGAAAGTAGTTACCTGAGATTCAACCATTAAAATACTCCTTTGTGTCTAATTTGAATCTTTTTTCATTCGCATACTCTCTCCTTATAATTCCTGAACTAGAACACCGTTTCTTTTAATTTGAAAACACATTGAAACTAACATTCAACGACGAAGACAGTCGAAAATGCTGTGATGAATTGTTATAGTCACATGACATAGGACACTTGTTGAAAAGGGGAATTCCCTCAGTTCAACTTTGCCAATTTTGACATTAATACCCATTTTAATTCACGTTATTTAGAAACTGGAATCGATCATTGTTTCTTTTTATTCATACAACATGAATTTTTACCTAACTGATAGATCATTTAAGTTTTCAAGCTTACTCGTGGAGGTGATAATAGACAAACTCACGATTAAACGTTTATTGTCTGACATCGAGTAAGATGCTTTCCTGGTGTGCTGAAAATTCTTTTCATTTGTGAGAAAATAAAATAACAGTTTACTCGATCATGGTTCTGGTCAGATAGCACAAACATCAATACAGCTAGCAATTGCATGATTCCTGCCAGTAATAGAGTTTTAAAGTGTAGCCAGGTGATTTTAGTTGATGTATTTACATTGGTCATCATTACCACGGGTGTTTCGACTTGAAATCAGTTCGACCCGATGTTCAATTTTTTTAACCCAATTTGTATTTGAGACATGGATCTACATTTATTACTCCATTTTACGTATCAAATAACAATGTAATTTTAATGTTGTTGAATGAACATTTTTCTGTTAAAAAATTAGGGAACTGAATAATGCAACATTTTTTAAAGCTGCTGAAAGTCCTGATAGATCTACAACCATGGGACATAAATATTTGTCACTTATGTTATTTTCTCCTTTGTTTTATATAAAACCAACAATTTTTAAATGCACACAGAATCCACTAATTTAAGCAATATTTCAGATATTTTAAGTTTATATGAAGGAAATTGAATTAATTTTTTTAATCATTTTGAAATTTAGATATACTTTTGTTTATTTTGAGAAAATAATGATTCTGTGGAGGATAAAATTACTTCAGGTAAATTTTGACATATTTCATTAGACTGAAAGAATAATTACAGAATTTACAAAATTATTTCGTGAGAAAAATACCATTATTTCTGTAAATAAACACGATAATTTAAAAATGCATATATATTTTAGAAATATGAAATTGTCCTAGATCTACCATAAATTTGTACAAATTTGCAAAATTCTGGATTTTACCAGCATTTAAAAATTATTGGTTGTATATAAAACAAAGAAGAAAATAACATATTTGACAAATATATATGTCCCATGACTGTACATGTAAATCTTAGTCCGACTCTGTATGTCTGCTGTTTTGTAATGACAATGTAAACATATCATAAAAATGTACAAATTTCTACTGATGCATGATAAAAAATAAGCATCCACTAATTTCTTATATTTCAAATAAATGTTTTGGTTTAAAGATGTACCATGGTATACGACAGCCTATACTAATTTCTGATTTTAGTAGATCAAGAATGTATATTCCCAGGTTAAACAGTAACTGCATGTACAATGTACGTACATATATTCTTTTATAAATTCACAAATTCAGAACTGACAAAGGACTTGCCTTTCAGGACTTTCAGTCCTTTGATTTTTACCTTGACCTTCACCTTTGACCTTGAAATTCAAACTCCAGGTGTAATTCTTTGCAATTTGGTCAATTGTTATGTCACTCTCAAAATTTTTCATTTATATGTGCAGAAAAATCTTCATGGCAAGAAAACCCAATTGCCATACCTGTCGCTATATAAGTCTGATACAAAAGATCCAGAACTTTCATATTTCACTTCTAACATCGTGTGCATGGTGTTTGAACAATCATTACAATTTTTTCCAAATTTTAGGTTTGACATATATCAGGAAATTCAGCTTGGAAGCAGCATTCTCTAGACCACCGCAAACGGTCACATTTACAAAAGATACGTCATCAAAGTATCCAAATATTTCAACACAAATATCCAACAGGATAGATATGTCAATGTAAAATGTGTACCAAGTCAAGGTTTTCCCTGAAAAGTTAAAAATCATGAAATCAACAGTTTTACCTCATCAATCAGCACTAAATGAAGGGGCGTGTGATCTGTGTTCAGTTTAAAATAACTGGCATCCGACACTGTATAGTCGACCCATCGTAGCACACCATACGCTATGACAGGAAATCTGTAAAGTAGAATGTGAACGGTCTTGATAAAAAGAAAGATCACTATATTTTAAATTCTACAACAATAACTCTTAATTTGGGTTTTGTTTTTGTTTTACTTTTAGCCAATGACTATCTAGGTGTACAAAATATTGTACAATGGAATGTTTACACAAATACACATCCTTAGCATAAAATTATGTCCTGGGTTTTTGGCTGCAATCATGGTGGAACATTTACTGGAGGTGTGATGCTAATATTTTGATTGTCCCAAACACACACACCCTTTACCCTTTGAAACCTGGCCACCTGTAATGAGCTGTTCTCCCACCCTGGGCTCCTGGACAGAAATACCAAAAAAAATCAAATCGCTCTCATTTCCTTTATTTTTTGTTTTTAAATTGATTATTACGATAAATCACTACTTTCATAATTATCTTCAGTCATCTGAATCTTACTCCCATTCAAAATGACTTTGTCCCTATGTATCGTTACCCAGACTTTCCCCCTTATTAGAGTTCTACAACAGTTCGAGAACTTGATCAGCTGTTAACACAGTTGAGTGCCCTTTACTATTAATGTTTAGTCAAATTACCAAGCAATGTTTCTAAAAATGTTTTACAGTTTCACCAGAAGCATGATTTATCAAATAATGTTATAGGAGCTCTGATTGGTCAGTGAGAGCGATAGAAAATTCTAAATAATGGAATGACTTCCTGGCTGGAAAAAAACGGCCACCAGGGTACATACGCGTTTATGTTATGGCTGGCTTCCTGGTCTCCAGGGTTCACAGGGTTAAAATAATTGTTTTATTACCTAATAACTGAAAATAAATTATCAATAATAAACTTTACAAAAAAACAACATTGATGTGTTTGTATCAAAACATGGGACCTAGGACATTTATTGGATGGAAATGAAACAGTTAACAGATACCGTGGTTATCAAAAAATATCTGGTTTTGTATATACATTCAAGAGCCAACCTGGCTCAGTCGGTAGCATGCTCAACTCTTGATCTTGAGGTCGTGAGTTCGAGTCCAGCCGTGGCAGGTTGGTTTCCTGTCCTTCGGATGAGAGAGTAAAAACCAAGGTCCCGTGTCACAGTAGGTGTCAGCAAGTTTGGGAGCCCTCACTGCTCAGTGGCCTTACGTGCTGAGCATAGGCCAAAATTTGAAGCCCTTCACCGGCATTTGGTGACGTCTCCATATGAGTGAAATATTCTTGAGTGGGAGGTTAAACAACAATACAACAACATATATATTCATTGTTCATTCAAACTTTTTACCTGTACCCTTGAGTGACCTTTATAGACAAGTTTGACTGTGTATACTTCTATACAAGGCATAGGGTACTAACTTACTTTATGTTCAGAAATAATGTGTTGACATCAGCTATCAACTCTGACGAGCTTTTGTTCTCAGCACACAGAGCCTGTACTCTCTCCAGAGCTTGTGTGGTCGGCTTCAACTCATCTCTGTTGATATTCTTTCTCTGACCCTAAACAGAAAAAACCACATTCACCATGAACACCAAAAACAGTACTACAATGTAATTATCCAAATTAGGTACTTACTTCAATAAAATTAGAGTTGAAAATAGTGTTTGCAAATGAATAGTAAATGGCAAGTACAGTGGAACCAGCCTAGAGAGACCACTCCTTCTGCCACAGAAATGTGGTCTCTCAAGACAGGTGGTCTCTCAAAAGAGGTTTTATTTACAGTTATTTAACTTAATGGTTTTCTTAATGGGTCTTTAAAGACAGGTGGTCTTTCATGACAGTGGTCTCTCAAGACAGGTTCCAATGTATTCAAATATAAAATTACCATCTGAACATTTGGTTGTATACCTTGTTCCAGTATTTTACCCAGTGTATCATCATTCTGTCATCACTGGTGGAAAGTGTAAGTTTGATATGGCAGAATTTCACCGTAACATTATTATTTCAGGTGGTCTAGTCAAAATTTTATTTTTCTAAAAAACTTCACTTATTAAAGGGGTATTAGCTGTGTTTTCTAAAAAATAATTTTTTTTTCTACTTTTACTACTTGTACTTGATGCACAATAACAAATAAGAGCTATACACAGGCATAGAAAATCTTCTATTCCTGTATATTTGTGAAAATAAGGTCAGGTCCTGTGTAGTATTGATATACAAACAGTAAGGTTGAGTCAATCAATTGCTAGTGAAAAAGTGCCAAACTTGAGTTTCTCAAGCAATTGTCACAAAATATAGAGGAATTTAAGAATTTTTATGCTTGTGTAATCTATTTTTTGTTATTGTATATCAATAAATATTTAATGCTTAAATACCTCAAGTACTTACCTGAGAACACTTAGTATAATTGGTTTATTTGTATTACAGGTGTTTAATGCCACAATCAATGATTTTTCAGCTTTAAATGGTTATGGGGAGAACCTGGTTACAATGTACCCAGGAAGAGACAATTCACCTTCCCCAAGTTAACTGGAAACATTTCTCACAATGCTCCAACCATTAGGCCATTGAGGCCCCATGGGAAATTTAAAGAGTGGAAGAAAATATATGCAGCGCTCTACAATGCGACCAAATCACTCGCAAATGCGACCATTTTTTAGATTTTGGCGAGTGTTTATCCTCATTCAGTCGCCACATTGCGACCAGTTTTTTCCCCGAGCCGGAAATCAAGTTTGTCCGTTTTCACTGTGAAATTACATTATCGAAATCATGGTCTGTTATGCGCTTTACAACAACCAATTTGGTTATTCAGTTTCCATAAACTAGAGCATCTAACTCACGTGGATTACTGTATAAAAACACGTTGTATCGCTTTCATGTTTTCGACTTGAAATTTTCCTAACAGCACACGATGGCATTGTCTTTTCTCGGTCGATTTCAACAGAAGCATCATTAGACACTACTAAGTTTAAACGATCTTGGTTAAAGGGATACTGGAACCGAGTTATGGCTTGTGTTCGACTAGGCCGAACTTTCTGCTCCAATTTCAATTTTAATTTAAGCGATTTTTAAGTGGTAAAATCAGGGCAGAAAGTTCGACCTAGTTTTCGACGAGGAGGGCAGGCAGACCACAGCCTAATTCCTTTGGGGCAACACAATAAAACGGCCGCTACAGAATCCCCAAAGGGATTAACCACAGTCGGAACTGGAAATTTTATCTGTAAATCAAAATCGAGAGTCAAACATCCGATTGACGGACAAACACCTATAAATTAAAGAACTTTATAGGTGTTTGTCTGACAATCAGGTCACGGGTGTTGGACTCTAGATTTTAACTTACAGACAAAATTTACAATTCTTGTGGGCAGTTTGTTTTGTAAATTCTGTCGAAAAGAAACTGGGGCTAAAAATTATAAAAAAAAGTTTAAGGTTGCCTCAATATTAGAGCAACAAAATATAGGCATATAAACACTCCTGGATTGAAAAAAAAATGCACAAAAAGGTGCAGTTCATAACCTTGTTTTAAATGGATTGAAACAATAAAATGTTACATCAACTTAGAAAATTAATATTTTATTTCATTTCTGTATTTTCATCCAGTGGATTTTTTATGAACACACACACACATATTATATTTGAATATGAATCAATAGTAGTCATGAATATTTGAATATGAATCAATAGTAGTCATGAATATTTGAATATGAATCAATAGTAGTCATGAATATTTGAATATGAATCAATAGTAGTCATGAATATTCAAATATTGAATTTGAACCTTAAACTCTGTATGCAATACAAAGTCAATTGCTATAAGCTGTGGTAATCACTATGTAAAGAATTCTCTTACTTTTTTGTAAGCCTCCACAACACTGGCTGCGTATGATAGAACAAAGATATACTTAGGTTTGTGTTCTGGGTTGATTCGTGATGAGGGCTTGAACAATGCATCAATCAGCAACTCTGCAAAGTGAAAGTGGACATAAAAACCAGGAATGAAAAGTGAAAATAAATGTAAATATCAACTTTTATAAGCTACACATTTGTTTCCATTGTTTCACTGTCGTATTTCAAACCCCAAGAATTCTTGGCCAGATCAGTCTATAAATTGACAAGTATTGTCCGTCCATCCGTCTGTCTGTCCATCCATCTACCAATCTGTGTGCCAATCTGTCTGCCAGTTTGTCTGCCAATCTGTCTGTGTGCTTATCTGTCTGTCTGCCAATTTATCTGTCCATCTGTCTGCCAATCTGTCTGTCTGTCTGATAATCTCAACAGTTTGATTTAGCAGCAGTGTTTAGCTCTACAGCGAGAAAATTGTTAATGTAACAAAGGCTTTGAAATACAATCCATATCTATTCAGCCATATCACCTTTAGTGGTTTCTTGATCACTTATACGGAGAAATCGTTAGCTCTAGGTAAAAGTGCCACAAATTCCACTATGGACTGATGCCAAAGTAGAGATGGCTTTTAACATGTCACATTTATGGTGAAACAGGACCACTGTCGAATGTCTCAGCCAAAAGGCTTGCGATTTCACTTCCAGTGTTGGATGCTGGGTGAGAGAACAATCACTATAAGAGTCTTACCCCAAAAACTTCTTTTTATGAAACAATACAGAAGGTCTGTTAGTGTTAGTTAAATGAAATATCATTCATTTTAAAAGTGAAAAAAAACCTCTAATATCTAACTTGACTCACCTAGAAAAGCCGGTACTCTGATTAGGTCAACTGGTGGAGGGTTCATCTCAGAATACATTTTATACAACTGAAATGAATTAAACAGCAAAAATATGTGATCTAGAAATAAACTTGTCACACATAGCAACATCTAAAAATAAACTTGTCAAATGTAGCAAAATCTAAAAATAAACTTGTCAAATATAGTGACAATGTGTCATCTCAAAATAGACTTGTCAAATTCAGTACCATCTAAAAATAAACTTGTCAAATATAGCTTATTTGGGTAGGGTTGATAAAGCAGTTGTCAGCTTTAAGGTCAATTTACTTAAGACTTAAACCATACGTCTTTTTTCATAAAACAGACCCCCAATCATGTGAGGAAACTGGAAAGGCCCTGTCAATTATCCTATTTCCTACCCTGCCTACATCGCATAACATATCTTGAATGCAGAGTCATAATCACTCATTTGATGTTACTCACAATAGAAATGTCTGCCGGATTAAGAGCATTTCTAGATAACATGGATGATAGAGCTTGGCAAGCTCTTGGATAAGCTGCAGCACCACTCAGAGCTAACGTGATTGGAGTCACATCTAGTTCCCTGAAAAATAAGAATCATAAATATGAAAAAAAAGAAAAAAGTGGTGCATTTTTCATAACTAAATTAAATCAATGTGATATAAAACCAGGGCCGGAAGTCACCAAATTTACTCAATACTCAAGCTCAACTTTTATCTTATAGTTTTTACTATATAATCGTTTGTAAAACTTTTGGGTTTGATTGATTAGGAAACATTATTTTTCATCATTCATGTATAAATTTTTGCATCACACTTATGATTTTCCTGTAAAAAAAAATTTAAAATATATAATTTTTCAATATTTCTGAAGTTTTCTTCAAACAAGCAATAACTTTTATAATTATTTACAATTGTATGCATTCAATATACAGTAAAACCTGCTGTAGCGACACCTCTATATAAGGATTACCTGTTTATAAAGGCCAGTTTTTTCAAGTCCCTTGACTGCATACTTCAACTAAATTGAACCTGTGTATAAGGGTCACCTGCACATAAAGGTCAAAATTTTCTGGTCCCTTGGGTGGCTCCTATATACAGGTTTCACTGTACAAACATGTCCAGTTACAGAATATATTTGCGCATTTTACCTTAAAATCACGAAAAGTTAGTTGAGCTTGAATACTGAGTAAATTTGGTGATTTCGGGCCCTGTGTATCATGGTTGTCCATGTAAACTTGATCTTATGTAGTGTGGGGTCTTGGAGAAACATATAAAATACCTTTCATTAGCACATTTCTGTAACTCCTGACAAAGTCTTCTGATATTAGACCCGCCTTTGATTTCCTGTGCCAGGATATGCATTAAGACTTGACTGTACAGGTATGTATGCTCACCGTGGCAGACCATTTTCTGTAAATAGGAATTTATACACAATGAATCATTACTCATATGACCAGTAAGTACAGTAGAAACTGTCTTGTCTGACTATTGTCACACAGGACCACTTGTCTTGTGACACCATATTCTGCAAACCACATAGTCGTGTTACTTAAATAAAACCTATTTCAAAAGCCACCTATCTTGTAGATTAATTTGTTTAATACAAAAAGACCTTATGTATCACTGAGAAATCTCAGATGATCTTTAACAAAATTTCCTTGAATTTATTCATTTAAATCATTCACTGCATTAAAGAAAATTGCTTGCACATGAAAGATAAAAGCTATAGCATCCAAGATACTTTTGCGAGTTCTTTATATGAAGTATATAAAACCTATGCTGAAAAATGCAGAATTATATCAGCTTTTCATTAATTTATATAGTTTCAAGTCAATGTAGAGAGTGGGACACCACCTAAAAGCCACCTTGGTTAGGAGACCACCTCACTTAAAGGTCAACGAACACAAAAATTCAGTGTTGATTTTATTTAGTTTTTGTTAAGATACACATCAAAGCTTTCTTTTAAGTACAATGAAAATTTTTTTACACTCCCAATTAACAATACCAGGTGAAAAAAGGTAACCAGTTGCAGGGTTATAAAGAGTTGTTGCCCCTCACTAAATATCCCGCAAGGTGCGATTAACCGGAAATGACGTACATTCCGTCATGCTTTACTGCTACATGTACCACCGATGTATTCAGCTTTATACATGACCCTTATACTAAGTTAAAAAGGTTTAAAGCTTACAGTAAAGTAAATGTTGAAAGGCCTAGATTTACTGCTTTAATTATCAGTATTTGTACAATTTATTTTCTATCAATATATTATTTATGTTGTCATGACTACTTTACTTATGTTGTAAATTTGTAACATGGTCTGTAGAGCTTTGCCATTAAAACGATACTTTGTAATTTAAAATCCAGAAGCATTTTATATTTAGAATATATTGTGCCCCCTTATTACCTCTGGTTCACATTTTATTTTTAGAAAATATTGCGAGATTGAATCATTTCAAAACAACATATATCTGAATACTTTACTATAGACGCGAGCTAAATATATTCTAAAACAATTCATTTAGATCTACGTCATGAACATTGCATTTTATTAAAGATATCAAAAGATTATTTTGACATGAAACAAATGGCACTAGCGTACTCTAATTAGTCTGACCGCTCCTGACACCTACTACAAACCAAACCGTATTTTTCTTTGACACAGATATCGGCAGCATAAATTTGACTTATTCCAAACCCATAGAAATACTTGATAACATATCAGATAAAAAGTAATTTTCTTGAACAATACCTACCTATATAATAATTATATAGACAATGTAATTTTGATGTGAAATAATAAATTTTATGATGACGAACAGGTGTCATTACTAACCAGTACAGTTGTATATCTCTGTCAGATATTATCTTAGATTCAACTATTACAATCCACTGACACATTAAATCATTGATATGTTTAGCTATGTTCATTTATGTATTGGTATTTTTATATTTAAAGAGAATAAAATACTTAGACATAATATGAAAGTTCTATGCACAAGGAACTAAAGATTTGCTCTCCGAATCTGAAACACTTGTAGATCTACCTGGCCTTATTTTTAGAACTAAATTACATCTGCCCTCTTTAACAGTAAAGGTGATAATTATTTGGTCATAATAGGGATCTCCGATAACGGCTTGTTTTGTTTACCAGTCCCTTTGTGTATATATGAATTCGTTTTGGTTGTAGGCCTATGTAAATACACGGGTGATTACTTCTCTGGTCTAGCATGTCAAATTTTATTATTTATGTCGGTCTATGTATCCTAATTAGGTAAAAAATATATGCATGTTACATACTTATTGTTTTACACGATAAAGAAACATTTTTTTTTTAGCATGGAAAATATTAATATGATTAGGTGACTAATTTAATCATGGTGTATGGTGACATAGTCGTATAGCCTACTATGAGGACGATTTTGTTGGCGAGTGAATTAAAGTCAATAAAGATGCATATTTTACCTATAAATCTAGCATTTTTATCAGACAGAGTAGAATGGAATGCATTTTGGAGGAATAAAACATTTTGCTTTCTATTTACAACTTAATTCTTATAATCGAATGCTGCGTATTTCAATATAGATAACTTTGCTGTACTGTGATTGACACTACTGCAGTAATCATTGGCATGACGGACTGTACGTCACAAACCAAGCGCTCCGAGATTTCCCAATCGTTGCCGAAGTGAGCTGTTCGGATCCTAGGCATTTTTAGGTGATTAAAGGTAAATATCTCGATACCTTATATGGACAAAACACAAATATATACACACAAAAAAAAATTTCGTGTCCGTTGACCTTTAAGAGATCAACTCACATTTAACACCATGAATATTCAGTCTCTAAAACTTTTCTAAATACAGTAAAAACTGCCATAGCGGTCACCTGTTTATAGCGCGACCCTGCTCTTAGCGGTCAGTCTGAAGTATCCCCATTGTATTTTACTATATAATGTCCCTCTACATAGCGGTCACCTGCTCAACGCGGTCAGCGGTCACTAATTTACGGCCCAGCGATTGCCGTTTTCTTCGTATAGCGGCCATTCCACTTGAACCATGAGGTCGAGTAAATCAGAGTTATCCCTCTTGCTACTTCTTTCGAAGCATATCGTTCTTTTACATATAGCGTGCTTTCGGTGATTCGGATCTCACTTAGACTTTCCATTCAATTGATGTTACACTTTGAAGCGAGACGACTTTGTTTATTACAGGGACTGATATTTGTACACCGAGAGCTTGTATAAACAAATCTCCAGGTGAGGTATACACCTGGAGGGTACGTAATTGGTTAATTGGATAATTTTAAACAAAGAGATGGCTTTCGATGTGCGACTTAAGATTAACGAAACCGTGTCAGGCCCACATCCTACATGAGTCTATAAATTTATAGCAATTACCATGTGGCTTTTTGCCTTTTGTTTCGAATGCAGTTACTCAACTCAGTAAAACAATAGGAAATTAGCGTTTTATTTACAAGGTACAAATATATTTCTTTAATTTAAGAGAAAACGTTGAAATTTTGTTGTAATTTATTTAATAAATTAGTTACATTTTTAACTGCATTTTTGTGTGTTGATTTATTTATATATGCATGTATATGGTATTTACATTTGGACATGTGGTTATTATTGCATATGTACAAGTATGGTCAGTTTGCAAGACATGCACATATCAATATAGAAAAATGATTTTGGTACACTTAAACCATCATGGCCGACCCTCTATATAGGGACCACCTGTCTATAAGGGGCCAAAATCAGTCAGTCCCTTAAGTGACCCCTATATACAGGTTTTACTGTAACTATTAAACAAATCCAGACCTTCATTTAAGAGATCTAATTAGATCACTTTGAGTGTCAGTTGGGTCTAAATAGAGAGGTATCACTGTAGTTATATTCAACACATCAAAATTTTAGTCAAAAATGAAATTTTGTATTTCCTACCAGAAAATCACATCAAAAGAAAGTATTTTTATTCTGTTGTGAAATAAACTGAGTTTTTAGTATCTTTACGTTAGAATATATTTAAAATACATCAGCTGAAAAACATACAGTAAATTCTGGAAGATTTTTCTTCATAGTTTCTTCTCCACCTTCTAGCAAACTTGTTATGGATGTTCGCAGTACACGTGAAAATACTTCTATTTGATGGCAAGCTGTTGATACAGAGGTTATTTCCCCTTGAAAACCAGCATCAGAAATCAGCTGCAAGTCAGAAATAATGATCATGAAAATTATTATTTAAAACTTTATAGGCAAATTGTAATATAATTCCATACGGCTATAACTTTAATACATGCAAAATAATAAGAAATCTATACTTCTTATATCATAACATTTAGTAATCGATGATTACCCAGCTCACCTCATACCAACATATTTTACATCCCAAATTAAAGCCTTAGTCACAACTGGACGCATGGGATTTTAAATTGTGCGTCCTCTGTGTTTTTCGCCTAAGGTGAGAGTTGTAGAGGTCGTGGTGATGGAAAAAAAAGTAGTAGGCAATTCGTTAGTTGGGAGTAAGAACGGCGTATGTTATTGGAAATCCCAGAGTTTGTTGAACATGCTCAACATCCATCGTAAGTGCTTACGGGCTCGAAATTACGCATGAAGGTAAATCTGACACCAACCAATCATCTCAAAGAGATGTTGGCACCAGAGCAATTACATAAACCCCCTTACAGGCTACAAAATAACAGAAAACGATGTAACCCATTTACAGGTTGTGTTAAAAGGAATGACCATAACCTGCAGGTTACGATAGCAATAATGAAGACTTAAAAATGAAATTCATTGAGAACGAAAAGGTTTGTAATTGTCTTAACCTCCATGTAACCTGAACAATCACTCCTGTGTTATTTTGTGGTCTGCCCTCAACATTACAGAGGTGAGCTATAAATACACATAACATCAACAAATAGCAAACATACCATGTTAATCTGTTAACTGATAATTTGACTGAAAATTCTGATCCATGCATTCCTGTCTACTAGCTTTTATGAAAATGTGAAAATTATCAACCTTAGACCCTACAAACAGAGAATCTAATAAACCAAAAATTCTCTTTCAGAATCCAATATTCTACCATTTCTTTCCTTTATTCTGCCAATTTATATATAGGTATGAGATGATAGTAAAACTTTTCATAATACAAAGTTCACACCTTGACAGTGAAATTAAGCATAAGACAATCTGGATATTCCTCTGCTAATCTGTAAAACAGTTCTCGCCACGTCGGGAACTCGATCATTTCTGTCAGCCAAGATGGCGTCTACAAACGACAAAATATGACATTAATTTTGGTAAAACTTCAACTCTATTTGTAGTCGCATGTAAAACTACATTAATGCACAAAAACTTCAATTTAAAAATACAGTGAAATGAGACCCCTTTAGAAACACAACAAAACCAGTCTTTATAGGGAGGTGGTCTTTATATAGAGGTTGATTTGTACACAAATGGTATTATTAGGGAAAGCAAAAAAACAGTTTTTATGACCAAGTGGTCTTTATACACAGGTCACTAAAGCAGGTTTTACTGTATAAATAAAGTCCAGGGGAGAGTTAATTATTTTGTTTTTACGCCAAATCACTGCAGCTTTATATACAATTTACCACACAAAATCGTTTCCAGCATTTTAGTCGAGCCGGCCAGGCTCAGTCGGTAGCACGCTCGACTCTTGATAGTGAGGTCATGTGTTCAAGTCCAGTCGGCAGCTGGTCGGTTTCATGTCCTTTGGATTGAGACAGTAAAAACTGAGGTCACGTGTCACAGTAGGTGTCAGCACGTTAAAGAACCCTCACTGCTCAATGGCAGTAAGTGTGGGTGGGATGTTAAACAACAATAAACAAACAAACAAGCATTTTAGTCACATGGTGAATAAATTTTTGGAAGACATTGTTACTCTCCGTTTTATAATATGAATACACCTAGACACAATGTTTGTGTGTACAGGCATAGGAGGGTAAGACTATGACAATGTCGGACATAGAAATTCAAACTTTTGATTTATGAGACAACTGGGCATACTTCAATTGATTTTGGGTTTCAAATTATATTTTTATAAACACTGTAGAAGATCTGAATAAGTCAAGTTGGGCAAATCATTTCCAACTTAATTTTTCCTGGGACACTGACAATCGGATATAAATGTCTGGGCTTTGTCAAAATAAGTTGCATGTTTTTGTCAGGCCCTACACCCAAATCATAACAAAATGCCCACCCTAGCCCTTACACCAAAATCATAACACAATGCCCGATTTGTAGGACTCTACTCATATTATGTTCCAGGCTTTCTATGAACATGCAAATTAAAACAGATAAAGAATCATAGTTACCTCCCCTTCATCTGTAAATATAGAATCTGCTTTCTTTGGATCAAAGTGCTTTAGAATTATAATTTTCAGATGATCTTCCACCATTTCTTGAACAATCTTTATATCAACACCTAACAAACAAAATGTAAAATAGAACTAATGAAGACTTGTAGTCTTAGTCGAATATTTACATTCCCGGTGGCGTCTCTAATTATTGTTATTGTTAGTTTTATTGTCGTTTTGCAAGAATTCCAAGAATTTTTCACTTATACAGAGATTTCATTTACTTCAGGAGAAGTGTCACAAATTTTAACATGTGCTATGGACTGACACCAATGCTGTGAGGGATCTTTTATGTGACATCCCTGCTGTGACATGGGATCTTGGTTTTAAGTCTCATCTGAAAGACCTGTGACTTTGACTTCGTATGCTGAGCACTTGCCAAAGGGACAATCAGTACAATTTGACCATATGATATCCCACCAAGGTGAATCCTCACATGATGTCCACCAAGGTGAATCCTCACATGATGTCCCACCAAGGTGAATCCTCACATGATGTCACACTAAGGTGAATCCTCACACGATATCACACCAAGGTGAATCCTCACACGATATCACACCAAGGTGAATCCTCACATGATATCACACCAAGGTGAATCCTCACATGATGTCACTCCAAGGTGAATCCTCACATGACACCACACCAAGGTGAATCCTCACATGACACCACACCAAGGTGAATCCTCACACGATATCACACCAAGGTGAATCCTCACATGACACCACAACGAAGGTGAATCCTCACATGACACCACACCAAGGTGAATCCTCTTTTCATGATCTTTTATGTGACATCCCTGCTGTGACATGGGATCTTGGTTTTAAGTCTCATCTGAAAGACCTGTGACTTTGACTTCGTATGCTGAGCACTTGCCAAAGGGACAATCAGTACAATTTGACCATATGACATCCCACCAAGGTGAATCCTCACATGATGTCCCACCAAGGTGAATCCTCACATGATATCACTCCAAGGTGAATCCTCACATGATGTCACACCAAGATGAATCCTCACATGACATCACACCAAGGTGAATCCTCACATGATATCACACCAAGGTGAATCCACACATGATGTCACACCACTATCTGATAGAAAGTTGCTGAATATTTTACTTAAATTACTGCCAACTACACAGAAAACTACACACCTGCTTGTATCAACCACTCTGCCAGTAAGTTAACTGTCTGTGCCACCGCTGCGTAGTTGTCTGACAACATTTCCACTACTCTTTCAGGTGACCCTCCTGCTTGTAAAAATCTGAAGTGAATATTAGAAAACAAGTAGACAAAACACTGCAATAAAAAAACAAACAGTAAACAAAGATTACGAAGCTCATCTGATGGCAACATTTTTACATACCCCTCTCCCTCAAATTAATATGACATTCGACCAATCCTCTTATCCAATGCATTGAAAAATAGAAAAAGTCCAAAACAACGTGATTTTAGCAAAAATGAGAAATACAGTGGAATCTCGTTATCTCGAAACTCATGGGACCGACCCTATTACTTTGAGATATTGGGAATTTGAGATAACCAAAATTTTTAATTGATATATTATTGTATCTATAAAAATCTGGACCAGACTTTCAACTTTGAAATATCCAGAATTTTGACTCAACCGATTTCGACGTAATGAGATTCCACTGTATTATATACCACTCAAGTTATTGTTGATGTATGACATAATGAGATTCCACTGTATTATATACCACTCAAGTTATTGTTGATGTATGAGCAGTAAACACCAGTAAACTTGACCTCAGCCAAACTGCTCTACAGGTCGCAGACAACACAGCAATATCATAAACTCTCCTTAACCCATTCACCCCTGAAGAGACATTTGGACTGACCTGTGTCATTGACTTTAAGCAGAGTCCATTGTTTCTCAGTGATAAATGAGTTGATATTGCTGAGGGAAGCTACATAGTACCATAGTTATGTAAACTGTTATGATTTTTGTTTTTTTAGGTGAATCTACATTGACTTAAAACAACATCAACAACTAAAATGCCTAAAACCCAGTATATTTCCTGCATGGAGTTCATATATGAAACTTTTAAATCATTGTAGATCCATATACTATATAGTAAAGATCTTTTTCACGATCCACAATCATGAAAAAAAAATAACAGAGTAAGATTACCTTTTAAGTTCTCATGTCCTCAGAGTGTCTTATTTTTAAAATTATTTTATCCTCATGTTTTACAGTTTTTCACATTTTGGGGAATATTTGGTATCCCCTCATGTTTTCTTTTAAGGTTTTGTGATGAACAAATTACATTTGATACCTTTTAAGCATTTGAAACACACCAGGCTCCATAATAAAGTCGTTACAAGTAAATGCTTCAATACATTCTTGTTGAGTTGCCGTGTTCTCCTCTTCATCATGCTCATCATCATCAGGGTCAGGTGACTGGAAAATAGTTTGTTGTTGTTATTTATGTTGTTATTTATGTTACATACAACAAGCTGTATACATATTTATATAAACTATTAGGCATAGCCTCCAGAACAAGACAAGTCTTTTCATTGTTTAATCATACAGTACAAACGTGGTGTTTATTCTGTCAAACACTCTACACAGGGAAAATGGTGACAAAAAACACCAAAAAAACATTGTGATTCTCTTTCTCACTATAGTGTAATCATACGCAAAATTTCACTCTACACTATGGCGGCATATTTCTTTGACATTGAGAAACTCCGTGTGACACCGCCATTGTTTAATCATATGCAACATCAATTTTGTCAATTTAGGAAAATCATGTGTGACTGGAAGGCATACTGTGATCCTTGTTTGCATTATAGGAAGAAAAATTGTGTCTTTTTCTACCTTCTTACTAATATGATTTAGGCTTTGCCTATGAAAGAGCGCAGTTCAAAATAAATATGTATCATGGTTTAAATTTATATCATTTATATGATATTCATCTCATTATATAAGGCAGATGTCATGAAGCAGAAAAATGAATGAGCTTCGTGATCTGGTTCAAGATACAAGTCTGGCATAGGAAAAATGTGGTGGCAAGTTACTAGTACAGGAGTCCGTAAATGGAGTTTCAACAATGAACTTGACTTAACCCTTTCATCCTGGAGTTTTTGAGTGGTATATTCTTTTCTATTGTTGAAGATTAGTTGTTTGCAGTCTGTAGGGATAAAATGGTTAACAGTAATTCTCACTTGAGACACATTAAGTTGTTTTCAGATGTTCTAATATTCTAAATATCTGACATCATATTCATAACCACACTGATGCCATTTCAAAGAAAAGGTACTACCCTTGTGAGATCGGAGAGACTCCCAACGTTTATGTTTGTTTATTGTTGTTTAACGTCCCACTCAAGAATCTTTCACTCATACGGAGACGTCACCAAATGCCGGTGAAGGGCTTCAAATTTTGGCCTATGCTAGGCACTTACGACCATTGAGCAGTGAGGGTTCTTTAATGTGCCAACACCTACTGCGACATGGGACCTCGAGTTTTACTGTCTCATCCAAAGGACAGGACCAACCTGCTGTCGACTGGACTCAAACTCACGACCTGACGATCAAGAGTCGAGCGCCCTACCGACTGAGCCAGGCCGACTCCGACACTCCCAAAGAATGCCTTTTCCCTCATTTGTAAATCAAGATCTAGAGGTGCAATCGCATTGCCTTCAGTTGTACATTTAAGTTCACAAGAGAGTGAAGCGAGCTCTTTATGGTAATGATGTAGAAAATGAGCTGTACATAGGTATGATTCAAAAATCCATGTGAAATTTTAAATGTCAATTTTTAAATCATCAACCCGACAGGCGACACTTCATCAGTCACTTTTCACAAATATGTATTCAAATCAAACGATTAGGAGACTTTTTCTGGTCACATGACACAATCTATTTTTTTTAAGACTAACACAGCAAGGTTGGCAAAATGCCGGCATTTATCCATAAATTCCATTCCACCGGTAAATACCGGTATTTACCAGTAAATGCCGGCAAATACTGGCAAATACTGGACAATTGAATTATCCGGTCTGGTATTTATAAGTTGTCCCCCCCTATTATTTTTTTTTTTATCTCTAAGGGGTTATTGACTGGTCTGTTGTAATACTGTATGACTGCATGGTGGACTGCATAACTCTAGGTTTCTTGACTGCAGGCTCATGTATTGAAGGTTCACTTGTGTCTACTGCTATGTCAGCTGGGGTATCATCAATGGGTGGTGGTCTCTTCTGTGATGATCTGTTGCCTAGACACTTCTCTCTGTGTGTACGTAGTCTAGGAGCTTTGGCACTTACAACTGTCTTACAGTCAAGGCATGTTGCAGTAGTCTTGTTATCTTTATCAACAACGCTGAAGAAGTTCCAAATGGGATCTTTGGATTTCATGCTGAATAACTTTTGTAGTATTGGTAACGTATGGTTCAGTACAATAGTAACAATGAAAATGACCAGAATTTGTCATACTGCTATAAATGTATTCAAGGATTGAAACCATACTTTAACTCAAGCCATACACTATCCACTTCTATTACCCTACAACTTTCTAATTTTAGGTACAACAGGAAATCATTTATGACGTTTTATTGTATTAATTTCTGTCCATGTCTATCTTAACCCCACATTGAATAAACAGTTTCTTGAAACTTGTTGTTTTAAAACAATTCATGACATTTGTACCATTAATTATACCAGGTGCATAGGTAGATTTTTTACCTGTTAAATGTTTACCTGTACAATTATTTAGAATATGAATATATGAATTTTAATTAAGATTTTATTTTTATATTGACTTATATTTTGCCAGTTGGAATTTATAAAAAGTTAAACTTTAGTATACATGATCATAACATAAATTGTTAAATTATTTTATTCCTACAAATAATTTAAAAGAATAAAGAACATTTTTATAATAATACATTTGATGAAGAATAGTTTACAAATTATTTTATTAACATTTTAAATTATTTTAAGCTTGCTAATAACTATAAAAGTTCAATTGACCAGTATTTGCCAGTATTTGCCACTTGAGCCTTATTTTCCGGGCCGGTAAATACCGGGGGTGGAATTTACCGTCCAACCTTGTAACACAGAGATTCTTATACAAAAGTATTTTGATAAATGAATTTGTCAAACAACAAATATTGTGATTCGTGAATACATTTTCCGACAAATATTCGATCACAGATTTTGTGCGTCATCATACTTGGATGTTGAAATCGACAATTTGGAAGTCAGAAAAATTTCAAAAAATATCTTTCCGGGATGAAAGTCGTTTATTTTTATGAAACTTTTGTTAAAAATGCCCTTTTCGATAAATGCCATTTTAAACAGCTCAAAATAACCCATTTCCCATAAATTCCACTCGTGATTGAAATGTCAAATGTTGTCTGATGTAAACAAGGATCCGTGTTTCTAAAAATAAACAAGCGTTTCAGTGATACAGATCCTTGTTGGAGGAAAATAATCTACGGAAGACCTAGGGTATCACTTGGGACGTTATGTCCATTCTCATGATTTTGACATCATATTGACCTCAGTTTCTTACAGACTTCCTCTCGTTGTAAATGCAGACCAGTTTTTTAGTTTAAGTAAAAGTTTAATAAGAAATGATGTTAGATCTAACTATACACTGCAAATGAAAAGAGGCAAATAACAATTTGTTTCTTTAATAGTTCTACATGATTATTGGGCCTAAAATAAAATTAAGTTTGTTTGCTGTTTACCCACCGACCCACGGAAATCACCGCAACTCGGAAAATTTTATTGTCGTTTTCAAAAAAATATTTTTTTATTGACAATCTTTCTGGAACGTTCGATTACCGTCACAACTTTAAACAATATTAGTATTAACTTCGTCTCGATCTCTGAGAATATACATATATATATGTTGACCGTGGCACTATTATTTATTCAATGAAACATCGTATATTAAAGACATAGTATCTACGAAAATGGTTATTTTTTTTAGTCGGCAATTTTGCGGAAATATCGAAGATATGACTGAATAATGATCTTCCACGTCGACACTTTTTTGTATAATTAGCGTAATTAACGGATAAATGCTGATTTGTTGTCGTCGTCTGTAAGAATCAAACTCATTAATTATGCACAGAAACAATCCCAGAAGCACACGCAATGACCTAGATCGTATCGATATCAATCAATGGATGCTGAGGTAAGCACGTGTTGATTTATTTTGAGATCCTACATTTAGACGGTCCTTGAGGCTTATCCATCGATCATGCTCCTTTCCAATATTTATCTTGGTCTTGTTGTATTTCGCCAGAACTTCTTTCCGATTTCTTTTTCTAGCTGAATCTGTCAATTTAACAGGTCGGCCACGATTTGTTTTTGCTTTGGACGCCATGCTTTTTCTATCAACAATGGAAATGCGCATGCGCAAATACAGGTCACGCTAAGGTTATATGAATATGGGCGGGCTTGCAAACGAATTTTTGTCGTACCGACAAAAAATAAAAAAAAAACGTGGAAAGTTGTGAAATACAATAAAACTATACTTCTATGTGTTTTAATTCAACAATTTTTCGTTTTTTATCTCCAAATATTAACATATTTGACCCAAACAATTGAGATTGAAATATTTGAGGAAATCGTAGATACTATGTCTTTAACATTATTTTATTCGAGTAGTGTAAAATAATGGCCAGAACGTACGCAACATGACACTAGGGGCCTATCAAGGAATTGCAAATTCATAATATGACCTCTTGTAACTCTTTGATATATTACCAATCCATCTACAGTATTAGGGCATAAATGAGTTCGCCAAACTTTCTGTCCCAATTTTAAGCGATTTTTTTGGAGGTGGGTTAAATCAGGATTTTACCCTAATCCCTTTGGAGTTCTGTCTGGCCGGTCAACACGACAGAATCTCCAAAGGGATTTATTCAGATTTTACTCACTCAAAAAAATCGCTTAAAATCGGGACATAAAGTTCGGCTTAAGCTACTGCTATATCCCAGAATGACACACGTATTTTCTCTACAAATACTATTTATAAAAATAGGAAACCAAAAATCCTGTATGATACATGTTTTACTAAGATAAACAATTTATGAAACACCTGTGTAAATTTGTTTGATATGTTTCCTCCTTTTATGAAAGCTGAAGGGAATAATGTTATAGCAACATAAAATCGTGTAGACAGTTACATAAGAGTTATCTCTCGTTATTTTTTTATTTAAAAAATATTTGTCAAAACGTAATAATTTTACAAAAATGATATCACATCTAGTAAAATAAAATCAATTAAATTTATACACCTGTTTTCTTTAACATAACCCTGTGTATTTCTCTAATTTACATTAGAAATATATTAAAAACATCCCAGGAAAGTTATCATTTTAAAACACAGACTCTGTCACTGCACCATGCACCTTACTATAAACACTGCCTCGCCATGTGAGTGATTGCCGATGTTGGGAGGTCAGGTTGATCCTCTGATTTGATACTGGCAAGTCTGTTTAACTTGCAACCAATGAACAAATACTATGAAATGACCATTTATTTTTTAATCCATCCAAGTATACAATTTTAAATGTCAACATTTTAAATTATGGTTTTTTGGTCGTAAAACTTTAGTCACCACATTTTGTTTAGAAATCCCACCATCTAGGAAATTTGGAAAATTGGCATGTGCACAAAGTGGAAAAATTCTATAGTCTATTTCTGGATAAACTTTTTTAGTTTTTAACGTTTGTATAATGTTATTCCTGTATACAAAATGCTGAATAAGCTTATTTAGAAAAAACTATAGCGACCTGCACTGGCCATTTTGGTCTGTGTGCATGCCCATTATCTCAATTTCCAATGGTGGGGTTTATAAACAAAACTAGTGATTGAAGTTATATGATGGAAAAAAACATAATCTAAGGTGTTGATTTTTAAAATTATATACATGGATATATTAAAAAATATTCTCACAGTATGTACATGTTTAATTTTTTATCATTGCATGAGGTGAATTGAAGAAAATAGCTCCGAGATGATACCTGTCAAATCTGCCCAAAATCGTCGGTTTCAGATGTCTCGTATGAAGGGATGGACTTCAACGAAGAATGAGACAGAAAAATCAAAATAGTAAAATACCTTCTTCGTTGCAGCTGTAACTACAGTACAAACGTGGTGTTTATTCTGTCAAACACTCTACTTGGTGTAGAGTGAAACACGGTACGGTACGGTGATTTTTGGTGTGCAACACCAGAAAAACACTATCACTCCGTGAAAAATAGTGTAAAGGATTATCTATCAAAATGAATGACTTGACACTTCAATATGCAATAAAAATCGTCCGTGCGTAACAAGCTTACCTGGGCAGTTAATCTCCTAAGTGTTAACCTTTTTGGACATCCTGTTTTTTAAAGGGCAGTGCCAGTATTTATGTTTAAGTCACACAAAGAAGTTATATTTTAAAGATAAAAATAATAATTTATTTATTGAGCAATTTGATCAGACAAAATGAGACTTAAATTGAAATTTATTACCGATATAATAAGCGTAATATATCGCCGGTTCATCTGGGATCAAGTTGCTGACAATAGTATATCAACATTTGTTCTACATGTATATAAATTTTGAGATTCTGTAAAACTTAACTAGAACGAAAAATTTATCGCTACATGTGTATTGTATAACAATCACGGAACACACACATTAGTTCAGTCTACGTGTGAATTAAATAGTGAATAAATGCCGAAATGGAAAATTAAGTACGCCTATGCCTACTAGTACTTTCCTGGGTAAGTAATGACGAAATCCAAGAACATTAATCATGTAATAGGCAAACATAAAATAAGCCATTTCTAAATGTTCATATCGTAGTAGCATGCCAGTAGTATTCTTTAATCATAAATGATTAGACGGAGACACGTCGATGACCAGTTAAATAACACTGACGCAATTAAAAGGTGATCCATGTCATTTCCATTTTTTGTCATTTCCGATTGTCTTAAAATCATTTACATAAAAATTATTGACTTTTGAAAATAAAAATAAGGGCAGATATGCAACTTTAATGATGTGGTTACATAAATTTAAAAAATCTATTTAAAAAAAGATGCATCATTTTACACCTGATTTTTTTATCCCTCTTATGAAATTGAGGGAGATAACTTGTATACTTCTTTTGCACTCGTGTATTAAGCCACAGACTCGAAGATACACGTGTATGTGAATCAACTATCACCACAATTATACAATGTTACTATTTTTTTTAATGTTTGATAAAATAGTAAGTCTGAAATACCGGACTGTATTACTTTTTAAAACAATTTATTACATTACACGGTCATACTGGACTGGTGTCAATTTCAGGTGAGCACTGAAAGTTTTAGAGTCATGTTTCTGTTGGTCGTATTTTGAATAAAATAAAAAATGTAAAATCTAGTTGAAGTTAACAGTTAAAAATATTAAGCTATTTGTCAACATTTTCGATGTTGTGAGAGAGAGAGAGAGAGAGAGAGAGATAGATTTACGTTTTACTACACCACTGTGACACCTATGAAATACATGATAATTGTGTAATTTCTATCGGAAATCAAATGTGAATAAAGTTAATCTGACAAGTTCTTTTTCAAGACAGATCAACAGTTACTATCAAGGTCAAAGTGTGGCATGCAGCCAACGATGATCGGAACATCAAGCGTCCTTGGCCTGCTTGGGATAATTTAGCAAATCAATTTCAAAGCTCTCAGAAAAGAAGTTGTTGTAACTTTCAGTGTTTCATGTCATAATTTTAGTAGTAGTGAAGGGCAGAGTTTATGTATATGCATGCACAGGTACAACTGAACTTGACATCACCGAAGCGACTCTGATATTCTGTCTAACAAGACATGGATTTACATCTTGTTTATTACCTGTAGGGTGCGAGGCTGTAGTAATAGTTAATCAATCTAGGCACCCCATGGAGAAGTTTAATCCAAAACGCTTCAGCTGACGGTGTCACACAGAGTTTCTCGATGTCAAAGAAATATGCCGCCATAGTGTAGAGTGAAATTTTGCATATGTATACACTACAGTTAGAAAGAGAATCACGGTGTTTTTGTCATCATTTTCGCGGTGTAGAGCGTTTGACAGAATAAACACCACGTTTGTACTGTAGGTAACACCATGATGTCTGATAAAATCTAATGAAACTTACTTTGGATTAACTTTCACTACAACACAATTACATTACAAATAAATTTTTATTTATTTTTATCTAATTTGGCTTAGAATATAAGTTAGTAAGTTTGGTGGCACCGGGTCGAAGATTTCCATTCAGGTAATTCAATGGCGGTAAAATACAAAAGGAAATAAGCCACTGGCCGAATAAGTTACCTCTCCTCCTCCATCCCACATACAATCGTCGTCATCATAGTCAGCCATATCTATTTGCTGATTTGTTTTAATCAGGAAAATACATAAAGAGGGCAAATTGTATGCAAACCAAGTAAACACTCAGACTAATTTTGTTCAGGTTTTCTCAAGCATAGGGCGCTGCCATTTTGGAATGAATGGTGTATTATTTTCATTAATAGCGAGCCCGATCATATTGTAAAAAAAGGTAACAACACCAACAGTTTTGAAAGACACGCAATTTTTTTCCTGTCACTGGACATGTCATGTTTGTTTCACAAGTATGACGCAAAAATTTGTATGTGAATAATGAAAAATAATACATGTAATATGTTTCCTAATCACAATTTTAGGTTACTTTTTTTTGTAAAACTTAAGGAATCGGGCAGAAATTCGGCATACTAAAAACCAAAACTTGTACAAATGATTACCGTATATGTTCAAAGCAATGAATAAACGTTGAGCTCAAGTACTGAATAAATTTGGTGACTTCGGGTCCAGAGCTTACAAGTACATCTGAGTCAGAAGTCACTAAATATTCTAAGCTCAACTTTTTTTTCTTATGTTGATTCCTGGATTCGACTGAATATCGGGAATCATATTAATAATCTTCATCATTCACACAGTAAAAATATAGGTCACACTTATCACGACTTTCCTGTAAAAAGTGAATAAATACATTTAAATACACGATGATTTACCGAAAAAAAATAATAAAAGGAAGAATGAAAAAAAACCCACTCCGGATCTAAGATAGAAATTCATATTTTTTATTATCGTTTTTTTTTTTAATAATTAGGACTACTTCAGTGTATATTGAAAAGTAGCGAGTACATAGGAAGGTCATTTTGGACTTGACTGTGGACTCCCGGCGGGTGCGACCGGTCGACATGGGATGCTTACGCCTCCATGGCACCTGATCCCACCTCTTGGTTTCCAGAGGTCCGTGTTTGTCCAGTTTTGCATTAATTAAATTTGTTTATACTTTAAAAATTCAAATTCAAATTTAAATTAAAACTGTTTATGCAATGCATACCTCTTCAATAGTAGAGTGATGATTTCAAGTTGGAGTTTGTCTTTAATTTTTCGATTTTTATAGAAAAATGAAAGGTTTTACACCTATTTTATCAACTTAAGGCGGCACTCTCTCCCTCATCACTGTATATATTTCTAAGTGTTGGATTAATTGTGAGGCAATATTTCATTAGGGGTAGGGTTTTACGCAGCTTTCAGATAGTTTTGTTTTAATTTGGAATCCCTTTTTTCTGCATTCAGACGCGAAAATACGCATAGCAATCCGCTGATAAACCACTTTGGTCATCCTACTCAAAAGAATTTTGGCCTAGTACCCTCCAGACATTGAATTATGACCTCTTTATCGTTAAGAATATCATTGATGGATTAATTCGAAGGCCCGATGAGGCATCCTCTAGCTTCCAGACACAAAAATCGCCATTTCCCAGTGACCCAGTGTATACTTCCCACAAATGTTCAATTATTAAAGCCCAGAGAGTTAGTTATCACATTGCGACTCGTTTTTATCCCGGCCACATATTCCATTAAATTGACATGCGTTTCATTTATCAAAAATAAATTGAGTATCAGTAAACACAAATGCATGCAGAGCATGATGAGGGAGTCCAGAAATTTTTTGATTTTTAAAAGTTCTGGGAGGCCTTTTTTCTGGATTCCAGACGTGTTGATAATGGATGAAAAATTGGTATGTGAGAAATTATGGGGAGGGGGCGTCCCTGGCAGCCCCGGTACCTACGTCTACGTACATGTAATGTGTAAATAATTCGTAAGACATAACTTATATTTTGATATAATGCAAAATTTGCCAAGTTTACAAATAAATTTTCATATTCATACAAACTGAGGAAAAGAACATTTCTTTACCGAAATGATGGACAACAGAGAAGGAAGAGTATATATAATGTAATTGATTGGGCTGAGCGAAGCAAGGAGCGGGAATTTCGATAATAGTAAAAATCAGTTATTCCAGAATTATAACTACTGCTTTGAAAAATCAAGTAAAAATTTGTGGCTGTGTGATAAAATAAATTATGTTAAAAAGTGGGGGCACAAAAATACAAAAGTGTTAGGGAACGTGCCCCCGCTGCCCCCCCCCTGCCCTACGCCCTTGCATGTAGTTTGATAAATAGATGGATGAATGGATAGATAGGCTACGGATAATTGAAATACATAGATTAAAATATAAATAAATAAATAAATAAATAAATAAATAGACAATTATAAGAGACACGGAATCTAAGTAAATATAGATTAATAAATGAATAAGTGAATAAATGAATGAAATGATCTAAATTAGGTTAGACCTATATTAGGCCGAATTTTCTGCCCCGATTTTAAGAGGTTTTTTTTTTGGGGGGGGGGGGGTAAATAAAGGGGGGGGGGTCGCTTAAAATTAGGGCAGAAAATTCGGCTTACTATAGACCTATACCATAGTTTTTCACTGACGCTAAGGATCTAGATCTATGTACTTTCAACGCCGTTATATAGATATAAATCTAGAATGTATAGAATCTATACGGTAAAATGAATATGTGCGAAGGATATAGCAGAAACATATATTATATCTAAATATGTTAATTTCTTGTAGTTTGAGGCTTAGAGTAACCAGCGATATATAAAGCTTTATATATCGCTGGAGTAACAAATCCTCAAGATGATCGTGTTTCATCTAGATATCAAAATTACAAATAAAAATTAAACTTGTTGTGACACATAAATGCTTGTTTAAACATATCTTCTTGTTATGATAAAAATAACAAAAGATATATATTTAGTTCACAGCGTTTTCTGATATCTTTGCAAATCTAAAAATAACACAACTGTAATTTTCCGTCGCAAATGAAAACGAGGTTTCCTTTAGTCATGTTACAATTTTACGAACACTGATTGGACAGAGGGGCGTGGGAATTAAGTTTTCATTGGTTGTACATGACGTCAGGAAACCATACCCTGGTCGAAACGTCAACAAAAACCAGAACGTAAACAAACGGAGATGGCTGACATACCAGGGCCGTCTTCGCTTATTCTGCAAGATGAAAATTCAAACAAGGAGAATGTAGATTGCAATTATGAACCAGAAGCTAAAAAGAAGAAGACCGAAGTTCCAAGTAAAGACAGAAGCAACCCTTTAGAAGATCGACTGAGTGGAATTTTGTGTTGCACAGTATGCTTGGACTTGCCTCGAACTTGCTTCCAGGTACATTACATCAGCTGAATGTTGCTATTTTTGCCACTGCGTATATCATAACGAATGAATTATAGCATTTGAGGAAATAAATAAATAGCAGAATTATTTGATACGCATTTCGATTAGGAAAATGTATGTTATTAATTCTAATTTTATAAATTCGCATGAAACTCTTTATCTACGTGGCCGTGACACACCCCTAACTGCACATTCTATAAAAACAACTTCATTACCTTATTTGGCAATGCATCATATGTAAATATATGGGGAAATGCATGCACCGATTTTTTTTCCAGGGTTACTTTATGCTGGTCTTACTGGATTTAGGTTTTAAAATGACGATTTCTAGTTTCCATAGACATTGACAGGAGCTGTCAAAAACAGCTGGGCGATTCGCCTGGGTGATAGTTGACCTACGCGTGACATTGGACTCAAAACATCTGTGAATCACGTGAAAAGTCATCTGATCAACTGTAGCATCGCAATTATCAAAAATAGGTCACAGAGCTTGCACAAATATGTGTTCAGGCGTGAAATCCAGCCAGCGGATTATAATTTATGTATTTACGTCACAGGTTGATAAATGTATTGAAAAAGAAACAAAACAAAACTTGATATTGGTCTATTGTCAAAATATTTACCATGAATTATCAAAGATGATTTAAGATTGTGTTAGGACTAGGATTATAGATTCTATAAAAACAGACCTGTACATTCTAAATATGTTGTTACAATATTTTATTTATGTGTATTTGGAATGGTTGGTGTCATTTCACAAAATAATAATAATAATAAATATGACTTCAGATATACTGTTGAAATTTGTTAATTATTTCAAGTTTTTGAAATATATGAATGAATGTGCATATACATGTATTATATATTAACGGATAGAGACATCAATAGACCTATATAGTTTTTCTCTTGAAAGCTAATTTAGGGTAAGATTAAACTTTTGCAATCAGTATATATAATTGATTGTAATTGAATTTTTGTTTTATATCTAGCTTTAAAAATTAATTTTGAACATTTTTGCTAAATCCAATAGTCTACAATTTTCTTAGGTCAGAAACTTTCAGTATTAAAATACAAATTCCTAAAGCTCTAGGCTTCTCCTGGTGCCATAATTATATATAAAGCTGTATTTGATTATGGTAACTTCCATACATGTAGTAGATCTCATTAGATTCCAATTTATTTAAATTCTATCTTAATCTATAATGGGTCACTGTTGGGTCTATATAAGGGATGTCACCTTGAAATATTTCATTACACCATGTTAGATATGAAACAAATTTATTGAAATGATTCTTTCAGTCATAAGATCGTATCAGACACCTGTATTTTATTTTGGCTCATATTACATGTATCAAATTTAATAGCTCGTGTAATTTTGTTGAAACAAAATAAAGCTATAGGCTAAATTCAGCTGGTCATAAGTCTCTTGTGTTGTATACATTTTTATGGTGGGCTATTCAAATCGCCTTGTGTCTGTGTTCTGTCATCAGTCGTCCGTCCTTAAACAATTCTTATTATTGCTATTTCTCAGAAAGTACTGAAGGGATCTTTATGAAATTTGACATATAGGTTCTCCTTGAGGTCTAATTGTGCAGGTTGTACATTTTCAGGAGGGTTGGATCACAGGCAGCCATCTTGGATTTTGACAATTAATGTTTGTTATCGCTTTTTCTCAGGAAGTACAATGAAAGGTTCTTTATATAATTTGACATATAGGTTCTCCTTGAGGTCTTATTTTTATTTTACTATAAATATCTGGTTATACTGGTATATAGGCCTAGATCTACAAGTAAATAAAAAATTTTGGCACACTTAATTGTTTGGAATTATTTTTGTTTAATGATATAAAGTTTGAAACATTTTAAAACATGATTAAGTCATAGATCTCGGCCCATATTAATAAAGAAATATGTTAATTAGTTATGTCATCATTGTTTATATACAAATTAATCAGCTGAAATGCTGGAACCCAATCTGATATTGTGAGAAAGTTTTCCAGATTACAAGTTGCTTATATAAGGCTGGTGGTCTCTTCTTTGGTGCATTGTAACTGGGTTCTATCCTGCACTAAAAATGGCCACCACCATATAATTGAAATATTGTTGAATTTGACGTAAAACACCATTAAAAAAAAGCTAGCTGTTGTGTTGGTTTTGGTTATGATTTTAATTTTGTATCTCTTTACTATTTCAACAGTGTGTTAATGGTCACTTGATGTGTGCAGGATGCTACAACCATCTGCTTGCCGATGCTCGACTGAAGGATGAGTCTGCAACATGCCCGAACTGCAGATGTGAAATCAACAAGAACTCCTGCTCCCGGAATCTAGCTGTGGAGAAGGCTGTATCAGAACTACCAAGTACATGCAGGTTTTGTACTTGCCAGTTACCACGCAATCAAATTGAACACCATGAAAAGGGCCTGTGTCAGGAGCGGTAAGTCACCATGTATGCTTGCATTACCACTTGGGGTATGTACAGCATACATACTGTGTAGTTAAGGTTTTGGATATGTGTACACTTTCATCATGGTAGGGGAAAGCAACTGAATGGGTCTTTGGCATCCAGTGCCCACCCAGGCAGGTGCTTTTTGCCTCAATTTGTACTCGTTATTTAATAATTGGAAAAACACTTTTATCTTTTGTTCCTGCTCAGGGAGGAATGGATGTCAACGGCCAGAATGGTCACTTTTCCCAGGACGGTCAGCGTCGAAGATTAAAATTTGACCACAGTGACTCAACATTAAAAATGGCGGCAAGTATCTTATGAATCTTTCAAAGGTTCTGTATGTTAAATTGCATGCACTTACGTGGTTTAAGTAGTTTAAGTCTTTAAGAAAATATCGTGGTATTGTAAATTAAGATATCGAAGCAAGTATATCCCATTGTTCAGTAGATGGTATAAGATTCTTAAATAGATGGTATTAGATTTTGAAATAGATATAACTTGTTGGCTAAGGTATATAAATCAGACGTAAAAGTGTTAGATGTAAACTCATAGGCGTATAAATTAGGTGAAAAGTTTTAGGTGTATAAATCAGGCGTATAGCATTAAAGAATTCACTGTAATATCTTAAAAGTCATTAGTCAGAGAATCTTATTTCAATATGTGAAAGAATGTAAAATGAAATTACAAACCATTTGATGTAGCGGTTCATTGGTTAGAGGGCAGACAATGTATGTCATAAAAAAACAAAAAACAAAAAAACAAAAAAATACAAAAACAAAATGAGAAAAGGAACATGTATAAGTTAAGTATTTTGAAAATACAATCAGCTGGTTTGTTGTGTATTTTGTAATTTGTCAAATATTAGTCAGGTGTTAATAAGTTTAGTAGTTAGGTATATTATTAACTGGAATTACAAACATTTTCATGTTCGAGGAAGTTAGGATCAACATTTTCAGGTAATTATGTATCTTTCAGATATTCATATATCAAATAATTGCTTTTAAACATTTCATTTTATTCCAGATCATAACGATATTTTTACTGCAGATTTCTAACTTGAATTTTTTTATTTATTTTTTTTTTTTTGGAAAGAGAGATTTGTTCACACTTTGTTTGCAATTACTTTTGGTTTTAAAGTAGGATTGTATCGGACATAACTAAACAACAGTTCGGAGGAATTTCTGGATATGAAAATGCAAGTCACAAGAGAACTGAAATGACATCCCAAAATTGCGATAATAAGTGTGAAGACCAGTAGCATGGATTTGTAAAGCAAATTTATTGATCATCACCAAGAGTCAACCTAACACAGTGAAAAAACGATTTTAAAAAATTAATCTGATACAGACGAAAAAAAAGATACAGATGAAAATGTGTTATCTTTGGACATGACACTCGATGACTGAAAATAATATGAAAATGGACAAGATATAAATGAAGAATAAAGCTCTTCAAAATTTGTAATTGGATAATCGGAGTCCACGAAAATTTGACATAATTTTATTTTTATTTAAGGAGAGGTTAAGGTATGTATACTGGTCTAAATATATCTCCCAATTTTCTTTTTCAGGAGCAGATGGTATATATACTTAATTCCCTGTTGGAATACTTTTGATAACCTTTGACCTGATTTATTTTATAGGCCAGCCACTTGTAAATACTGTAGGATCGGCTGTCCTTGGTGTGGACCTTATCACGAGTTAGCTGAACACGAGAGTAGCTGCTCGCATCCCAAGAAAACAGGAGAAGAGATCATGGGATCACTTGCCGATGTTGATAGGAAAATGGAGGACCAACTTGTTCTTTACAGTAATTTATACTCACTTCTGTCCTATGAGAAAGTCACATTCAATGGTAAGTTGATTTATAAGGTTGACCAGTGTTGAGTCTTGTTAAATTTGAACACTACAGACCATAATAGACTGGTCTAAGACAATAGAATGGAGCCTACCATTTATATTCTTAGGGATGACATGATTAAATGCCTAAAAATCTGCAAAATACTTGAAAGTTTGTCGGCTTGGTATTACTGTTTTGTGTTTGGAAGGGTAGTGGGAGAATGGCAGAGGAGCATTTGCGTGATTTTGTTTTATTTGTTTCTGATATTTCTAGTAGGTATATGATAATGTCAAAACAATTTTTATTTCAGACTTGCAGTTGAAGCCATACAGAACAGATGACTTCATCACAAAGCTCTTTTATGAGACAAGTCGATTCTCAGCCTTTAATCACCAGTGGGTTATCAAAGCTAGGATTAATAATGACAAACCCACACAGACGGTGGCACGGTCCATGTCGTACCAGCTTGTACTGAAGGGGAAAGTTACGAATAACATCAATCTGAAATACATAGCTCTGAAAAGTCCATACGGAGAGATGAAAGTGAATCCAGCAATATACCTTTTTGAGTTCTCTCCGGATAATTTGGAGACAGAGTACCACGATTTACCTGTAACAAATGCCATGGAGTGCAACAAGCTTTTGGCTTCAAAGACAATTAATGTCCGCTTGATCATGGTCCATCTATAGACGATAGTTTAGCATGAGATATTGTATTAGTTTCATCATGATTCAGTTGTGAAGGTGAATCTCAGTGGTGTCATGGTTCCGATATATAACATATTATGCTTATCTTTCCATCTGTGGCATATTTTTAAATCTTGTGAAAAAAAGGAAGAGATTTATTATTTTCTTAAATTATATTTTTTTATGCATTTAAGCAATTTTCAAAATACAAACTCATAAGTCACAGGAAGGAAATTAATTGTTTCCATAAACAAAGAAAATCAATAGTTAGTTCTGAAATAGGCATTTATATTCTTGGAGATTATGAAGACATGTTTAGTATTTTATGGGCAGGAAATATATCTGACATCAAAAACTTGATTTTTGAGTTTTATTTTATAATCGGTTTATGGATTTAGTTTAAACACCTTTTGAAAGATAGTTAAGGTAAAGCAATGGATGTTTGATTGCATATATACTTGTAAAACTCTAAACAATTTCTATATGTATATACCTGGTTTTGATGATGAAAAATCCCACTGACTAACTGTATACCTAAGTTTTGATAATGAAAAATTCCCACCATGGAAGTCATTTTTAAATATTTTAATTTCGGCTTTTAAAAAAAAAAATATATATATAAATATATATATATATATATATATATATATATATATAATAGCATGATTCAATTTCAACCTTATTATTTCATTCAAGGATTATTTTATACATTTTTCTTTGTTTTATTGAATATTTTATACGTAGTTCCTGGATAAGGGTGTACATTGTATATGAAAAAAACTGCACGTTTATTTGTTTAACTTGGTAAGACATATTATTAAAACTATTAATTATTATATATTATATAAAATTATTTTTATATATATATAATTTTATTTATATATTAAATTTATTATATAATGATAAATATGTATTATAATTATTAATATATTTTTCTAATCATTTATTTTCTATTATTATAATATTATATAATTTTTTTATTAATATAATTATATATATACTAATATATATATTATTATAATTTATATTTTATAATTTATTTTTTATTAAATTATATATTTATATTATAAAAATATATATATAATAATAACGATGTAATTATATATATTAAATTGTTAAAATAATTATAAAATATTATATAATTAATATATAATAAATATATTTATTATATATTTTTTATATAATATTTAAACATAATATATTAAAAATAATATAATAAATATATAATAATTATACTATTATATATTTATAATAACTATATATTATAGTATATTATTTATTATTTATTATATAATATTATTTATATTAGAAATATATATTTTATATATATATAATATTTTAATATATTAATATAATAATATTATAGTAAATTATTATATAAATAATCTTATATATTAATATATATTATAATATAAATATATTTTATAATTATATATTTATTATTAATATTATATTTAATATAATTTAATATATAATATATATATATAAAATATATTTATTTATATTTTAAAATATAATATAATTTTATAATAAATTTATATATATAAATTATATAATATATTAATATTCTTAATTTTATATAATATTATCTATCTTATATAATTTTATATTATATATATAAAATATATTAATAATTATTTATTATTATAAAATGCTACAATATATTTACTATATTATAATAATATTTAATATATATCAAAAAATATTAATATCTTTATATAATATTAAATAATATAAATTTAATTTTTTATAATTAATTATATATTAATTTAATTATTAATTATATAATTATATAAGCATATCTAATATAATAATATTAATATATAATTATAATATTATATAATAATTAATATATATAAACCTGGTAATATTATATATAATACTATTATATAATATAATATTTATTATATTTATATATATTCTTATAAATATATATTATATAATTAGTATCATATATAATTATATATATATAATAATATAATAATTATATTTTAAGTATTAATATTATATTTTTAATATATATAATATTATATATATATTAAATTATATATATTAATTAAATATTTATATTCAATTAAAAAATATAATAATATAAATATATAAATTAAATATATATATATATATTATTAAATATTTCTTGTTTTATTTATAAATATATTTTATTATTATATATATAATATATATATATATTATTATAAATATTATATTATATATATAAATAATTTTATATATTAATATATATATTATTTATTTATTAATAATACTTATACTATATAATATTTTTTTTTTTTAATTAAATATTATATATAATTCTATTCAATATTAATTAAAATATTATTCAATATTTTAATATTTTATATTATTATATAATATATATATATATTATATATTATAAATTTATATTATTAATACGTATGTTAATTATATTTATCTTAATTTTAAATCTATATTTTTATTTTATATTATAATTATTATTATATATAATAATATATATTTAATATTCTGATATATAATTTAAAATATATTAATCATAAATATATATAAGTATTATATATATATTATATAATTTATTATATTATTATATATAATATATAATTTATATAATATAATTATATATTATTATTATAATTTATAAGTATAAATATATATATTTAATATATATAATTATTAATTTATTATTATAAATATAAATTATAATATATTCTAATATAATTATATTATATTAATATATATTATATATTAATAATTATTATTTATAATATAAGTTTATATATAAATATATATCTTTCTTAATATTATTTATTTTAATATTTTATTTAAAAGTTATAAATTATTTATAAATATATATATATAATTATTAATTAATATATATTATTATAATAAATATATTAATAATTTTATATATATTATATAATTTATTATACATTTTTATCTATCATTTAATATATTAAATTATTAAAATATATTTAAAAATATAATATTATTAATAATATATTATAATCTATATATTATTTTATTTTTTTTATATATCTATATAATATATATTTTTATTTATTATAATTAAATTTAAATTTTTACTTATATATATAATATTTTTAAAATTTATAATATATTATTATTATTTTATAGTTATATATACTAATAATATATTTATATTTATAAAAAATTTAAATAATTATTATTATTTAATATTTAGTATTAATTTTTATAATAATATTATTAATATATATATTTTATTATATATTTTTATATAAATTATTAAATTATAATATAATTTATGTATATAATAATATTATATTTTAATTATTATTTAAAAATAATATAAATATATATATAATATTAATAATATATAATTATAATAATATTAAATATTTTATTTTATTATTTATTAATAATATATATAATATAATTTATTTAAAATATATTTAATATAATATATAATATAATATTAAAATTTATATTTTTATTATTTATTATATTATTATTTATAATATATATATATATTATTATTAATTATTATAATACTATATTATTTATATATATTTTAAAATATTATATTTATATAATATATTAAATATATATAATTAAAAATATATTATATTATTAAATCTAAAATTATTATAGTTATCTATTATATATATATTATTATATTATATTTACTATAAATTAATATAATATATATTATATTATATTATATATATATATATATATTTATTAATTTAATTTATATTTATAATATAATATTTATTATATATTATCACATATTTATATAATATTATATTATTCTATATATATATTATAATATTTTATAATATTTATATATAATATATAATTATATTAATATAAATATATATAATAGACATTCAAGGATTATTTTATATTTTTCTTTGTTTTATTGAATATTTTTACGGTAGTTCCTGGATAAGGGTGTACATTGTATATGAAAAAAAACTGCACGTTTATTTGTTTAACTTGGTAAGACATATTATTAAACACACGTGCCACAGAGAAAGATGAGCACATATGTTTTACCGACACATTATGAATCCAAAATGTTAAACAAGGGAGACAAGCATGTTTTTAATTTCGAAAAGAATGCAGTATATTCATAAATTGGAATCGTTGCTGTACATAAATTTGTTAATATATTGTTTTATAAGAATACCTTTTTTCAGTTTGGAATCATTAAAATTGGACAAAAAAAAGGAGTCCAAATTAAGGAAAAGGTTTTATTACATTATTTTGCACATGTTTTGAATTTTTTTTATATACAAATAAAGTACTACATAGAATAAAGTTTTCAATTTTGGTTTTTATTGAAACTTATTTGAAATATACTTTTTATTGAGTAGGAAATATTTCTAGGATAAGTAATTTTTCGAGTTTCAACAAGAGAGAATTTTTTTTCTATTTTTTGTTTTTGTTGTGCATGGTTTGGATTCTTATTGGAATTCAGTATTGATATTATTCATGCATTGCTGAAATCTTTTTGCTGATACAAAGTTATTAGAAAAGAATTATTTGTATACATGTGCATGGTATAATAGTACTTATATTTTTGTGAAGTGCAAAGTGTTAGGAACAGAATAAAGAGTAACTTTTGAGTATGGTTTGGGGTATTTTGTCTCATGTTTAGAATTCAACAGCGAAATTAATACATTGTCTGTTCTTTCACATGTGTTTATGTATTACTCGTGAGTCAGTGGTTCAGTTCACTTTTTTGTCACATATTAATGTAATAATGTTAATAATTTGAATCTTGTGGACCCTACAGACTATAATAATAGACTGTTCTAAACAAAGGAAAAGGAGCATTCTATATAGATACTTAGAGGTGAAAGATTAATTTACTTCAATTGGACACCAGTGACACTGGTCAAATTTCAAATCTGATATTTGTCCTCATAGGAATTTATCATTGAAAACAAAGCATGCATGTTTTAAATATTTAATGATTTATTGTTCACATTGAATGTCATTTGACAATTGTTTAAAGATACAAATTAAACTAGCAGGTATCATGTCTTACCTTTAGAAATATATATCAAATTTCATTAATATCAGTTTCAGTCTGGCATTTTGCCAATTGTTTTTATTTCACCAGAGTTGTTCATATTTAGTTTTCGATTTTTTCTTTAGGTTCTCTGCAGATTATATTTCTTCAAATCATATGAATTCTTAAATTTGATAGTGTTCTGTGTTATTTTAATGATGAAAAACAAGACATAGATTGTCAAAACATTTCATTCTAAAGCAGCAGCATTGTTGCTTTCAGAAAATTTAAAATTCAATCTTTACTTTAGTTTTTTTTCCTGTTACATTTTTACTGATTTTTTCAAATAGGTGATCAAAATCAAAATTACTGAATGTTTTAATGCAACAAATCTGTCCAAATTATCAGATGATAAAGAATGGTTAAAGGAGTTTTAGTGTAATTGCAAGTAAATTTATTTTATATATTGGAGGTATGAAAACAATATTTTGTTCTCTCTTTGCGATTATACTACATGGAATCAGTACATTTGTTCTTCATTTTACATTTGTGTTCTGTCCGTCTTGTAAATATTGCATTTTTTTAATAGAAGAAAGAAAAAACGGGTAAATTGTAGCAGATTGTGTTATGATCTTTTTGCTTGTATTAAAAGTAATTTTATGTAGCTGTAGTATTAGATACGGTAAGTACTCAAGTCAGACATGTTTATATCTATTACACGTGTTCTATTGGTTAAACAGTTTGTTACTATAGCATTGTATGGTAGACATAAAAACGAAAATATTATAATTGTAAATGGGAATCGTATGATCATAGATTAAAACATTATTATTGTTACAGGTTTCTTATTTATGCTATTAAGTGTACAAATACATTTTAACATCATACTGTTTTTTCCATAGGGCTAAAAAATTATTGTAATTTCTAAGGAACAGGTTTATCTATTCTTACATTTTTTTTTCATGATTTTAAATGTTAAACTCGTTTAGATCTAATAATTAATGTAATTCTTCGAAATATTCAGATTTTACATAATTTCATTTATTATTCTTTTATATTAATGAGTACGATGATTAGAGGACTCCTATTTACACTTTGATAAACAGAGACAAATATTGTCTTTGTTTCATGTGTTCAGGTATGTGTTTCCCACTAAAGTACCGTAAGAAGTGCGTAAAAAAAATCCCAAGTTAGTTTCAAACTTGCTTATGTAAGATATAAGGATCTCCCCCCTTTCAAATATCTTGTTAAAAGAAATATCTACATACAAATGAAAACTGAGGCAAATAAATATGAGTTAAATTCAAGACATTTCCTGTATATTATTATTTTTTGAAAATGGTGCCCAACAGATTACAAGATCTGGATGTATTCTGATGTATTCTTCAGGTAATAATATATTTACTTCAGTTATCGGTATGCACTTCTGTAGCTTATGAATATCTTGTCACTCACTTCACCATTATCAAGAAGATGCAGTGCTATATTGGCATTAATCAGACATAGGTTCTTACTACGCTGTAGTTAGTAGATTTTCCCCCGTCTTTTACTTATAAATGTGATTATTGTGCAATCATTTTTGGTTATAGGCCTACATTGGACTAGAAGCCATAAGGAAATAATCACACTATGGTGTAAAAATCCAGAAATAAAAGACCATTTTTCCTGGTCCATTGTGATATTTTGGGAATGATAGATTTCCTTCATATTAACTCCAGGTTCTGTTACTTACATCCTATTTGTTCCTCGATGTTATTGTATCAAGAGTTTACTTTTGCTTTTAAGATTTTTTAAAGCCAGAAAGAATACAAAGATAAAGTGAGAAGTTGAATATATTTCAACTTCTTTTTCTTTTCTGAGGATGGTTATCTGCAGATATAAATATTTCTGGATTTCTTTAAATATTTACATGTTATAAATATGAAAGCAAAAAGCTTTGGCAAGTAGCATACACCTGAAATATTTATTGAACATATAATATTTTGGAAAGGAAATGATTAGATTTGATAAAGTTGTACATTTTTCTTTTGATCAACAAAAGGTTTTGTTTTTGGTGAAGAAGTTGTTAAGTTATAAATTGTTTCAGTGTACTTCAAGACCAGGAATTGTTCCAAAACATGTATTTATGTCTCAAATTCCGTTTTGACATGTAAATTATGTTTTATTTATTACCGAGGGCAAATACTGTGTGGATTTAAAAGACAGATTTTATGCTTGTATTATACAGTGTTTACTTGTACTGTTGTGTTGTAGTGATAAACCCAATACCAATAAAATATTACATCAGTGTACCTTAAGCTTGTTCATCTATTTGGTATAAGGTCTGTGGCCAGAGTATGTCTGACCTGGTAGTTCAGTGGTAGAACAGCCTGAACCTCAAGCTTGTTCATCTATTTGGTATAAGGACTGTAGACTGAGTATGTCCGACCTGGTAGTTCAGTGGTAGAACAGCCTGTACCTCAAGCTTGTTCATCTATTTGATATAATGACTGTGGCCCAAGTATGTCTGACCTGGTAGTTCAGTGGTAGAACAGCCTGTACCTCAAGCTTGTCTGACCTAGTAGTTCAGTGGTAGAACAACCTGTACCTCAAGCTTGTTCATCTATTTGGTATAATGACTGTGGCCTGAGTATGTCTGACCTGGTAGTTCAGTGGTAGAACAGTCTGTACCTCAAGCTTGTTCATCTATTTGATATAATGACTGTGGCCCGAGTATGTCTGACCTGGTAGTTCAGTGGTAGAACAACCTGTACCTCAAGCTTGTTAATCTATTTGGTATAAGGGCTGTGGTAGAACAGCCCGTACCTTTAGCTTGTTGATCTATTTCATAATTAACAACAGCAAACTAAGTATGTCTGACCTGTAGTAACTCAGTGATATGTCTGACCTAGTAGCTCAGTTTTAGAACAGCCTGTACCTCGAGCTTGTTCATCTTTTTCGTATAATTACTACTGAGTATGTCTGATCAAGAACCTCAGTGGTAGAACAGCATGTACTTAAAGCTTGTTCATCTAATTGGTATAACAACTGCTCAAGCTTGTTCATCTATTCCATATAATAACAGCAAACTTAGTATATCTGACCTAGTAGCTCGGCCTGTACCTCGAGCTTGTTCATCTATTTCGTATGATAACTACCGAGTATGTCTGATCAAGTAGCTCAGTTGTAGAACAGCATCTACCTTAAGCTTGTTCGTCTATTACATATAACAACTTAGGACTGAGTATGTCCAACCTAGTAGCTTGGTGGTAGAACAGCCACTTTGTTTGTGGGAGACTTCGGCTTGAATCACAGTCTGTCTATTTACTTTTCCTCACCTTTTACAAAATGTTGCTCAAGAACTCTATGATTATGGGTCTCCTGTGGGATTTCATTAAGGTATAAATCTCAATAAAAAGAAGGTAGGAAGAGATTAAAAGGGTCCGTTATGGTATGTTGGACCAAGTAGCTCAGTGGTTACAATAGCTGCATAGAATGCAGAAGGTCAGTGTGTCCTTTCACTTTTCTTCCTCTGTAACATTTGAATCAGCTTAAAACATCCAGCTGACTTGAGTTCTGCTTTAGTGACTTACTCTATACTGTAAGAGTTCTGTAATGTCCTTTGGCTAGACATTGGTCTCGGGGCCTCCATGTCCTTGTGGTAAGAGAATCATGATTGTAACCATGATGAAGTCTCCGACATGTAGTCGGCACAGATTCCAGTCCTGCTGGATCCTGGATTGATTTTGTGAGACAGTTTGCCAGCTTACTTTGGAAAGACTGGATCTTTTGTAAGAAACTTTTCTCCTCTGTCAGAAACTGGTTGCCATCATAAAGCTAAAAAGTTTTTGAGTGAAGTCAAAACATCATAAAAACTTAACAAATTCTGATATGAAATACTGCCTCTGATTTTTTGTTTTACTGTTGTTTTAATCCTGCCAAGAATTTTTCACTAAAATGGAGATGTCACCAGCTATAAGTGAAGTGCCATAAATTCTGACCTGTGCTATGAACTGACACCAATACTGTGGGGATCCTTTTACATGCCACGCCTACCAAGACACAGGACCTCAGTTTTACGTCTCACTCGAAAGACCTGTGATTTTCACTTTGTATGCCGAGTGTTTGGGGAAGGAACAGTCACTTCCGTTTTTTAAAAAAGCTAGCAGCATTTATGATGTTTATGTATACAAAAACAAGAATATTTCTGAATAACATAAAAATTTAATTGATCAACATAAATGTTAGCATTTATGATGTTTATGTATACAAAAACAAAAATATTTCTGAATAACATAAAAATTAAATTGATCAACATAAATGTATACTTGTATATGAAAATTTTCAAACAAAAATATTTGTGAAAACCATAAGAATTTCATTTATCAACAGAAATTTATATTTGCATATAATAATTTTCACACAAAATATTGATTAACAAGATATGTTTGAAGATCACTTTCACCCGGAGAGTTAAAGGGACTTTTTTCCCCCAAAATTTTCTCTCCTTTTTTACAACTTGGATTGATATGCAATAACAAATAAGAGATATAGGTCTCGTAAGTGAGGTAGTCTTACAGAGAAGTTCCATTGTATATGACCTGCATATATACTGTATATGTAGTTTAAACAATTTAAAAATTATACCAATAAAAAGCAATAAAGTTCTTTTCCATATATATACAAAATACATAACAGCTTAAAACATCCAGCTGACATGAGTTCTGCTCTAGCGAGTGTATAATCAATTTCTTTATAATTATAATTCTGATTATGGTAAATTCTGAAAACCAACTGAATATTTTGTAAGGTCTGGTTAATGATTTTTGAAAACAGTTTTAACTAAGTCCTTTTTATTCACTTTTCCCATTGCATTTCTGGGCATACTCGGTAAACTTTCAACAACCGTTGGAATCATATATGACGCTAATTTATCTTTTGCCCATAGTTTCAGATTCTGCGTTGTCATTGGTTGCTCACTATCTAATACAAGTACGGCCGCCACTTTCTGCCCCCAAGTCAAGTCTGGTAATCCAACTACAGCACAGTCTACAATATCTGGATGTGTTAACAGGCACTGCTCTATGTAGAGGGCGCTGATTTTGTATCCTCCGCTTTTGATGATGTCAACAGACATTCGACCGAGAATTTTGAATGAACCATCTTTGTAAACTGCTTCATCTCCTTCAATGATAGAAAAATGTACATGATCACAGAGTAATTATCAGGGTACACAGTTCAAATCTTCATAAACTACAGTCAAGGGAATGGCCAAAAGTAGCCATTATAGACAGATGACCTTTGTAAAGAGGTATACTCATTATAAAAAAGTTAAGATAGGTTACCGGTATGTGCAAATTGCCTTTATATGCAGGTGCCCTTTCTACAGAGGTGGCCTTTAATGCAAGTTAGACTGTACAGTAATACCTTGTTATACTGCCATCACTTGTTCAGCCCAAATTTGTAATTATGAAGGGGTTTGGCGATAGGTTGAGGGTAACCTTAAATGGAATTGTAGGGAAAATTAGAAAAGTGGACTTTCAAAAATTGTGGATATAGCGAGGTGGTAAATGAAACAAGGGGCATTATAAAGAGGTAGTTTAAAAGAGTAGATTTCTAAAGTTGGTACCTGTTTTAAACCAGCCATCTTTTGTAAAACTCTGTTCTGTAGCTGCTTCTTTTCCCCAGTATTCTTTGAACACTCCAGGTCCCTTTACTAGGAGTTCACCTTGTTCATTTACCATCCCTGTTGAAAAATTTAAAAAAAACTTATTCATTATACAGTGTAAATGTTAACCTCTATGGGAATTCAGAGGGAAAAAAATTCACAATCAAATGTCATTGTACCTACATTTACAGAAAAATTGCAATTCAATCAGTTATAAAAATCTCTGGAGACACTCCTATAAGATTCCAAAATAATACGGTGAGTGTATCATTAACCAGACGATACACTCTTGTCTTGAGAGACCACCTGTCTTGTGACACCACACCCTGAGAACCACTCTGTTCAATAATCCTATAAATAGAACCTCTTAAATGGGACCACCAATCTAGGAAGACCACATTTTTTGGCAGATGGGGTGGTCTCTCAATAAGGCAGTAACGTCTACACGTGTACACGTTTACGTTTAGATTATTGTCAATAAACGTTTACAAATTTCTTAATCGTGTACACGACATGCGCAATGTGATTGCCTATAAAACAATTAATTTGTCGGTAAAATTAGGAGAAAAGTCCCCCCCCCCTCCCATAAATGCATAATTGTTATTTTCTTTGTAGCAAGATGCAGTAAAATATCTTTTGTTGAACTTAATCCAGTAATAGACTCTCTATGCACTAAAAAGTCAAACGTACATCTATAACTCCCACTCAAGTAAAGTGTGACTTTACTGACAGTTACTCTCAGCACTTGACCTTATTTTCTATATCTTTAAATTTAGTGCCTGTGAGGCATGGAAAGGGCATGGTTAAAAAAATTTATTACCATGAATAAAAATAGTAAAATAAAGCTAAAACACATTGCTCGGTGTCATGTATCTATTTAGATACACCGTTTTCCTGTGATTGAAAATTACATAGATTGCATAATAAGTATATGACAGCTAATTATAATAATAATAAAAACAAGAGGCCCAGGGGGCCTTAAGTCGCTCACCTGGCAAAATTGGTCAACACTGCAGAAAACATAAAAATGTAAAAAATCGCTAATAAACATGAAAACAAGAAGGCTCATTGGACCTTAAAAATCACCTGAGTGAAATGTATTTTACTGACAATATACTGAAAAGCAACCAAAAGCATGGTGGTGATCACTGAACAAAAGGGGAAAACGGAGCAAAACATGAAAATATCGCCTTAAACAGGGAAATAACCCCCATACGGGTCAACCTGACAATTTCGGCCCTCTGACTTTTTTGTAGATCTTTGCGTGCTGAGCATTTTTGCTTATTTCACTTTCTCTCTATCTGTTATACTCTTCAAGATATTAAGACAAAACTGCCAAAAACATGAAAATTCCACTTAAAAGGGGAAAAAACTTCCATAAGGGGCAACCTGACAATTTCGGCCCTGTTGACATTTTTGTAGATCTTTGCGTGCTGAACATTTTTCCTTCTTTCACTTTTACTCTACCTATTATACTTTTCAAGATAATGTCGAAAAACATCCAAAAACATGAAAAAAATTCACAAAAAAGGTAAAATAACTCACATAAGGTTCGACCCAACAATCTCCACCAAAATGATATACTTGTAGATTTTCACAAGCCGCTCATTTTAAGGTAACGGTTTTTTCTCTAGCTTTAATGATTTTGGAGATACATGTATTAAATAAAAAATACCTGCTGACTCATTAATTCTATATTTAGCCATGGCAGCCATGTTTGGTCCTAGCCCCTTCTCCCCATAGTTATACTTCCTGTTAAGTTTGGTTCAAATTGGTCCAATGGTACTAGAGAAATAGTCAACCCTTCAGGCCAGGTGAGCTAATAACCTTCATTTAGTGTGATAAAGTATTAGCGATGATATATTTAATAAAAAGAGTTTAGAATGTAAAAATTTCACAGAATTTTGTGTGATATATCAGAAACCGACAAATGTACAAAATGCAAATCGAAATTATTTTTAACTTCCCACATTGATACTTTGCGAACACATATAACGGAATTCGTGAATTTTGGAAACTTATTAGCCACAGGGCTCCATGGGATGTTTGTATTCTGAAAAATAAGATCTACAGTAACAAACTAACTTAAACTCAGGCAGAATTTCAGCCTAGGTTTACTATGGTTACGACCTATGACAAAGGTAGTCTAGTACTACAGTACTCGGTAGTCCTATATACGGTTACACGTTTACGTTTCGATTACCAAGTATTGTGTAAACGTTTACAGATTTTAGTAAACGTTGCAGCCTTATCTCTCAAGACAAGTTCCACTGAAGTAAAGTAGAAAACACGATCATGCATCTCTATTGATGTAATTACAGAATGTACAATGATGTGCAAAAAATATCAAAAATATTTATTTTCATAGAACCACCATGGACCATGCTGCTTCCATTGTGAAAGTTGACTGTTTTGACCTCCTGATTCTCACTGTACATCAACTATGTTTACATTGTAACGTTACTCTAAGTGAATGAAAAATAGAGCCTTGCATCATAAATCTGTACAATTAATGAAAATCAATCATTAAGATAAGGCTAATTTTGCACAGACTAGAACAACAATTTTGATGTAAACGGATTTTAAAGGAAATTTTCTTTGAAATTAAACCATGATCAGGATGCCGGTATAACGTTTACACAACAAATTTTGTCCCTCTTTTAATTTTTGCCCTTAGACGGGCAAGCTTAAAATGAAGGCAAAAATTTTATGCACAGAGATACATATCATTCATGTGATTATGATGATTTAGGGCAAATCTAGGATTGATATCTGAAATCTGGGATTGATATGCTTTCTGTCAGTATTTAGCTGCTGGTGTAGATTAACACAAAAGTAATATAACAAGTTAACACTGCTGTTACAATGTTCCAATGTTTAAGGCTGGTACAAACCTGCAGCCTGAGTCACTCTGGAAGAATCACCCTCTATAATAAGGTCATAGCCATTCTCTGCCTCTGTGTTTGACTGGACTATCCTCACTTGGACACTGGGAAATGGATTACCAACTGTTCCTGGAACAGATACGGTTGATATTGATAATTATATTGCTATAGAGTAATAGGAAACATGTATCCTTGTGTGTCAAATACGGATGGAATCAAACATCCATTCATGGTGGAGGAGATAGCTAGAATATCTTAATATTTTTTTTCCAGAAATCATTTTTCTAACATGCATGGCACTAAGCAAAAGAAAGATGTGTCATTCTATGATGGTGTCCACAATGTGCCCCTATTAACATCAACCAGGTGTTCTCTTTTCATTTTATCTTATGCTTAAAATAAAAACAGTTGATCTTATCATGGTCAAAAGATGTAAACAAACAGTCTGGTCTATGTGTGTGGTTTGGTTTATCTTGAGAAATTTTGGGAGTAGAAATGCATCAAGAAAAATGAGGATTTTTGGTGAAATTTGTCCATTCAAAACTAACCTGTTTAAACTTCATTGCTATAAATAATTTTGTTTCTCTGAAACATGCTGTTTAAAAACAGAATGCTCCAAGAGAGAATGTTACACATCACAACTTCAAGCACAAAAACAAAGATGGCAGTTGCAATTTTGGGATAGACAGAGTTAGGATCCTCAACAATAGAATATTGTTGTATCAAACAAATGTCAAGGTACTTAGGCTAAATAGAAATGCAGCAGAACTTCGATGAGTTGAAGTTCAAGGAACCACCTGAAAAAGGTCGAAACATCAGGATGTTGAAGTTCAAGGAACCACCTGAAAAAATTCGAAACATCAGGACTTCGACTCATGGATGGTAACTGAGAACCATATCTTTTTAGTTTCTCAGGTTTTATAAGGTGCATATGACTGCTTCAAAAACATTTAAGACATGTACCGTCATTATGATTAATAATTAGTACAAAATTTAACTAAATTTTCGTGAAATTGAAACACTGAGTGTTTATGAGAAGGAGAAAAATTATCATGGGGCGATTTTGTACACATGCAAATTTTGACTTTGAATTATAAGTAGGAATTTTCGTTGTTTTTATAGAAATGGACCCAAAAATTTATTCAAAACATTGAGAAATTCGGCTCATAAAAATTCAAATCATAAAATGTGTTATATAACAAAATTATTCAGGACTCTGTGAATAGTTTGAAACATCCGGAAATTCGACACATAAAAGTTTGACTCCTCAGAGTTCTACTGCATTTATCTACTTCTCAGACAATCCCTTGCCTCTGTAAGTTTGGCCTATGGGTTGTTATTATTGCTGTATGTTTTAAAACATCTACCTACCCATATTTTAGAATGAAAAATAAATTGCCCCTTCTGATGTAAATGAGCTTTATATATTGTTAGGCAGATCATCAAATGTAAAGGTCAATAATTAGCTGAGGGCATCCTTATTGTCAGTTCTAATGTTGATCAAAGGCCAAAAAAAGCAGTTCCATACAGTCTTTGATTTTGACTTACTCTGGACACAATTGAACAATGATGTAATGTTCACACTCAAAGGAAATTTTATTTATGTATGTATGGAGTTGTGTTGGACAACAGTCCAAAAATGAAAACAAGAAAACTCTACCCATACAGAATTGGAAATGAAAACATAAAATGTAGACCCTACCTATCTTTTTCAAATTTCAAAAACAGTTGTCTGAGAACAAGATTAATAATCTTTTAAATGGCCTTACAATGGTGAATGTATACAATTAGACTAAAGCAGGAGGCCTAAATTTTGCATCACTCATGTGAGCTAACTTGTTGATTTTTATTTCAAAAGAATCCACGAGATGATATTCCCAGAATTCAATATTCGAACTTTACCGGGAAACACAAGCAAATTTATTTGATAACTAGTGGCTTGTTTATGGACAGATTTCATTTTCATTGACAATCTTTGTAGATATTAACATTACAAGCATGCATACGAAATTTGAAAGTCATCTGATCATTGGTTCATGAGAAGAAGAGTTTTAAAGATGTACCAAGTTTTGGTCCTTTCTGGCGCCCTTTGAGACCCCTTTACTTTATTACTACCAGGTAGTGGCTCATTTATGGACAGATTTCATTTTAATTCACAAACTTTGTAGATTCTGACTTTACAATCATGCATACAAAATTTGAAAGTCATCTAATCGTTGGTTCATGAGAAAAAGAATCTTAATGATGTACCAAGTTTTGGTCTTTATGGCCCCTTTTGAGGCCTCTATTGGTCCCAGCCACTTTTCATGGCAAACTTTATGCGGCTTCACATGGGGATACTTCCTGCCAAGTTTAGTTGAAATTGGCCCATGGGTTCTTGAGAAGAAGTCGAAAATGCCTAAAAGTTAACAACTGATGACGACAGACTTTGGCTCAGGTGACCTAAAAAGTATCCGAGATCTGAGAAAAAAAGGATAACATCGGTAATGATAAATAAATGTTGATTAACTTTAATCTATGTTTACATTAACATAGCTGCCAACCTGGAACTCTCTCACCATGGAGAGGATTAGTGAGTGCCATTCCTATCTCTGTCATTCCGTACCTTTCAAGAAGCCAGTGAGAGGTAAGATTCTCCCATCTCTGTAAGATCTCCTCAGGTAGTGCTGCAGACCCACTCACCATTAACCTGTAAATTACATGTGAGATTAAGTTAGTCCTGTGTAAATGATACAATTAGTATGATCATCTCACCATTAACCTGTAAATTACATGTAAGATTAAGTTAGTCCTGTGTAAATGATACAATTAGTATGATCTTCTCACCATTAACCTGTAAATTACATGCAAGATTCACTTAGTACAGTGTATGAGATACAATTAGTGTTATCCTCTCACCATCACTTGTAAATTTTACCCTGGGATAAATAAAATACAGGTTATGGTGAACAAAATACAGGTTATGGTGAGAGAATCCAACTAAATGGTAACCTAAATTAAAGCTGGTGATATCTCTATATACAGATAAGTGAGAAATTCCTGGCAGGACATACAAAGATACAAAACCAAACAACTTTATTTAATATTAACCAAAGTAATGATTGTTATATCCCATTTTCTCACCATATTTCTGCTATACCCTGTACATGTAGATAGATATTTCTGTCATATCCTGTACATGTAAATAGATATTTCTGTCATACCCTGTGCATGTAGATAGATGTTTCTGTCATATCCTGTACATGTAGATAGATATTTGTCATACCCTGTACATGTACATGTAGATAGATATTTCTGCCATACCCTGTACATGTAGATAGATATTTGTCATACCCTGTACATGTAGATAGCTATAAAAGGAAACAATGAGAACTTAGTACATTATGTTCATTGCAAGACACACGATGTGGGTATGACCGTTCACCTAAAAAAATTGAATCACCTTCAAAAAATAAAACAATATAAACAAATCTCAACTTTGCATCCAAATTAACCTCACAATTCCAAAGAAGTACAAAATTAAAAAAGTTTATAAATAGACAGACAAATGATAAAAAGGTGATCAGAAAAACTCACTTAAAGCCATAGGCTCAGTTAAAACTGCTATCTTGTATGTTCTAAAACTTTATCTGTCGATATACTGTATTTTTTGCGTATTGCTCGCAGGTTATATGATTTTTTTCAAGGAAAATATGGTTCTGCAGGCTATCTGGTGGTGTGGGCTATCTGGTAGTGCAGGCTATCTGTTGGTGTGGGCTATCTGTATCTTTTTTCCTTTGTTTTGAATTAAATACTAAAAATCAACGTTTGACAAGGTAATATTTAAATTATTAACATGTAAATAATCATCATTTATACACAGGATATCATGGTCATGCTCATAGATGCAATCATGTATGAGTGTGAACAATCAACAATTTATGAAACCTCCCTACCAATACATACCTTATCTGTTTCAAATGTTCTCTGAGTTTGTCATGTTCAAAATTCTGTGAAATTGATTGTTTTTTCACTTCCTCAATCAGTTTGGCATAGATTGTGGGCACAGCCATGAAAATACTGATTCTCATCCCAAACTGAGCTTGTAAATTGTCTCCAATCAATGCTTGTATCACCTTCAAATAGTGAGAAATATAAACAAATCTCAAATCTTCTATCCTTAATTAATAAACTTAGGAAATATTCAATTTGATTGGTTTAACAACAATGTTTGTACTTTATAAGAATGTTTCACATCAAAGTCTCCGAGACAAATTTTGCTTAAACATATTATCATTACCAGGGTTCAAAATTAGCTGCAGTCTGCCAGTCCAAGACTAGCGACTTTTGCAACAGACTAGTTAAGAGTGTGTTTCAGCTAGTCCAATTGTCTAGCAAAAAAATCTGTATAAACGTTACAGTTTAAACATTTTAGTAAAAACATTACCATAATCAGGCATATATAATCCGCACTCTTTTCACTCTAAAATTTGTCTTGGCAGGGTTTACCTTGAACACAGAAAATGTTAGCCAAAATATTAGCCAGCCAGGATTTTTTTTTAGCTAATTGAAATTTTAATTAGGTAGCTGGTCAATGAATACTGATACCAAATTATTTTAAATACAATCGTGTTATGTCGAAATCGGTTGAATCGAAATTCCGAATATGTCAAAGTTGAAAGTCTGGTCCCGATTTTTATAGATATAATAATACATGTATAAACATTTTGGTTATCTCAAATTCCGGATATCTCAAAGTAATAGAGGCAGTCCCATTAGTTTTGAGATAACGAGATTCCACTGTATATGTTTTTTAATTTTACAAAAAAAAAAACGATGACAAAGTAAATTTGATAAATACTGGTACAGTGATACACATGAAACATGACCTAAAATATTAGCCAGAAAATTACCCATTTACATTTTTTCTAGCCAATCTTGAAAAAAATTAGCCAATGGCTACATTGGCTAATGAAAGGGTGAGCCCTGCTTGAGGATGGGTGTGCAGATAATAAATAAAGGCGGATTATGCACACCCGATTACAGTAGCAATAATTAATGAAAGTTTGTTTGTGTATGTTCACTGAACACCAAAATTACATTTACCTAATTAGCTTTTTTCTCCTCAACTCAAACGAAAATAATCATATACAGTTGCTTTGACCCATGAGAAAATAAAAACACAAAAATAGATGACAAACTAAAACTACGAATTTGATAATTCTCATACTGATTCGGTAAATATCTGCCAATTTGGTCATTAGTCGTATTACTTTTGGACTAGCGAATTTGTCACATGACTAGTAAAATTGGTTTCCGACAAGTCAAACTGACTAGCAAGATAGAATTGCTAAATTCGACATCTGATTACCTCACAAAATCACACTTCATCAATATGATGTTACATTCAAACTGATTCATCTGAATTAATACAGTGAAACCTCACTCTTAAGACCTACTCATTGAGTGACTTAAATTGGTACTCGTATTTTGAACGAAAGTTGGCGCTGTACCTTATTACATTTGATGACGTCATAGTGTTGGCAGTGTCGGACCATGAACTATATAGTAGTCACCTGCAATGTTGTACAACTATAATTTATATAATCTATGTCCTGAATATACTGAGAAGTAATGACATTCGAGATTTCCTGTACGACTATGACCAATACTCGAAAATATTGGATATAGTTCTAATGATTGCGTAGCTTGATTTAAAGTATTCTTATTGTTTTATAATATCCAGGTCCGGTAGAGTCTGAGTTTGGCCACCAGTGAGAGGTCCAAGACTTTCCCGACACATGGATCCACAGAATAGGCTTAGTAGTCATCCTCTGAGATCCAGGGGCGATTTCTAAATTCCTTCTCCACATCTGGTCATAAAAATTCATCAAAAACTTTATTATTTTTTCTTTTTAATGTTACCTTCAACAAGCACAATAACACCTGTTCCATTATGAGTGATACACTATCAAAGATCCAGCGATAGCAAACTGTCACTTGGTGCACTCATGATTTTTACTTTGATGTTTATTTTCTATATTTCCGGTGTTGATTTTGGATACATTGAACATTTTCATTTTCTTTTGACCACTAAATCCATTGCATGTTTTAGTCTGACAGTTCAAGTCTGTGCGGAGTTATTTTGATGATTTTGTTTAGCTTCAATATGGTGTTATAAATAGCGGATGAAATCCCCGTTTATATTCCATATCTACAGTACCTGTTCAAAAGTTTGTAATAATGTTCCATTTATTGACAATTTGTGAGAAAATATTCATCTACATTTATTGTAGTAAGCCATTTTGCATTAACAGCATATGTTTTTAGATTTGAGATTAAACTTTGGTCGTGTTACAATACATTGTTAGTCTAACACAATTTTCTTTGAGTTTAGTAATCATAAAATTAAAATAAAATCCATTATTTTTACCTTAAAATATATATTGCTATAACGTTTCATTTACAACAAGTAACGGGATTTAACAGGGAAGAACTTGTTCAAATCATTATTCATTTGAAAGAAAAAGTGTCTATTTCTTTTTTTATCATTGCTTATGGAAATACTGGTCATGTCCTGTGACCCTCCCTCTGCCTTGGACTGTAAACACTGAACCTCATATTTTGTATATATCCCTGGATGTCGGGAAATCATAATTTTTATTTATAGTGAAACAATCCATGGGCATTCACTCACTGTAATGATGATGATGTAATTGTGGAAATATAAGTTTTATATCATGATTCGAGGAATAAAAAGCAACTCGGAATCTGTAAGCAGGTACGTATGTAGTGTATATATACGGAACGGTGTTACCTACGTCATAAACAGCAGAGAGTGCAGGCTTCTTCACTTCCATTTGAATGTATGGATGCTTCAAATAGCCATTCTTTTTTACCATAATAAAACGGCTGTATCTTTGATTTTTCTTATAAAACAGTATTTTTTTTCTTAAATATTCAGGAAAACATAAAGTATTTTTATTTTAAGCACAGAATGGTGAACTATTTCTTTAAGTTACAGTTTTGAACCCTGTGAAGTCGGAAATGGGGTAGCCTTGGGGTAGGAAAATGTTGTTTAACAATATTAATCTGGGCACATTCTTATTAATAATCAAACTAACATGTGTGGAAATGTAAGTGCAGTATTATTCAGACATTTAATAATGCAGATTTGCTATGCTTTACAAAAGGACAATAGAACAATATTTCAAATTCTTGATTTTTTTAATATTGCAAAATGTAACTACTTTTGATTTAAAGAGTGACTATTTATAGCACGTTTCCACAGAAATGAAGTAGGTGACATATGAATTTTATATTAGCTTAAATTAATGATAATAATAATGTCTTTGTAATATTACTTTTTGATAGAAACGTTGGACATGTAAAGGGGTCATTTTTATATTTTTTGTTGCTATGGCAACCATTTCAATTTAAAGAGGTAATTTTTCATTATTATGTACATTTTTACTGAATGAGATTTAACATTGTGTTCAGTTGATATAGTGAAATAATTTAACACTTTTGAACAATTTTTGAACTTTAATTTCATTATTGTGATAACTTTGGATGTAAGAAAATGATTAACTACATAAACTGTGATACACTGTCATTTTTCATGTTTTGGCATCAGGTTTGCAAGAAAACGGAACGGTCAATTTTCTATAAAATTTCATTTCTGTCTTCTGTCGTATCTCATTGGTGTACAAATCAATATACGAAAAAAAAATTTCTCCCGAACATGCAAACCTTACCTTATGTGATGGTTAATATCTACAGTAAAACCTGCTTTAGCAATCACCTGTGTATAAAGACCACCTGGTCACAAAGACCGTTTTTTAGTATTTGTTCCCAATAGTACCATTTGTGTGCAAATCAACCTCTATATAAAGACCACCTTCCTATAAGACTGGTTTCTTGTGTTCCTAGGGGTGTCTTTATATACAAGTTTCACTGTATTGAGAAATTCTCAAGAGACTGAATATTTGTGGTCTTATATGTGTGGTGGTCTACTAAGTGTAGTGGTCATTAGGCGATATTTCATAGTACTGTATGGTTGTTAAATTTCACTGGGAGAAAATTTCACGTTTTACTGAAATGAACTTCTTCACTGGTATTAATACTTGCGCAAGATCGTTCCAGAAACACAAGTGTAATAGGAGTAATCTGTCTTGTTTTCCATTCAATTTACGACCCTGTGCATTGCTCCATTGCATTATGATTGTTTCACGAGTACACAGTATATAGAGTTTGGAAGTAATTTCGCTCATAAACATTTTGTGATTCGTGTACAATGTATACGATGTCTGGTTATACAGCTATATGAATACATTTTCATTATTAATAACAATTATAAAATTTTGATTGATCATGTATTTGAATTTCTGATACTTTATAAGTATAAGGTATTATATTCACTGGTGTTTAATTTCGCGGTATTTTCATTGACCGCGAATATAGCGAAATTAAATTTCTCACGAATAAAAGCAACTATACGGTATCTGAAATACAAACTCAAGTCTGTCAATGCTAGTATTTACCTTCTTGGCATCAAATTTCATCATAACGCAAGTGGCGCCAACATACAGTGGTGTCAATAAGGCATTGACAACTCCATGAATGTGATGTAAGGGGAGACAATGCAGAATGACATCATCATTACACCACTCCCAGACCTCTATCATATCATTTATATTTGTCATCAAGTTTTTGTGTGTTAAAACCACACCCTAAAAATAGATAAAATAATTACTGTATGCATGTACCTTGAAAGTTTTGCTTCCATTTAATTTTTGCCAGTAGATGAGAGGAATAATTAAGGATTGTTTTTCATTTTTGGAAAAAACATGAAATGTACATGCAATGGCTCATAGAAAAAAAATTCTGTGCACACCAATTTTTTTTCCAGGACCCATTACATGTAGGCTACATTCAATGTTTTTTTTTCAAAAATGAAAAACAATCCTGATATTTATATATATTACCATTTTCTGTGAAACTGCAGTCAGCTAGATACAAAATTCAGTCTATATAACTGACTTTGCCGGGGCAGGTTTTTATATGATGTAACAGCTGAATAGCAGTGCATCCAGCATGAAATATAAAATGCAACTGGTCTGTATACTTGCAGTAAAGGAAATAACAGTCGGTATATAAACATATTAAAAATGAAGGTTAAAATTTAAGGCTGAATAACTGAAATATGCACATTCATGTACATCCCATCCACAAAAAAAATCCACATAATTGTAATAATTTAGAGCAAACTTAAGATGAGTTTTCTCTCACATAAGAGTAAAAATCCCCAGTCATACAGTAATGCTAAAGTGTTAACAACAGGCATGATGGGGAAGCTCATGAGGCAAACGTGTCACCTGTTATACAAGAGGTGACACCACAGAGAGGTTCAATGGCCCCTGTTGACCTATCACACCTTCTGTAAATTTGTGGTTAAGTCTCAACTAAAAGTGAGAAACACACATACACAAGGGCATCATTAATATTTTGCATATACCAGTAATCTCAGATAAACATGTCAAAAATTGATTTTAGCATTGTAAGACCTGACTGGAACATGCAGCTTGAATCTTCCATATTGACAGAGCACATTCAATGACAAAGGGTGTCCAGGTAGCACAGTGATTAGCACACTGACCTCTCATCAATCTGACAAAAGTTCAATCCTTGGATTGGATAGGAAAGTATGTGAGATGGTATGGCAGTCACCAACTCTAACATGTGCCATGATGTGGGTTTGCTTCAGGCACCAAGCACTGCAGCATCAGAGCCAACAAGACATTTATATAAGTTGCATTAAAACGATTATCTTGTTTGTCATTCGTTGTAAAATTAATAAAGTTCATTCAATGATGAAGTTTAAAATGTTCCAGAGATTATGTATATGTATGGCATACCCAAATGATTGCAGGCAGCTATGAAGTACAATTTATCACCTTACTGAATTTGGTTATCGTTAACGATTATCATGTTTCGACAAATTTCAGTATCTCATATAAAAACAAGCATTCTGCTTTCAGTATCTATTCTAAAACCAAGCATTTTGACTGCAATACCTCTTATAAAAACAAACATTCTGAGTATTGATGAAACAAAACATGTCCAAGTGAATAGCAAGCAACTAAAAAACTTTAACTGATCAACCCCTGTAGCCATACTTGGACTCCCGATTTCAAAGATTGGTTAAATCCACTGTCAGAAAGTGGACCATACTATTGATTTTGGTGAGTCTAAATGTGACCCCAGAGGTTGACAAATTAATCAGAACCCCAGCGGGATGGACTGATGGGCAGACACAGACACAACCTTTAGTCCCGCACCCATTTTCATTGACAGGAGAATGATAGTGATAACAGTAGTATAGCACTGAGTCAATCATGTGACCTAATGAGAGAAAGATAAAAAACATGCTTGACCTTTGGCTGACCTGTAGTACCGCTGGTGTAAATAATCAGTGCTGGGATGTCTGTTTCTGTTACAATTTCATTACTGATTGCCTGTGAATCTGTTGAGATGTGGATTTCACTTTCACATCCTACATTTTCTTGCTGTGATGTGGAGACATCTTTTCCATTCACACTAACTGATTCTGTCAGTGTATCTATATCAAATACAACAAAAGGTTTTCCTGTTGATTGAGCAACTTCACGTAACCTTGTTTCATAATCCTTTGTGGTCACAATAAGGGAGCTCTCCGAGTCTTGTATAAAGTATTGCCATTCTTTAGTGCTATGGACAGCACACAGTGGAACAGCAATACCAGCATTCATCCATATTGCCAACTTGGCAACAGCATAAGATGTGTCATCACAAAGAAAAGTAACTCTGTCTCCAGTTGATAGATACTTTGACAGAATGTTTGAAAGACATCGGCTTTTATTGTATAACTGTTCGTATGAATACAATCCTGATGAATCAATGATCGCTGTTTTTTTGCCGTACTTTTCCACATTTGCTACAAGTGGTATTCGAGAAACTGATCGTTGTGTGCAACTGACAGCTGTTGTTGATATGTGTCTGAAGTCAGTAGATTGAAGTTTGTTGGTTCCGATTACCAATAGAGCTGTACATCTTTGACTGAGGACAAATTTTGTTGCTGACAAAATCTGTGGCTTCCAAATCTTCTTTAACACAGATACTGAGGATTTAGAAGATGAAAGTTTCATTAAAGTTGTCATTTTTGTTCCTGATTCCTTGAAAAGAAACAAACATTTGTGTAAATAAAACACACCAAACCTTAAATCTAGACAAGAAAAAAATAATAAGCTTTTATCAATACTTATAGATTTCTTAATTTAATTACCGTATTTTATGGCCTATAGGTCGATGTGGTGGATAGGTTGAATGGCCGATTTTTGGCAAAAATCCAGGTTTAAGTATTAGATAGGTCGAAGTGGAAGTCCCCATAAATGTTTTTATCCGCATTTGTAAAATAAGGAGCTACCCTTGCTTCCGAGGCATTGCCTTAGTTCATATTACCTATTTGTCAGAAACACAATGTAATTCACTGTGGCAACCCCAAGATGAAAATAACTACATACAGGACAGACGAATCAACACATTCCCCTACCCCTGAAACTATTGTTAAATAAATGGTGAGCAATGTCAAAACTTATCTAGACTTTAGTTTCACTACTCATTCAGTTTGATTTTTAGGAGCAACTGCAGAATATTTTACCAAATCGGTCATGAATATTCCTGTCATCTAACCTAGAGGACAATAAATATTGTTTTTATTTGGTATAAAGAAGCCAAATTTACAAATAATAGTTAACTTCATTAGCACTTGACTTGAGTCAGTAGGCGTGATCACAGGAACCTGAAATTCTGTCCATATATTTAGTATTGATATACAAATCATTTACACAGCTTACCCTCTGTAATGAGGAGGCATCCGTTGTTTACCTCATTACAGTGGGCAAGTTATGTAAAGGATTTGTATATCAATACAGAATTTCAGGTTTCTGTGGAAACACTGGGTAAAAATCGAAGAATTTTACATGTCCCAGCTTGATTTTACCCGGCGTTTCCACAGAAATTACCTGTGGCAAGTTAAAAAATGGCTTGAGATCACCTGATATACCCGGTACGTGGACAATTTCAGAAACAAATGTTTTGAAACTTGAAAAAGACAAACTTTCCCTGATTTAGGTATGAAATGATGATGTACGAAAATAAATGCAAAGGGTAATAAGAATAGAATGTATTAACTGCAAATAGAACGTGTTTATTGGACACTCGTAAAAATTTGCCGAAAGTTAATTTGCAATGGTCAAAGTATGGCGGACAAAAAAAATAACTGATATTACGGGTTACGTTTGGCAATTGTTGCAATTTTACATATGCATTTGTTATCCTAACCAAAAGATGGTATCTTTGGAATACATATGCAATAGAATATCACATAAAATAATGATAAAATGGGCATGTAAATTTTTTCACCGACGACAACCAATATCGCTTTAACAATCGATTGGCAAGTAAAGATGCGGGTACAATGATGCATTGATTTCCCTTTTTTATCAAACCTACCACTTAGTTTTACATCCTTTTAAATCTAAAAAAGGACAGACTTTCAACCTCTGAAACACATGCGACAAGAGCAGTTGATTCTCGGTCAGATAAGATTTCAGGTCATCGGAACCGGAAATTAGTAACTTAATTGTTGAAACCGAAGTCGGAGAAGCGGAATCAGTGAGTATACATGCGTTTTTACGATGCACATAAAAATCATGTTTAAGAGCAGTGTTATGTTTGTCACAGAATATAGGGACAAAAATAAATTTTAATTAGTTGTAGTAACTTTGCTTTAGGTAATTGTGTTACCCCTGCTTCTTTATAATAGAGAGTTAACCTGGTGACAGTGGTGCAAGGACTGTAATCCCTTGCCGGCTTGGTCTTGGAGATTCTGTCGTGTTGTCCCGTTAGGGGTAGGCCGAACTTTCTGTCCCGATTTTAAGCGATTTTTTGTGTTGTAAAATCCTGGTATTATCACAAAAATCGCTTAAAATCGGGGCAGAAAATTTGGCCTATGTTTTTTATACATTATCATCATCATGATTTACCGTCCCTGTAATCCCTTTAGCCAGTTTAGGGATTCTGTCTTGTAGCCCCTAACGTAGGCCGAATTTCCTGCCCCGATTTAAGCGATTTTTTCTCTGATTTTACCACACTTAAAATCGGGGCAGAAAGTTCGGCCTATAAAAAGCAGTGACTTTAAATGTAATAAAGAATTACCTTTGGTGCAGAGACTTTAAAAGAATTACCTCTGGTACAGTGACTTTATGATAGATAATTACCTCTGGTGCAGTGGCTGTAATCAAGAATTACCTCTAGTGCACTAAATCAAGTACTGTAACAGAGTTTTTGAAATTCACCGGTCTTATCAGAAAAACGGTATATTTGACAAAAGTCCAGTGAAATCTATCTGGAAACTGGTCCAAATGACCAGTAATTTTCCATTTCTTTTCAATTGTGTATACATACAGACCAGTAAAAAAATTCTTTGTCCAGTAAAATTCCTTTATTCACTGGTCCGGTTGACCAGTAATTTTTTTTTCATTTCAAAATACCTACTGTAATATACCCCTGGTGCACTGTAATCGAAAATTACCTCTGGTGTCAGTGATGCAGTGACTTTAAATGTTACAAAGAATTACCTTTGGTCCAGTGACTAAATGTAATAGAGAATTACCTCTTGTGCAGTGACTTTCTGATTACCGCTGGTGTAGTGACTTTGTAATAGAGAATTAACTCTGGTGTGGTTGCAGTAATAGTTATGTTTGATGCAGTGACTTAATGTAATAGAGATTTACCTGTGGCACAGTTACTTTATGATAGAGAATTACCTCTGGGGCATAGATTGTATTAGATAATTACCTGTGGCAGAGTTTTACTTTATATTATTAAGAATTACCTCTGGTGCAGTGACTGTAAATGTAATAGATAATAACATATATCACAGTGATTGTAATAGAAAATTACCTCTATTGCAGTGGCAGTAATAAAGAATTACCTCTGGGGTATATATTGTTATAGAGAATTACCTGTACTGACAGAGACTGTAATAGAGAATTACCTCTGATGGTAGTAACTGCAATAGAGAATTACCTCTGGTGGCAGTGACTGTTATAGAGAATTAACTCTGGTGGCAGTGACTGTTATAGAGAATTACCTCTGGCACAGTGACTGTAATAGAGTATTACCCCTGGTTGCAGTGGTGCAGTGACCTTAAATGTGATAGAGAATTACCTCTGATAGTGGTGGTGCAGTGACTGTAAATGTATTAAAGAATTGCCTCTTGTGCAGTGACTGTTATAGAGAATTACCATTGGGGCAGTGACTGTAATAGAGAATTACCACTGGTGCAGTGACTGTAATAGAGAATTACCACTGGGTCATAGATTGTATAAGAGAATTACCTCTGGTACAGTGATTTTGTAATAGAGAATTACCTGTGGCATAACTGTAATAGAGAATTACCTTTGGTGCAGTGACTGTTATAGAGAATTACCTCTAATGCAGTGACTAATAGAGAATTACCTCTGGGGCATAGATTGTATAATTAGAAAATTACTTCTGGTGGCAGTGACTGTAATAGAGAATTATTTCTGGTGGTAGTGACTGTAATAGAGAATTACCTCTGGTGGCAGTGACTGTAATAGAGAATTACTTCTGGTGGCAGTGACTGTAATAGAGAATTACCTCTGGTGGCAGTGACTGTAATAGAGAATTATCTCTGGTGGCAGTGACTAACAGAGAATTACCTTTGGTACAGTGACTGCATTAGAGTATTACCCCTGGTTGCAGTGACTTTAAATGTAATAAAGAATTGCCTCTTGTGCAGGGACTGTTATAGAGAATTGTAACCTTTGGGGCAGTGACTAATAGAAAATTACCTCTGGGGCATAGATTGTATAAGAGAATTACCTCTGGTGCAGTGACTTTGTATTAGAGAATTACCTATGGTACAGTGACTTTGCAATAGAGAATTACCTCTGACAACTGTAATAGAGAATTACCTTTGGTGCAGTGACTGTTATAAATAATTATCTCTGGTGCAGTGACTGTAATAGAAAATTACTTCTGGGGCATAGATTGTATTAGAGAATTACTTCCGGTGGCAGTGACTGTAATATAGAATTACTTCTGGTGGCAGTGACTGTAATAGAGAATTACCTCTGGTGGCAGTGACTGCGATAGAGAATTACCTCTGGTGGCAGTAACTAGAAAAGTACCTCTGGTGGCAGTGAATAATAGCGAATTACCACTGGTGCAGTTAAAATTACTGTAATAGAGAATTACCTCTGGTGGCAGTGACTAATAGAAAATTACCATGGTTCAAAGCACAATGCTCTAACCACTTGACCACGGAGGCCCCTTAAGGCCATGATGATAAATGTGTATAATCTAAAGATGTCAATTAATTTTGTATGTTTACAGAAAGTGATAACATTAAAACAGAATTAATATGACAATTAATAAATTCCATGGGATACTGATACAAGTAAAAGCTTGCACTTTAACAGAAGTGATATGGCAGATAACTTTTCATTTTCTTTCTTCAAATTGTTTTCAGATGTCTTAGGAATGGCTGTATTGGAGGAATTGCGTCACATGATACCAAACTCCAAAGAAAATTTCATAGGTGCAATAAAAGACACTAGAAAACTTGAGAAACCCTTCATGAATTTACTGGACAATTGTGTAACAACATTTTATGCCGAGAGATATGAGGAATGTATCGATTTAACAAAGCCTCTTATGGACTATGTCTGGGAGAAGATGAACACAGGCCACTGGAAAGATGTGGACATTAATTGGAGGTTTGCATATACTGTAGTATCGGTCATGAAAAGTTTGAGTGAAATATCACTGGCGATAAATTCCTCCCAAGATCAGACCAGTGAGGATATATTTGCAACAGCCATAAAAACTTGTGATATGGGACTTCTCATGGGTGCACCAGTTCTAGGGAATATTCTTAGCAAAATTTCTTCTGTATTATGCAAATTATTATCAAAGGGAGATAACACGGAGGGAAAAATAAAAAGAAGCAGCACAGAATCTGCCAAAAGATCAATATCACCAATCCTAAAATTAGATCCTGTGAAGAGACACAAACATGGTGATAAAGACAGTGATAAAGAAATCCCAAGATGTCATTGTCCTTCCATTGAAACCTTCAAACGAAATTACATGGAGATAGAACACCCAGTGATATTGACAGGTATAGCCGATTTTTGGCCGGCTATGAGCGAGAGAGCCTGGTCATTAGATTATATAAGAAATATAGCAGGATTACGAACTGTTCCAATAGAATTGGGATCGAAATACACTGAAGATTCATGGACACAAGAGCTAATGACAATTAATGAATTTATAGATAAACATATCATTGACCCTGATCCAAACAAACAGACTGGTTACCTTGCACAGCATCAGCTATTTGATCAAGTTCCAGAACTAAGAAATGATATTATCATTCCAGATTATTGTTTCATTGGTGAAGAAGAAAGTGTTGACGTAAACGCATGGTTTGGACCAAAAGGGACAGTCTCACCTCTTCATTATGATCCAAAACATAATTTTCTTGCTCAAGTGATGGGCAGAAAATATATTCGACTTTACTCCACAAAAGAGACAGAAAAGCTTTATCCACACCATGTGTTTCTTCTTCAGAATACAAGTCAGGTGGATGTAGAGAATCCGGATTTTGACAAATTTCCAGAGTTAAAGGATGCCATTTATCAGGAGTGTATCTTAGATCAAGGAGAAATTCTTTACATACCCCCAAAAGTCTGGCATTTTGTTAAATCTTTATCCATCAGTTTTTCTGTCAGTTTTTGGTGGCAGTAGGAACTTAATTGCTGGACTTGTCTTGTTTTCATGAAGCCAATACTGTAAATCTGGTTTCATTCGCAAGAATTTTATTTACGCGTAATTTTGCGAGAGCTCTTGCTCGCGGTAAAAAATTATTGCGTAATGAAGTATGAAAATAGTATGATGAAATGGGCATTTGGAATTGCGAAAAAATTAAAAAATAAAGTCCCGTGAAAATTTCCGGACTTACAGTATTGAAAAATTTCTACCCATACAGATCTGAATTTTTTTTCCATATGAAATATGTTGCTGCTGTTTTTTTTCATAATAAAGTCATCTCTTTACTAAATTTAGTATTGTTATTTATTTTATTTTTGTGATGTTTGATGATCTGGCCGTTTACTTTCCAAAACTTCAAAGAAAAAAAAGTATTTTTTATGAAGAATAAGTAGACTGATACACTGCAAATGAAATAGATTGTCTACAAATACAGTAATTTTCTTAATTTTAATTTTAAAACACTGCAAAAGAAAAGTTTTTTCCATCATCCTAAAAGATGATACATGTAGTGTCCCATGGTTCATCCAAGAAATGAAAATAATTTTTCAAACATATTTCCTATTGTTGTTTAAGCGATCAAGGTCTGGAAAACCAAACAAAAGACCGAAAATACATTGTCAGAAAGGTCCTTTCAGAGTTTATTTTCGATCCTCAAAATAACAATTAAGAATTGCACTAAACACTAATGTGTTCCAGTAGGAAAGCATCATAGAGACAATTTACTAAAATGGCGATTCCAAATATCTAGGTCAAGTTAACATGTTATTATGCCTCCCTTTGTAGAAGGAGGGGCATACTGCTTTGTCGCTGTCAGTTGGTCCGTACACTAGCAATTTCTGCTCATTATCTCTACAGTGGGTGCACATATTGAAATGAAAATTGGTATACAGATACATCATGAGAATATCTAGGTCAAGTACTTATTTGGTTACCATCAAACAATTTTTTACAGAGTTTTGCCCCTGAAACTTGCAAAAATTTCCAATAATTCACAGTTTCCGTTCAATATATCTGTAACAAGGGTGCATATTGAAATGATTTGGCATACAGATACATCATAAGAATATCTAGGTCAGGTTTTTAAACAATTTTTCACAGTTATGCCCCTTGAACTTTGAAAATTTCCAATAATACACAATTTCCATATATGGGGGAGGGGGGCATAACTGTTCTACAAACAGCTCTTGTTTTTTTTCAAGAGTTATCTTTTTTTCTATAGAGATAAGAGACACTTTTCAAGGACTAACTCTATATTCAAGCACTTCTCAAGGTCTGTGGGAACCATGGGACCAATCATCAGAATCTTCACTTGTCCTGCAGGGCAAGTTATCTGAAAACCTGCTTGTCCAAATATAATCATGATTTGTCCAAAACTAAAACATATGATGTGTATTTATTGCTTAATAATATATTTTATGAGCCTTTATTTTCACCTTGATGGGATGGTTAAAAAAAAACATTCATTTAATATTTCTTTTTCTTGATGAGTGTCTGTCACCTCTCCAACTGCAAAATTGACTGGTTCAGTACAAGTGGACAAGAGTGATTTATTAGCCCTGAAGACCATGATGGGACTCGCAATAACAGGTGCTAACACTTACAGCTGCTCACAGTAACAGGTGCTAACACTTACAGCTGCTCACAGTAACAGGTGCTAACACTACAGTAACAGGTGCTAACACTAACAGCTGCTCACAGTAACAGGTGCTAACACTAACAGCTGCTCACCGTAACAGGTGCTAACACTAACAGCTGCTCACGATAACACTTCACATTAACAGGTAACACTAACATCTGCTCACAAGAACAGTTGACTGCTCACAGTAGTAATGGCTGCTCACAGTAGTAATAGCTGCTCACAGTAGTAACACCTGCTCAAAATAACAGATGCTCACAGCAGCACAACTGCCCATAGTAACATAGCTCACAAAAAAATAAGGCAGAACAAAGGCAACAGATTAATGAGTTTTAAGTTTGAAAGATGTGATGCATTCATGTGTTAATAAGCACTGAACATTACTATTTATCATGTTATATTGTAGTATGTAAGAAATATCTATCCTAAACAAATTGTACAATATATTTTTTTTCTTTTTAGTAGTACACCCTAACAGTCAAGAATGTTAAGTGCAAATTATTATCTATATTGCATCAGCTCCAACACTTGGCTGTGTATGAAGATAACATTTTAAGGATTAAACAAAACATCTAAAGTTTGTTAGTTCAAACTTTTTTTGCAGCATCACCATCTTCAACTGATGTCATCACTTCTCACCATTTATCACACTCACTGTCACGCAGTTCCAGTTTATTTCTCGGTGTATGTTCACAACAGAAAATGACATACGAACTGTCAATACACAAAGATTGGAGGTTATAATTTCCTCTTCTTAATCAATCTTGACATTCAGATCTCCGAGTAGTTTTCATAGACATCATTCTCCAGTGGTACTTTCAAACATTTTGTACTTCTCAATCTCCTCAGTGGTTATTGTTCGTTTAGTCTTCATCAAACATTCAAGAACATCTCTCTGTAAACAATTAGCAGACAAATTATGTATATAGGACTAATGTTAAGGTAGGTTTTTCTGTAAATCACTTTTATTTTAGGAAAGATTAAATCTTGTGTTAATTAGCAGATGAACAGGCATGTGTATCCAATTATCTTGTGAATATAGTGGAACCTGTCTTAAAAGTTCAACTGTCTTGAAAGTACATCTGTCTTGAAGGATCATTTCTGAAGTTAGAAAACCTCTCAAGTAAAACCTCTCTTGAGAGACCACTTTTCAGCGGCAGATGGTGTTTTACAAAGGCTTTGTTCTCATATATATCATTACAGTGTGGCTATTGAAGTTTTTCTGATAAAAAGTTGAAGCAACGTGAGCTGTCATTGACAGAAATATATATGCAGATTTTATGCAACATTTTATCTTGCATATATCGGAAAGATATCAGCTCGTGGTTAAAAGAACGAATGCATGCTTATTATTAGAACAAACTTGCTAAATATAACATGTTACTACCATTAGTTTCAGTCTGCCATTTCAAACTAACTTTTAGTATTTTTTATGAAGATAACTTGAGAGTCGAGGAAGCCTACTCACAATATCGGAGACAACGAGAGACATTTATATAAGTTGCAAAACCTTAATTGTTGTATGTTGTCAAAAAATAATAAAATTAATATTATAAATAAGAGGCGGGGCTGTTAGGGGAACATGTAAAAAGGGTAGGGTGGAGCAAAATTAGAAACGAGCAGCCAGAATTTAGGGCAATGATGTCCTGTTCAATCCCATTACCTTGAAAACTGGTATCATATGCAACTTGTAAATGAAAGCATTACGGTAGTAGGTATGGCATGATAGTCCATTTGATTGGTCTAAATCTATGACCTTTCACCTTACTGGTGATGTCTCTTTAAAAGTAAAATTCTCATTTTCAATAACTCTTATCCTGTCACCTCTGAGTATCTTAATAGTATGCTATTTCATTTTGTATTAGACCAGACTATTTTGTTCTTTGGGGTGGATAGGGTTAATGACAACTCTTATAATGGCAATACTCACCATATTAAGAAGTGGGACATGTATCTTATCAGCCGGAACATCCATCCATGTCATGGCGACAGCATCGGGAAAGTCTGGTGGACAAGGTTCCAATAGATCATCCACTATTATCTCCGGGTCATTTGGGGAAGGTCCTGTCACCTGTGTCAAGTACATATACATACATTTCACTGAAAGGTGTATCGATCGTAATGAAAAAGATGAGTCGTTACATATTATTTATGGTACCTAATCCAGTTAACTTTTGTTTTTAGAAGTCGATCAAGCATAACAAACAATATTTACATACCGACTGCAATTCCCTTCTTTGCAAGTATATAGAGCTATGTCACGTGACCCGAGTGTTAACCGCTTTACATTTTGACGTAGGAATGCATGAATAAAGAATAGAATATCACATATTTACTTCTTATTTATTTAATCTTAAAAACCATACACTACCACAAAACAAAAAACAAAAATAGCAGAAAGAAATCGGAAACACAACAGTAAATCTACATCTGTAGCACACTGTACAGCCTACAGGCCCATATCACGATATATCTAGGTCATTTTATGATGTTATGACCAGAACCACAGGCCACAAAAATGAAAGTTGGCTTCGTAGTTACAATAGAAAACAAGAGAGTTAGGCCTAGTGCAACTTTGTCAAGCATCTCTGATAAACGGGTCAATTTGTTTGCCTTCACCGGATATTCGTATCAGAAACAATTCGTCACTTGCATCGTGTAAAATCAGGCCATGTGAAATACTTACGTAAGTTACGTACCAATCAATCATCATGATTCCCAGCTGAATGGTAAAAAAATGTCAAATAAATGGCTACTTTCAGTTCTCATGAATGAATATTGGCTGTTCCCCTTCTCCTAAGTCACACTCAAACTTTCTATGGAATTCAAACGCAGATTCATTGTAAATACATTATACAGCATACCCATGGGCGCGGCCATTTGCATTTTCAATTCTCTACTGACACATTTAACATTCCGGTTACCAAGCAGACGAAAATTTTAAAATAACTTCAAAACAAATCTGACACTTATTCAAAATTTTCCATAGTTTCTTTCAAAATGACATGAAAATAAGAAAATGAACCTTAATTCCATTTAGTATTTCCGGACAGAAAAGGGGAACTACTTCTCGTCTCACACAGCTGTTTAGCTGTTACGTCATTTGAAAAACTCCCACTGCAAAGCCAATTACATAGAATGAATTTCGTAACCAGCTGACTACAGATTCACAGAAAATGGTAATATATATAAATATACAGGATTGTTTTTCATGTTTTGGAAAGCACTGAGTATAAATGCAATGGATTATGGAAAAAATTCAATGTGCAGCACAAAGTGCTTCACAGAATGTTTTTCCAGAATCCATTGCATTTATACTCAGTGCTTTCCAAAACATGAAAAACAATCCTTAAAAATATAATAATATATTCATTGAAATTTTTGCCCCTGGATATTTTTGCCCACTTTAAACAGAAAATATATTCATCCCATTTTTAATTCTCCCCAAATTGCCATAGTCAATTAGTCATATAGATGATAGGTGTCTCCATGCTTCCGTTATTCAGGTTGATATTTTGGCCTTCATTTCAACTTTGCCCTCGAATCTAAGTGCTAAATTTCCAAAGGGGCAAAAGTTTCTAAGTTGAGGTATACAATAGTACAAAAGAAAAGTAAAAGGAAGATACAAAATATTAAGTTGTTATATTACACAAATAAGAGACATTAAAGATGCACTATAATGATATCAAACTGAACTGAATTAAGCACTATAATGATATCAAACTGAACTGAATTAAGCACTATAATGATATCAAACTGAACTGAATTAAGCACTATAATGATATCAAACTCAACTGAATTAAGCACTATAATGATATCAAACTCAACTGAATTAAGCACTATATTGATATCAAACTCAACTGAATTAAGCACTATAATGATATCAAACTCAACTGAATTAAGCACTATATTGATATCAAACTCAACTGAATTAAGCACTATAATGATATCAAACTGAACTGAATTAAGCACTATAATGATATCAAACTCAACTGAATTAAGCACTATATTGATATCAAACTGAACTGAATTAAGCACTATAATGTATCAAACTCAACTGAATTAAGCACTATATTGAAATATCAAGCTCAACTGAATTAAGCACTATATTGATATCATGGCAACATGAATTAAGCACTAAAATGATATCTGCTGAATTTTGAACTGAATATCTGGAATACAAGCCAATGATATCAAACTCAGCTGAATTAAGCACAAAACATAGCAAAACTCAACTGAATTAAGCACTTACATCACAGTGGACTCAACTGAAAAGCACTATAATGATATCAACGCAGCTGAATTAATACTATAATGAAGCAAACTCAACATGAAGTTTAAGCACTATCATAGATATCAAACTCACAAAAATAAGCACTATAATGAATCAAACTCATATGAATTAACCACTAGCAATATCAAACTCAACTGAATTCAGCACTTACATGATATCAAAACTCAACTGAATAAAGCAAATATCTGCATGATCAAACTCAGCTTATTAAGCACTATATTGATAGCAAACTTAACATGAATTAAGCCTTACATCACAGTGTTCCCGGACATGAAAAAAGCACTATAATGATATCAAACTGCACTTATATACAAAACTATAATGATAATCAAACTGAAGTTGACCTTAACATCACAGTGTTCCCAGACACAACTGAAAATCTGCATAAATCATATCAAGCTCAACCGGAATATACAACTATATTGATATCAAACACAACTGAATTATACACTATATTGCACTCACAAACAGTAAATGAATTAAGCACTATAATGATATCAATTAACTGAATAATTGTTGTATTGATGGTAAAACTACAACTGAATTAAGCACTGTGTTGATATCCTTACTCAACTGAATTACACAGTGTAATGAAACTCAACTGAATTTATCCTATAATGATAGTCAAACTGAACTGTCAGACCACTATAATGATATCACATTTCAACAAAACTTTAAGCACTATATTGATATCACACTCAACTGAATTGATGGTCTGTTCCATATGAAACTCAACTGCAGTGTCCTGACTGAATTGACTTCAAACTCACAGTGGGGTAAGCACTATATTGAATGATTTGAAATATTTACTGAATTTTGCATTATAATGCCATCAAACTCACTGAATTTACCTTTTTGAAATGTGAAGCTATCTGGATTTTTCTGACTGGTACCATCATGGCATCATGAATTAAGACAACCATATCTGCATGCCAATATCTATAATACACAGAGCCATGAAACACGCAGCATTAACGGGAAACAACAAGATGAGCAAAATTAAAATAAATTGTTTTGCTTTTGACACACAAAAATCTGCATGAATCACGCAGCTTATATACAAAACAAGCAATAATTAAAATGATTTTCACTGTCCACAGGGGACACAAAAAATCCTGCATGAAATGCAGCTTAAACACTGCATCAAGCATATAATTAACATCTCCCACCACCTTACATCACAGTGGACACAAAAAATCTGCATGAATCACGCAGCTTATATACAAAACAAGCAATAAATGGGTGAATGTCACCTTAGATCAGATGTGTTCAGCATCTGAAGCAAAATCATAGCATGAATCTAAGCAGATCATTATATACAAAACAAGCATGATAGGTGAAACATGTACAGTAGAAGCTGGTAAAACAGTGTTCCCGGACATAACCAAAATCTGCATGATATCATAAGCTATCAGCTGTATACAAAACATGCAAAAATCACAGAAGTTTATTGCACAGATTTCCCAGATTTTTCAAAAATCTGCATAAATCGCAAGCATTTTTTTAACGTGTATACAAAACGAGAGCACTCACAAAAAAACAATAACTTGTATATTGCACATACAGTAAATGCCTAGCACAAATTTTATCATTATTTATATTGTTGTTACGATACTGTACAGGGCTTTACTTCCATGTGTTGTATCCTTATCATGCCAGTTCATGATTCTTATTTTTTTTAATCCTCAGAAGTTGTGTCAGTAGCACAGACAAAAACATTGTCCAAAACTTATCCAAACTCAACCTTGTCACAAATTATTGATGGCTAGTTCCAGTGAAAACAGCTTGCATTATCCTGACTGAATAGTCAACTTCAAGTGGGGTGCCAGATACTTAATGATCTGAAATTTTACTAGCTTTTGATTTAACAATTTCTGACCCAGTATGTCAGATCACTTGGAAGGTCTTCCTTGTCACTAGATCTTGAACCACGGACCCATTTCATTTCATTGCATCAATGTACATCAGATCCATAAACACTTGTGCATTAACGGGAACTGAGATGAAAATTAAAATAAATTGTTTTGCTTTTGATTTAATTTTATGCGAACTGTACCCCTGATTTGTACTTGTAACCCCTATTTTTCAGCTGGGAAAGGGGTACAAAAAAATGCTATACTGAGAAAACAAGGAAAACACTGCATTGACAGCTCAAAATCTCCCACCCAAAAATAACGGTGACCTAAACTAATACTTTCAAAATAAAGCACTGAAAACACCAAGGAAAAACAGGCTCCATTGAGTCAAAGTATATGTTAATGGTGGTTACGTGGTTAGAGCATTCCTTTTGCAAATAAAATGCTTTTGTTACTTAATTCTTCATTAATTCATTGTATTTTCTGTTTAAGTAGAAGCTGGAAAACAGACCTAATCTGAATTTTTGCCAGAAACTGATAATATCATTTGACAGCTGTTTCCACGAGGTAAAATCACAGAAATAAAAGGCACATATTTCTGACCTATTTTTTTCAAATCGTTTTAATTCGCAGGAATTTTCAAAACTGAGGTCTCATATCGAAAGCTCTCGTCTGACTAAAAAACTGTAGGTTGCATAACATAGAGTCCTGTGAAAATGACTCAAAACACTGAGGTACTGTATCAAAGGCTTTGACTTCCATGGGATGTAATATAACATGTCTTTCAAAACTGATTTTTTTTACATCAAAGCATTGGGTGTACTCAAAACTGTAAAATATTATCACTAACCTTTATATAAATATTGGCTAGATAACTGAACTTCAAATTATCAAAGCAGGTGTGAGTGAAAATAAGTGGGTAACATATCAAAGCAGGTTTCACTACTCATTTTTAACAATGTCGTCATCTGTCAAATCAGGGGGGACTCAAAAAGTTCACCCGTATCATTTCAGGTCTGCATCAAAAACTGGCATCCTGTATCATAGCTTGTGTATCGAAACTAAAATCCCATATCAAAAAAGATTTGACTCAAAACTGAGGAACCATATCAAAGCATAAGTGACTCAAATTCAGTCAGTGGGAAAGGAATACGAACCATGCTTACTAGAAAACTGAGGTTCCCATTTGATAGCTCAAAATCTATGGAAAACTAAGGTATTAAATTTAGCAGGTCTGACTCAAGAATACTGAGGTATTTGTAAACACCAAGCAGGTCTGACTCCATTGAGTCAAAGTATATGTTAATGGTGGTTACGTGGTTAGAGCATTCCTTTTGCAAATAAAATGCTTTTGTTACTTAATTCTTCATTAATTCATTGTATTTTCTGTTTAATCATTGGATAAGCTTGTATCATAGCATTTCTGCTCAAAACTCAGGTCCTGTGACCAGCAGGTCTGACATCAAAACTGAGGCCATAAAAGGGACATATGAGGTGAAATTTGCATAACCGTATAACAGCAGGTCTGACTCAAAACTGAGGTCTCATATCAAAGCAGGTCTGACTCAAAACTGAGGTCCCATATCAAAGCATGTATGACTCAAAACTGAGGTCTCATATCATCGCAGGTGTGACTCAAAACTGAGGTCCCGTATATCAAAGCAGGTGTGACTCAAAACTGAGGTCCCACATCAAAGCAGGTGTGACTCAAAACTGAGGTCCCATATCAAAGCAGGTGTGACTCAAAACTGAGGTCCCATATCAAAGCAGGTGTGACTCAAAACTGAGGTCCCATATCAAAGCAGGTGTGACTCAAAACTGAGGTCTCATATCAAAGCAGGTCTGACTCAAAACTGAGGTCCCGTATAACAGCAGGTCTGACTCAAAACTGAGGTCCTGTATCATAGCTTGTGTGACTCAAACTGAGGTCCCTGTGTCAGCAGATCTGACTCAAAACTGAGGTCCCATATCACAGCATGTCTGACTCAAAACTGAGGTCCCATATAATAACAGGTCTGACTCAAAACTGAGGTCCCATATCATAGCAAGTCTGACTCAAAACTAAGGTCCCGTATCACAGCAGGTCTGACTCAAAACTGAGGTCTTGTATCATAGCAGGTCTGACTCAAAACTGAGGTTCTGTATCATACCTTGTGTGACTCAAAACTGAGGTCCCATATCAAAGCAGGTGTGACTCAAAACTGAGGTCCCATATCACAGTAGGTCTGACTCAAAACTGAGGTTCTGTATCATAGCAGGTCTGACTCAAAACTGAGGTCCCGTATCACAGCAGGTCTGACTCAAAACTGAGGTCCTGTATCATAGCAGGTCTGACTCAAAACTGAGGTACCGTATCACAGCAGGTCTGACTCAAAACTGAGGTTCCGTATCACAGCAGGTCTGACTCAAAACTGAGGTCCCGTATCACAGCAGGTCTGACTCAAAACTGAGGTCCTGTATCAACAGCAGGTCTGACTCAAAACTGAGGTCCCATATCAAAGCAGGTGTGACTCAAAACTGAGGTCCCATATAACAGCAGGTCTGACTCAAAACTGAGGTCCCGTATCATAGCAGGTCTGACTCAAAACTGAGGTCCCGTATCACAGCAGGTCTGACTCAAAACTGAGGTCTTGTATCATAGCAGGTCTGACTCAAAACTGAGGTTCTGTATCATAGCTTGTCTGACTCAAAACTGAGGTCCCATATCAACAGTAGGTGTGACTCAAAACTGAGGTCTGTATCACAGTAGGTCTGACTCAAAACTGAGGTTCTGTATCATAGCAGGTCTGACTCAAAACTGAGGTCCTGTGTCAGCAGGTCTGACTCAAAACTGAGGTCCCGTATCATAACAGGTCTGACTCAAAACTGAGGTACCGTATCATAGCAGGTCTGACTCAAAACTGAGGTTCCGTATCACAGCAGGTCTGACTCAAAACTGAGGTCCCGTATCACAGCAGGTCTGACTCAAAACTGAGGTCCCGTATAACAGCAGGTCTGACTCAAAACTGAGGTCCCATATCAAAGCAGGTGTGACTCAAAACTAAGGTCCCATATAACAGCAGGTCTGACTCAAAACTGAGGTCCCGTATCATAGCAGGTCTGACTCAAAACTGAGGTCCCGTATCACAGCAGGTCTGACTCAAAACTGAGGTCCTGTATCATAGCAGGTCTGACTCAAAACTGAGGTCCCATATCAAAGCAGGTCTGACTCAAAACTGAGGTCCCATATCACAGTAGGTGTGACTCAAAACTGAGGTTCTGTATCATAGCAGGTCTGACTCAAAACTGAGGTCCTGTGTCAGCAGGTCTGACTCAAAACTGAGGTCCATATCACAGCAGGTCTGACTCAAAACTGAGGTCCCGTATCATAACAGGTCTGACTCAAAACTGAGGTACCGTATCACAGCAGGTCTGACTCAAAACTGAGGTTCCGTATCACAGCAGGTCTGATTCAAAACTGAGGTCCCGTATCACAGCAGGTCTGACTCAAAACTGAGGTTCTGTATCATAGCAGGTCTGATGCAAAACTGAGGTCCAGTGTCAGCAGGTCTGACTCAAAAACTGCGGTCCCATATCATAGTAGGTCTGACTCAAAACTGAGGTTCTGTATCATAGCCGGTCTGACTCAAAACTGAGTTCCAGTGTCAGCAGGTCTGACTCAAAACTGCGGTCCCATATCATAGCAGGTCTGACTCAAAACTGAGGTCCCGTATCACAGCAGGTCTGACTCAAAACTGAGGTCCCATATCATAGTAGGTCTGACTCAAAACTGAGGTTCTGTATCATAGCCGGTCTGACTCAAAACTGAGTTCCAGTGTCAGCAGGTCTGACTCAAAACTGAGGTCCCATATCATAGCAGGTCTGACTCAAAACTGAGGTCCTGTGTCAGCAGGTCTGACTCAAAACTGAGGTCCGTATCACAGCAGGTCTGACTCAAAACTGAGGTCCCGTATCACAGCAGGTCTGATTCAAAACTGAGGTCCCCGTATCACAGCAGGTCTGACTCAAAACTGAGGTTCCGTATCACAGCAGGTCTGATTCAAAACTGAGGTCCCGTATCACAGCAGGTCTGACTCAAAACTGAGGTTCTGTATCATAGCAGGTCTGATGCAAAACTGAGGTCCAGTGTCAGCAGGTCTGACTCAAAACTGCGGTCCCATATCATAGTAGGTCTGACTCAAAACTGAGGTTCTGTATCATAGCCGGTCTGACTCAAAACTGAGGTTCTGTATCAGCAGGTCTGACTCAAAACTGAGGTCTGTATCATAGCAGGTCTGACTCAAAACTGAGGTCCCATATCATAGCAGGTCTGACTATAAACTGAGTTACCGTATCATAGCAGGTCTGACTCAAAACTGAGGTTCTGTATCATAGCCGGTCAGACTCAAAACTGAGGTCCAATGTCAGCAGGTCTGACTCAAAACTGAGGTCCAGTGTCAGCAGGTCTGACTCAAAACTGAGGTCCTGTATTACTTCATGTATAGAAGGTGAAATCACCATATACAGGTACTCAGACAGCCCTGTGGTTAGCACATGTAGCACACACCTTACCAATGTGACTTTGAGTCAATCCTCAGATTGGAAAGGGAGTATGTGGGATGATATGTCAGTCGCCAGATTGAACAAGTGGGTTTCTTTTCAGGTACTCTGGATTCCTCCCACACTAAGCATGTATACCATACAACTTCAGGGTTTGAAAATTTACATATTCATGATATTACCAGAACAGATTTTTGTCTGTCATAAAACTGCTACTGTAACGATATGTATGTGTTACCTGTCAAGAATTGTTTGATCAACATCCCAGGGAAGACATGTTGTAGCCATTAGTAATATCCCGTTGTTGACAGCCTGTACTTCAGACAAAAATTCAGCTTTCACCTCTTGACCTCTCTCAGATCTGCCCTCTGACCTTGCTTTGGAGAAGGCATCAATATCATCAAGCAGAACTATACATGGTTTATTCTCACGAGCTCTTCTAAACAGTGAAGACATTGCCCTGAAAACAAAAATCAGTAGTAACAGTAAACTGTAATGGACTACAATAGGTCAGCTGGGTCACTCAGGGTGACCTTGTTAAAGGTCTCTATACAACAGCAGACTGTAATGGATTACAATAGATCAACCGGGTCACTCTGGGTGACCTTGTTCATGGCTCTGAGTACTTGATTCGCAACCATAGGGTCGCAGATTAAACCTCGGTGGAGGCAGCTGGTTTTTCCTGTCCTTCGGATGAGACAGTAAAAAATCTGGCAATCACGACTTCCAACATTATCGTAATTATCATGTCGTTATGCTGTCCTCAATGTCTTTCCCGACACTTGTGATATACCACAATATAATGTTTACAATAGTGTTGAGACAACGCTAAGATATAGGTGGGACAATGTCACGACTTAAAATAAGTGGTGATTGTTGGGGTGCTCTTGTCCAAATTTTTTAACATGTTAAAAAACCTGGCCAAGACAAAACACCGCCCAAGACGCTGCCAAGATATAACAGAACACCACTAAGATAACGCTAGGACACAGGGGACAGCTATACGAACCATCCCAATTCTGAAAAAACTGATGTCCTGGCTGTGTCTTGCACAGAAGTCTTGTATGTGAGTCACGGCCTTTATCAGGAAAATGCGGACGTCACAGATGAGAGAATCCAAGACAAATCTGGGTATGTCACAAAACATAACCAGACTCTCCTATCTATGACTTGGCAAAGTCAGCGACACCCCCAACGTGTCAAGACTATGATTTATTTTGCATATCTGTCGCTGAAAATTTAATAAGACAGCACCAAGTCAAATAAATCATGACTGTCTTGTGGATCTTGGCTGTGTCTTGTACATAAATCGTAAATGTGCGACACGGTCTTTAATGGGTCTCGACACAACTATTATAAAGTACCCAAGTACATTTGGCACCCAACTAAACAATTCACTGTTAAATGAGTCCCGTGGATTTTTGGGGTCAGAAATCTTGTTCAAGGGTAAGACTGTAGTGGTCTAGAGTGTTGACCAAGATAGCTCAGTTAGTAAGAGCATTCAGCTAGTGTCTGGAAGTTCGCAGTTTAGATTCCTAGTCTGGTCTCACATTTTTCCCTGCTTGCTACACAATACAATTTAAACCCAATTTTCTGATTCTACATTTAAATGCATACATAATTACTCACTCTTTACCATCAATGTATTTTGTTGTTAAGTCAAAGGCTTGTACATAATAAAACTTCATACTGTCAGCCTCCGAGACCAAACCTTTCGCAATGTAAGATTTCCCTGCTCCTGGTGCCTAGCAACCAAAAAATAAACAATAATATCAAAAGTTGATCATATTTTATATCACTTGTATTGCTTGTGTATACTGATAAAGTACATCGCTACTACCATGTTGCCTATCATATCATCATTAAATTCATTATGCAGTTACAACTGTGACACCAGTGACCTCAATCCTTGTCCTGTCCTAAATTCGCCTAAATTATTCGGTAGGTGCATTATTCAAACAATTAAAAACTCAAAGATGAGAGTCTGATTACTAATGTTTGTGTATGTAGCACTTTTCCCAAAACTTTCTCAATTCAAAAACTGTCATGCGATTCTTATTAGTTGAAGGTCATGTTTCAATAAACACAGCTCACAGTGTCCTGAAAGTCAGAATGAAGACTGCAACATCACAGCGAGGTTCTGAGATAAGGGAATGATTCAAAAGTATAAATTATAAAGAAATTTTTATTACACTGTGCCTGATACATTGTACTGTTTGAATCCCATGTGAAAGATCATTATTTGTTACTTGAGTATTACACACATACAAGGTCCATTTATTTGATAGCTAACCAAGTGTACTTATAAATGGGATTTTGGAGAATATTATCCAATGATGAAAGTGGAAACAAGAATGTGGGGACATGAAAATAAATAAGTTAGATATTTGACTTAGATAGGTTAAAGTGACACAGCTTTGTTGAAAAAAATATAGACCTATAGGTCGTAAAATACAGTAGGCCTACCCAGTAACAGAGCATGGACTATTTTGATTGACACACTTACCCCATACAGTAATATGCTTGAACATGATTCATCAATATCTGTTGAAAGAAAATAAAAAATATATTACAAATAGGGTGGATAAAATGATATGGAAATCTCAGAGAAATGAACTGATATGGGATTATCAGAGAAATGAACATCTTCACATTTTTACAAAATGACTTCCTAAACAAAGGTTCTCATATTTAAGAATAATCATGACAGTGTATGAATCGACATATATGCAGTGGGTCTTCATCTAAAGACCACCTTGCTTAGGGACCATCTCGAATTTAAGACCTTCATTATAAATATTCAATTTTTTTTTTCAGAAAATTTCATGCTGGATATTAAATAAGTCCAGAACTTCTCAATAATCAGACCACTTTGAATCAGTCACTTAGGTGATCTTCACAGTGAGCTTCGAGTGTTTGAAATGTGATCTCTATATACCGGATAAGTATTTCACTCCTTTCACCTTTATATCAGTGAAAGTTTGTCTCGGTCATCCTTAGGGGTTTACTTACAGAGTGTCAAGTGTTTAAGTTAAAATTTTCTGTTCATTAGAATTAATATTCCCAAACCTCGGTCCCAAGTCATCAAATTCACCCAGTACTCAAACTTATAATTAAGGTAAAAACACACATGAAGATGCTGCAACTGGACTTGTTTGTAAACTGATGGCATAAAATTGTAAATAATGAAGAAATCTAATTTGCAGAAAATTAAAAAAAAAAACATTAAAAAATTATTTGAGTATGTACTCAAATTTTTAGCACCATACTCAACATATTTATCTTTTTTTAAACAGGAAAATCATTTGTGTGATCCAGTTTTTTATGTAAAAGATGAAAAATAATAATGTTTTTCTAATTCAGTTTACATATTTTGGAAAATTTAATTTTGGCCAATGGAACAGCACAGAGTAGCCAAAATTAAACCATGGCCAAAATATGCAAATTTTTGTAATCACTGACCGTTCCAGGAACTGATCTCTGAACCTTCTGCTTGCAAGATATGTACAACTGGTCTTACTAACTTCTCCATTACAAACAGATAAATTATTCTTTAAACACATTTAATAACAAATTACCACTTCTAGATTTGGTCTTATTTATAGCCTTTCGGAGTAGTTCTTTTGTTTCTTGAAATCCTGTTACGTCACTTGACAAGGATATATCAGGACGGTCCAGTGAAACAATATCTGAAATATCAACTAATTCCAATTACAGATCATGGTATCATTTTAAGTTTGTAGATAAAAGGTGATATATTGTAAGTGTGATATCAAATACATGTACATGGTGGGGTGGGGGGGTTCAGAGGTGTCATGTAAGGTACATGTATATATTTTATCTGCTGGCCGCCACATAATTATCTGACATTACTCATCAATTTTTCAATTCTATCATGGATGCAAGTTTTAAATGTTGAGTAGAAAACTTGATCATAATATTCCTAGGAAAACAACAGGGTTGGGTGGGGGGTGTAAAGACCATTTTATCAATCATATCCAAACTAGGGCTGTCATTGATGAGAAATGCTATATCGATAAGTAAAAAATAACAATATATCGAGAAATCGAATAATATGATACTTCTATGAAATGCATTTAAAATATATCGATTCATTATAATATTTAAATGTTTTATTGTGTATTTGACTATCTGATGATTAAAAAAATCATTGCAAGGAAAACATCGTTTGTATCAACAAATTGAACAGTTAGAATAAAATACAACATGGTTCAGGAACATGAGGTAAAACAAATGGAAAATTTGGGAAATTGTAAAAAAAAGTACATACTGTGAAATGCATTATGAAATGTATGGATACTAAATAAATGTATCGATTATCATATCGAATCAATTTGTATATCGATATATCAATATGGAGTCTATAAATGACAGCCCTAATCCAAACTCAAGTTTGATCGATCAACCCATAATGACATGATATGGACTGATCTAAGTCATTAATAAACAGAAGAGTCCATTATTTTCCAGGGGTTGATGAATTCAGGCATATTCAGATATTTTTACATAAGATCTATATAGTTTATGACTTTTAAAGATAATTAATGAGGTGTACATGTACAATAATACCTTAGGTACTACATGTACCTCTTGCTCACCATAAATGGCAGACCTGATGTAAGCCACCATGGTTGAGTGGTTAGAGTACATGTGTATTGTACTTTTACCCTTTCAACCCTACAGGCCACAATAGACTGGTCATAAACAATGGAAAGAGCATACCATTCAGATACTCAAGGGTGAAAGGGTTAAACCATGAAGTCTCTCACCCCTGGACAGCACAGATTCGAATGGAACCTAAGTTGATTTTGTGGGAAAGTTTGTCAGTTTACAGAATGCCAGTGGTCTCCACCTGAGTACATTCTAACTGGGTTCTCTCCTCCACAATTAAATTCTGGTCGCCATCATATAACTAAAAAATTGTTGAGTGTGGGATAAACAACAATAAAACAAAAATTTACGTTTCTCTTTAATATATTGAAATGAAAATAGAGAGAAAAATGTATCTTATTCTCTAAACTACCTAATTAGTATAAGATATAAGTTAATTAACAATATACTTACCAATTGAATTGTTTGCCATTTTGTATTAAAAAGTGCATTTCACTTCTGATTTATATCGACAGAAAACCATTTCTAGCATCTCCAATTTACTGAAATATACATGTAGTATTGAATTGTGATTATCATGCAATGCAGTGTTCAATGTTACTTGGACAGCTATGGAGCAGTAAAAAAGAGAATAGTCACAATTCTTTAAACTTGAGGAGTAAAATGTTCTGTTCTTTTTGGTGTTCAGAATTGATGTATGTACAGTCAACTCTGGTTATGGTGAATACCACGGGACCAGTAGATTTAATTTGTTATATCAGTATTTTGTTATTTCAGGATATTTACGTACTGAAGGTAAAACACGGGACCCCGATATTTTGTTCGTTATTTCTGAAATTTCGTTTTTACCGACTTCGCTATTTTCAAATCAATATTGGTATCAGATGAGTTCCCACCAAAATACATGTTCATGTATTTATGTTTTAAAATAAAATGTGGCAATTAGGACATACTGAAACATGTAGATAAAAGTGATTTTTCATTGTCAGACCAAAACATTTGCCAAGAAATTACTCAGTACAAATTTATTTTGAATGAGTGTATTTGTGTATTTCAAATATGAAAAAGCCTCTGCGGAGGCAGCTGGATTTTCCTGTCCTTCAGATGTCACAGTAGGTGTCGGCACATTAAAGAACCCTCACTGCTCAATGGCTGTAAGGGCCGTGCATAGGCCAAAATTTGAAGCCCTTCACCGACATTTGGTAATGTCTCCATATGAGTGAAAGATTCTTGAGTGGAATACAAAAACAGCAAAAAAGAAATGAAAAATGGTGATTTTCTTATGAGAATTTCACTATATTTTCACAGAAAGACATATACATCATATAAAAATAACATGGACACAATGAATGCTGCTACACTCATATACATACTTGCCAAGTCTCCCTCATAAATAGGGAGACTCCCTATTTTCTATGTAAAATTTTGATAAATTCTTCGAAAAAAATGCATATCTCCCCCATGAAAAATTAAAATTTTCCTATTAATTATTACTAAAATTTACAGTCTCCCCCATGAAACTGAAAAATCTCCCCAATGAAAATTGTTCAACATTGGCAAGTCTGCACATAAATAGCTATGACGGGGGACACATAGAGTACCTGGCCATAAGGGAGTCATAAAAAACGAATTTAACTAACGGGTATATACATGTAACCTTAGTTAGTAAATTTGCATCTTCTAACCCTTCTAGAATCAGTATATTATCCAATTTTAACCAAATTTCTTCCACAGTAAGTTGAGGCTTTGGTATACTCATTTGGTAGAAATTTCATTGCAATCTATTTATCATTCCATTGAGATTTACTTTATTCTTCATGAGAGTAAAATTCTAGGGAGGTTAAAAGTTTATTACGAAGATAATGAATGGATCTGTGACGTAATTCCTAAACATAAAAATAAGACCATTGATACATAAGTAAGCTATGGATCTAAACTAACAAAAATATTATTAAAAATAGGCCAAGACTCCCAGAGTTGAGACATGCCATTTTTCTTCAATTTTGGATGTCTATCAAATTTAGAGGACGTAATCAAACAAAAGCAAAATGACTAAGGTTATATAGTTAAATTCATTTTTTATGACTCACTAATGGCCAGGTACTGTATGAGTAGCATATTATTTTATATATATAAAAAAATAATACATAATGTCAGTGGCCTCTGTTTATCACAGGCCCATATGTCCAATCCAATGCGAATCCTATTACAAACAACGATGTTGAAACTTCGTTGATCGCAATAGGGTTCATATTGGATTGCACATATGGGCCTGTGGTGTAAAATGCGGCACATCAATTTACCCAATACTACCACATACTACCCTAATAATACCACATACAACCCAATATTACCGCATATTACTACTTACTAATTGTTAGTCATTTTGATACAAACTATCAAATTATTTACGATAAAAAGATAGATCTTTAGCAATAAATACAAGTCAGATAGGCACGTTCAAGCCGGGTTAACCAATATATTCCGGATTACGGTTTCACTATTATCAGACTTGGATTTGTTACTAAAAATAAATTTTTAATTGTAAATAATTTGTTAATTTGGGTCATAAAAATTTAGTTAGTAGTATTACCTAGTATTACGGGGTAGTGTCTGGTATGCAGTATTATGGGGTAGTATGTGGTAGGCTACAAATTGTATAAAAAAAACAATTCCAGATTACAGTTTTGCTAGTATCTGACTCAGATTTATTCCTAAAAATAATTTTTTTTATTGTAAATAATTTGATACTTTGTGTCAAAATGGCTTATCAAGTTGTAATATGTGGTATAATAGGTAGTTACAGCTGCAACGAAGAAGGTATTTTACTACTTTTATTTTTCAGACAGAAAAATAAAAATAGTAAAATACCTTCTTCATTGCAACTGTAACTAGTATGAGGGTAGTATGGGGTAGTATGTAGTAGTATGGAGTAATTTAGGACGAACTTCCTGTCCCGATTTTAAGCGATTTTTGTTTTTGAAAAAATCCTGGTTTTACCAAAAAAAAAAAAAAAAAAAAAAAAAAACTTTCTGTCCCGATTTTTATTTCAGGATTTTACCCTACAAAATCGCTTAAAATCGGGACAGAAAGTTCGGCCTAGGGTTAATTCGACGGGCCCTGTAAAATGAGTTTATCAATAAATATTTAGTAATTTCTATAAATGCTAAGGACTTTACAGATTGGTCTCGAATTAAATAATGAATGATTATCTTTAAAACGTACTTACCAACAACAAAAAGGTTTTTATGATGAAACGAAAAACCAGATCCATGTTCAAAAACAGAGAAAAGAAATGCCCTGTGCAATGTTTTCGATTGAATACACATGAAAACAGATACCGGAAAAATAAAAGGTGTTATAATTTTAAAACCGTATTCGGATGTAGATGCGATTTCCGGGATTTTATAAAGAGTAAAACGACTGTATTTGATTTGAAAGGCGCCCTTCTCAAGTTTCTGTGTATTTAAAAGTATGATGACCACTTGAACCGAATTTCTGCCCCGATTTTAGATTACTTTTTTGGTAAAATCAGGAGCAGAAGACATTCCATGCATTTTCTTTTTTATATATATTTATATTTTTATTGTACTGTACAATTTGTGTAGAAGATCATACTGTTGCTACCGCATTATCATTTTGATTCACAAAGTATTGTTAATAGTAATTGAAAATATCACCAAGGTAAAAAAAAAAACCTCATTAGTATCATGTACAATTGATTTGATATATTTTAATTAACTTGGTTTTAATCATGTACATTTTTTTTTATATTTATCTAATAAAGATTACTACCCAGTATATACATTTACTGAACAGTACCCTGTAACATACACCTCACATTCATTTTACTCACTCACTCACATTCCAAAAGAGATAGAGAGAGAGTATTATGTGAGTGCAACATAAACTACATGTGTATTAATTATCAAGGACTGGTTTCCATTTTGACCATTCTTTATCAAATTCTTGTGATTTAAAGTATGACCACTTAGACCGAATTTCTGCCCGATTTTAAGTTACTTTTTTGGTAAAATCAGGAGCAGAAGTAGCAAGATGCCATTACATTTTCACAGCAACATATCAGTCTTTTTAACTATGTATTTCTCATCCTTGTTGTTTGATATTTGGTGACTTGCTTAGGCTACCTGATCTTTTATCTTTAAATATCCAAAGGCATATAAGATTGTGTCATGGCATAATTCATTATATATAAAACAACATGAATTCCAGCTATCCGTAAGTTTTCTTTACATGTTCTCCCGTCTCCATCATAAATATGTATAAAAAATCTTATAAGGTAGCTGATTGGATGAGGGAAAAATATCAATGGCTATGACATTCCATATAAGGAGCCCTTTACTATGCTTCAGATTACGGATTGGCTGACAATCGGAAGCGTAGTAAGGTCAATCCTTATATAGAATGTAGATACTGTAAACCTGGAATTTTCACCTTTTTATGATAAAAAATTTGCCCTAAATCACCATGTCACATGGATGTGGTTCACCCTCTCATGTCAGATCCAAAATTAAACAGCTATAGCAAACATTTCTGGTTTTACAGTACTTGGTGGCAAAAGGGTTTAGCTTTTGCTCTCAAAAATTAATATATGTCAACCAGTACATGAAATAATGACTGCACAGGTGTGAACTCTATAGATCACAAGCAGGAATGTCTGATCTGATTAACAGACCTACCAATCCATTCAATTATAGACTTGCTGGTATAAAATGATATATCAGGTGTCTACGGGAACATGTCCATTATGGTACAGCCCTTCTTTAGGATGGGTACAAAACAGTTAGCCATCTCTTATTTGGGGTTCGTACATTAAGTTTCATTAGGGAGTTTTATGACAGTATACCGTCTCATTTAAGAGTATACAATCTAGTCTTATGGACAGTTGCAAAAGTTAATCATATCACCTTTCCTTTGTAGGAGACAGTTGCACACAATGTCATCTTTTTCCCAAGACAGTAGCTAACACTATACAGTCTGTTCTTAAAGCTGTCATCGTAACTTTTAAACAAGTTTGGAATTCGAAAAAAAAAATTAAAATGCTTTTGAAACACCATGATTTATTATTCCACAGGCAGGCATTTTGTTATATGTTATCAACAGAAATTGGCTGCTATAAAAGGCGAGGCCGCAGATTGACCGTTATTTCACACCTGTACGCCCAAAGCGAAACCATGGATAGATGACATGTAATCAAAACATGCACTTTACTCAGATCATAAACATTCCGCATTTATTTTACATTAATGACTTCAATAAAGATACGTAATAATTAGATCTTATAATTAGTTTTAAATTCATTATTTTAGTATCTGTGAAATAATATTCACTTTGAACGTAAATATAAATAAAATCCTATCAGTAATCTGCAAGTTTACATAGCGTCACACATTCTGGTGAACTCGGTAACGTAGGCAGTCGGGACGTGCAACACTTGACCAAAGAAAAGGTGCCCCTTCTCATATTTTTACAGATGATGTTAAATAAACACAATAAGAGACATTGCTATCAAATTATTTGAAATGGATGCGAGTGTTCAAATATATATTTCCAAGTTTACTTTTGTCTGACTTGTCTTTGATTCGTTATTTCGGAAGTGAGGACATTCATATCATAACAGGTGGTGTGAGTTCCCATTTGTTTATAATTTTATGATTTTCTCATGGAGAATTTGGACTTATGTTTGATATTCTCATGTTTAAACTTATTAACTACATGCTTGTGAACTGTATATTAGCCGAAAAAATGTCCAGATAGAGTAAATGAAATTTGTTGATATCAATATTTATTTTCGACACGCAGGCAAGTTATACTCAAACGTCATTACTTCACACGTTTGCTTTGTGGGACTGTAGTAATAATGACAATGACAACTGATTTTGCAAACTCACCTTTTATATTGGTTGTGGGGGCTTGTTTCTATTCAGTAAACTGAACAAATATGGCTACCAATGGAAGTAAAACACTGGGGAGGTTTCAAATCTATTTCATTATTTTTTTTATTTAATCAAATTGGTTTAAAAGTTGAGATGACAGCTTTAAGGACAGGTGCAAAAGTTTACCATCTCATCTTCAATTTATAAAAATAAACATTTGCAATAATTTGAAATCAGCATTTATTAGTTTTCAAGTGATTTAAACATTCTACCAGGGTTTACCTATAGAAAATAACAGCTATACAAGAGTCTAATGAAACCGATTTCTTACAATGAAAGAAACAAGATACATCAATTTTCAGTTGACAAATTTTATGTACAACATACAGCTTGTAAGTAACACTCATTCAAACTAGCACTTATATTCATGCATTTGTGTTTCCTTATATATCTCCTAAAAACAATTTTTTCACAATAAAGAATTTTAGTTATATATAAGCTAAACGTACCTTGGTTACATGTTTTATATGCAATACAGGAACTTATGATCATGAGAGATGTGCAAGACAAACATTTTTCCAGAGTCAAAGAAATCTGAAACTGATACAACCATTAAAAGAAGACGACTTTAATGAACTGGAATTTTTTGTCAAGACAGACCATTTTGAAAATTAAAATTATTGATGAATATTTATATACAATAACAGAGAGGTATATATCACCTGGAACTGTATCACTTGAACCACCAAACCCACTCCTGAAATGAACATTAATATTTTACCATTCTTGTAATTTCAGCTATAAAAACTATTTATTTTATTAATGATAAGAATTTTTAGAAACCAAAGACAATGTACAAGTTATTTTCATACTTTAGACTCATCTATCGGGTAACTTTTGCTTTAACCCCAGATTATAATGGACTCGTCTAATTTTAATCGTACGTAAAGTGAGTACATTTTTTAGGACTAATTGTACCAATATCTAAAACCAATATGCCTAAGAATCAAACTGGAACTTGTGTTCTATCTTTTAAAAATATCATTCAGTTAAATCAAGGGAGATAACAAATATTCAAAACACAGATAAACAATGGACAAAATATATACACAGGACAGTAAATATGTTCATAACTTTATTTCACTGATATGGAATACAAATTATATTAAGAAGATTACATACATTGTTCTATGTAATCTTTTACTACACCAATCAACTCGCAGAAAAAAAGACAAGTCTCGCTGATTGACAGTTAACTTCTGCTTAATAGAATCGTAATACAAGTATCTGTGACAAGCAGAACTTTCCGACCCATTCACAAAATGTACTTACCACAAGTGAGATTACCAATTTATTGCTTACCGATACTCAGATTGTCTACATATAACTTAAAGGTATACAAATAAATACAGAATTAAATTTCCAGTGTGGAGCTTCTAACTTAAAGTATGAGTTGAATTTGGATAAAAATAACATCAGTGACATTGGTGTTGATGGAAATAACTGTGAGTGTATTAAGAATCAAATGTGTTTGCTCAACACAAATGCTCTTGAGAGCTTAGCCAAATTACAACAGAAAAGGTGGGTTGATATGCACATCTGAAATTTTCTACTGATGTCAATCTGAATACATTCATTTTTTTTGTTCAATTTTATATATATATATATATATATATATTTGTGTGAGTGTGTTTGTGTGAAAGACCTGTGCCATAAGTTAAGAATTATGTGGAGGGTTAACCCTGTCAATCCCACTGACCATTATGGACTTGTCTAGTACAACTGTAAAGATTATACCATTAAATTTCTGAGGGGTAAAAGGGTTAAAGTTGTGGACAGAAAGAACGGAATTCCTGGCCCTACACATCTTAAAACTTAGGGGAATAAAAGTGAAGTATTCAATTTATTTATTTTTAACACATAGAAATATGTGTATGGTGGATCAAGGAAAAAAAGTAATAATTGTATATTTTTTAAAATGCGAAAAAAAAAAATTGTAAACTGAAAAAATGTGATATATTACTAAAGACAATATGTGTTTATTTTTTGATATTTGTGTTTTAACAGTATTTTTAATATCAAAACATATTCAAATGAATATAAAAACACATACAAAAAGTAGGAAGAACTTTAAGACTACGAACCACTCCTGGCAGACATTTACTCAGTGAGAGCCATGAAATGTCTATCACAATAATCACACAGTAGGATGAAATACAGCCATGTTTTAGGACAGAAGATGGGAGTAAAGATGATAACAAATTCTTCACAATTTTTTTTTACTAATGAAAACATCAAGATACCTGTAATAAATAGACACAATTTACATCTTTCTAAAAACATTTTGTTTACAAAGTTTTGTGGCCAATCAGAGCTATCATGTTGAGTCTGTCTCAAGTCAGCAACATAACGGGGTCATAGTTATCAATGTTCTTATCCTTCTTGACCGAAGTCATCTGTGAATTTTTTTAATTTTGTCAAGTCATTTTCATTTACTGTTGGCTTGGCTGTTGATAATGACATCATCATGTCACTCTGGAAAAAAAAAGAATTCTGTGAATATCATGCTCACAAATACAGATAAAACAGGTGATCATTTTATACTACATATGCACAAATACAGAAAATACAGGTCCTAAATACCAAGAAACAAGATACAAGAATATCAGACAGGTATTGAAACATCGCAATACAGACAGGTCCTAAAATATCACAATACAGACAGGTCCTTAAGCACAGAGATATAGACTGGTCCTAAAACATCACAATACAGACAGGTCCTAAAATATCACAATACAGACAGGTCCTAAAACATCACAATACAGACAGGTCCTACAACATCACAATGCAGACTGGTCCTAAAACATCACAATACAGACAGGTCCTAAAATATCACAACACAGACAGGTCCTAAAACATCACAATACAGACAGGTCCTACAACATCACAATACAGACTGGTCCTAAAACATCACAATACAGACTGGTCCTAAAACATCACAATACAGACAGGTCCTAAAACATCACAATACAGACAGGTCCTAAAATATCCAGATACAGACTGGTCCTAAAACATCATAATACAGACAGGTCCTAAAATATTACAATACAGACAGGTCCTTAAGCACAGAGATACAGACTGGTCCTAAAACATCACAATACAGACAGGTTCTACAACATCACAATACAGATAGGTCCTAAAATATCCAGATACAGATAGGTCCTAAAATATCCAGATACAGATAGGTCCTGAAACATGGCAATACAGAGAGGTCCTGAAACATGGCAATACAGACAGGTCCTTTTATATAGAGATACATACAGATCCTAAAATAAAGAGCTACAGACAGGTCCTAAAACATCACAATACAGACAGGTCCTAAAACATCACAATACAAATGTCCTAAAACATTGAGATACAAACAAGTCCTCAAATATAGAGATACACACAGGTCCTAAAACATCACAATACAGACAGGTCCTAAAACATCACAATACTGACAGGTTCTATAATATAGAGATACAAACAGGTCCTATAATATAGAGATACAGACATGTCCTAAAATATCACAATACAAACAGGTTCTAAAACATCAAAATACAGAAAGGTCCTAAAATATAGAGATACACAGAGGTCCTAAAATATCACAATACAGACAGGTCCTAAAACTTCACAATACTGACAGGTTCTATAATATAGAGATACAGACATGTCCTATAATATAGAGATACAGACATGTCCTAAAATATCACAATACAAACAGGTTCTAAAACATCAAAATACAGAAAGGTCCTAAAATATAGAGATACACAGAGGTCCTAAAATATCACAATACAGACAGGTCCTAAAACTTCACAATACTGACAGGTTCTATAATATAGAGATACAGACATGTCCTAAAATACAGTGAAACTGACAGGTCCTAAAACAAAGAGTTGCAGACAGGTCCTAAAATATCACAATACAAATAGGTTCTAAAACATAACAATACAGACAGGTCTTAAAATATAGAGATACAGACAGGTACTAAAACACCGAGATACAGACAGGTCCTAATATATAGAGATATAGACAGGTCCTAGAACATCACAATACAGACAGGTCCTATAATATAGAGATACAGACATGTCCTAAAATACAGTGAAACTGACAGGTCCTAAAACAAAGAGTTGCAGACAGGTCCTAAAATATCACAATACAAATAGGTTCTAAAACATAACAATACAGACAGGTCCTAAAATATAGAGATACAGACAGGTACTAAAACACCGAGATACAGACAAGTCCTAATATATAGAGATATAGACAGGTCCTAGAACATCACAATACAGACAGGTCCTATAATATAGAGATACAGACAGGTCCCAAAATACAGTGAAATAGACAGGTCCTAAAACATAGCATTGCAGACAGACAGGTCCTAAAATATCACAGTACAAACAGGTTCTAAAACATCACTATACAGGCAGGTCCTAAAATATAGAGATACAGACGGGTCCTTAAACAAAGAGATACAGACAGGTCCTAAAATACAGAGATACAGACAGGTCCTAAAACATTGAGATGCAGACAGGTCCTAAAGCATTGAGCTACAGGAAGGTCCTAAAATATAGAGATACAGACAGGTCCTGATACATTGAGATACAAACACAACCTAAAATAAAGAGATACAGACAGGTCCTAAATCATCACAATACAAACAGGTCCTAAAACATCACAAAACAAACAGGTCCTTAAACATCACAAAACAAACAGGTCCTAAAACATTACAAAATAGAAAGCTCCTTAAATATCACACTACACAAAGGTCCTAAAGCATCACAATACAGACAGATCATAGAATATTACAATGCAGACAATTTCTTGGAAATCGCAATACAGACAGGTCCTAAAATTACACTACAGACACAATATATAGCAAAAACAAATGCAAATAATACAGACATATATAACAACCGATCATATGAAACACTTGTCACTTATTTTCCATTTTCTTGTTATATGAATATTCTTCCAAAACCTAAGCTCTCTTTACTTTAGAGATGTTACCTAATAAATCTGAAGTAAATTGACACAGCAGTGCTGGAGAGGAAGTTGAAAATGTTCCAATGTAAATGTACAATGTTACCAAAGAATGGCAGTAGAACTTCTGTGTGTCTGTAGTAACCAACCAATCAAAGTGTCATATTTGTACACATTTCAAAACATTAACCAGACTAAAATCAAACTGATCAGATGCATTCTGTCTCATTAACATATCAACATTTAATGTTAAGCAGTATTCAGGTTAAGTTTTTAGACCTTTTTACTTGCATGTTCAGTACAACATGAAACTGATCTAGATGAAATGAACATGATCATAACATACCATTGACACCACAGGTTCTAATAATTTGTTCCCATCCACTTGCATCCAGTTCATCTCAATGGCACCAGGGGCACCTGGTGAGCAAGGGGTCAAAAGGTCATTCACAATTGTCTCGGGATTGTCTCTTAATGGACCCCTTACCTGCAATATGCAAAAATATAAAATTAATAAAAATAACATAAATTAAACCCTCATCAAGTCTAAAATTTTCCAAAATTTCACACGATGTCATTAGACAAAAATAATTTCAATAGTCAGGATGTATCAAGTTCAGATCTATCCATTCTCCAGTAAATGAAAGAAATAGGGGAAGTAACTCTCTACAGCAGGGCCATAATGTCAAATCATTTTAGGGATGCATCTGTAATGTCACTTCATGCAAAGTATAGCTGCATAGCTGCTCCATGGAGGAGAGCAATGTATAAAAATGGTTCTAAACTGGGTATTAATGACAGTTGTGTGAACAAACCACTCCTCCCTGGAAACATGGTTCACAATCTTTGTGTGTCCCCCCCCCCTCCCCCTGTGTATGTCATTTCTGACTGCCATGTTAATTGATCTCCCGCTCATAAAAGACAAAAATTAATGGAGGTTGCATCCTATAGCAAACACACAATTAAGTCAAAGATTTCAAATCATTTATCAAACAGTCTTTGAACAAGACAAAATATAAACGAGAATAAAAACATGCATATTCAACCTTACACACCACGGTAGACTGGTCTTACACAATAGAAAAGAGCATATCACACAGGGGTGAAAGGGTTAAGTTGTACGTACCATTCTGAAGTGTGTGGCTGTCTGTACCTTTCTCACTGGTTGCATGAGGGCATCACGTACAACAATGCTGATATCAGCCCCAGAATACCTGTAATTTATCATATATTGATAGATATTGGTGTTTGTTATTTGAGGCATTTGGGGATATGGATGAGAAAAATCACATATCTCCTTATTTGAAAGTTGACTGTAGAAGATACGACGGTTGATTGATAAGTGTTGAACCCTGTATGTAAGAAGTCTTTTGGGAGATGAATTGCACTATTTTTTTAACATAATCTCCTTCAGTGTCTATACCCTTCAGCCAGCAATGTTTAAGAGCCTCAATGCCATAACAAGTCCTTTTCTAGACTGTCTAGAAAGTCTTCCACCGCATGTATGACATCATCATCAGTCTGTACCTTTTTTCAATTTTGAGAATAGATGGAAGTCTGATAGAGTAAAATCAGGTGAGTAAGCGGATGTTGAATCAGTTGAAAGCTACAATCATTAATGCAGCCATAGCAATGACAGACTTGTGACCAGGGGCATTGTCCTTGTGAAACAAGACCCCTTTACTGATCTTAATTTTTTCTCTTGTCCTGGTGAAACAAGACCCCTTTACTGATCTTAATTTTTTCTCTTAACTGCTTAAGAAGTGATGCATATGTCACCAATAACATTATCATGGACTTTAATGATCATTACAGGAGTTGCCACAGTGACAGGCCTTCCAGGACAAAGGGGGCGTCATCCTGAAAGCTCTGAGCGCTATCCATCTTTTTACGGTAGCATATGAAGGGGCATCCTGTCCTACTGTTGCTACAATATCAGCACTACTGTAGCCTTAGGTGGGCTCAAACTTTCTTGAATCATTGCTGTTTCAGCAATTTTGTCTATTTTACACTAATGTCACTTGCACTATTTACTTTAGAGTTTTACTTTTTTGACAAAAATGACCAAATGACATCGTTTGTTGGGTACACAGCCTTAAATAGCCGGAGAACAGAATGGCTTAAAATGGGCAACCCCGCTGAACTCATTCAATATAAGATTCAAAACTTATCAATCAACCCTCATAACATCCTATAGTTGTATTATAGTCTCATTATACATAACAGAACATACAACCTTTGTCTTTACATAAATGAACAATGCACAGTCCCATCTATAAATTGTTGTCAATTCTGTTGTAAATTTATTAAGACAGAATTATATGGTGTTATGTTTGTTGATTAAATATTTGCATCACAACAACGAAAGATAAACGTTAAAAAGTTTATATACGTGTACATGTACTGGGAAATCATAAATTTTTCTTTGAGGATTTTATTTTGTTATATTCATGGGTAACCATAACAACAAAAATAAATCCATGATGGAAACTTTTACCTGAACGATGAACAATAAGTTATCGCAAAATCAATGAAAATTAATGCCAAAAGATTTGTTTTTGAAGGAAAAATCACAAAAATGTAAACCCTATGTAAAAGGCCCAAACCAGCACTGACCCTTTTAATTCTACTCATACAGGGTGCCCTTATACATACCCTTCTGTCTTTTCACCAAGGCCCCTGTAATCTTCATCATTAAGATTATGTGCTGTGTTTCCAAGGTGAATCTTAAACATGGTAGTACGGGCAGGTGACTCTGGTAACGGAATATAGATTCTTTTCTCAAATCTGTTTAAATAATGTCAGAATGCAATTGGTTACTGAGAATCACAGAAAAACCGAGGCCCAAGGGGCCTTAAGTTGCTCACCTGGCAAAATTGGTCAACATTGCAGAAAACATAAAAAATGTGTGAGTAAGATAAAATGGCTAATAAACATGAAAAGCAGTAGGCTCATTGGGCCTTAATAATCACCTGAGTGAAATGTATTTTGCTTACAAATATACTGAAAAGCAACCAAAAGCACGAAAAATTCACTGAAAAGGAGAATTAACTTGCATAAGAGTAGACTTGCCTTGCCAACTTTTTTATAGATCTTTCAAGATACATGCAATGTGCAACAACAGTCGAAAACATGCGAAATCCATTTAAAAGGGGAAATAACTTTCACAAGGATCACCCTCACAAGTTCAGCACAAAATGTTTTTTGTAGGTCTTTATGGTGATCACTGGATAATAGGGAAAAACAGCCCAAAACATGAAAAGGATAAGATAGGATAAGGGTCAATTTTGGCCCCCCAATTTAGAGATTTTGATAAGTCCATAATGACACATATTTTATATGAAAATGTATCTTCAGTGTCTTTTTTTTTCATGTGATTGTTGTTTTCGTTTTATATATTCAGTTTTTAAACACTTTCTGGGGCCTTTAACAGGGCTTTATCAATGGAATATAGTAAAAAATGACATATTTTGGTGGATTCTGTGTAGAAATTCAACACCAGCACCAATGTAGACCATAATCATTTACTAACATAAAGATAGCATTTTAAACATTATATGATGATGGTCTATGTTGGTGCTGATAACTAAAATCTCAAAAATATATATCAGCATACTCAGTCATGGCTGCTGAATTTGGATCCCCGTATATATGCCATTACATATATCAACACATTTGTCCACAGAACAACGAGTTTTTCCGGTTTTTAAATACCATTCTTCCAAATAATATTTTATTATGCCACAAATAATTTATTTTTAATCTCATCGCATCTTTAAAGTACTTCTAACAGTGATTAGTTACGTGCGCATCAGTAATTTCCCTCTAAAGAGCCTAAGCGGTCGCATCGTTGCTAAGGAGAATGTAAACAGAAACCAAGTGGGATGCCGAATCCAATATTCATTTACCAAAACAGAATCACACGAAAGCCGACCAAATAATAAATTGTATTCAGTATAGTTCAACAATCAAAAACAGACATGTCTGTAGACAGGAATATCATGTGGTCAAAATTGTAAGACTGATCGTAAGCTTTTTTTTGTGAAAAAGGACTGCAGGTTGTGTCTAGTCCACGGCCATGGGTGGCAATAGCTCACTTAGCCCTTTGGGTCAGATGAGCTAAAAACAATGCTGATTAATATTTCCAAACTAAAATTTATATCTGATTTACAAAATAACACGGACTCAAACGAAAACAAAGAGTAATAAAAGATTACAAAGCTAACCTCAGACCAACTTATTTTACATTAACTAATATGCTAAATTATGGCAATGAAAATAGACTAGGTCCAAAACATAGAGTTGATGGAAATCGTAAATTTTAATGAGGTATAATACACTAAGTATACTGAATACTTTTTAATTCGGTAAAATTAGGTTTTACAAAAAAAGTAACTAAAAATCGGGTCAGACATCTGGCCTGACGTAAGTACTGATGGCTTATTAATTATGCAACAAACTACATAGATCAGTGATATGATTATAAAATCTTGTGCTTAAAAACATCGTTTCATCGATATTAAATTTCTTTACGACAGGGCAGTATTATACCCTTACGCTATACTTCCTATCAGTAGCCTTAAATCTCTAGGTCAATACGTGTACATGTAAAACATTTTCCCAACTTCAAAGACTGACGCCAGTTTCTTATCAGTTAAGATCACGTGAATGAGGAATAACGCAACTTCTATGTCCAACTTCACTGACAGATCTTGCCAATACACAGTAAGGGAAACTTGACCAAAACTCATTTGCATATTAATCGTGCACAAGAATTGTTAACAGTCCAGTCTATCGCTTTTAATGTCAATTCTATCACAAGAGTATAATGGTAAAAAATAATTGAAAAGTAACATTCTAAAGCAAATTTATAATATCTTAAAATTTATAAAGGACGCCGAACTGACCTTAAATAGCATATATTTCAACAAGTCTTGTATACCTATATTTTTCAGCGAACTGTTACTATATTTTCATCATTTTAAAAAGCAAACATATACAAATAAAAGTGTGATTTGGAAATTTCAATCTTGAAGTTGAGTTTATGTTGCTAAAATGCACATACATGTGTAATTTTGCGTCAATATAATGTGTTATTAACCCCATACTGCAAAATGTGATTTGACTTGTTCCCAATAAACAACTTAGCATAACATAACTGCGTTGATGTTCCATCAACTCGTAAAAATAAAGTAACAACTCAGCATCTGAAGCTTAGCATATGCTATGAATCATACAAAGCATCGGCCATACAAGTTTTGTTCGCATATGTTGCATTTTCATTGGTTGAACATGACACATCTATGGGGTCACTCACATGTGACCCATAGTGGTTTTCATTAGATTTTCTACTGACATACTGAAAAACAGGAGTGATGAGAGATCAGATTTGCGTTCACTCAAATGTGACTCCATAGCAGTTCTCGTTAGATCATCTATGGGGTCACTAACATATGACCTCTATAGGGTCACTCACATGTGACCCCATAGTGGTTTTCATTAGATCTTCTACTGACATATTGTTGACCCCATAGTGGTTTTCATCGATATTCTACTGACATACTGGAAAACAGGAGCGATCGGTGAGAGATCAGATTCGCAGTCACTCAAATGTGACTCCATAGCAGTTCTCCTTACATCATCTACAGACATATCACAAAACAAAGGCAATGACAGATCAGATTTTAATTTCAGACATACCTTCTCCTGATGGCACTATCAAGTACCCAGGGTATATTTGTGGCACCAAGAACCAGAACACCATCATTATCCACACCGACACCCTGCATCTGAACTAAAAACTCAGTCTTAATTCGTCTCGCAGACTCCGACTCATTCTCACTTCTAGATCCACATAAAGCATCTACTTCATCAATGAAGATGATACTTGGTTTATGTTCTCTTGCTAATAAAAATAATGTTTTAACTAATCTGAAAGAGAAATGTTACTTCCATATTCAATATTTTACATCATCAAGTACAGGGAAACCCATCTTAAGAGACCATCCCATCTGCCACTGAAATGTGGTTTCCCGTGACAGGTGGTTCCTCAAAAAAGGTTTTATATAAAAAAAATTATTTCACTGAGTGGTTTATTTAATGTGTTGTCATAAGGCAGGTGGTGTTACATGAGAGTGGTCCCTCAAGACAGGTATCACTGTATATATATCAATTTGATATATATGTCCTACAACATAATTATCATAGTTAGACTCTCGTGTGCACACGTGTGTACCTGTGTGTATTGTGTGTGCAAGTTGTGTGTTTGCTTGTGTATTGTGTTGTGTGTGCACATGTGTGCCAGTGTCTGTGCTAGTTGTGTGCGTGCCTGTGTATTGTATTGTGTTGTGTGTATTGTGTGTGCTAGTTGTGTGCTTGCATGTGTATTGTGTTGTGCGCACATGTGAGTGCCTGTGTGTACTGTGTGTGTGCTAGTTGTGTGCATGCCGGTGTATTGTATTGGTGTGCCTGTGTGTATTGTGTGTGCTAGTTGTGTGCTTGCCTGTGTATTGTGTTGTGTGCACATGTGTGTGCCTGTGTGTGTATTGTGAGTTTGCTAGTTGTGTGTGGCTGTGTATTGTATTGTGTTGTGCCTGTGTGTGCTAGTTGTGCTTGCCTGTGTATTGTGTTGTGTGTGCACATGTGTGCCTGTGTGTGTATTGTGAGTTTGCTAGTTGTGTGCGTGCCTGTGTATTGTGTGTGTGTGTCTATGAATAATATCCAAGATGTGAAGTGACTTCTCAGTGAAAACTTTATAACCTGTACACATTAATATGAATATATATTGACAAAAGACCACCAAGCTAAATATTGAGGTTAAATACTAAGGATTTTAGGAACTTCAGGCCAAATTCACTACAAAGGTAATAATATTACATTGTTACCATGGTAACTAATGAAATATTTCCTTTGACAATACTTACTTTTCACTCTCTCCTAGCCATTTTGATACTAAATCTGAGGAGGAAACAGAAAAAAATGTTGAGTTATTTGCTTCTGTGGCTACAGCTTTTGCTAGGTAAGATTTGCCTGTTCCTGGTGGCTACAAAAAGACAAAGCAAGAGTTATAAGAGAGAATTGTTGCCCCTATATCAAACACAAATACAGTCTGAACTACATATACAGTAAAACCTGCTTTAGCGACCACCTGTGTATAAAGACCACCTGGTCACAAACACTGCTTTTTGCTGTCCCCAATAGCAACATTTGTGTACAAATCAACTTCTATATAAAAACCACCACCCTATAAAGCATGGTTTTCTTGTGTGCCTAAGGAGGCTGTTATATACAATTTTCACTGTATTTCAAGTGACAATTCAATGAAAAAAAGGGTCACATTTGACAGGTGGTCTCTTAATTCAGGTTGCCCAGTTTCCGATTATCAGAGATTTTTTAATGTACATACTATTACAAAAGACAACATTGTTTTACATGTTTATTTCACATTTCTAATCACTTCATCAGAAATCAGTTTAACTTTGTAATACAGTTAAATAGGTAAACTTGAAAATATGTCATGAATAAAAAAAAGTGTGCATATTTTATCAGATGGTAACATTACTTACCCCAAACAATAATATTCCTCGCCAAGGTTTTCGTTTACCTAAAAGTAAGAAAAAATTCCAGGTCAAGTATAAAAATCATGTGTATATTATTCTTATGACCGGCTGATATTTGCCTGACAGACACTATAGAAATTCAATCCTTGTGAAAACAGGGTGTTTAACATTCATTATTCTTATTTTCAATTTTCATTCAACTTTAAACCCTTATTGTGGCCTCATTTGGGGCATAATCAGAATCTTTATTGAGCAATGAAGTTCTTGAATAAATCTTTACGAATAGTGAGTGGTTCTTCAGAAAAAGTCAAAATGTTGAAAATTTGCAAATAAGCTCACCTAGTCTAGGAAGGAGCTTCAAGTTTGTGATTCAAGTGTGTAAACAATATTTTAAAGAAACACGTAAATAAAGATTGGTTGATGGAATTGGACCCTCCCCTCCAAAAAAAGAGAAAAATCTGGACACAAAAAATGTAAAAAAACAATTGGGGCAACAGCATTTTGAGTGGGTAGGCAGACACAACACCAAACAATTAAAATTTTATTTTAGGCCTTACCTGTAAATAAATGAGGAAATTTGACAGGTAATATCACAGCCTCCTTCAGAGCTTCTTTTGCTGCATCCAGACCTGCGACATCCTCCCAGTTAACATTTGGTTTCTCCATAACGATGGCTCCTGCAAGAAATGATGAGACAGCTAGAGTACATGAGGTAAGGACTCCCTGGTACTGATTTGGCTTATGCAATGATATCATGAAAAGTTAGATACAAAACAACATGTTATCTTAGCTACTACATCTTAAGACTCTAACAATTAATTTACTTTAAAGAAATCACTGCACAGGGGACAATAACTGGTGGGGTTAATATTTGCTATACTCAGGGTGTTGATAAATCTGTGATATAGGTTTTAGTACAATGATATTTATGGGCTGCCTTTGCAGGACCAAATGATATTTTTATGCTACTCTTGATCTGCGAGGTCAGGCGTCAAGGTACCGTCTGAATGTGCAAATAAGGATTGCGCATGATAAATTTGGAAACTCTGCTATTTATATCTATAAAAATATGGCTTAGGTTAATGTTTTTGTCCACATAAGCCATCAAGGCCATGACGTTTTGTCCAACAACATTCTGCAAACTAAGAAAATGAAACTTTATAAATAGAACTCTAGTAATAACGCCATTCCAAGTTTTTTCTATGAAAGTGTCCGCATGCACTTTGATTTAGGACATCGTATTTGTAAAAAACACACACTCACAATTGATAATCTTAGAATGTATGTTCCTTACAGCACATGAAAGTGTTTTGCAGTTGGTTTGATGTAGACACAGTGTTCAGATAAAGCTAATATAGATCTACCATCAAATATTTAAAGTACTTTAGCACACTCAGGGTACTGTAGTGTAATCTGATTAGAAGGACCTTGTACTCAACTTAACTCCATTATCTGATGTCAATTATTTCTATTAAATGATCTCAATTGTATTTAAGTAAGTATTTACAGAGTTTTGTGTTTTTCAGCAGGATCTGTGTGTGTTTTCCGTATAGGTAGTTATGTTTTCGAATTCAGGGTGGACGCTTAATAAAGGGAAAACTTGGAATGTCCTTAAGTGGTCACATGGTTAGAGCATCACATTTAAAATGATAATGTCCCATATCTCTAGTCAGCATGGGTTTGAACCCAACTGGAACCTTAGCTGATTGTGTGAGAAAGTTTGCCAGTTTACTTGTGGAAGACTGGTGGTCTCTTCCCTGGTGTACTGTAACAACGTTTTCTCCTCCTTTAAAAAACTGGCAGCCACAATATTGCTGGAAAATTGTTGGAGTGTGGCGTAAAACAAGATAAAAAAACAAACGAAATCTAGTATTGTTCTCTCGTGAGATGAAAGAACTGATATAACCATACATAGGAACCAAGGGAATGGCTCAAAAGTATGCTTACCTGATAATTGATTTGCAAATTTCTTTTTGTCAGGATCCTCCTCTGAGTCACTGCCAGAATCATTTTTATCATTCTTTGATTTTCTACAAAAGGCATATAATTATTACATAAAATAATCAAAGATCACAAATTCAACTCACACCAAAGTATTCTACACCTCCCCATTTAACTTGAAATCAATCAATCTTAACCTCAACATCAGAAACTCAACCTGACCTCAACTAATTTTTTTAATCTCAACATCGAAAACTCAACCTGACCTCAACCAATCTTAACCTCAACAATGAAAACTCAACCTGACCTCAACCAATCTTGACCTCAACATTAAAAACTTAACCTGACCTCAACCAATCTTAACCTCAACATTGAAAACTCAACCTGACCTCAACCAATCTTAACCTCAACATTGAAAACTCAACCTGACCTCAATCAATCTTAACTTCAACATTGAAAATTCAACCTGACCTCAACCAATCTTAACCTTAACATTAGAATCTCAACCTGACCTCAACCAATCTTCTTAACTTCAACATAATAAACTCAACCTGACCTCAACCAATCTTAACCTCAACATTGAAAACTCAACCAATATTAACCTCAACATTGAAAACCCATCTTAACCTCAACAATAAAAACTTATTAAGTCCAAAGCAGAACAATTTTGTTAAACATACAGGACCAATCCAGAATCTGAAGCATAACACGTGCTTAGAATCATTAGACTTAATTATATACCATGCAAGTTTAGTTGATGTATGAGCTGTTGAAGTAGGTAAACCCCAGACCACTAATATTTTTATCTTAATGCCGATGCTGATAGGCCTATAGCATACATTATACATGTAAGCCCAGCCACCCCTCATAGAGGTGAGCTACATGTGTAAATATGACAGTACAGTAAAACCTGTATATAGGGGCCATCCAAAGGACCAGAAAATATTGGCCTTTATGTGCAGGTAACCCTTATACACAGGTTAAATTTAGTTGAATTATGCGGTCATGGTACTTTTCAAAACTGGCCTTTATAGACAGGCAATCCTTATATAGAGGTGTCCGCTATGTCAGGTTTTACTGTGTTTTATCATCTTATTTCTATTAAAAGACTAGATCAACTCAAGTCAAGAAAACATCATTTGCATTATACCATATTAAAATATAGTTCTGAACTTGGACAATGAAATATATAAATTGTACAACAACAATAATTTTTATATCTATATTAAATGTAGATTTTGTGTATTCAGTACTTAGTGTGCCATTTGCATCAGAAATGAATTGGACTTAAAACATTGTGATAAGGTTTATAGGATGTGATCCAGAATCACCAAGTCATAAAAAGTATGTTCCTGCTAGATAAAATCACATTCTTTATCACCTACATGTTTACGTGAAAAGATGTTACATCTAAATAAAAAAAAACTTGTGCAATCATAAGTTCAAGACAACTATACTGATTTTTAGGTGGAATTTACAGCCTTTAACTGATTGTTTCCCCATGCAAAATAAGTTTTAAATTTTCAAATGAAATATATTGTCCCAATTCTGCTAAAACCATTTATTACATGACTCTCTTATCATCTAGTTTCTGATTGGCTCATTTCTCACTCAATTGTTATATTAACCCATAAATTGCTTCATAGAGGTTGTACCCAAAAATAGCATAAAGGCATTCCCAAACTTTGGCATGCTCGGCATTCATTGTATGGCCAATTATCAAAGCTGTCTAGCTATATTTAGTGTCAAGAAATTAAAAATCAGGAAAATATCACTTTCTTGGGTTGACCATGTATTAACACGTATTAAATGATGTCGATAATTGTACAGTAAAACCTGCTATAGCGGCCACCTGTATATAAGGATTACCTGTTTATAAAGGCCAATTTTGTCAAGTCCCTTTACTGCATACTTCAACTAAATTTGTGTATAAGGGTCACCTGCACATAAAGGTCAATATTTTCTGGTCCCTTGGGTGGCCCCTATATACAGGTTTCACTGTATATCTTTTGGTATAAAAGTTTCCCAATTCAGAAGGCAGGGCACTTTCCTATATGGGCGAGATAAATAGACTCTTCTGTAAATCAATGTCCAAATGTATCTCCAGGGGTGAATGAGTTAATTAATTACCCCTTTCCTCCACCAGTTTCTCCATCAGCTACAGGATTTTTTGTCTTTTTGTTCAGATATTTTTTCAGCTGTTCAGCTCTGTCGAGGTATTGTGCACATTTTGACCTAATACTTTCTTTTGCTTTCTCACTTTGTGCTTCATCTACAACAACAAAATTATCATCGTCATCAAGACTAAAAATTATCATGCTTTTTAAGGAGGCATAATACATTGTAGATATTTCAACCACAGCTACATCGATACATTTTTTATTCCAGCTAGATAGTTAAATACATGTAAGAGCAATGTGCCTTGCCCTGCCATAATTCTATTCCACCCTGTCTCAATTTTGCTCCACTCTGCCCCTTTAAACAAGTCCACCTACCTGCCAATCCCTTTATCTACAAACTCAGCAAAAAAAATCATATTGTGTCTGTGCCCATTTTCATTACCGACAACTGAATCAATGCACAGGGATAGAAATTAGCAGTCGCCCACACGCTCATGGTGAGTTAATTTCATGCTGGGCGAATGTATTTCCCCTGGAAGTTGCCCAGAATTTGTCGTCATATTTCATTATTTGTCGAAGATTTTCTAAACAGATGTCTGAAACTATCTTAAAGTACAAAAAAATTTATAGCTGAATAATGATTTTGAAGCAATAAAAAAATTCCCAGTTTTGTCCCTTTTTTCTGGTATTTTTCCCAAATTACCTGCATTTTTCCAAAATGGAAAGGTACCAGATAACGTACATGTACCTTTGAAAATGTGTATGAAAATCACTGGATAATGTATCATCTTTGAACTTGAATATAGAACATGATTATCTGTGGCAATTTTAATTTAGTGCAAAACCCTGATTTGGATTATTTCAATTATATTAATATAGTACTTGAAAATAAAGAAAACCTATGTCTTACTGATCCTTTTAGAGAACTTCATACATACGAAAAACGATATACGTGGAGAAAACAAACCCCTTTGAAACAAGCATGGTTAGATTTTTTTCTCATTTCTGAAATTCTGTTAAATCATGTTCAATTGTAAAACTGAAAATAGCTATAGATCTGACCACTCAGCTATAAGACCTACTCTAAAGTTTAATGACTATACTAGAGGAAAAGGATTATGGAAACATAATAATTCATTATTGTTTGAAAAAGAGTGTGTTGACACAATATATAAAACAATAAGAGGTGTTATTATACAATATGCTGTGCCTGTGTATAATTTGAAAATATTGATGATGTTCCTAGAGATTTATTGTATCTACCATTGGTGATCAACTTTTTTTAGAGGTACTATTACTTGAAATAAGAGGGAAATCCATCTCGTATGCATCTTATAAAAAGAAAAATACAAAAACATAAAAATTTTGGAAAAGACATTAAATGAAGAAAATGAATTAATTAGAACTTGAAAACAAAAGGACAGAACTAGAAAATACTAGAAATAAGAGGTTAAAGGGAAATTTGATAAGGTCAAGGTCAAAATGGGTAAGTCAAGGTGAAAAGCTAACAAAATATTTTTTAGGATTAGAATCTAGAAACTGTATTAGTAAGACAATTCTAAGATTAGAAAAAAATAATGGGGAAGTAATAACTAATCAAAAAGAAATACAGAAACAAAAAAAATTATGAGAATCTATATAAAGTGAGAAAACATTTACAAGATATTGACCTTCAAATTTTTTTTTGAAATGTAGAAACCCGAAAACTTAATGATAGTGAAGCTGAACTTTTAGAGGGTAAAATTACATATAATGAAAATCTTTTGGTGCTGAAAAGCTTAAAAATTTTCAGGATTTACTACTGAATTTTTAAAATTCTTCTGAAATCAGCCTGGCCACTTCATTGTTTGTTCTTTAAATGATGGTTTTTATAAAGGAGAAATGTCCAGAACCCAGAAAGAGGGTATCATAACCTGTATCCCTAAAGAAAATAAACCCAAACACTTTGTAAAAAATTGGAGACCAATAATTAACATTGTTAAATACAGTATATAAAATAGGTTCTAGTGTACATCTTATTGCACATAGATTAAAGCCACTACTTTATATACTCATTAGTAAAGAACAAAGTGGATTCATCTCGGGTCGCTGCATAGGGGAAAACACTCACTTAATATATATTTCACAATTTACTGAAGACAAAAATATATCAGGTTTACTTTTATTTATTGATTTTGAGAAGACTTTTGATTCTATATCTTGGAAATTCATTAATAATGTGTTTGACTTTTTTGGATTTGTTGGTGTCTTCAAAAATTGGGTTTCTTTGTTCTCAAAAATATTAAGTCAATCTGATGCTTTCTTTCCTGAAAGGGGCTGTTGTCAAGGTGATCCGTTATTGCCTTATATTTTCATTCTATGTACTGAAATCCTATCACTTAAAGTTAAAAATAACCCAAACATTAAAGGAATAGTTATTGACAGATATGAATATAAAATCTCACAGTATGCAGACGATGCGTCCATTTTACTAAATGGGTCAGAAGAATCTTTAGTTTAAATCATGCTCTTAAACCTGGTTTGAAAAAATTTTGGGTTTGAAGATAAATTTTAGTAAAACTCAAGTCATATGAATTGGCAATAAGAAATAAAGTACAGAAATACTGTGTAAAAAATGGGATCTGCAATTGGGAAGTCATACTTTTACTCTACTGGGCATCAATTTTGATGTCGATTTATCTAAAATTTGTGAAATAAATTACAGGTCTAAAATAATAAAAGTTAAGTCAGTAATGAAAAATTGGAACCAGAGAATTCTTAAGCCGATAGGATGTATCTGCATCATAAAATCCCTTCTTATTTCACAATTTAGTCATCTTTTCATAACATTACCTAATCCTAGTCAAGTTTTAAGTAAAGAATTACAGATGTTACTCTACGAATTCTTGTGGAATTATAAAATTGATAAAGTAAATAGAAAACTAATAATACTTAATTATTCAAACGGGAGTTTAAACATGATAAATCTAGAAGCATATACAGAAGCACTTCAGCTTACGTGGACAAGGCGAATTATGAATACGGAAGGTATCTGGCAAAATCTGATTCCACAATATATCAATATTAAGTTTATATTAAAATGTGGATTGACACAGCTAAATGATAGTATTGCACATCCCCATAATAATTTTTGGAAAGACACTCTTATTGCATGGAGAAAATTACAGCTTAAGGATAGTATAGAATTGAAATTTGCGAGGATTCCACTATGGAAAAATGATAATATTAAAATAGACAATAAACATATTTTTCTAAAACAATGGTTTATTAAGAATATATTACCAGGTATATGTACATGTAAATGTCCTTCTTAATAAAAATGGTGAATTCTATTCATATAACAATTTCCAAAAAAATTTTGATATTCAAACAAACTTTTTAGAATAAAATGGTGTTATCAGTTCAATAATGAAGTATTTTAGACATACAAAACATGAAATGTTAAGTAAAGAATACGGCCCTTAGATTCAAAATTCTTTAAAACTGATTTTGAAAAATGATAAGGGATAAAAAAACATATATGAAATACTTAAGATAGGTAATGTTAAGATAAATGCACAGCAAAGATGGATGGATGCTCTTGACAACTTAGATGAACCAACCTTTAAAGATATTTATAAGTCATTGCATTTTATAAAAGACACAAAGCTTCAATGGTACAGGTATACCAAAGTAAAGTGCCACATCTGGGTTCTGTTAAGAACCATAACTCCACTGTCTATTCCCAAAAAATAGGGGAGTGCAGGATACAATTTCACTTTGTTATGGTCCAACAAATAAACTATGTAATGTCTGTTGCATGCTGGTTTAGATATAAGTGACCTTTACTTATTTTTAGATAAAACTGGTACAGATCAGTAAGATTTGTGCGTGTTATCTTAAATGATTAGTCAATGCAACATTTGGAATAAATAGCATTGTGATAATTAACCCTCTGGGGTTTTAAAATTTAACATTTCTGGGAAGCATACCATGGGGAACAAAATGATTTGTGTATGGAAGTGAGAGAAATTCTCATCCGGCTTCCAAACTTGATATTTCCAAAATGAATTTTGAGAGTAAGCCTATACTCCCGACCCCCACTTCAATTTCAGGTTAGATAAAACTATCAATGATGTATTATTTAAGGATAAATAAGTCATAATTCAGTGTCTGGGGATTACTAGGCTGAAATTCCGATTGATTTTGAATTATTCTTGCTTTTAATCGGGGCAGAATTTTGACCTAGTAGTATACATAGCCTATTAGCACCTCGTGTCTTGTAAAAAATACAGTGGGTATCCACGGGCCGTAACATTTATGTTTTGTATGGAATGTGCTTGCTCAGTACACCTGAGGGATAAACAATGAAATTTATTAGCGGATTGCCATTCAGATGCATATTTTCACATCTGGATGCAGAAAAATGTGCCTACAGCCTTCAGAATTTATCAATATTTTTCATACAACAGATGCGTAAAACCTTGAAATAGGCTATTGCTTCACAATTTATGCTACACTTAAAATTATGTGCAGTGACCAGAGTATGGTTCAGGCGAGATAGCGCATCCTAAAGTTGACACAATAACTACAAAACCTTTAATTTTTCTGTAAAAATTAAGAAAATTAATAACTTCCCAAACTTTTCGCACTTCTGTCTGCTCCGCTAAGATATTCTATATTTGCACCCCTACAACTTCAAATCCTTGGTCTGCTTCTTGTGAAGTATGCATTGTATAACACTATGTCACTAGCCTCACCCTCCCCTTCCCCCAATTATGAATATTTTCCAGATACATCCCTATTAAGAGTAATACTCAGTTACCAACTAAAACCAAAAGTAACAAAACTTAATTTACACTGTGTTTTGCACAAGTTTATTTTATTTATCTAAAAAATCATAACAATTTGTGGTCTTTTTCTTCTATTTGTATTGGCAATATAAAATATTATTCTAATTTAAAATTTTTTGGACCGATTCATAAGATGTGAAAACACAAACAAATAAATCAACAAGACAAACTGTACATGTAGTTGCTTACAGCCTCTCTCTCCCTTCTCTCTCTCTCTCTCTTAATATATATAATAAAAAGGTGCTGTAATTATAATCATATTTTGTAATAATTTCATATAGTGCAATAAAAAAAATCTATCTTTGAACTTTGAAAACAGTACATGTACATGTACAACATGTATACATATAAAATGAAAAGTTTAAGTACAACTTACATTTCATGGCATGGAGGAAGTATTCAACCCCATGTTCATAAAGTCTCAAGGCCTCATCATAATTTTTGTTTTTATCCTCCTCTGTTGCCTTAGTAACTAGCTCGATGGCTTTCTGAAAGCAATAATACATACACACAATGTATTTATATATATATATATATATATATATATATATATATATATATATATATATATATATATATATATATATATATATATATATATATATATGTGTGTGTATTGAGAGAAAATCCCCTTCCCCCCAAAAAAAAATAATAACAAGTCATGAGTCCTTTGAAATATTCTTCTAAATGACATGTATCTAATTACTCGACCATGTTAAATTATCATAACTACAAATCACTGAAATAAGTCACACTTTACTTTCAAAGCCCTATATCCGCCAGACTGATCAGCTGAATTGTACTGGATAAGTGGAACAAGCTTCATTTTCATACAAGTTTCTCCAAAACTCAATTCCAATTTAACACTTTCACTGTTTCAGAAGCAACACATACATTTGAGCATTGAATTTTACAACATTAGACCTTACTATTTTTTAATCAGTAATAATCACATGACTGATTTTCCAATGATCACAAGATCAAAATGTGAACCATATTTACATGTTGCTATGGCTACTGTTAGATGTTACCTACCCGTCCCATATTTAAACAAATTTTAGGCAGTTTTTCCTCAAAAATTTTCTTATACAAACTCTGTAATTTTGCCATTTTTTTTTTCTTATCAATAATCTGAAATTTTGTCTTATTTATATAACAAAACTAAAATAAAAAAAAATGCCTACTGACTAACGAATTTTTGAAAATACTGATCAAGCTTACCTAAAAAGAAAAAATTAAAGATTGCCTAGTGTATGTGTAGTGGTTAATACTTGAAACTGGTATTTTAAAAATTTTAAACAAATCTAGCTTAAATAAAATTCAAATCTATGTACAATTACATCTCAAAATCTCTTATTTTTCTTAAAAATGAATAAAAAAATTACTCCAAAGTACAACATATATATAATCTTTAACCTAATTATGTACATGCATACCTGGAAATCCGTTCTGTTTAAAGGTTACAAGTACAGGTATACAAATGTATACCGGTACAAAACATGTAGCATAACCTAATCAGAGTAATGTAGCAATATATTAATTCTACTTAACAAAGAGCACAGCAGTCTTGAGGTAGAAGTGATAAAGAAATTCAAGTTAAAATAACTCTTAGAAACATCTTTTTTTTTCAGTATAATCATTTTATATGTACACACAACATTATGTAATCATTATGTAAGAATTCATCACTAGAGCCTAAAATTTTAGGGAAGCATTCTCCGAGTCTGTTTATTTGCTATCTAATTCCCCAATGAGAAATATTTAATAATAACAAACATTCTGGAAATGGTGAACAAATACAAAACTTTAGCTTTAAACTTCAAGTTCTGAAAATATTGACCAACACAAACAAAAAATTTATCAATAACACCCCCCCCCTGGTTCGTTACACACCAGACAAAAAAATAAAAAGAACAGAGAATAATAAAAAAAAACCCGAAAAACTTATAACAAAACACTAACACATCAGAACAAACAAAAAAACACTATACACCACCCGACATACAGGTGCTATCCAAACAAAAGACACCGAACACCTTAAACTAACACAACATCCCCCAAATACGCCCCCCCCCCCCCACGACCAATAAGGAATTAAAACCAAGATAAAACTGCACAGAATTCAATGAGTATTCCATGCGGTTTCTTCTCTGACTTCTTTTCTAATATAAATGTATTAATGAATAAATAACAAAACTGCATATTACAAAACACTCACGTATGTACAAACTAAATATCACAAAATAATAATCCAAATCTCACCAATGTGGCAACTCCACCTATGAAAGCTCCCTTACCACTGACAAATCTCGACAGGCAATGCATACCGAATTAAGGTCTCTTTAAAAACTTGTATCAAAACTAACCAAAAGGGTGTATATATATACATGTACTAAGTGTCATATGACAGATTAATAGAGCATCTACTAAAAGATTTTGTTTTATATACAGCTAAATACCTTGAAATACAGTTGTACAAAATCAGGATAAAAATAAAAATGTGAAATGGTCACAAGATCAAGAATCATAGATCTACGAGGAATGTGATGTTGGCAAAAATTCGTACCGTGAATGAATATGTCACTATTCTTATTATTGGCATTGGCAACATACAACGTATTACCGATAGTCACATGAAAATCACTAGACTCCAAAATGTATATGGATTGATTATAGGTTGTTATTTATAGATCTTACACATGATGGTTCTTCTTGCACAAAAGAAATATGTGCTTCGACTGGAATTCCCAGACTTATGTTTACCATGAGCTTATTTATAGCAGAAATGTGTCAACTCTCTGTAATTTGCTTAATTATAGCACATCAGTAATTTTACCTTCATATCCAGGTATTGTCACCTCAGTCGCAAAGTGTTAATGTATTTGAGATCTAACGTAACAAGTTTTATGACCGAATTCCGGGTGATGATGAATCATGTGCGTCTCTATTTGTTTACATTTAGTCAAGCAGATTGTCTTCACTGCCGGTTTTAGTGGGGCAAACCTCAATAGTCATCTATTGCAGACGTTAGAGAATGTACATTAAATGTGTTGTAACACAAGAAAATGAAGAAGGTGTATACAGACTCAACCGAATTTATCCCGTACTGTCGGGACAAATGAATAGTTTCATTTTGATTTTCAACTTTACACAACTTCCCCATTGCTATTGAAAATTATTATGAAATGAATAATATCATTTGTTGACGATATGTTTACCTGTACTTTAGAACCACTAGCAGACATTTAAAATGGTTTTCTTGTATTATGTGGATCTAAAAATAATAATTCCTCCTTTCCTAAGGGTTTGTTTACACCCTTCTCATTAGTTAAATTCTCTCCCGATTCATATCAACATGGAGGACTTGCTCTTTCCTGGTCACATGATCTGGAAATAAAAGGGGAATAACTCCTAATATGAGTTTAGATTCTTTATTATCCTTAGTGTATGCCTTCGAAGTACTTCGCTCTCTAGCTGAGCTAGATCTACTGTACCAGCGCAAAAATGTTCTGGAACCAAAGTAACCAAATTTACGGAGTATTCAAGCTCAATTACTTGTTACAATTTTGAGATGAAAATGCACAGAATTTACCGTACAAAAGTAACTCATGGTATTATCCTACATAAGAAGTCATGAATTTGACCCGCAATTTTTCTGTGAATGACCCCCCCACCACACAAAAAAAAAAAAAAAAAAAAAAAAAGAACAAAACAAAACAACCCCCCAAAAAAAAAACAAAAAACAAAAAAAAAAAACAAACAAAAAAACCAAAAAAAAACCCAATAATTTGGATTTTCTTTTCAGTCACCGGCCTCCATAAGTTTTACAAATAATTATTTACAAAAAAATATTTCTTGTAAATAAAAGCTGTTTCATTTTTTAAATCACAGAATAATCAATGATGACAGAGATATGTATATAGGCCTATGTGTCTGGTGATGAAAAGAAACTACCGTATATGGATAATACTCTAGAGATTGGAATTTTCAAGAAATTGGTAAAAAAAAAAGAAACATACCCAGGAGAATAATTTTTAAAAAATAGAGTAATCAAAGATTACCAAGCTCACCTCACATGACAACTTTGCCTCTATACTAATAATCAGATTATCTTAATCAATTTTCATTTCATTGCATTTTTCGGTCCGACGACGTTTGGTGGACTCTTGTATACCTATCTGACGCTTTCTTTTTTACGGAAACGAATTGATGACACGTGTAAAAAATAATATTATCTCGAAACTTTGAGAAATTAACTTGAACTTTCTAGATATTATTTCGAAATATTTTTCAAGGCTCGGAGTCACGTGTTTATATAGCGTTGGAGTCGTGATGATTTTTACTAGGGATATCAGTTTGATGATAATGAGACTAGTTTTACCTGTGGCAATTCTCTCTCTCTCTCTCTCTCTCTCTCTCTCTCTCTCTCTCTCTGTCTCTCTCTCTCTCTCTCTCTCTCTCTCTCTCTCTCTCTCTCTCTCTCTCTCTCTCTGTCTCTCTCTCTCTCTCTCTCTCTCTCTCTCTCTCTCTCTCTCTCAGTTATTCATAAAAGATCTTGGGGATTGTCTTGTATTTATTTTTAAAGTCGTAATAACGACCTTTTATCTCATAATAACGACTTTTAAAAATCGTAATAACAACTTTTTATCTCGTAATTACAACTTTTTTTTAAATCTCGTAATAACGACTTTTTTAACATATCGAAATAACAATTTTTTATCTCGTTATAACGACTTTTCTATCTCGTAATTACGACTTTTAAAAATCTCGTAATAACGACTTTTTATTTCGTAATAACGATTTTTCATCTCGTAATAGCGACTTTTTTATCTCGTAAATACGAGGTTTAAAAATCTCGTAATAACGACTTTTTAACATCTCGTAATAACGACTTTGTATCTCGTTATAACGACATTTTTATCTCGTGATAACGAATTTTTAAAATCTCGTTATAACGATTTTTTGGTAAAAAAAAAATCTTAGTTAACCTCAATAGGCTTTCGTATATTTTTGCATTATATATATATACATGTATATAAATTTGATATACATTGTACTTCAGAAAAAATGGAGCTGATAACGAATTTTGTCTACTTATGATAATTTCTTTTTATATCATATTATTAACCAAATTCAAAGCCTGTTGGAGCAGCATGGATACCCCAAAACTTTAACGTGTACAAAAATAAATATTTTACTTTTTCAAACGTTTAAGAATATCAAAAAAATTCCATATCTTGACTGCATTATGTTAATAATTTTTTAAAAGCACATCTCTTTTCTGTTTTGAAATCCGCTTTTTCTAAAGTCTAATATTCCGATTTCTATGAAAAATACAAACTTGAATCATACATCCATGTAGATCACTCAAAAACAATCCGTTTTTCAATTCATGCAGCGGTCCTGGAGAGGAAGATTTTGTGTACAAACTTGGTATAGGACCTCGAGCACTTGCGTCCTGTCAAGTTTCGTCAAGATTCCTTCAGTGGATTCAGAGAAGAAGTTGAAAATATGAAAAGTTTATGGACGGACGCCGGATGTGGAGTGATCGCAATAGCTTACTTGAGCTTTCGGTTTAGGTGAGCTAAATAGTGGAACACACGTCGACTACTGAAATACCATATATGATATATCACAGCCACTGTCTGCCGGCTTAACCATGATATTTCAGTAAGTTAGACATGGTATTATGGTAAGTTAGACATGATATTTCGGTAAGTTAGACATGATATTTTGGTAAGATGGACATGATATTTCGGTAAATTAGACATGATATTTCGGTAAGTTAGACATGATATTTCGGTAAGATGGACATGATATTTTGGTAAGTTATACATGATATTTTGGTAAGTTAGACATGATATTTCGGTAAGTTATACATGATATTTTGTAAAGTTAGATATGATATTTCGGTAAGTTAGACAACTGTATTTAGTCTATATTGTACAGTACACTTCTTAAGAGTCATATGGTAAGTTAGGAGAGTCAGTTTCTTGTTGTTGTCAGTCGATCTGAAGATCTGAAAGTTTTTATCTAAAAGAAAAACCCATGGCATTCCCTCTACAGCTGCAGGTTACTTATACAGCTGGGGCCAAACCATGACATTCCGCTTAACAACAACTGCGCATGTCGCGTGATGACGTCACAATGACCTTCATCTATTGGATACGTCGTAACGTTTAGTGTTGGTGTAAACGTACGACGAAGACACACGCACTCTAGAAGCTCTCACTATGAGTGGAGATTACATTGAGGCAGATAGTCTCAACACCATTGAGAAGTTTTTCACAAAGGATGGCGATATAGATATTGAACTTTTTATGAGTTCAGATTTGGATTCTGACTTTCAGAGTCAGCTAATGGAATACTACACACATAGTTGTGCGGAAGCAGCGGTTCTACAACAAGAGCTCCAGCAGCTGAACTCACAGAAGTTAGAAATGGAAAATCGGGTATATACTTGCGTCTGTAACAAATTTATAATACATACATACATACATACATATATATATATATATATATATATATATATATATATATATATATATATATATATATATATATATATGTGTGTGTGTGTGTGTGTGTGTGAGAGAAGATGTCATTAGTCAAAGTGTTTAATGTAATAATATACTTATTTTCAGGTGAACTTTTTAAATTGAACTCAACTCATAAACAATAGGATGGGACATGAAGAACAAGTCCACAGTTTGGATTTCACTAACATCTCTCTCTCTCTCACACACAGAGTCTGTACTGCATGGTAGAGTAACTAACACCATTATTTTTTTTTTATATTTTCAGGTGAATTTTGCACGCAATGACGCCATGATCCAAGTAAACCATGCCCAGGAGCTAGAAAAGACTCTGGTTGAGCTTGAGCAACAGGGAAATGTGATCGAGGAAATCGTACATACCGCAGAGAATATTGGTATCGTAAAAGTTTCTTGCCGCAGGCTTAAGAACAGCAAAAGTTTTACACGTACGACAGAGACAGTCTTCACAACCGTATTGTTACGAAGGTGGAACAAGAAATGGTACAGAACTCTTTGAAACCATCGCACAGTTCACCGAACCTAACTGTGCACCACAGCATTGGCTTGGAACCTGAAGTCAAGAAGACTCCATCTGCGATGAATTTAACACACAACTCGGATTTCGGTCCAGCTTTGAAAGTAAATTTTGAGGCCAAATCTCATGGATATGATATTCATTTTAGGCATGACTTGGACAAAGTCAGAGAAAAGAAAGTCGCGAGAAAAGAGCAGAAGAATAGAAGACTGACTCAAAACAAAGAAAAAAGGGAAAGTACACCACAATGTGATACAAAAATGATCTTCTCTACATTCTGTAGAGAACCAGAGAACGTCCGAACAGAACCTGGGCAATATTCATATTTTGAAATTCCTGCATCTGATCCACAGCAGAAGTCCAAACGCCGACAAAATATTGCTGGATCGGACACCGTCTTGGTGACAAAACTTCGGAAATGTGGTGCATATCCATTAACCGAGAGAAGAAATCGATTGTCAGCGCGCCGTCGAAATTAATCTCACAATCACGCATATATATATATATATATATACATATATATATATATATATATATGAATGGGTGGAGATATATTTTTCAATTTTGTTAGAAACAGATTTTGTTGATTAAACATAGTAATATACATAGTGAAAGTCCGATTCTGAGTGAACACTGAACGTATACTATACCATATGAGTAGATTACATTTTCGCGCCTAATGTTGACGATATTCTATATTAGTTTTGGCATTCAATGATCACGATTTTGAAGTGTTGGTTCAAAACCTTTGCCAGTATGCACCCCTAAAGTTGGAAAAGACAGTTTAAGTTGTATGCGTATTACAATTTTAATTATTGTACAAGCAAGAATTTAAAATACATGTATTTATTCGTGAAACCTGAATATTGTTGTTGTTTATGATGATTGTTCCGAGTTTATTTGGTGGATGTCGGCCTGTAACCACAAAGTCGGACTCCAATCACGACATGACACTCAGTCGGTAGCGCGCTTGACTCATGATCGTGAGGTCGTGGGTTCGAGTCCAGCTGGCGACAGGTTGGTTTCCTGTCTTTCGGATGAGACAGTAAAAACCGAGGTCCCGTGTCACAGTAGGTGTCGGCATGTTAAAGAACCCTCACTGTTCAATGGTCGTAAATGCCGAGCATTGGCCAACATTTGAAGCCCATCATCGGCATTTGGTGACGTCTCCATATGAGTGAAAGATTATTGAGTGGGACGTTAAACAACAATAAAAACAAAAACAAAAAAACGACAGGACACATTTCATTCTATTGTAGTAGATCCGGTGTTGTAGCTTACCACCTGTCATAGGTTTCGGAAACATGAAAACACCCAGAAGTGATTACCGAGCTTGAAAGAATACATGACCAATATGTACTGGTCCAAACAGACAAAGTCTATAAAATAATATAGTTTTTATTTTGTAACGTTCATTACTATAATTGTTTATAAGGAGACCTAGTACTAAAGTAGTATTTCGCTCAGATACCACCATTTAAATTTTTAAACTTCTCAAAAGCTAAGATGTTCATTTTACAGTGGGTATTCCAAGATGGATTTTGTAATACATACGGATTTAATTAGTTGGCCTTGTATGATACCACTTTTATTATGGTTTGGCGTTGTCCGTCGGAACAGTTGTTTTATGCAATAACTTGAACAATTATGACCCGATTTCGACAACCTTGGTAGGGTGCTTCATTGCATGAACAGCTCAGACGAGTCCGTAAAATAGTGAATTTCAACTATATATGGCGGTTATGCCCCTTTTTTGCCAAATATGGGCAATATGTACAAAATGCAAGAACTTTCTTGTATTTTCTTCAATTCCTTTCAAATTTGGTATGATATCACAACAAGCAATAATGTTTAACACATAATATGTGTTTTGTTTTTTGTCGTGTTTCAACTTTCTGCAGAATTGGTGTTATGGCCGTATGTGACCTATTTTTTCTGGTTTCTTGTGTTCAATTTTCTTGTGGGCACAACTAGTCCCCCAGTTTTCATTCGAATATTTTGCAATTGGGCATGTGTGATGATGTGGATATTGTAAAATGAAGATGCTGCGTTAATTTTCATGAGAGTTATGGCCCTTTGATTGCCAAAAAGGGCATTATTTTGAAAATGGAAGAACTCTTTTATTTTCCATTTAATTCCTTTCAAATTTTGTATGGTACAACAAGAAGCAATACTGTTTAACATATATTACAGGGATTTTTTGGTCATATTTTTACTTTCTGCAAAATTGGAGTTATGACCCTACGTGACCTATTTTGTCTGGTTTCTTGTGGGCGCAACTAGTCTCACAGTTTTCATTCGAATATTTTGCAATTGGGCATGTGTGATTGTTATCATATGGAAATGTGTATATCATAAAATGTAGATGCTGCGTTAATTTTCACAAGAGTTATGGCCCTTTGATTGACAAAAAGATCATTGTGTAGAAAATGCAAGAACTTTTTTTTATTAACTATTTAACTCCTTTCAAATTTGGTAAGGTATCACAAGAAGCAATAGTGTTCAACATATATTACAGTTTTTGTTGTCATGTTTCAACTTCCTGCGGCATTGGAGTCACCATATGTCCGTTCATGACTGGTTTTAACCACTTATCACCTGGTGATACAGATCGCTATATTCTTTCCTTAGGTTAGACATAACTTTCATAACATTTTAATAGATCTACAAGTTTGGTGTGTTCATGAAAAAAAGAACAAAAATTTATTTTAATCACATTACATGTATTTATTGTATATTTATAAAAGTTCTCCATTCAATATTTACTTACTTACTTACTTGGTGATACAGATCGCTATATTCTTTCCTTAGGTTAGACATAACTTTCATAACATTTTAATAATCTACAAGTTTGGTGTGTTCATGAAAAAAAGAACAAAAATTTATTTTAATCACATTACATGTATTTATTGTATATTTATAAAAGTTCTCCATTCAATATTTACTTAATTGTATATGTATAAAACACATGAAATTTGGGAAACAACTGAACTGTTGGACAGAAGCAATATCTGTACATTCTAAACTCTGAGCCTCCGCACTCTCACACTCATATACAAGCACACACTGACACACACACATGCACACACAAACACACTGACACACACAGAAGTAAAAATTACCTTGGTCATCAATGCTATTATGATGTGATGAAAAGGATCTAGTTGTTTAGACACACACTGTGGCACACATACAAACGCAAACACTGTGATTCACATATACGCATGCATGAACACACAAACAGAAGTCCAAATTACATTGGTCCTCAATTCAATTATGATGTGATGATATCGACTGAGTTAAGTTATTCAAAATGTAATTAGCTTTTTTAGTGATTAGCCACCTTTTTCAAGCTCTGATAATTCTGTAAATATAGAGGTCAAAGTTAAGGCAACGTTACATACACATACATGTACTTGTAAATGAAGTTTGGATCGGTACAACTTCTAACCAAGTGTTGTACAGTAAATAATGTCTTGTGAGACCATCAGTCTTGTGAGACCACCTGTCTTGAGAGACCATCAGTCATGTGAGACCACCTGTCTTGAGAGACCATCAGTTGTATGATACCACCTGTCTTGTGAGACCACCTGTCTTGTGAGATCACCGGTCTTGTGAGACCATCAGTTGTATGATACCACCTGTCTTGTGAGACTACCTGTCTTGTGAGACCACCTGTCTTGTGAGACCACCGGTCTTGTGAGAATACATTCTGAGATAAATAATACTATAAGTAAAGCCTTTTTTAAATGACCACCTTTTATGAGACCAAATTTGAAGGGTCAATGTTATTCCATATCTGTACATGACTACATGTACCTGGCAACAAAGTACAGAAATATGTACAGTCAAACTTGTCTATAAGGGTGACTCAATTAAACATGCAAAAGTGGCTGGTATAGACAGGTGGCCTTTTTAAAATGGTTTATTCATTATAAAAAAGTTAACAAAGATAATGCTTGAATTGCCTTTCAAGGCAGGTGTCCTTAATACAGAGGTGACCTTTAATGCAAGTTTGACTGTACACTGTTTCAGATTGTATAAACAATACTATATTGTGTAGGGTTTGCCTACTCATGTCTTTAAATACAATATTATGGATGTACACAATTTTTGTGCAGGACTGTAGAAATAATGCTTCATATTTACCAAGATATATTGGCACATGTTTCCAAACACAAGAAGTCTATATTAATCATAATAGGGGTGGCAGAATAGTTTTTAGCTTAAAGTATTAGATCCAATGTAATGGGTGGAATCTGAGCAAGGCAAATGTTACTCCTGTACACCCCTATTTTGAGAATAGACCCTATTCTTTTGCTTTCTTACAGAACCCAGATGTGCCATTTTCTCTTGGTTTACCCATACATGTAAACTCTATGCCTGGAAATTTTTGCCCTGTCACAACAGAAAGCATATTCACTCTGTCTTTAATTTGCCCTGAAGGCTTAGTCACCAGCCTCATGGATGACATGTATGTCTGTGCGTCAAATATTTAGCTAAAAAATTTTGCTTTCATTTTCAATTCGCCCTCACATCTAAGGGCCAAAAATTAAATGAGAGCAAAAATTTCCAAGTCCAGTAAATTGTAAGAGCATTGTTCTCTTTTTTATGTCTATAAATATAACATTGCATGTATAAAAATTTTGTGCAGGACTGTATAATAATACTATATTGTAAGAGCCTTGACCTATTCATGTTTAAATATGAATACAACATTTTTGTTGTTTGATACTTTCGGGCATGACTGTACAAATAATAACATACTGTACAGGATAGAGTTCCCCTGTCTATATCTTTAAACAGAACATTAATAAAAACATTGTGGCTGTTCACTTTTGTACATCCCTGTATATACATGATAAATTATATTGTACAGGACAAAGTTTAGTACATATTTACAAGTATAACTGTACATGTTCAGTTTAATTATTTTGGTGCAGTACTGTACAAACATCATTCATGATATTGTACATAGCTTTTGAAACAACACTGTATGTATGTGCCTGAGGTTACAATCATTCTTTCCTTTCAGATTCCTTTCTTTATGCAGTTTGTTTCTTCACTGAGATCATGTTTTAGATATAATATTTTCTTTAAAGATCAAACACCGTCAGCTCTACTACATTCCAATTTTTTGAAAACTGATCACCACAACCGGTAACTACCTCCACATCCTGAAATATCCTGTAGGAGTGTTACCGATAACTAGCTCCACATCCTGATGTAGGTATCTCCACATTACCACAAGCAACATGTGGTAACAGTTGTCCAAGCAGCCTTTATCCTGACAAAGGCAATTCCACATCACCTACAAAAGGTATTAAATATCTCCACATCCTGATGTATACTGATATATGTATCTCCAGATCATCTACATCTCCAGATCATCTACATCTCCAGATCATCTACAACAGGTATTAACTATCTCCACATCCTGATTTATACAGATAAATGTATCTCCAGATCATCTACATCTCCAGATCATCTACATCTCCAGATCATCTACATCTCCAGATCATCTACAACAGGTATTAACTATCTCCACACCCTGATGTGTGTATCTCGGATCACCTACAACAAATGTTTATGATTTACATTCCTGATTTATCCTGATGTATGTCCGGCTCACCTACAACAAATGTTCATGATCTACATTCCTGATTTATCCTGATGTATCTCGGATCACCTATAACAAAAGTTTACGATCTACATAACTGATTTATCCTGATGTATCTCCGGATCACCTACAACAAGTGTTCATGATCTACAATCCTGATTTATCCTGATGTATCTCCGGATCACCTACAACAAGTGTTCATGATCTACATTCCTGATTTATCTTCGGATCACCTACAACAAGTGTTCATGATCTACGTTCCTGATTTAACCTGCTTTATCTCCGGATCACCTATAACAAGTGTTTACAATCTACATTCCTGATGTATCCTGATGTATCTCGGATCACCTACAACAAGTGTTCATGATCTACATTCCTGATTTATCCTGTTTTATCTCCGGATCACCTACAACAAGTGTTCATGATCTACATTCCTGATTTATGCTGCTTTATCTCCGGATCACCTATAACAAGTGTTTACAATCTGCATTCCTGATTTATCCTGATGTATCTCGGATCACCTATAACAAGTGTTTACAATCTACATTCCTGATTTATCCTGTTTTATCTCCGGATCACCTACAACAAGTGTTTATGATCTAAATTCCTGATTTATCCTCATTACCTTCAACAGGTGTAAATATGCTGCACATCCTGAGTATACATGTGTAACTATCGTCGGTAGTACACTACTATAAACCAAACTTTGCTGGAGTTCGTCTTGGAGTAGCTTGATCTGCTCTCCCTGGTGTTGCTATCACAGATCTAAAAACAATACAAAATGTTTTAATAACTATTCTCTTTTTCTGTTGCGATTTGCATATGTTTTCATGTGTTCACATGTTCAAATTAAAACAAATTTATATTTGTTTAAGTCAAACAAAAACATTTTATAAATATTTTAATATTAAACACGATTGTCAGCTTAAATATGCTTCTTCATCACAACTCTGGTACTGTTTTCTATAAAGTATATAATTGTGATTATATACTATTTCACATGCAACAATTAATTTCAAATACTGTACGTGTACTTATTTTAGCGGTATTCAAATATAAGCGCTTTCCGCGCTCAAGTCATTGCGCTAAATCAAGGGCAGCACTAAAATTTCTCCATCCTGTCATTCAAAGCTAATGAAATTAATTGCACGAATTCAAGATTGCGCTTATAAGTGTATACTCCCTTAGAGCGCTACAATATGAGTGCCCTAATTTAAATACACATACAGCACATGTACCGAAAATTTCCAGTAAGGTCGGAAACTCATGTATTAAACTAAAATCTGTACCGCCATCTTGTTCAATTACGGTAAACCTGCTATCATTTGAATGATTGGTTATTTGAATAGTGCTTGACATCAAACTCAACAATCTTTCAGTTGTATGATGGTGGCCATTTTTTAACGCTGGCGTAGAGAACCTGGTTAGAATATATTTGGGGAGAGACCACTGGGCTTCTGCAAATAAACTGGCAAACTTTTATCACAAAGTCAGCTTTGTGTTGGGGGAAATATCGTAACTTGTGGAGTTGGGCGGACTAGTTATTATATGTATTGTGTTGGGGGAAATATCATAATTTGTGGAGATGGGCAGACTAGTTATTTTAATTTTGTGTTGGGGGAAATACCGTAACTTGTGGAGTTGGGCAGACTAGTTATTTTATTTGTGTTGGGGCTAATACAGTAAATTGTGGAGTTGGGCAGACTAGTTATTATATGTATTGTGTAGGGGAAATACCATAACTTGTGGAGTTGAGCAGACTAGTTATTATACGTATTGTGTTGGGGGAAATATCGTAACTTGTGGAGTTGGGCAGACTAGTTATTTTATTTGTGTTTGGGGAAATACAGTAAATTGTGGAGTTGGGCAGACTAGTTATTATACGTATTGTGTTGGGGGAAATATCGTAACTTGTGGAGTTGGGCAGACTAGTTATTTTATTTGTGTTTGGGGAAATACAGTTAATTGTGGAGTTGGGCAGACTAGTTATTATATGTATTGTGTAGGGGAAATACCATAACTTGTGGAGTTGGACGGACTAGTTATCTATTTGTGTTTGGGGAATTATCATAACTTGTGGAGTTGGACGGACTAGTTATCTATTTGTGTTTGGGGAATTACCATAACTTGTGGAGTTGGGCAGACTAGTTATTATACATATTGTGTAGGGAAATACTGTAACTTGTGGAGTTGGGCGGACTAGTTATTATACTCATTGTGTTGAGGAAATACAGTAACTTGTGGAGATGGGCAGACTAGTTATTTTATTTGTGTTGGGGCAAATACAGTAAATTGTGGAGTTGGGCAGACTAGTTATTTTATTTGTGTTTGGGGAAATACAGTAAATTGTGGAGTTGGGCAGACTAGTTATTTTATTTGTGTTTGGGGAAATACAGTAAATTGTGGAGTTGGGCAGACTAGTTATTATATGTATTGTGTAGGGGAAATACCATAACTTGTGGAGTTGGGCAGACTAGTTATTTTATTTGTGTTTGGGGAAATACAGTTAATTGTGGAGTTGGGCAGACTAGTTATTATATGTATTGTGTAGGGGAAATACCATAACTTGTGGAGTTGGGCAGACTAGTTATCTTATTTGTGTTTGGGGAAATACAGTAAATTGTGGAGTTGGGCAGATTAGTTATTATACATATTGTGTAGGGAAATACTGTAACTTGTGGAGTTGGACGGACTAGTTATTTTATTTGTGTTTGGGGAAATATCATAACTTGTGGAGTTGGACGGACTAGTTATCTATTTGTGTTTGGGGAATTACCATAACTTGTGGAGTTGGACGGACTAGTTATCTATTTGTGTTTGGGGAATTACCATAACTTGTGGAGTTGGGCAGACTAGTTATTATACATATTGTGTAGGGAAATACTGTAACTTGTGGAGTTGGGCGGACTAGTTATTAAACTCATTGTGTTGAGGAAATACAGTAACTTGTGGAGTTGGGCGGATTAGTTATTATACGTATTGTGTTGCGGGAGATACCATAACTTACGGAGTTAATATTCGTTATATTCAGTGTTGGTTAGTCCATCTACAGTCTGTTGTCTTTACTTGGCTTACAAACATTGATAAAGTCGAGGCGTCATAAAGAGTTTAGATTTTATTCAAGTTTTTTTATAAAAAAGCTGGGTGTAAAAAATTTCCTTCTGAAAATTTTATTCAGTATTTTTCCTTTTCTTATCTTTCTCATTTAGAAGGTGAACTTTCATTTAAACGAATAATTATGATTTTCATAAAGAATGACACTTGGACTAGAGTAGCCTTTTAATTAGATAATTAATGGCATCATTAGTTAAATGGTTTGTTAGTGACTGGGTATGGAATGTAAAAAAATAGGAAACTTACTGGGCAAGGCATCGGCTTGTGTCACAGGTAGGTGTATCATGCTAAAGAACTATCACAGCATTGGTTTCGTTGCCTTTGAAGGAGAGCCGGCCTGGCTCAGTCGGTAGCACGCTCGACTCTGGATCGTGAGGTCGTGAGTTCGAGTCCTGCTGCCGACAGGTTGGTTTCCTGTCTTTCGGATGAGACAGTAAAAACTGGAGGTCCCGTGTCACAGTAAGTGTCGGCACGTTAAAGAACCCTCACTGCTCAATGGCCGTAAGTGCCGAGCATAGGCCAAAATTTGAAGCCCTTCACCGCCATTTGGTGACGTCTCCATATAAGTGAAATATTCTTGAGTGGGACGTTAAACAACAATAAACAAACAAACAAAACAAAGCCTTTGAAGGACTTGCCACATCAAATATGCCAAAGTAAGTTTCATATTACTCTGTATTGCTCCAAACCATGTCACAACTTGACCTTGCTGATGACCAAATTATTGTCTGCCTTACATACACACAGTTCAATATTTGTTTGTACAGTTTCATTGTCATAGATAACTGCATACTTTAAATGTTTAAGTTTTATGGTCAGTGTACTGTAAATCCAATTTTAATCGCGATGTTTTTATTTATGTCGAATTTTGAGATAGCTCTTGCTCGCCAAAATAAAATTATCGTGTAATTAAGTATGATAATAGTGCAACGAAATAGGGATTCGAAATCGTGAAAATATCATCTCACGAATATATTTAGAACTTGAACATCACTAAAATAATCACTATAGTTAATGACATAATTGCCTCAGATCTGGTATATCTGAACAAGAAGCCCGGTATAGTGAAATACCATATCCCCAGATGACAGCTTTTCATGAATCATCTTCCAAGATTTTTGACAGAGTTGAGATATATCTAACTTACTTTCTGTATGAAAGTCCTTGGTTTTCCTGATGTTCTTTTCGAGCTTTAATCAATTCTTCCGCTCGTTTCATCTCCTCCTCCATAGCATTCATCTCTTCGATTGCTTGTCGTTTACGTTCCTACAGTTAAGAAAATATTTATAATTTAAAAAAGATGGGAAATGAATATTCCGAAGAATCAGGCCAAAACACCACCTCAATGACAAGACCACCTAGCATTTAAGACCATAATTATCCAGTCTCTTGAAAATTTCTGAATAAATATTAAATAGATCCAGACCTTCACTAAAGAAATCACCTTGCTAATCAGACCTGTTTGAGTCAGTCAATTTGGTGGTCATAAGACCAAGGTTATTCTGTATATAGATATATATATATAATATACAGTAATACCTGCTTTAGTGACCACCTATGTATAAAAACCACCTGGTCACAAAGACAGTTTTTTTGCTGTCCCCAATAGTATCATTTGTGTACAAATCAACCTCTATATAAAGACCACCTTCCTATAAAGTCCCTAAGGAGGTTGTTATATACAAGTTTCACTGTATATAAATTCAAGTGGCAACAAATAGTCTTATAATTTTGAATTACAACATACAGGTCTTAGAACATTACTGAAAACATCAGTGTAAATGAGTGGCTCCAAGGAAATAGACCAAAAAGCCGAACTCACAAGTACCAGTATCCTCCACAGTAACCCCTATATAAAGCATTTTGCCCAATTGGGGCTATAAATAACCCCTTGGTTTTCAATTAAACAAACTTAAATCCTGAGTCCATAGAGATACTTCAAGCAACGTATCATTTGCATTTGACTCTACACTTTCAGAAAGGATTTATCTATTTGTTTTAACCTGGTTACATTGTACCCAGGAAGAGACCACTGACCTTCCACAAAAAAACTGGCAAACTTCCTCTAACCAAAATCAGCTTAGGTACCAGTTGAACCTGCCCCACCTTTTCAGATAGGAAAATTGTTTAAAATTTAAACTTTCACATGTTATTTTGGTCTAGCTGTGGCTTTACGATTTGACAGAACGAAACAGCGTAAATACAGTTGAACACACTTATTACAACATCTCAGCTAAATAATGTCAAATTTAAAGTCAATAGATTCTGAGACACTGACAAGAATGTTTATCTTCTACTTCTTACCTGTCTGGACTTTGAGGAATCCTTTATACTATAAAACATTGGACCTAACTCAGCCAGCCAGTGTCCATCAACTGCTGTGACACATTGCATATATTCCTGAAATACAGAACAAGATATGAATCACCTGCATCTCTTTACATACCTACAGTAGATTCTGCAGTATGTGTAAAATGATTTGTATTGAGTTTACTACCCAAAGAAAGAAAGATAACTCTAGTTCCTTGTCTCTGTGTATTGTGCAGTTATCTCCCTTTCCTTAAATCACTGAATTTATATATCTTGTTGTATTGGAGTGTTTATTTGTTGCTATCAACACAAATCTGAGTGTTTAACAAATCAACCCCTAAAAACAATGGACTCTTCGGTAAATCAATGACTATGACCAGTCCAAATCAGTCTTTAAGGGGTGAATGAGTTAATGGTGGTAAAATACTACAGAAAGATTCAGTAATTAGACTCTGGCATCACACGTGTTTGGCAATAAGTGGCTGGTAGTGGTTGACCATCAAAATATACAAAGGCCTTTGTGTATGTGTTCATATGTATAAGTTTGTATATATGTGCCTTTCTGTATGTGTTCATGTGTATAAGTTTGTATATATGTGCCTTTCTGTATGTGTTCATGTGTATAAGTTTGTATATATGTGCCTTTGTGTATGTGTTCACATGTATAAGTTTGTATATATGTGCCTTTCTGTATGTGTTCATGTGTATAAGTTTGTATATATGTGCCTTTCTGTATGTGTTCATGTGTATAAGTTTGTATATATGTGCCTCTGTGTATGTGTTCACATGTATAAGTTTGTATATATGTGCCTTTGTGTATGTGTTCATGTGTATAAGTTTGTATATATGTGCCTTTCTGTATGTGTTCATGTGTATAAGTTTGTATATATGTGCCTTTGTGTATGTGTTCACATGTATAAGTTTGTATATATGTGCCTTTGTGTATGTGTTCACATGTATAAGTTTGTATATATGTGCCTTTCTGTATGTGTTCATGTGTATAAGTTTGTATATATGTGCCTTTCTGTATGTGTTCACATGTATAAGTTTGTATATATGTGCCTTTCTGTATGTGTTCATGTGTATAAGTTTGTATATGTGCCTTTCTGTATGTGTTCATATGTATAAGTTTGTATATATGTGCCTTTGTGTATGTGTTCACATGTATAAGTTTGTATATATGTGCCTTTCTGTATGTGTTCATGTGTATAAGTTTGTATATATGTGCCTTTCTGTATGTGTTCATGTGTATAAGTTTGTATATATGTGCCTTTCTGTATGTGTTCACATGTATAAGTTTGTATATATGTGCCTTTGTGTATGTGTGTTCATATGTATAGGTTTGTATATATGTGCCTTTGTGTATGATTTCATGTGTATAAGTTTGTATATATGTGCCTTTCTGTATGTGTTCACATGTATAAGTTTGTATATATGTGCCTTTGTGTATGTGTGTTCATATGTATAGGTTTGTATATATGTGCCTTTGTGTATGATTTCATGTGTATAAGTTTGTATATATGTGCCTTTGTGTATGTGTTCACATGTATAAGTTTGTATATATGTGCCTTTGTGTATGATTTCATGTGTAGAAGTTTGTATATATGTGCCTTTGTGTGTGTGTGTGTACTCTGTCTGCAGAGATACTAAAAATTTGTTCAATATTTTTATTAGAGAGGTCACTGTGCTTATTTTTACGAAGAATTTTAATTTTAAACTCTCAAAAAAAAAACCCAACATTTTCCTCTTTTTTATGACAGAAAACATATTCACCCAATCTTAAATTTATCCTAAATCACCATAGTTTCATGGGTGGCACGTTTTCGAGCTTCAATTATTTAGCTTGAAAATTTCACTTTCCTTTAAAATTTGTTCCCTCAAATAAGAGTGAAAATGGCGAAAAATTAAACGGCAGCAAAGACTTTCAGGGTGTACGAGTGTACATATCAAAAGAATAATGAGAAACAGTTGTCAATCAAATATCAGAATATCTGCTTATTTGAATTTCGTGAATGGGACTAATTCATGTACCACGTGATACCTGATAACGTTTGTGCAGGATTATTGTTTCCATAAGTGATGGAATGACGCTAGCAGATTATATCCCGCGCTAACGTCATGTCAGTGGGAAGATTACGTTACGTTCCATCACCATTGGAGATACTAGTACCGCACAAACGTTATCGGTTATCTCGTGGTACATGAATTAGTCCCATTGAAAAGATGAAATGTGTAGAAAATAAATAATTTTTTTACCTTATTTCAAAGGAGAGAAATTCTTACCTTGGTTGTCATGACGAGTTCATGGTAAACAATATAATCCGGATTGTAGCCCATACCAAATAAGGAACTGGTGGGGTGAAGGTGGCATGGCATACCTGTACGCACATTTACATACTCTCCGATACCCTAGGAAATCAGGAAAAAAAATTGATCAATTGTGTCTTACTAGTCAGTTGGATTAGTTGGAAAGAAGTTTTTCTAGTCCTACGACAAATTCACCAGCCCCAAAGTGGTATGACGAATTACCAATTTGGCAAGTTTTTACTGAATCTGCACTGTTTGTGTGCTTTAATGAGTTACAGCAATTGGAATTATCTCTGTAAGAATTGACAATCAAGATGTGTTTGTGAAATACAAATGCCCCTGATCTCAACAAATTTCTATGCTGGCAAATAAATATTGCAATATCCTACATTTTGACCCCATATCACCCCTAGGATCATGTGATTTCAGAGAAGTATGAGCAACCCTTAAATGAACTTACAGTCTAAGTTTGGTTACTGTATCACAATCCAAACTTGAAATATTGCACTTTATATGTAAGCGGGATGAAATTACGGACAGACAGACAAACAAACTGACAGACGGACAGACGATCTAAACACTAGATGCCCCTGGCAGACCTTTCAGATCAGAGGCATGAAAATATCAAGGAGCTGATGAAGCAAATCTGTGTTTAATGATCATTATAAACTCTCATTAATCATTGTCCATGTTTATGCTGTAATGTTTACACAGATTTTCTAGTCAACTGGACTAGCTGATGTACATCCTTGACTAGTCCACTACAAAAGTAAATAGTCTTGGACTGGTGGACTACTGCTAATTTCGAACCCTGGGGAAAATGTGATAATAACATTTACCAGTTATGTTTCAGAGAATTGATATAACTGACATCTACAGTAAAACTTGCTTTAGCAACCACCTGTGTATAAAGACCACCTGGTCATAAAGACTGTTTTTGCTGTCCCCAATAGTACCATTTGTGTTCAAATCAACCTCTATATAAAGAACACCCCCCTATAAAGACGGGTTTTGTTGTGTCCCTAAGGGGGTCTTTATATACAAGTTTCACTGTAGTTAATTTGTATGCAATATCATTTACAGTTGAACCTCGCTATTAAGACCACTTAACTGACTAAGTCAAAGTGGTCTGATTAGTGAGGTGGTCTCTTAAGTGAGGTTCTGATATTTATCAAGAGACTGAATATTTATGGTCCTAAATGTAAGGTGGTCTCCTATGCAAGGTGGTCTTTAGAAAAGGCTCCACTGCATTTAATCTTAATTTCTGAGAATTGATAATTTTTTTCTACTTTTCAGGATGTCATGTATATTAAACCAAAAAATGACTATCTATTTGTTTATCTGTTTTATGTATCAAGGTCAAGAAATTCATTCACATAATTGAAAAGACGGCATGATTCTGAATGAGGTTTTCATATCAAAATGAAAAATCATTGCAAAACATTAGGTTAATCAGTATTGGTTTGTTTATACACAGGTGGTCGCTTTATACACAAGTGGTTGCTATACACAGGTGGTCGCTAAAGCTAGTTTTAATGTATAGTAATACCAGCTTTATCGACCTCCTGTGTATAAAGGCTACATGGTCATAAAGACCGTTTTTTGCTGTCCCGAATAGTACCACTTATATACAAATCAAACTCTATATAAAGACCAACTCCCTTTTCTTGTGTCCCTAAGAAGGTTGTTATATACCGTACTAGTTTCACGGTATATGACTTTTGTTAACAATGTATTACATCCCGCCCAAGTTTTTCCTCTTCAATGGAGAAGTATAGGGGTTTGAGGTGATGTAAACTGACCTTGAGCCGAGCTGCTTGATGGAAGTACGAAGAACAGATACATTTACGAATGATGTCCCACTCATTTCCACAGGATATCAGCTCCATTTTCTGTTGATCCATAATCTCTTTAAGCTGCTGCCGGACTTCACGAACCTAACAAAAAACAAGTTATAATGTTAAACGTTATCACGAGTAAAATGAAGCCTCCTGCAACTACGTTATATATAGTAAAACCTGTCAATATTGAAATCCCTGGGACCTATAAATAAATTTGTTATAGCAGTATTTCATTATAGGCATATTTCTAAGTGCTATGATCAATGGATGACTAATGATCCTTGTTTAAACTTTTGATGTTGATGATAAGTTGGGTACATAAAACAAGATAGTAATATATTACATTTTATTCTAATTCAAAAACATATATAAGCGCACAAAAATTGGAAAATTATATTATATTAATTGATACATGAAATAAAAGTCAATTACGCATACTGTATATCAGAACTCAATCCCGGCTTACATACATGTATGTTATTAAAACACGCGGCAGTTACATGCCGCAGGCTTACAAGTTAAATCACTGATTAACACAGAAAAAGTCAGCTATTTTATGTTGTTTTCTTTGCACCTGTGAGTCAATAAAATTCTCCACATCTGTCAGTTTGTCCAATACTTCCATCGGAACATGTTCATATTACACATAATGTATGGACATATTACACGTAATGTACAGACATATTACACGTAATGTACAGACATATTACACGTAATGTACTTACAGACATATTACATGTAATGTACGGACATATTACACGTAATGTACCGACATATTACACGTAATGTACTTACGGACATATTACACGTAATGTACTTACGGACATATTACATGTAATGTACGTACGGACATATTACACGTAATTTACTTACGGACATATTACACGTAATGTACTTACGGACATATTACACAAAATGTACGGACATATTCAATACTAGTAAAAACCACGTTCTGTGTTAGATCAACGGGTTGCTCAGTTTCGGAATTTACGTCTTCCTTCTCGTCAGTCATAACAGTATCGTGTTCCAGTACACTTGTGATTATTTCATCGTTATTTAAGCCATGTGATGTCACTACCTCACTGTCAATATTTACAAACTCATCAAAATGTTGTGCTTATCGGCAACAAACTCCAAATACCCCTTAACTGGGCAAGAGGAATGTCATCCATTTCCTCACTTGAATCACGTGACATTTCAATAGAGGCCACAGACGGAGTAAAGAATCCTGCTTTTGAAAAACAGTTCGCGATACACTCGCTTGTCACTTCTCACCATGCAACATGCAGAAGACTGATTACAGTTAGGACCTTAATTTGAAAATTTGACGTCTTCTCCAAGTTCTCAAGATAACACTTAATTAGTCTTGTCCTGTATCTGTGCTTGAGCTTGTAAATTACGCCTTGGTCCATGGGCTGTAACACAGAAGTTGTGTTTGGTGTTTGGTGGAAGAAAGGCCAAATTCATCCTCTCCATATTTTCAATTTTCGGGTGCGCTGTGCAGTTATCATCAAGAAGTAGAACTTTTTTTTTTGCTTTGTCATTGATTTATCAAGTTCTCGGACCCACTCAATAAATATTTCACTCATCATCCAGGCCTTTCTGTTGGCTTTGTAATCCACCGGCAGACTTTGCACAGTTTTAAAGCATCTAGGATTTTTGAAATTTTCGGATCACTAAAGGTGTTAGTTATTCAGTGCCTGTCATGTTGACAGTCGTCAACACAGTTAATCTCTGTTTTCCAGTTTTGACACCATGACATTTTTCTCCTTTTAATTGTAGAGTCCTATTAGGGAGACTTCATAAAACAGGCCCGTTTTGTTGGCATTAATGATATCACATGGCTGATAATCAGCGATAAGTAAAGGCAATGTTTTTGATATCCATAAGTCAGTTGTTTCTTTATCTACAGCAGCACTTTCTCCGCTTATGACCCGGCAAACAATCCTCTTTCTTTGTTTAAATCTATCTACCCATGGTAACGATCCTTTGAATTTTTTTTCACCAAGTTTTTCCACAAAAACATTTTCTTTTTCAAGTAGAATAGGCCCACTTATTGGTATATTATGACTTCGAGCACTTAAAAACCATGCAAATAATGCATCCTCAATGTTTTGAAACTTACAGGCTTGAAATTTTTTCCTTGCTGGCCAAACACTGCTGAATTCAAAAGTTTTAATCAAGGTATTTTTGTTCTTGAGAATTGTAGTAAGTGTCCTTTTTAGATGCACTCTGGATCTCAAAAGCTTTAACAATTCCAATTTTAGTCTTCAAAGTAAGAGCCTTTCGTTTTTGAGGTCTGGACATTTTGGCAATCTAATGACTGAATGAACCCAATACAAAATACTCTGAAAACAGTCCACGGTAAGTTTACACACCCATTGATTAAAAGATGTAAATTAGGTAAAACTAAAAATACCCCGATAGAGCCCCAGGCAGTGTCGTCGGATTCGGATATACAGTAAAACCTGTATATAGGGGCCACCCAAGGGACCAGAGAATATTGACCTTTATGTGCAGGTGACCCTTATACACAGGTTCAATTTAGTTGAAGTATGCAGTCAAGGGACTTTTCAAAACTGGCCTTTATAGACAGGTGATCCTTATATAGAGGTGGCCGCTATAGCAGGTTTTACTGTACTTTATTTACAGTACAGTACAGAACAGTAATATACGAACAAATTTGTTACAACAAATGTATTTTTGCTGGTATGCATGAAAAAAACGATTCGTTTTAAACAATTTTTTGTTACATCCAAATTAGTTACTCACAAATGTTTAATATGGTAAATATATGGGAAATTGCAGAGGATTTTAAACTAGTTCTTTATAACCAAAAATTTGTTAGATCCGGGTTCAATATAGACAAGTTTTACTGTATTAAAGTCGGGGTGGGGGGTGGGGGGTGGGGGGTGGAAGTGGTATGAAATTCAAATTTCATTAAGATATTTTTGTATAAAACTAAGGTGTTGACAAGTGCAACAAAGCGCAATTCATCAATTTATTAACCTAAATCATCCCGCATTTAAAGAAACGTTGACCATCACAGATAACCAAAATCATCACTATTTAAAGAAACTGTGACCATCACAGATAACCTAAATCATCCCATATTTAAAGAAACAGTGACCACCACAGATAACCTAAATCATCCTGTAATTAAAGAAACAGTGACCATCACAGATAATCTAAATCATCCTGTATTTAAAGAAACGTTGACCATCACTGATGTAAGGAGGATGGGAGGGGAAGTGGTGGGTTGTGCCAGACACAATTTTACTTTTTACCACTGAAGGTCCTCCCTCACCAAATTTGATTCAAATACGCCAGGTGAGCTAAAAATTCTTCGCGGGACATAAATGAAAGCTGAAACAAAACAAAACCTTTTTTTTTTCGAAATCTAATGAGAGAAAATGATTTTCTTTTACAGTTACCTTTCTCATAGCTTTGATGTGTATAAAATGTTCATTGCACCAGGTTGCAGAGTATCTGAAATTGACAAATAAATGTTAAAAATCAGTTTCAAATCTGTAAAATAAGCTGACAAAGGAGACAACCTCACATTAAAACACCACAAAAGTCTCTTGAAGAAAATTCCTTATAGACATGTAATAAAATTAGATCCTCAATAAAGAGACCACGTCACTAATCAGACCACTTTTAGTCAGTCAGTTAGATGGTCTTAATAGTGTGGTTCCACTGTAACACCTCACTAATCAGACCACTTTTAGTCAGTCAGTTAGATGTTCTTAAAAGTGTGGTTCCACTGTAACACGTCACTAATCAGACCACTTTTAGTCAGTCAGTTAGATGGTCTTAATAGCGTGGTTCCACTGTAACACCTCACTAATCAGACCACTTTAAGTCAGTCAGTTAGATGGTCTTAATAGTGTGGTTCCACTGTAACACCTCACTAATCAGACCACTTAGAGTCAGTCAGTTAGATGGTCTTAATAGCGTGGTTCCACTGTATTGCTCCATCTGGTGGTAGTGGTTGGCATGTGTTTGGGGTGGGGATGGATGTTGTAACAGATTACAGGATACATGAGACATTGATTTAGTGACAATTTATTCTGGATTCCCTGATTATATGACTGTAAACAAGACTTGTCAAAAGGCAATAAAGCTGGATGTGGATGATGAAATGGATGTAAAATTTCAAAACTGTCAATTCTTTATGGTTAAAGGACTGATGAATATTTTGATTCCTTCAGCTAAGGACACAAATTTTGAAAAGTTGGTCAAAGTCCAATGTCACGGCCACTAGGTAAAAAGTCAAGGTACCAAATGAAAGCTCCGGTCATAAGAAATCTATATGTGAAACATCAAAGCCATACCCCTCATGGTTTCAAAGCTATAGCAGAGGCTCAAGTTTCTGAAAAGTAGGTCTAAGTCCAAGGTCAAGGTCACTAGGTCAAAAGTCAAGACCAATGAATGCTCTGGTCATGAGAAATCTATATTTGAAAGATCAAAGCAATACCCCATATGGTTTAAAAGCTATAGCCAAGGTTAAAGTTTTTGTAAAGTAGGTCAGTCCAAGGTCAAGATCACTATATCAAAAGTCAAGGTACCAAATGAAAGTTCTGGTCATAAGGAATCTATATGTGTAATAACAAAACCCTATCCCTTGTGGTTAAAAATATATAGGCCAGGTGAAAGTTTTGTTTACAGACAAAAACAAAAACAACAACAAAAACGAAAACGATGATGCTGGGGGTATGGAATTAGCTCTCCGAACTTTGCCCCAGTGAGCTAAAAATGGTAAAAAGATATTTTAGTGCACATTAAAATTTCCATATTTAAACAGAAATGCTAAAAACAGAAAATACCCTAAATTTCTATGTACGCTAAAATTGGTACATGAATATAAATAAAAACATTATTGTTTGATTGGTCACTTATGTTTAAAGGCTAGATTTTAACTGAGCAAAACCACAACCAACTGTTAGATCACTAAATACTTATTGCGCTAAATTAAACCATTTTACAGTATTTATCATGCAAAAACATGACATACGAAGCACTGTGCTAATACGACTGTTGACTCATTTTAAAGGATGTAGTTTGACTTACGCATTTCTTTTCCATTGCTGGTAGACATTTAGAAAGGTCAAATGGTCACTCTCAGGCACTTGAAATTTCTCCCTTGCAGCATCAGAGTCCTCCTCTCGACCTTTCGGGCGGTAAAATATTGCCGGTACAGAGAGCATGGACACGATTATCTGTAATGCAAATATTTATTATTGTGTTAATGATACAAAAAACATCCAATTTGTGTCTCTCAAGAAATTGAATGAGCCGACCTGGCTCATTCGGTAGCGTACTAGACTCTTGATCATGAGTTTGTGTCCAGCCAGCAGCAGGTTGGTTTCCTGTCTTTCGGATGAGACAGTAAAAACCAAAGTCCCATGTCACAGTAGGTGTTGGTACGTTAAAGAACCCTCACTGCTCAATGGCTGTAAGTGCCTAGCATAGGCCAAAATTGGAAGCCTTTCACCGACATTTGGTGACGTCGCCATATGAGTGAAAGATTCTTGAGTAGAACGTTAAACAACAATAAACAAGCAAACAAAACTCAAGAAATTGAATATCTCAGTTGATAAAATATTGCTGAAGTAACTCTCAGCTCAGGCAAGCTAAAAACACAAATCAAAATATAGTAAAACTTCAATAAAGTTGAAAGAACCACCTATTTAAATTCAAAACATCGGGACTTTCGAATCATGGATGGTAACTGAGAACCATACGCTTTGTACCTTCAGAGGATCTATAAGGTATATATGACTACTTTGAAAACAATTAAGACATATACGGTCATTATGATTAATAATTAGTGCTAAATTTAACTTAATTTTCATGAAATTAAAACAATTAGTGTCTATGAAAAGGAAAAGAATTGCCATGGGGCGATTTTGTACACATGTAAATTTTGACTTCAAATTATATGTAGGAATTTTCTCCGTTTTTATAGAAATGGGCCAAAACATTTATTTGAAACATTGAGAAATTCGACTCATAAAAGTTTGAATTTTAAAATGTTTATATGAGTAGCATTAAATAATAAAATAATTTTGGACTTTGTCAATAGTTCGAAATTAGACTTATTGCACTTAGACTCAATAAATTTCCACTGTAGTTGTTCGCTGGACTGAAACAAATGGAAATCTTCCAATGTGACAATATAAGCCTTTCACAGACAAAATTATGGGGCCTCCATGGCTGAGTGGTTAGAGCATCACAGTTTAAACTATGAAGTCTCTCACTTTTAGTCAGTGTAAGTTTCAGCCTCAATGGAACCTAAGCTGATTTTGTGAGAAAGGTTGCCAGTTTCTTTGTGGAAGGCAGTGATCTCTTCCCAGGTACACTGTAACCCGGTTCTCTCCTCCCACATTTAAAACTGGCAGCCACCACCAAATTTAACAAGAGGCCCAGTGGTCCTTAACAGTCACCTGAGCAAAACATAATAAACTCCCATAAGCACTGACCTGACAATTTACGCCTGATGAAAATCTTTGTAGATCTTTGCATGTCGAACATTTTTGCTTCTTTCACTTTTGCTCTATCTATCATACTTTTCATGATAATATAAAAAAAAACAGTCCAAAACATGAGAAATCCACTTAAAAGGGGAAATAACTCCCATATGGATCAACCTGGTAATATCAGACCTTCGATTTTTTGTTGATTTTTGTGTGCTGAACATTTTTGCTTCTTTCAATTTCTTTCTATTCATCATACTTTTAGATAATAGGACAAAACTGCCTAAAACATGAGAAATCCACTTAAAAAGGGAAATAACTCCAATAAGGGTCAACCTGACAATTTTAGCCCTGTTATTGTTAACTTTTTTTGTAGATCTTTGCATGCTGAACATTTTTGCTTCTTTCATTTTCTCTCTATCTATCATACATTTCAAGATTATATAAAAAAACAGCCCAGAACATGAACAGGAAGAATATGTCTGCTGATCTGGCCTAAAAAACACAAATATGGTAGAGGACCGTGGGTACTAAAATTCTGAAAAGATCTCAAAAACATGTCATAAATTATATTCTGATTTACATGAAAAATACAGATTTGAATCATACATCCATGTCGATCACTCAGAAACAATCCCTATTTCAATTCATGTAGCGGATCTGGAGAAGAAGATTTTTAAAGAGGGGTACCTTCTGGGACCTATTTTGTGCCACCGTGGATCCAACCCTGGGCTGATCTGGCTGAAAACCACAAACTTGGTAAGGGAACTTGAGTACTTGTTCCCTGTAAGGTTTCATCAAAATCCATTCAGCAATTTCAGAGAAGAAATCAAAAATGTAAATTGTTTACAGACGCACAGTGGACAAGAGACGACAAACGTCGCACAATGATGGACAAAAGGCGATTAGAATGAGACACTTGAGACTGTATCAGGTGACCTAAAAATTGTTTATGGTCACGTAAAAATAAAGACAAAGGTCAGAGTTCAGCAACACAACTAGGAAATGTATGAAAGTTTGACAATAAAGAGATTTAATCAGTGGATGCACTTCAGTTTTCCATTTAAAGAAGTCAACAAGCTAGGAACGGTGATAAATTGTTATTGCAATGACGTAAATTAATGATAATAAGAGGAGTTTTAGTTGAATATTAATTTTTTTATATTTTGACATCTTTTGCAAAATGTGAACCAGGCAGAACAAAAAGACCAATTAGTTTCTGATGTGCTTAAAAACCAACCATTATTGAGGCTTTGACAAGCCTACCATTATTGTGGGTTTGACATGAAACCATTATTGAGGCTTTGACAAGCCTACCATTATTGTGGCTTTGACAAGTCTACCATTGTTGAGGCTTTGACAAGTCTACCATTATTGCGGCTTTGACATGAAACTATTATTGAGGCTCTGACAAGCCAACCATCATTGAGGCTTTGACAAGCCAACCATTATTGTGGCTTTAACATGAAACCATTATTGAGGCTTTGACAAGCCAACCATCATTGAGGCTTTGGCAAGCCTACCATTATTGAGGCTTTGACAAGCCTATCATTATTTGAATCTTTGACAAGTCTACCATTGTTGAGGCTTTGACAAGTCTACCATTATTGCGGCTTTGACAAGCCAACCATTATTGAGGCTTTGACAAGACAACCATCATTGAGGCTTTGGCAAGCCTACCATTATTGAGGCTTTGACAAGCCTATCATTATTTGAATCTTTGACAAGTCTACCATTATTGAGGCTTTGACAAGCCTACTATTATTTGATTCTTTGACAAGCCAACCATTATTGAGGCTTTGTCAAGTCTACCATTACTGAGGCTTTGTCAAGTCTACCATTATTGAGGCTTTGACAAGTCTACCATTATTGAGGCTTTGATAATTCTACCACTATTGAGGCTTTGATAAGTCTACCACTATTGAGGCTTTGATAAGTCTACCACTATTGAGGCTTTGATAAGTCTACCACTATTGAGGCTTTGACAAGTCTACCATTGGTGAAAATTATTTCAAAAGCCAGCCATTATTGCCTGGCTCTGATTTCTTTCTGTGATGCCTCAGGATCAAATTTTGACTGTTCCTCGAATACCCATTAAATAAGAGTATAATTGAAGACCATGTGGTGAAGAAGTTTAGAAAACTTGTAGCTTTTCCCCACAAATTGATTTAACTGTCTAAAAGACACTGGAAAGTAAGAAGGGAACAGTTCATAAACACAATGACCTGTAATCCCTAATTTCTAAATGGTATGTCCCTTTCTGGTCTTTCTGCTTTGGACTAGTATGTAATGGGGTTTGTAAGGGATAAACTATATTAAGAACTATAGGGAGAGTAAAGATTAAGTGTTCATTTCACTAAAATCATTTATAATTTTAATGCATTTACCCCTAAAGACACATTTGGACTGGTCTAAGTCATTGACTTATTTAAGAGTCCTTTGTTTTTCAGGGGTTGATGAGTTTTAAAAAATACCAGCATCTGCAAGTCTTTTCATGAAACAAAACAACACAACAACCGGCTGTTATGCATTTACAGTGTCACTACTCCTATCCCACGGTAAATGTCACAATTCATCTACTGATAAACATGTTTCATCTATTTGTATTTCCTCGAATTACCTTACCTTATTATGGTACAACCTGTGGGCACAAAATAAAATTGTCAACAAATGTTTTCTCTACAACTAATATATTTAAATAAAAAACAAAGTCATTTGCTGTAGATCCTATCTCAGATAAACTATGTTTTGATGTTCAAATCACTTTAAGTTTGTATTCCCCGTGCATTCTTGCATAATTTAGAATGTCACACCCTTAAACATCCATAAGCTTTGATGACAAATTTTCAACGTCAGGTAATGTGACCGAAGAATTGTTGAGAATTAGCCCAGATGTTTCCCTTCCTACCTGTCACTGGTACTATGAATTTTCCCATGCAAATTGAGAAAATTAAGAAAGATTTAAAAATAACGAAATAAAAAAAAATTATATAGGCCTATAGTTCATAATGATTTCAAATCAAGACCAAGTTATTACTAACAAATTTAGATATAAAATACAAATTTTGCCTCACACTCTGAAAATTTGTGATAGATCACTCGTAAAAGGTATTTTCATCATATAATCCTTCTATAATTTCTGATGATGGAAAATTGAGCAGCTCTTCCAGTCCCTATATAAAAAAAAAACCCAAATAAAAAGCCTCGGATGACAGTGTGGGCCATCTTTGAAGCAATACATCTGGAATTTGAATTTGAAGGGCAAAATTAGAAGAATGAAGGTCATAGTTAACTTGTCATTAAGTGAAGTTAAAGTATATTACTCTTAACCCTTCAACCCTACAGGCCATATAATAGACTGGTCTTAAAAATAGAAAAGAGCATAAGATTTTGATTTTCAGGGGTGAAAGGGTTAATAGTTTTCTCACAACAGCTAATACAAAGAGTCATTAAGTGAAGTTAAAGTGTGTTACTCTTAACAGTTTTCTCACAACAGCTAATATAAAGAAACATTGAGTGAAGTGTGTAAATCTGAGCAGTTTTCTCACAACAGCTAATATGAAGAGTTGACTTAGACAAAGAGACAGACAAACTGGCAAAGAGATAGACAGACAGACAGATGGACAGACAGACAGACAGACTAACAGCCAGCCAGATGGACAGACATTGCCCATTCATAGACCGGTATTTACTTTGTAGTCTGATCAACAAGGATAAATACACTCTCAGTCATTGTTTTGACTCTACCTGTATATACCAATGTCACTCGAAAAACACAACCTCCCTCCAGCTACTTAATGAAGTGAAATATCAGCGAATATCAACATGTATCTATCTACCAGAAATACGGAAGCAAACATTTCAAAATCACAAAACGTGTATAGGACAAACAGATAACATCAATATCCATGCTTGCAGTAGGATTTCAGAGTGACACTTGCGGTAATAACAACATACTCTAAAACAAAAACTTTACACCTGTTGTATACGTCATACCTTGACTTTAAATCTGTCAAATGTATTTGTACTCTGAAGATCCCAGGTGTACCAGGGTCCTTTACCATTGGTAGTGCACATACCAACACTCGTCTGCTTACTGCATTGGGACAGATTTCAAACATAAATATGACTGACAAGGTTAAAACATCTTCATTTGAAATAAAAGATGCATTCTTTATTTTGAAAAAAAAATTTCTGATCAGTTTTAGAGCCATCATTTAAAAACGTTTCTTCAGAAAATCAAAGTTGTAAATTCAATTTTTTCGCAGTGTCTGTAACGAAAATACTGTATAATCCTTGGAAGGAACCCAACCAACTCAGAGCAGGTGCCAGTCTGTCTGTATAGAACACATTAGCCTACCATTCATGAAATATACTGGTACTTGCCGGCCTGTTCCTGTCAATGCTAAAAGCCCCAGATGTCCAGGTGTACCGAGTGAAGAAGAAGACTTTCTCACACATGTGACAGAGTTTTGCCATGTATTTACAACATGATTTCCTTGTCTTGCCCTAGCATGAGACGGCTTGTGCCATTATGTCATGTAAACATTCTAGACTCTAGATTGCACTTTTTTAATAGAGAAATTATTTGGTGACGTCTCCATATGAGTGAAAGATTCATAAAAATAAAATAAAAAAATAGTTTGAGAAATTTTGTTATGTTTATGATGCTCTACAGTCACTACCAAATTATGTACTAGATACTCGTAGACATGAGAAAAATACAGTGAAAAAAAAACACTATATAAAAAGACCACCTTTGGGACACAACAAAACCAGTCTTTATAGGGAGGTGGTCTTAATATAGAGGTTGATCTGTATACAAATGGCACTATTGGGGACAGCAAAAAACAGTCTTTATGACCAGGGTCTTTATACACCGGAGGTCACTAAAACAGGTTTTACTATAATCAATCATTAGTTATGGTGTGAAATGTAGAAATCTCTACCACTTGGGTTAAATTAAAACTCGAGGTCCCGTGTCGCAGTTGGTGTCAGCACGTTAAAGAACCCTCACTGCTCAATGGTCGTAAGTGCCAAGAATAGGCCAAAATTTGAAGCCCTTCACCAGCATTTGGTGACGTCTCCATATGAGTGAAAGATTCTTGAGTGGGACGTCAAACAACAATAAACAAACAAACCACTTAGGTTTAGATTATCTGTCCATGGCACGGCACTTATAGAACCTAAGAATACTCAGGGATCCATGAAAACACTTGTGCATTTAATTTGGCAGTCAAATACAAGTTTTTTTTTTTTTTTTTTTTTTTCCCCAAGTTAAAGAACACTAATGTATGATGTGACAACTCATGAGTCAAAATCACAAAATACAAAAATTACTGATTTCATGGAAGAAAATTTTTGAAATGACAACTTTTTTATCACCTTTATTTCAGTGTTTTTAACTCATCAACTCCTGAATAACAATGGACTTTTCTGCAAATCAATAACTAAGACCAACCCAAGGTGTCTTAAGGGGTGGATGAGTTACTGTACGTGTACTTATTTTAGCGGTATTCTAATATTAGCGCCTTTCATGCTCAAGTCAATGCACTAATTCAAGGGCAGCGCTAAAATTTCTCCATCCTGTCATTCTGTATTCATGACAAAGCCAATGAAATTAATTGTGCGAATTCAAGATTGCACTAATAAGTCTATACCCCTGAGAGCGCTAAAATATGAGTGCGCTGATTTAAATACACATACAGTAACTAAGTGATTTTTTTTAGAAGTCAAAGATGGCATGATGTGAAGTGTGATGCTCTAGTAACATGGTAAGCATAACAAAATTTCTCTACTAAAAAAGTGCACTGTAGATAAACAGTCTGACCCTAGGGCGAGAAAAGGAAATTTCTATTTAAGTAGTAAAAATATGGCAAAACTCATGTCACATGTGTGAGAAACACTGAGAAAGTCGTCTTACTTTTTCATTCAGTTCACCTGGACATCTGGGGCTCTTACCATTGTCAGGGACAGTGAAGGACGGCATGGTGTTGAAGGTGATACTCTCGCATAAGGACATGAATGCTATCCTTTGTATGGATGAGGTACATTCTGATCTTGTTCAATTACATAATCACTGTACTCGGTAACAACTTGATCTTCTTGATCATTTCCATTATTTGTCTGGGTAGACATACAGCATGTTTCTACCTCCTCAACACTGTATTCAATAACAGAAAATGACAAATAATCCAACACAAAATCTCCATCTTCTTTCTTCACTGTAATTGTCAGTTTTACCAAATTGCTCATTATTTTAGGATATGAATTGACAAGATAAACTAATATATCCAACTAGATTAAATTTTGACCCTGCTTTGTTGACAAATCCTGAGGTTTTTTTGTACGAAATAATTTGTCTAAGCACCTTGTGAATTACTAGGATACTTTGTGAGAATTGGAGGGAAATGTTACCACACACAGTGCATAGGTCAATCAAGCCTAAGGACAGGATGTTACATCATCTCAGATGCTGACCATAACCAAATCCCTTTGATGTGAGAAATAAGATATGGGATGCTTTCTGGAGATATAGCATATTGATACAGCATACTCCATTTATTATTAGGGGTTATTTCATGTTATATTTACAAGGTGTTATATTTATAGTTATAAGCTAAATTCATAATTTTGTAGAAATATAACATAAGATGTCATTTTACCTAAATCATTTACTGATTCTGATATTAACAGCAACTATGATGGTGTATTGATTCATATATGCAGTACCCATTCTACCCATGGGGTACATATTTGAAATACTCCAGTCATTAATTGTTATATGATCAGATCAGACATACAGAAATATACATAGTTCTATTACTTACGGTACTCTTATAACAACAACCATCACACAGCAAAAATGTCTGAAGCAAAAACTCGACCACCATCTTTTAAAATTCAAATTCCTGGGGATGATGGCAGAAGACAGCAAATTTTTGATAAGCTTCAATCAGTTCGATCAATTTTAATGAAAAAAGTTAACCATCCTGTTAACAATGGTGATATCATTGAAGAAGTCCTGAACTATTTTCTTCAGCAACAAAATACCACTGAACAGGAAGAGAACAAGGTAGAAGTCAACATGAACACATACTTTCAAGTGCCGAAGAACGATGTAAATCAAGATATTTTCATGACAACAAACTTGTCTGTAGACAAACTTTTGAAAGTATCCATATTTGCCAAACAACGAATATTTGATAAATATGCGTGTATTTCACGGGTTTTCTTGTAGCGGAATGTTACCTGTGCACTACAACAGGTTTTGTTACGGTGCAAATATAGGATTCATAGGAAAGAAGAAACGGAAAACAATGTTAGAGACCTACAAGGACCATGTACAAGAAGAGTAAGAATGCAACATTATGGAAGCATTGAATGAAGAAATTGCAATGTATGAGAATCTAGATGGAAATTGATATCATTTCTGATGCCCGCCATGGATGGCGTAAGAATGCCAAAGACACAAGTGTTGTCAGTATGGGTGACAGAAATAACAAAGTACTAAAGTGTGTACATATAACTAAAGCTGATGACCATGTGTCTCAGCGCCATGAGACAATTGGCACTAAAAGAATTTTACAGTATTTTGAAACCTTAGATGTACCAGTCAATGTCCACACACATGATAGAAATCTATCAATAAATAAATTGCTGAGGGAAAGAGGGGACATAATTAATCAAAATGATGTATGGCATGGGGTAAAGGCAGTAAAAACCGCTCTTAAGAAGGTTTCAACAGGCCCAAATTATCTAAAAGGAAAAACATGGTCAGAACAACTGGATGACAAAGTCGAATCAATTTCAACTCACTTTTATTGGGCTGTAAAGAATTGTGAAAAGGATCCTGTTATTTTAAAAACATCCCTTGAGAATGTTGTCCAACACTACAAAAACAACCATGAGAACTGTCATCAAACCTCGCGATGCAGAACTGGCGAGTTTTATGAATTGAAACGCAAAATTTTAACTGACCCAAAAGCTGAAGATTTACTTCTTGGTGTCATAAAAAAATCCAATATCTACAGGGATCCGAGCAGCTACCATTTAGGGAAAGACACCTACTATGTTGAAAGTTTCAACAACACCATGAACATTTTTCAGGACAAACGGATTTCATTCAGTGATACTCAGTATAACATGAGATCAAATCTTGCTGTGTGTCACTGGAATAACAATGTAAATAGGGATTATACATCAATATGGAACCCAAAACAACAAAAGGCCCCTAGAAGTGTTCAAGGGAAAAAGAATTACAAAAAACTTTCATACAAATACCGTGAAAATATCTGGCTAAGATACATTCAAGCATTGTTCTAAAAAACTATATATTTTTTTAAGTGAGTAATAATAATAATAATAATAATAATAAAAATAATAATAATAATAATAATAATAATAATAATAATAATAATAATAATAATAATTATTATTATTATTATTATTATTAACTAACTATACAAATTTATACAACTTCAGAATGACTATCAAACAATTGTTTGTTCATGTATTCTATTTTCTGTAATTTATAAACTATGTGTCAATTAAACTTTTTTATTAGCAATTTTCATTTGAGTTTTACCATATTTGACTTGTTAAATAAACTTCCAATAATATCTTAACTTTCAAAGTTAGTGAGTTTTTTTTTCATTAATTGTTAATTGTAATGTATATTGAGAGTTATACTTCCGCAAATACTTGATATCCACAAATAATATGTATTACTATACTTCATAGACTACATGTAGTAGCCATGTGGTTTTGGTCAGTTGATGCTGATAACATTCTATTTTTATCAGCAGCAGTGTTGAAGGCCAGCCCACTAATTGTTGAGCGGGTGTATATTATCTAGGTCGAACCCCGGCCTTTAAGTCAATCTGAGAGCTGTACAGTTAATATATGCGACCCTTAAGAACAAACAATATAAATAACTACACACTGCCCTCAATAACATTTAAATTTGTGTTTCTGCAGTGTATGTGATCCGGAAATCAGAGATGAAAGAAGTGATAGTAACACATACGTATCAATTTCCTATAAATCTACAAAATGGCATACACTTGGTAAACCAACAAGAGATTTAAATAACTTCTACTTGAGTGGATGTGTATAAATTAACAGGGATTAAATCTTCTAAGGTAAATAGACATATTTTGACTTATTTTTCAGGGTGTAATTCCATCTGAATTATATTTTCTGAAACAGTAGTTTTTTTATTATTTTTTTTTTTGCTAATAATTATTCCTCATCCTGGGTATTAGTTATCTCTTTTTTTTTTTAATCAGAAAATCGCTAAAATTACTTTTTGCTAAATTATATACCATATTTTTAGGACAAAATTCTAAATTTGTGTCTTGCTAAAATTTCAACATATACGGTTGTTGAGGGCAGTTTGTAGTTATTTATATTGTTTGTTCTTATAAGATTTTTTATGATTTTTTTTTGTATGGGAAATAATGTTCAAATATTTTCTTTAAAAAAAGACAGAAATTTTACACTTTTAAATATAAATCTACAATTCCCCGCCATGTCTTTCGTTATGTATTCATATATTTTTATAGGCTTTAGATATAGTGTCAGTTTTTTTTTATATATCGTAAAACTTTGAAGATAATGCAAAGGCCGTTAATAAAAAATTGTTGTTATGCCTTAATGCAACTCAGATTTTTTTTACTGTGAGTAAATCTAGGTAGGTAGGATTTTTTTTTCTTTTTTTGGAAAAACTGTAAACCAATTTTATGAATGTTCAACAGAAGCATTCCATGTTAAGTGACTTTCACATGATAAATTGCCTATCAAACAAAATTATTTCTTGAATAAAAAGCTGAAAATTCTACAGACCAATCACCTTTGTCATTTTCAAAATGTTTGTAGTATGTAAATAAAAACCACTAGTGTACATATTTATATAATATCTAAATTGCTAGAGGTAAAATGCTGGGATACTTGCCAGTTACTGTACGATTCATTTGCAAATATTTATTCATTTTACCTCTAGATGGCCATTCAAATATTCCACTTAATGTCTCTGGGTTTTGGGTCTGGATACAGGACCCATTCCCAATCCAAAATATAGGTTGCATTTCCCCCAAAATATGCAAGGATTCCGAATTTTGAATTTCAAAATACAATATTAAAGTACATGTATTTTCAATCAACTGTCGAAAATTGAACTTTTATGTTTTACAGTCGAATTTACTTTAGTGACCACTTGTGTTTAAAGACCACCTGATCACAAAGACCATTTTTTGCTGTCCTCAATAGTACCATTTGTGTACAATCAACCTCTATATAAAGACTACCTATCCTACAAAGACTGGTTTTCATGTGTCCCTAAGGGGGTATTTATATACAAGTTTCATTGTATAAGTAAAAATATAAATTTCATTGAATGTGCCTTCCCATAAAAGACAAAAATAAATATGGCTTAGGAGTAAGCATATGAATGGTTTTCAAGAATTAGATTAAAAGATACATTCAAGGGGATGGGGCATATCCCCCAAAAGACCCACTGCATATCAATAAGCACGACTGCTCTACCCTAAAGAAACCTCCATCCAAATCATCAGCAAAGAAACACCATCATTGACCGAATGACAAGACTTAAAGACGTATTGTCTCTCAGATTATCCAAATTTTGTTTGGGTTTTTAAATGCATAAAAATCAGAAATTCATAAAACTATTAACAAGTATTTTGTCATAAATATCGAAATTTCACTTTCATTTTGAGGTTTAAACGTGGGAAATCAGGCTTCTTTTAATTCTTCAACAGGAAGTAAAAAAATTAATTTGCGGTCACCTTCAGTTTGAAGCCAATCGAAAAGCTTTCTGTGCAAGCTTAACCAGGTAAACAAAAAAGATGTTGGAGAATAACAAATTCAACAACGAAAGAAAGCAATAACACATAAGCAGGAATGATATACAGTAAAATCTGCCATAACTGACACCTTGAATCAGCAGACACCCTGCTACAATGGACAATTTTTCTTAGTCCCGATATAAGACCACTAGCAAATGTTAAATAAATGGACATCTCCCTTACCCGGACAATGGACAAAGCTGTTGAGCCAAATATGCAATATTTCGGTATTTAACCTTAAATTAATGGACAAACTTTCTATGATCGACTTACATTGACACAGGCAATTTCTCTCTAAGCCATATGTCCCGATTTCTATCTTGAAAAACACTCCTACAATCTTTTGTTTTGTTTTTTTGCCGGATGTTTATTTCCTTGCACTGCAGCGTAATAGATGATTACAAGAACAATTGTGTTGGTTTTACGTATGAATATTTTAGCAGTGATTGGTCATCCTTCATTCAGCGGACACCTCTCTGTACCGGCATACCTCGGCACTGATGATAAGAGTCATGATCATGGTCTAAAATTACTTTAGGGGATTTAGCCTATCATATGCATCTTCGGTATATCCTTTCACACTGATCTGTACACAGCCATACACAGGCATAAAAATTCTTAAATTCCTATATATTTTGTGAAAATTGCATGTTTGGCACTTTTACAATTGTAGTTGATTAACTCAAACTTACTATTTGTATATGTAGCTGACCTTATTTTCACAAAATATTTGATTTTTTTTATGCCTGAGTAAATCTCTTATTTGTTATTGAACATCAAGTACAAGTAGTAAAAGTAGGAAAAAATTGAAAGAATTTTTGTTTCTAAACATAGCTAATGCTATGTTAATGAAAGGTGTTCTTTTAAGAGCAAAGCCATTGTATATAAAAAGGTGGATCATGTGGCTTTAATGTTTCTGCAGCATATGTAATATAGATAAATATCATCTGCAGCATATGTAATATAGATAAATATCATGACTTGATTTTGCAGCATATGTAATATAGATAAATATCATGACTTGATTTTGCAGCATATGTAATATAGATAAATATCATGACTTGATTTTGCAGCATATGTAATATAGATAAATATCATGACTTGATTTTGCAGCATATGTAATATAGATAAATATCATGACTTGATTTTGCAGCATATGTAATATAGATAAATATCATGACTTGATTTTGCAGCATATGTAATATAGATAAATATCATGACTTGATTTTGCAGCATATGTAATATAGATAAATATCATGACTTGATTTTGCAGCATATGTAATAGTGACTTGATTTTGCAGAATATGTAATATAGATAAATATCATGACTTGATTTTGCAGCATATGTAATATAGATAAATATCATGACTTGATTTTAAACAATATAACTGTGACCCCCACATAAATTTTGTAGAGAAAAAAAAATGAATATGTGACAATGCTCTTACAAGCTGCTGATAAAACTGATGAGGATGACCAACAGATAGCATGGGAGGTTATTTTTATCAGACAAATGACCAATCAAATTACAAAGAAGTACACATACATGAGGATAGGTTGTGATCTGTGCATGCATTAGGGATGTTGATCATGCAGGATGAGTGACCCGAGTGTATTAACTCATCAACCCCTGAAAAACAATGGACTCTTCAGTAAATCAATGACTTAGGCCAGTCCAAATGTATTTTAAGGGGTGAATGAGTTGATAGGAAGGTATTACGAAGTAAATCTGAGTGCGTTTAGTTCAGATTTTATCGTTGAAGGTTTTTATTTTTTTAATTCCTATGAGCAACTTAAAGTGTACAAGTTTATGTTTGAATATTTGAACATAAAACTCTTAAATACAATAGAGCCATGATACTAATGGATGTTAAATCAGTTTGATATCCCGAAACTAGAACTAACTGTCACATTGTAAACATTCAAATAATACATCTTGTTCACTTTACTTTCTTTGTGATATTAGAACCAGCTGGTGTCATATTCTTCGTTATAAATCTGTCAAATTGTTGTGAACTTTTCAACTTTTGATAACATTACATGCTTGGATATATGATAATGTTATTATCATTTTCACAAAGAAATTGTTTGTTCTACAGAACCATCACCCCACCTGACCTACAATATATTTGTTGTAGTTTTGTATTCTGTTCCTAAAATAATAAAACCAGCTGCAACACACCTCAAAATTCACCTTCTTTTGAAGTATCCATTGAAACTGACTATGTTTCTGTCTATTAGTTACCATATCGAATGACGGCTTTTTATATTCGATATTGCTTGACTGAGTTCTCAGCTTGTATCATCATTACAATGCAACTATCAAAACCAAAACCGATCACTTCCTAATATGACCATCTTAACAAAGTATGCATTTTCATTTCTATTCAAGTACAAGTAACTATTAAAGTGATATAAGCTGTCACAAGGATGATTTTTGTCCCGACATATTGACATATAGTCGTGAATATGATAAAATGTGTGTTCAAATGTATTATCAAACACGTAAAACGTGGTAAAAGATCTTCTTTTCGAAGTTATTTGTTTTATAAGAATGTTTTCAAGTACCTTAAAAAATCCAGCTGTATTTCCGTTTGCAGCGACCTTTTAGATAAACTCTTTCACCATATCAAATGTACTGTGTTTTATATTTATTTTCAAAATACAGAACATGATTCTTATTGGAAAGTGCATGCATTATGTAAAATATATGCTTTTCAATGCTATTTTAAATACCTAAAGAAAATCGGATGAATATATGAATAAATATATAATTTTTCCAATCTTTAATGTTACCATGAATGCTGATGTTGACAAAATCAAAACAATATAACTGTGAAAAGTATGTGTACCTCATGTTTTACAATCGTGCCGCCATGTTGGGTGGAGTTGGGCAGTTCATGATCATTTGTGTCAAGAATGATAAAGCCGAGAATGTGATGGGATGAGTTAACAAGAGGCTCTCAAGAGCCTGTATCGCTCACCTGGTTATTTGCTTGAGAAGATCAGATGAACCGAGCAATTTTTGTAAAGGACCTTCCATACATAAATCCTGTAAAGTTTGGTTGAATTTGCTACAGTGGTTTCAGAGGAGAAAATGAAAATGTGATTTTCCCATAGGGTCCAATGATAAACTAAGCCCAGCCCTGGCGGCCATGGTTTTGACAGATCGGAACGAAATGAGCAATCTTTGTAAAGGACCTTCAATACATCATTCTTCTAAAGTTTTGGTTATATTTGCTTCAGCGTTTTCAGAGGAGAAGATGAAAATGTAATTTTCCCACAGTCCAATGTTTCTTCTTCCAAGTCAGGAACCGGATTCATGAATGAATGAATAAGGTTCTGTGAAAACTTTGCAGTGTGTGCAGCACAGCAGTCTTCTTTTGGCTATATAATGTTAAACTAAGCCCCGTTCTAGTGGCCATGATTTTTGACAGATCAGAACAAAATGAGCAGTCTTTGTAAAGGACCTTGCATACATCATTCCTGTAAAGTTTGGTTAAATTTGTGTCAGTGGTTTCAGAGGAGAAGATGATTTTTCTATAGGATCCAATGTTAAACTAAGCCTCGCCATAGCGGCCATGTTTGTTGACGCAAAGTGATTCCAAAAGCCCGTGAGCTAAAAATGGCGGTCAAGGAACAATTTTCAACAACGGTTTTGAATTCGCAACATCAATATCTATTTGGAAACCAAATTTCATTGAAATCAAACAATGTTGAATTTTCCCGCCTTTTTTGTCTGCCATTTTGAAAATGGCGGTCAACAAAAAATTTTCAACACCGGTTTTGAAGTCGCCACATCATGGCAAACATTTTATCAATTTACATTCGACCTCTATCTTTCATAGTTTTGGAGTTAGAAGACTGAAAAACATAAAAAATTGAAAAAATTCTGTGAAAAAAGGGCAATAACTCCTACACAGGTTTTTGGATTGTCTTCAAATTTTCAGGGTGGGTAGATCTTGATATGCTGAACATTTTTGCAATTTACACTTGACCTCTATCTGCTACATTTTTTGAAATAAAAAATTAAAAATGCCAAAAATTTTGAAAATTTTACAAAAAAAGGGCTATAACTCCGAGATGCGTTTTCTGATTTTCTTCAAAATTGCATGGCAGGTAGATCTCATCAAGCTGAACACTTTAATCCTTGTCAGATTTTTGATATCTGTAATGGTTTTGGAGATATTGGCCAAAAACTGCAATTTACCCCCTATGTTCTATTTTTAGCAACAGCGGCCATGTTGTTTGACCTGCGACATAGAAAATAACAAATTTGAAACTAAATACCCTAGTGACGACTCAGTTCATGTTTGGTTCAATTTGGCCCAGTGGTTTCAGAGGAGAAGATTTTTGAAAGTGAGTTAACGACGGACGGACGGACGACGGACGCAAAGTGATTGCAATAGCTCACTAGGTGAGCTAAAAATGGGTCAAGATTACCAGATATACTCGGCACATGGACAATTTCAGAAACAAATGTTTTGAAACGACGAAAAAGACAAACTTTGCCTGATTTAGGAATGAAATTATGATGTACGAAAATAAACGCAAAGGGTAATAAGAATAGAATGTATTAACTGCAAATAGCAGCTTTTTATTAGTCACTCGGTAATCTTCATAAAAAATACTGAAAGTAAATTTGCAATGTCTAAGGTATGATTGACAACAAATAACTGATATCACAATTACGTTTGGCAAGATTGTTGCAATTTCACACATGCATTTGTTATTCTAACCACCAGATGGTCTCTTTGGAATATATATGAGATAGAATATTACATAAAATGGGCATGTAAAAATTTTCACCTACGATGCTAGATATCATATGCCGTTTCTTCTAAATTCCAATTTGCTTTGAACACTGGATTTTGCGTATTTGAGACAAGATTTCTCATCAAAACTCTAGTGTATTATTTCTGTGTTTTTTTTACAGATTCATTAGGTCTACTGGTCCTGGCTTATTTTCTTGGTACGCAAAATCTGGAGTCAGCGAGTGCTTGCTTCAAGGCTTAGTGGCCATTTTTCCCTTTTATTCAAGTACAAGTAAATTCTAAATGCTGTTTCTTCAAATTTCCAGTTTGCATTGAACATTGGATTTTGTATACTTGAGGCAAGATTTCTTGTCAAATCTGTAGTGTTATACTTCTGTGTTTCTTACAGATTCATTAGGTCTACTGGTCCTGCCTTACTTCTTGGTACGTAAAATCTGGAGTCAGCGAGTGCTTGCTTCAAGGCTAAGTGGCCATTTTTCTCAGATTATAATTAAAAAAATCCTAATGACTTCCAAACTATTGTGAATCCTGACTACCTGAAAGTTAAATCCTGCTACTTTCAAATTAAAAAAAAGATGTATTAAAATAACAAATTTTAAATATGGCCAAAAAAAAAAACCTGTTAACCCTACATTTAAAATTTGGTCACAGTTTTGTGACTTTACCAAAATTTTGGTCACAAATTCAGTTTTTAACTGCAACATGAAAAACTCTGAACAGTATTTTTGTAAGGATAATCAATGTGTGACATCTAATAATATGACAATGATTTCAGCTTTAAGAGTACCAATGTGTGACATCCAACAATATGACAATTATTTCAGCTTTAAGAATACCAATGTGACATCCAACAATATGACAATGATTTCAGCTTTAAGAGTACCAATGTGTGACATCCAACAATATGACAATGATTTCAGCTTTAAGAATATCAATGTTTGAAATCTAACACTTTTAGCATTAAGGATATCAATAATTGACATTTAATGATATGACAAGAACTTGTGACATCTCAGTTTATGACAAAGATTTCAGCTTTAAGAACTTCAATGTGTTGCATCTAATAATATGACAAATATTTCAGCTTTAAGAATATCAATGTAAGATAACTAATGATATGACAACGACCACAGCTTTTAGATTTTCACTGTGTGACATCTAATAATATGACAATGACCACAGCTTTAAGACTTTCACTGTGTGACATCTAATAATATGACAAGGACCACAGCTTTAAGACTTTCACTGTGTGACATCTAGTAATATGAAAAGGACCACAGCTTTAAGACTTTCATTGTGTGACATCTTATAATATGACAAGGACCACAGCTTTAAGACTTTCACTCTGTGACATCTAATAATATGACAAGGACCACAGCTTTAAGACTTTCACTGTGTGACATCTAAAATATGAAAAGGACCACAGCTTTAAGACTTTCATTGTGTGACATCTTATAATATGACAAGGACCACAGCTTTAAGACTTTCACTCTGTGACATCTAATAATATGACAAGGACCACAGCTTTAAGACTTTCACTGTGTGACATCTAATAATATGACAAAGATTATAGCTTTAAGAATTTTACTGTGTGACATCTAATAATATGACAAGGACCACAGCTTTAAGACTTTCACTGTGTGACATCTAATAATATGACAAGGACCACAGCTTTAAGACTTTCACTGTGTGACATCTAATAATATGACAAGGACCACAGCTTTAAGACTTTCACTGTGTGACATCTAATAATATGACAAGGACCACAGCTTTAAGACTTTCACTGTGTGACATCTAATAATATGACAAGGACCACAGCTTTAAGACTTTTACTGTGTGACATGTAATAATATGACAAGGACCACAGCTTTAACTCTTTCACTGTGTGAGATCTAATAATATGGCAGGGACCTAAGGTTTTAAGACTTTCACTGTGTGACATGTAATAATATGACAAGGACCACAGCTTTAAGACTTTCACTGTGTGACATCTAATAATATGACAAGGACCTCAGCTTTAAGTATCATCCCATAGATTGCTGGTCACCACCTTATAACTGATAAATTGTTATGTGTAGTGACAAAAATAAAAAAAAAATAAAGAAAAAATGAAACATTTTCCCTCCGAGACTTTAAATGGCCACCTAAAGAATTTTATTTATATTTTTGTTTTGTTTACATTTGAAGAAAGTTCAGTTTTACATCATCTAATATCAGACACAACTGTAGATACTTTCTCAACTGCTGTCAAATACTGTATGTGCATTTAAATTAGCGCACTCATATCTTAGCGCTCGGGGGGGGGGGGTTGTAGACTTATAAGCGGAATCTTGAATTTGTGCTAATGATTTTATTAGTTTTGTCGTGTATGCAAAATGACAGGATGGACTTGAACTAGCTCAATTACTTGGGCGTGAAAGGTGCTAATATTAGAATACTGCTAAAATAAGTACACATACAGTATCCACGTACACTTTATCAGGAGTGGTCATTGCATATCAATATTTCGAATTTCTTCTTTATACAGGTCTAAATCATGATTTTCTACATTGAACTTCTCACAGTTGGAACAACATTCTTTCTCACGGTGTTGGAAGCGGCCAATCAGACTTGCTCAGTAAATTTATCTTCAAACTGTAAATGTGAAACCGACCAATCAGAAGAGGGTTATGTCTCTTGTTACTATGAGAATGGCACAGTAAAAGATTCCATCATTCAGCACAACAAAAATAGTGGCCAAGTGAAATGGACGTACCTAAATATATCATATACGCAGATCACACATCTACCTGATGATTATTTCGGCCAGATATATTTTGTCAGGACAGTTAATCTGAGCCATAATTATTTTCAAAGCATGCCAAAAGCATTGTCTTTGATACACAAAATCACAGAACTGGATATGTCTTTCAACTTCATTTCAACTAATGACTTCTCCCCAATACAAGGTAAACATGTCCTTGTTTTAAACATGGCCGACAATGCTATGACTCACTTACAAAGAGAAAACTTTCAAAATTTAAACTGGTTGGAGGAAGTAAATTTTTCTGGGAACAACATTTCCCATGTTGATGATAATTGTTTCCAATTTATTCAGAGACTGCGGATACTTATTTTGTCCCGGAATAATCTACAGTTTGTATCCAAGAAGATGTTTGGTAGCATTTTCGAATCTTTACAATTACTGGATTTAAGTGAGAACAGTATAATGGATCTAGAAGCATCAACATTTATTTCCTTACACAGTTTAAAGGTGTTGAATCTCTCACAAAATCATAAAATTTATTCCTTGGATAATATGCAATTTCCGTCTCATCTCTCCTATCTAAATGCAAGGGCTACTGGGTTGACAAATCTTGACAAATGTTTGTTTGCGAAACTTACAGATTTGGAATTTCTTGATATAGAGGAAAACAATCTAACCTGTTCCTGTGATCTTTTGCATCTTGTAAGAAACATCAATCAAAACCATGTCATTGAATTTTTTCACGTTCATTCCATGCCGATATTTATGTGTAAAAATCAGTCGGACTATTCAGTTTTTATCCAGGACGTTAATCTGAACTGTGATGAGTACGAGTTTGAGAATTTACTTGTTGAATGTCATCAGAACACGTCTGACAAGGTCAAAGGCCAACTCGGTCTAAAACAAGACCTTGACCTTCATGTACATTTGAAGAATGATAAAATTGAAGTGTCATGGAAACCAGTCATTTGGACTGAAATTTATGGCTACAGAATCACCATAGACAAAGAAAATGGCAATAGAGTTCATGAATCTGAAATTATTCATAAAAAAACAACAACGTTCCTATTTCATGATTCAAGTTTGACCGCAGGTGATTTTTCTGTATGTTTAATTGTTTTGCTGAACGAAACCTACATACTTCAACGTATGTGTCATCCAGTGACGGCACCATATACACAAATACTGCTGGGAATAGTAGCGGGAACTGCATTTCTCTTACCATGCCTGGCGATTTTTGTTTTTGTTATCTTCAAAGATCGCAAAATGTCCCGTAACCAAGAAGATTATGAAGAATTGATAGCTAAGAAAACAGCAACAGTTGCCCTTACCAACCAGACAGAATCAGAATCAATATATTTTGATAATCCGATAAAACCAAATACAGAAGAGGAAATGAATAAAGAAAATGTTACCATAGCAACAAATACATGTGATGTTGGAGAACTGCCTACTGTCACATACTTGATGAGGCTAAACAAGGAAGAAGCAAAACAATCTCAGAAAATGGGCAGCAGTTCAGTAGAGTGTAAAAAGCAAGAAAAACCTTGTATAACATAGAAAATTTGCATATACATTGTAGGAAAAGTCAAAAAAAATGTAACAGGTGTGAAATCCTTGTATAAATTATAATCTTGTGTAATATAGCATTCCAACATTGAACAGACCAAACATGCATATAAACATTTACATGGAAAAATTAACAGATTTTCATGGTTCATGCAATGTGCGAGGGGATATGTATTTGCCCAGCCGGTTCGAGCATCAAACTTTATGCTGCAAAGATTCTTTCCCTCTGGTCAACATGAGATCTTCCCTAACTGCAGTCTCAGCTGATTTTTTTTTGTTTATTTGCTTAAGGCAAATGCCAGCAATAGTCTCTATTCTTAGGTTTATATTCCTCCATTATCACAACATAGACTATCAATTACTTCGTTCCTCCATTGTCAAACAAGAAATAACTAAAGGTGGCATGACTGAATTGCGACCGATTGTATTTCAAGGTCAAGGTAAAATATGAAGGTCATACACATAGTCCACTAATATTACATTATTTACCTGTCTTTGCAGTAATCTTAGTATTTCTATTTTATACCTGCAGTGTATTTGTTTACACATTAAATTATAAAAATCACATGACAAAGTTAAAATAAGTCAAGTTTGTCCCAGTTGTATTTTTCATCCTTTCCAAGATTATTTTACAACCGCAGTGTTTGTTTACACATAAAATAATAAAATAATACAACACCATACTTTAGATTATTTTACATCTGCAGTGCATTTGTTTACAGGTTACCAAATAAAATTATGTGACAAATTTAAAATAGATCTACTATCGTATTCGACCCAATAAGTACCCAAATCGCCAAAAAATACAGGAAAATGGGGTGGGCGCTTATTGGAATCCAACGGACATATTAGACAGATACGCAATGGTGGTCAAGTTGTAGTTTTTACCGAGGACACTATTTGACAGATATGCAATAGTGGTCAAGTTGTAGTTTTTACCGAGGACACTATTTGACAGATACGCAATAGTGGTCAAGTTGTAGTTTTTACCGAGGACACTATTTGACAGATACGCAATAGTGGTCAAGTTGTAGTTTTTACCGAGGACACTATTTGACAGATACGCAATAGTGGTCAAGTTGTAGTTTTTACCGAGGACACTATTTGACAGATACGCAATAGTGGTCATGTTGTAGTTTTTACCGAGGACACTATTTGACAGATACGCAATAGTGGTCAAGTTGTAGTTTTTACCGAGGACACTTTTGACAGATACGCAATAGTGGTCAAGTTGTAGTTTTTACCGAGGACACTATTTACAGATACGCAATAGTGGTCAAGTTGTAGTTTTTACCGAGGACACTATTTGACAGATACGCAATATTTGTAGTTTTTACCGAGGACACTATTTACAGATACGCAATAGTGGTCAAGTTGTAGTTTTTACCGAGGACACTAGTTTTGACAGATACGCAATAGTGGTCAAGTTGTAGTTTTTACCGAGGACACTATTTGACAGATACGCAATAGTGGTCATGTTGTAGTTTTTACCGAGGACAATATTTGACAGATACGCAATAGTGGTCATGTTGTAGTTTTTACCGAGGACACTATTTGATACGCAATAGTGGTCATGTTGTAGTTTTTACCGAGGACAATATTTGACAGATACGCAATAGTGGTCAAGTTGTAGTTTTTACCGAGGACACTATTTGACATTCTTTCATTGCTGCGGGCTTGAGATACACTGTTACATATCTTTTTCTAGTCCAAATCTCCTCGTCAGCTGGCTAGAAAATATTCACGATAATCTGTTAAAAAAAAAAGGTGAGGAAATCTAAACAATAGGGGGTGGGGTGGGGTGGGGGTAAATGGACATGGGTGCTTATTAGGTAGAATAATGTATGTCTAAGTTATATAATCATAAATCATATATTTCTGAAACTTTATAAAAAGTAACGACGCTCTTTCGTATTTGTGATATACAGTAAAACCTGCTATAGTGGCCACCTCTATATAAGGATTACCTGTTTATAAAGGCCAGTTTTTTTAAGTCCCTTGACTGCATACTTCAACTAAATTGAACCTGTGTATAAGGGTCACCTGCACATAAAGGTCAATATTTTCTGGTCCCTTGGGTGGCCCCTAAATACAGGTTTCACTGTATTTTATATGGAAAATAAAGTTGCCACCTTATTTCATCAACTTGCTGTTATGGAATATACAGGAAAGTGTAATTGAAAATGTCAAAAATGGTATTTTTAACACTAGAAATCTCTGAAACTAGATTATTACCAGATATAAGATATACCTGTTTACTCAGACCTAGATTGTGTTAATTTCTAAAAAAGTGAAGAGTTTCTATAAATTCTGTCAAACAGTCTTACTTGTTCCCCAATTTGCTCCAATGCCCAGAAAAATGGGATGATTTACTGTGTTTCACATTTCTCTTTGCTCCATTTATTACTTTTTCTTTAATATTAAGCGTGAATCAAATTTAAAAAATTTCATTTTTTAAAAAAGCAAAAACAAAAACAAACAAAAAAAACCATCAACATAATTGCTATGCACCCCATCCTATTTAAGAAACTAGTGCTTTTTATACGTCCTTTCAGATCAAACCCTCCGAACCAAAGTAAGACATGCTATATTAAAATCGCATATGATCAACCCTGAGCTGGAATGTAACCTACAAGGCATGCTAATTGCTAAATTTACATCGCATATGATCAACCCTTAGCTGGAATGTAACCTAAAAGACATGCTATATTTACATCTCATATGACCAACCCTGAGCTGGAATGTAACCTACATTTGTATAAATGACTCATCTGTTTTTATTTTTTCTTTTAACCATGAAGTTTTGTACCCCAGATTGTGCCCCCGCTGAAACCTAAACCGGTTTGGGATGAAAGTTTAATAGTTTACTTGTGCAACACTGACGAGGAATCGGCATGTTGTAACCAAGTTTTCTCATCCACCATTAAAAGAAAAAAAAATAAAACAAAAAACAGCTGTCACCACATTACTGAAAAAAAGTTGATTATGACCTAAAACGCCATTAGAATGTAAAAGAAATTTAATATAAATTTAATTTTAGTTCAATTTTTAATTTTAATTAAATGATACTTTATAAAAGTTTATACAGGAAGGAATTTGTACATTTAATATTCGGTATTAAATATTAAAATTCTAACAATTAATGAAGAAGTTAATTACCTCGTTTCACAGTCATAATATGAGGTAAACAAGCCACCATCAGTTGAATTTGAGATGTCCCTGGTCTCAAGAAGTAAGTAGTTACAATACAGGGATAAGAAACAGGAAGTAAAGGTGTTAAGCATGGGGAACAGTTGAAAAAAAGTTGCTGTGACTGCGGAGGTTTTTATATAAAGGTGGTCGCTAAAGAGGCTGTCACATACTGACAATTTAGCCAGCGATTGCCAGACATATGAAAAATTTGGTTAATACGCTGGAATACGTCGTGTAAGTTTTAAGTACGTTTTACATAAGTTAACAAAACTTTGGTATACATTGGCATAAGTTGAAGTATGCCAAGTTCGTTGACAATTTTTGTGCATGCACAAAACTTTTGGACGTATGCCAGCATATGAGCCATACACTCCGCATATGCTGTAGTTAGTTGTAGTTACGTTATACGATTGTTAACACACTTTCCTATATATGACGTGTACTTGTAAAAGGCCATTGTATCCTAAATTACAGCAAAAGTACGACGTATTGCCAACGTTTTATAAATATTTGATAAATTTTTCATACGTCCGCATAAGTTCAACAAATCGTTAATGTGTGACAGGGATACATTGCTTGGCGTATGCCAACGATTTATGTTTTTTTCATATGTCGGGCATTTGTTGGCTAAATTGTCTATGTGTGACAGCGGCTTAAGGCAGGTTTGATAGTAAACGTAACCTCAGACACCAAGTCTATGTCACATATATATAATACTTTAATTGAAGCATTCACTTGTCATTTACATGTTATTAGGATTTTGTATTTGAATTTTGAATATTATTATACGCCACACTCAACAATTTTTCAGTTCTATGATGGCGGCCATTTTGGAATGGTGGAGGAGAGAACCTGGTTACCCAGGAAGAGACCACTGGCCTTCCACAAGTAAACTGGCAAAACTTTCTAACAAAAATCAGCTTAGGTTCCAGCGGGACTCGAACCTGTGCTGACAGGAAGTGAGAGCCTTCATGATTTAAAGCATGATGCTCTAACCACTTGGCCATGGAGGCCCCTTTTATAAGCAAATTTTGATAATATTTCTATCTTACATCGAAATAATAACCAGACAAATCTTAGGCACAATCTAAAATTTAATCAAAGAGAAAATTTACCTGGGCTCCCTGGCAGTCAGTTACTTTTTGTGAATTCTGATAAAATGTGTGTGAATTTAAGAGATATTTACTGGCATGTATATTTTGATAGTTTTGGTTTTTTTTTATTTTTATATTTATCTGATATATCTTAAACAATTCAATTCCTTTAATTCCACATCCAAGAACATACACCTATAAATGTTTTCACATCAGCTAATATTTCTCCTCTCCACTTTGATTCATCAGTAGTTAAACAACTGTATTTTGGTTCATACTGAGCATATGAAAGTACAATATTGTATCATAGAGACATAAAGTCTACACATTTATTTTGATTAATAAAATATATATAAAATCTTGACGTCTTTATCCTGTGTTGTTTGTTTACTTGCTGTTTTAAATACCACCAAGAATTTTTACCAGCTTTAAGTGATGTGCTACAAATTTTGGCCTGTGCCTATGGAGTGAGGGACCATTTAAGCTCCCCAGGAGCTTGGTTTTTAAACCCCTTGACTTTCACTTAGTATGACGAGTGCTTGGTGAAAGAATATTTTTTAAAGTCTTTTGGTATGACCCGAAAATGGTAACCCAAGACCTTCTGCCTGCAAGTATAATGCTCTGCCTCTAGACCAATGCGCAGATTTTATTTCAGTGATAATAATGGCAATATGTTGATCATTGGTTCTTGAGAAGATATTTTTAAAAAGATGTATGAACTTCTGGCCATTTATGGAGTCCCTTTTCATTTACAAACATTGTAACATTGCAAAAATTGATGAAAAACTTATATATCCTGTTTCCTTATGTGCTTTGTGACCTTGACCTTTAACCCATGTTCTTGAAATTTTGTTAAAACATTTCTTAAATAATTCCTAACAACTTTCTCATATATCTTTGTATACAAAAAGTCAATCAGTTTCGAAATGCAATTTTTATAAAACTGTACCCTATGTTATTGAAGCACCCCCTAGTGGATCGTTTATCAATAAATTTCATTTTCATTCAGAAACTTTATAGATATTGACTTAACAATCATGCATACACAATTTTAAAGTCATCTGATCATTGGTTCATGAAAACAAGATTTTTAAAGATGTATTAAGATTTGGTTCCTTATGACCCTTTTTTAAGCCCCTATTGGTCCTTGCCCCTTTTCATTCAAGTTAAATTAAAATTTAACCACTGGTTCTTGAGAAAAAGTCAAATGTGTAAATGTTAACGACGGACGATGCACTCCGCATGTCACACAACAACAGGCAAAAGACAATAAAAATAGGTCATCATGAGCCTTTGGCTAAGGTGACCTAATATAACTCATACGGAATATCTACAAGTCGATAAAAATTGAAAAAATAAAGCTCAGCAGTTTAGAAATTCAACATTTGTATAAATCACACCTGATTATATATCCACCTTGATGTTAAATATATTTCTTCTGCTCACAGAATGTGTGAAATAATTATTTTGCATTACTGAAGAACAAAAACATAAACAACATTTCTCCCACTCCCAATACCTGAGTAAATGCTCTGTAAGGTTATTTACATGATTTGTTTTAGATTTAACTTTTGTAAATGGAGAGATTTTAAAGTGTATCTTTCATCACATGAATAAAATTCTCATTTACATGTATTATAGAATATGTGTGTTTAAAATCACATACATGAATATATGTCTGGAGCCTGTTTTTGAAAGATCCTAAATCTACATATAAGACTTGATTTTAAGGTCACCCTAAAACTTGCGACCATTATACAAAGAAATAGGACTTGTGACTTACGACCAATTCAGGGACCATTTTACGAAAGGCCCCAAGTCTTTGACTTTGTCTTAGGACCGCCCTTACAACCTACATGTACAACCAATTCAGGTCCTGTCTTTTTGACTACCCAGAAAGAGTGCCTAGACTTAAGTTGTTGTTGTAACTTGGATTAAAGGGGCATTAGCTGTGTTTACTAAAGAAAATAATTTCGATTGTTTTCCTACTTTCACTTCTTGTACTTGATGCGCAATAACAAATAAGAGGTATACACAGGCATAAAAAAATCTTATATTCCCATATATTTTGTGAAAATAATATCCGGTCCAGTTTGGTATTCATATAGAAATAGTAAGGTTGAGTTAATCAATTGCAAGTAAAAAAGTATCAAACATGTGTTTCTCAAGCAATTTTCACAAATTGTATAAGAATTTAAGAATTTTGATGTCTGTGTATTTCTCTTTTTTGTTATTGTTTATCAATCTAAGTAGTAAAATATAAATAAAATTCTGTACATTTTTTAAAAACATGTTAATTGCTGTAAAATAAAATAAACCGGTAATTAGATTTTGAAAGGGGGAAGTACTTATTTTCAGTCAGTACTGTATTTCTTTTGTGTAGTCTATAGCGTCTGTTTCTTCTAAATCAACAACAAATTATGTATGGGCATGAGCCGAGATCTTAAAGAATGTCGGTAATACTTCATAGATTAATCATTACATGTAGATTTTGTATAAATTGAGCTGTTGCATATAACGCTATGGTCACTGAAAGGCACTTTTTCACAGGTTTCGGTGTGCAGGGTCAAAATTTTATTTTGACTTAAACTTAGGTTTTTTGTAGATTGTAGTGTGCTGAAAATTTTTGCTTCTCACACAGTTTTTTATCATACCTTTTTTTCAAGATAATAGCCAAAAAACATGAAAAAATTGCTTTAAAGGGAAAATAACTCCCATAAGTGACCTCCACTTAACAATTTTGACCCAATAAAATATTTTGTAAATCTTTGTTTGCCTATCATTTTAATGGTTAATTCATAAGCTACAATAATATTCAAGATATCATCAGTAAGTCAAAAATATATGATGACACCTTTGTTCTATTTTTAGCCACACTGGCCATGTTTTTTGCTTCATAAGCATAATCGACACAATCTTTGAAGTCGATACCCTAAGGATGATTGTGTATAAGTTTGGTATGAATTGGTTAGGCAGTTTCAAAGAAGATTTTTCTACAGGATTACTCCTTTGTTCAAGGGACATAACAACCAGCATACACGCAAAATGAAAATGATTGAAAATAATAAAATGGTAGTTTTTTTTCAGTTTAAAGCTGGAGTTTGACACATGTTGTATTAAAGGGGCATTAGTTTGTTTACAAAAAACAATTATTTCCATTTTTCTGGTTTTATTACTTGTACTTGATGTACAATAACAAATAAGAGCTATACACAGGCATAACAAATCTTATATTCCTATATATTTTGTGAAAATAAAGTCAAGTCCAGTGTGGTATTCATACACATAGTATGGTTGAGATGATCAATTGCAATTGAAAAAGTGTCAGGCCTGGGTTTCTCTAGCAATTTTCACAAAACATATAGAGATTTAAGAATTTTTATGCCTGTGTATATCTCTTTTGTGTTATTGTATATCAATCTATGTGTTAAAAAGAGGAAAGAAATTTTTGAAAATAAAACACAGGTAAGCCTAATGCCCCTTTAAAATCATAATACTGTATAAGCAATTTTAGAAATTTTAGCAAAGATTCAATTTTTGCAATATTAGCGAGAGAGTTGGGATTGCTAAAATTGAATATCGCTAACAATTCATACCACATCTAATCTTACATGTATTATATTATTTATGCAGAAAAACTGACATCATCATAGATTCCAAGATGGCCGAACTTTATGCTATTTGTAAACAGTAATCTCTGGTCACATGACTATGACATTTATCTGATTGTATAAATATAGTTACGATTTAATGTTCCAAGCTGTACTGCTTGCTATGCTATAATCTATGTTTTGTAAATAAGTGATGATGTATAGCTGGTACAAATTAATTTCATAAATGTTTAATTTAGTTTGGAATAATAAAATTGCTAAAATTACTCCTCGCTAAAATTATATATAATTTTTTAAGGACAAAATGCTAAATTTACATCTCACTAAAATTCACACTTATAAAGTCGTCCTTTCACTTGTGAATCATTGCCTAATAGTGTTATTCAGAGAGGTAAAGTCACCCATTTAATGAATGAACACGGGTGTCATTCTATTTATCTGTCCCCCAAACGTCATCCATATTGACAATAAATGCACTCTTACAAGCATTCATTCGTTATATTTACATATCATAGTTTTCAAACTGAAAAACAAAATAATAGAATCAAATACCCCACCGTATACGTGATCGGTCTCATTATGATGGAACTGCAAAGTTCAAGGTAGGACAGAAAAGTATAGAGTTTTTCTAAATGATATACCGGTACATCTTGGTGTGACACCATGTGATAAATGAAGGTACATCATTGTGTGACGTCATATGAGGAACTTCCTTTATAGCCGATATAAACACCATCTAGATTAATACTGAGTCTATGGGAGACTGCTGCAGAAAATGTAAATATAGAAGAATGGTTCCCTAGGAAGGATGATGATTGATTGATAATTTGTGTTTATAGTAGAGCCTGTCTCAAGAGACCACCTCATCTACCACTCCAATGTGGTCTTCAAGACAGGTGGTCCCTTGAAAGAGGTTTTATTTAAACAATTAATTAAATGAGTGGTTCCCTGAATGTGGTCTCACAAGACAAGAGGTCTCTAACGACCGCAGCCTCTCAAGACGGTGGTCTCACAAGGCAGGTATCACTGTATAAAGCTTTCCTTTCCTATATATCATCACAATGTGACTATTTAAGTTGCTGTTGTTGTATTGTTGTTTACTGTCCCACTCAAGAATCTTTCACTCATATGGAGACGCTATCGTTCAGGCTTCAAATTTGGCCTAATCGGCACCTACGGCCATTGAGCAGTGAGGGTTCTTTAACGTGCCGACACCTACTGCGACACAGGACTTTAGTTTTTACTGTCTCATCCAAAGAACAGGAATCAAGCACTCTACTGCAGAGCCACTATGGCTCTTTATATATTGAAAAGTACAAAAATATTTTGTGAGCGGGAATTTTATGAAAATGCTTCCAAGTGGATTCAGCCACTGATGTATAAATGGTAAAGAAGTGTCCATTATCTGACTGGGGTAGATGAATTAAACACAGACAAGTATCTATGTCTCTAGGCTAGTTTGGCTATCTCAGGAAATGGAATACACTTATTTACTGGCTATGAGGACAAAAGCAAATTTATTGTCCCCCGAGACAATAACAGAGCTCATCTATTTCGCGATGCGAAGTGGAAGGAAATACTTATTGTTTGAATCGCTGGTAAATAAGTAATTGACAATACAGAAAGAAACTGATTGTTCTTGAATGTTTGTCTATCAGGTCTGCGGCTGTGTTTGGTGTAGTTATCTGTGATATGTTGCAATAGCTCATCAGCAGTTCATATTTATGTAGATAAATCACCCTCGGAGAGGGATGCATATCTGCCTTCTTCTGTAGCATTGGCCATTTCTCACCTGATAAACATCTGCCTTCTGTAGCAGTGGCCATTTCTCACCTGATAAACATCTGCCTTCTGTAGCAGTGGCCATTTCTCACCTGATAAACAGGTATGGGGAAATCTCGGGGGTTTAACAAGTCAATTCAATTGGTACAATAATAGCATTAAAAAAAAATCATTTACCCTAAATCTTCAAATTAGAATGTAATCTTTACAAAAGTATGGCAAAATGTTTACTTCCAGTAAATAGTTCATAACCATTAAATTGTTTTTCAAACTGATTGTCTTTTTCAGACAATTTCGTAAAAATAGTCTACAATTTTACAAAGAAAATACACGATGAGGTATGATGATTTTGTGTATTTTTTTGACTCGGACTACACAGATATACAAGGAGACACACATACTGGGGTAAAAGACAGTTTATGCTGTCGCAAGGGGGTGAAGCATTGCGAGGCAGTATACAAAATGCATTATGCAAAGATTGTATATACAGTCAAACTTGTATATAAAGGCCACTCAAAGGAAGAGGCAAAAGTAGCCATTATACACAGGTGGTCTTTATAAAGAGTTTTATTCATTGAAATAAAGTTAAAAATGCATGAAATGGTTGTATTTGAATGGCCTTTATAGACAGGTGCCCTTTATACAGAGTTGGCCTTAAATGCAAGTTTGACAGAACTACCATACTAAAACGCTAAAGATCTATATACCAAATTTGAAGATGACTGGCTTTAGGTTTTCATGAAGACGATTATAATGTTTGAAAGTTTCTGCAAGAAATTGCGATAGGTAACATTGACCAATCGGGTGAGGTTAATATTATAACGTTCATACAAAAGGGTTATAAACCAATTCTGACGCTTTTATACACAACAAAATATAGCAGGGTGGCCAGCAACAAAAAAGAAAAAGATTGAAAAAGGGAGCACTCACCAGTGTTTCTGAACTACATTCCATATCTAATGAAACAATCAGCAGTTTGGACAGAGCTGGATCCAGTGGAAATTCCACCATTTGTCTCCCTAACGGTGTTAGACTCCCTGTGTTGTCAAGGGCCCCTAATATCCAAAGCTGATACATGGAGTTCAAAATATTGTCCTGCAAAAAAAAAAATCATGAAAGAGTCTAAATGAGTTAACAAGAAAACATAATTTGGAGGAAGAATCATTTTCTAAGAACTTGACCACTTTTGAAATTTGGGCTCGAAATGACATCTGTGGAGGTCTGGTATGTACCAAAATTTTTTCCGACACAAGGAACAAGAAAATATATGGTTTCAGAGTAAATATTTCAATCAGGTTAATTAAGTACTCTTCCCTGGCAAATCTTTACCCAAATGGGGCCAGATTTGAAATACACATTAATTTTTATTTGATGTTTGTAAAATTACTAAAGTGAGAAAGACCTAACATTTTTTTTTTATTTTCCACAAGAATAAGTCTGATGGTGTTGGAGACGAGGTTGAAAAATGTTGAAAGTTACAATAACAGCTACAGACAACTTCTGACAGACTCACTTCAGCTTTGGGCTCAGGTGAGCTAAAAAGTTGAAAAGCTGTTTGAGATTGAGAAACAAATCAATCATTCTCCCTCGTCATCGGAAATTGACAATGATGACAAAAAAGATCATACCTGAGGTGGAGGGTCCATGAAATGAAACTGTAACAGATCCTGAACGCCAAGAGACTTCAGCAGCAGTACAACATTAGCTAAGTTAGTTCTCTGTATTTCTGGTATAGTTGTCATCAGCAGTTCATCCTTGTATTGTCGTTGTGTGTATAATCGATAGCATTGTCTGAAATTACCAATTGCACCATTAATTATCTAGGAACAGTGAAACAAAAAACACAACATACCATAAATTGGGATATTTTGGCCATTATTAAATTTTGGCTAATTTAGGCCACCCCATGAAGATGAAAAAAATTAAACTGTCCAAAATATGTACATGTTAAATGGTCAGAAAATTGTGCTAACAGCTGTTGGGCCTCACATTTGTCGAGAAAACTTTGACAGAATTTATGCAGTGTACATTCCTGAGAGAAGGTTCATATCATTCTGAACATGTCACTTTTATTATGTTTCATGATATAGTCAGCCTTTACTGGGTGAAACCGGTTTCACTCAACTAGCGATTTGTCATTCAGGTGTTAGTATGACTGAACGAGAAAGCTCCGGCTATGGATTTGACAAAGAATGGATTCACTTGCAATAAACAGGGCCCCTCAAAAAGTAAAAGAACGTAAAGAAAAAAGAAATGACATAAAATTATATTGTTCTCCAATTAAAACTAAAGCCAGGATTTAAAGCGACTGACACAGATGATGTCCATCAGAGTGACTCTTAATCTGACTGATCGCTGGTATTGTGCTTGTACTCGCATTTTTGTAGATAATATTAAAGAATACAACACTGTTTTCAATGTTTTTTGTTTTTTTATTTCTTTAATATCATTAATGGACAGTAATCTGATATACAGTAGGCAAATTTCGGAATAGAAGGGCAAGATTTCGGACATGTAACTTTTCATAATTACTTGTCTGACTGGACATGTGGAAATTTTGCATAATGTTGACCCCTGTAAATGTGCCTATTTAGACAATGATATCTATGACTGGTTTTCTTGGGATGTGTTATTAACAAAATCCATAGACTAACATTATTGACAAACTGGCAAATTAATTGATGTAATCAACAAATGAGACTATGTTACTCAAAATCAGAAACCCATAAATTGATACTAAAATAATTCCATAATATTGCCATTTTACAGTGGTGACTAGCGATCAATAATGGATCAAAAACTCAAATATAATGTACAAGGTAAAAAAGAGGGGGGATTCCCCAGCCACAGAGAATCCTAGGAGACATATCATTACAGTATTATCTACTGTAAACCTGGAAATATTCACTCCTGTTTATTTTTCGCAATTTTCGCCCTTAGATGAGTTGACAAATTTAAAATGAAGGCGAAAAATTAAAAGCTAAATAACTGAAACACGGACATTGATGCCAACCATGAGACTGCGGTGATTTAGGGCGAATTGAAGATGGAGTGAATATGTCTTCTGTCGTAAAAAAGTGAAAATAACAAGGAACGAAAATTTCAAGGTAAACAGTGCTCTTAATTATAACTTACCCTGGACCTGTTCTACCAGCTCTTCCTGATCTCTGATTGGCATTCGCCTGTTGATATAATAAAAAGTGAAATGATAAAATATAGTGTTCACACACATCATGTATGTTTAGGCATACTCATAAAGCATGTGTAAAAGTTCATATTTGTGTGTGAATTTTTCCTGTTAATATCGTGTGGTTTATGACATTCCATTCATATCATTGGTCAACGAAGCACATGTGACTGCCACTTTAACCTTTGACAAATGTGACACAAGTCACACCAAAGGGTATTTTAATTGATGCAGTTAGATAGGACATATCTTAACCTATTCATTCCTAAAGACACATTTGGACTGGTCCAAGTCACTGATTTACAGAAGATTCCATTGTTTTTCAGGGATTGACGAGTTAATATGTTTGTATAATATCACTCTCGAATCTTAATTAAACAGTTAAAAAAAGTCCTTGCATATTGTAGCAAAGGTCATCACACAGACACAGCATGCTGCATAGGGGAGAAAATTTCGAGTGTTTCTGAACTGAACTTATTCACAGGGAGAAAATTTGCGCAAGATCAATTATAGAGTTTGGTTTCAGGTGACATAAGGATTTATCAGTCTAAAGAAACGTGATATTGACTGAGTCTCAGTGAATATCATATTTCTTCGGACTAATAAATCCTCATGTCACCTGAAACTTAAGACAGTAATTGTTATTATTATATGACTATTTCAAAATTTCAAAACAAAAAATAATCTCAATACAAAATTAATGTTAAACATCCTGCACAGAACGACTTTGAAAATCTTTAGGCTGTTCTGTTTCATGAATGACTAAGAGCGATAGTTAAATGAGAGCTAGATTTTCATTGGTTTATGAATTTGATTCATACACTCATACATGCTTACACAAATTGGAAAAGAATGGAAGCACAAGAGAGTGACATAGCAAACTACGGCACTCTGGACTGCTGAATGAATGAAAGTAGTGCTTCTACAATTAATATTCAGATTTATCAATACAAATTGCCATAATTACGACCAATCAGCAGACGGAAAATCCACGAGTCATATAATAAAAGGTAATATTAACCTTACGGACTGTCATACTGACCTGACTAATGGGAAATATTTGTAGTGCATCCATACCAATCTTAGGATTGAAGACTTTCAATTTGCAATATCCAGCATCAACGACAAACATGATTCCATCAACTAAAAACAAAGATGGAAATCATGAACATGATGTTTTTTTTTTTAAACAATATTGTTATATGTAACTGTACTTAAGGATGAAATCATCTTTAAAAAAAGTTGATTGTAAAAAGACCCCAATGCATATCAATTATCACTAATGTTCTACCCAAAAGGAACCTCCATCCAATTTATCAGCAATGTAACATCATCATTAACTTAGAGACAAGACCTTAATGAAAACTTAATATTGATCTGAACACCCCAAATTTTTGCCCAAAAAACCCCACTACATCCAAAAACGTTTAAAACTGAAAAAAAAATTAGATATTCCCAATCAACTTCACAACTCCAATGCTATACTCTCCAAGGAACATCCAGACCAAATATCATCAACCTAGGACCAATATCAACTGAACAGCTAGCCTGTAACTAAACTTTACAGTGGAACTAAATGCAAAGTTTGATACTGTCACCATCAGAAAATCAACACATATGTCTCGCTCTCTTCATCATACCGAGACAAAAATTAAATGGAAATTTAACCAAATGAGTATTAAGACCTCAGCTTTCAGTGATTCAAATTTTGTAAAAGTTGATAAAATTGAGTTGACGTTAGTAAAATGTGAATTTACTAAGAATTTAAATTCAATTCTTGAATTATCGCTACTCAGTTCATCTCTATTCTTGCAGTAATGTCACATTTTTTCAGGAATGTTCATCTAGCTATATAAAATTATCTTTATAATGCCAAATTCTTTATTGCCATCCACCATTCTACTTTTAGAACAAACATCCATTTCAAAGTGTCAGTTATCAGAGGTTCAAATTTTTTTTTAGATACTCAAATCTGGGAGTAAATTTTTGGCAAATCCAACTGAAAAATTTTGAAGTCTGTGCTGAATTTTGTTAATAAGTAATACAGTAAAATTAAATGAATGCAGATGAGGTAAGTCTTCAGACTTTTGGTATTTCTAAATGCCAAGTCCCAACCAGAATTAACCAAGTCCCAGACTTCGGACTTGGGAATTTTGAACCCCTGAGTTATCTTGATATACTGCCATAGGTGATAATGGTCAATGAAGCTGCTAAGAGGTCACTACAGATCACTGCTGTAAACCCAGGCAGCGGTAGTAAGACCAGGTAATTGAAGAATAAAAACCAAGGAAATTACTTGATGTAAACTGTTGTCACATTTTTTGTTCATTACAGATATATCTATGATATCAAGGAAAGGTAACTCTATTTCCCCCCAAGATACTGCAGTTCAATTCATCTCCAAAGTCTATATACTGCTATACAGTAAAACCTGCTTTAATGACCACCTGTGTATAAAGACCACCTGGTCACAAAGACTATTTTTTGCTATCCCCTACAGTACCATTTGTGTACAAATCAACCTCTATATAAAGACCACTTCCCTATAAAGACCAGTTATCTTGTGTCCCTAAGGAGGTTGTTATATACAAGTTTCACTGTAATTTCTAAATAACAAAAGATGGCCATTTATCAAGAATCAACTGTAAAGTGAAAATAAATGATATGAACTCTGCCACAAATGTGTCCCGCCAATCTATATCATGATGTATTACCTACCAGTAAGAGAGGTCTCAGCGATGTTTGTGGCCACAACACATTTGCGGACGCCATCTGGAGCTTTTTGGAAAATTTTTGCTTGTAGATCGCTTGGCAACTGTGAATATATTGGCAGGATTGCTAGGGGTGGAGCTTCATCAAGTTCTCCAAGGCGGTCTGTTTGAGATGAAAAAAAATATACATTATGATATGAAATCCTAGAGAAAGTACACAGATACATGTATTACTACAAAGTTTCATTCTTTTATTGAAATGTTGCTTTTTACGCAATACTCAATAATTTTTCAATCAAATGGTGGTGGCTAGCTTTATAATAATGGGGATGAAAACCCAGTTACAATGTATCAGGGAAAATTTTATGTGATTTTAAGAGATACTCACCAGCAATCAGTTCACATGTCACCTCGATGTCTTCCTGTCCCGGCATGAAGATAAGTATATCCCCTGTTAAATGAGTATATGTAAATTTGTAATTAGTGATTATGTAGACTTTGAAAAACAAAACAATGGTAAAATTCTAGTTTCTAATACTTATACTTAGAGAGTAAAACATTTCATATTCTCTGTAAGTCCAGCAGGACAAGCCACGATCTGATTTGCCACTTGATTATGAACATGTGCAAAGACAGACCAAAATTATCATGAGTAAATAAGATGGCCAATGACAATGATGACACAATGAAATATACTATATAGCATGTCTCGGGAATACAAATGGATGCTTATAAGTTGCAGAAATATCATTTTAATTACATTGTGGATATTGAATGTCTTTGTTGCAATCAAAGTGCTCTCATAAACTGTTAACATTGTTCTAGAAAAATCCCAAACACTGAACAAACTGACTGCTTTATTTTGGAAAATAATGTTTATATTTTCAAGAATACGGTAATTTTTGGCATATAATGCACATCCATGTATAGTGCTCCCCATATTTTAGTGCACCAAATTTAAGTTCACTGTATGTTTGTTTCATTAAGTTTTCTAGTAAACGCTTTTCATTGTATCTTGTTCCTGTAACTGAGGTCACTGAAATAATATACAAAATGACATCAAAGGTCAATTAGTCACTGAGACGACATTGAAAATTTGACGGAAAATATATCCTTCTGCCATTCAAAGTTACCCGCCAGCAGTTTAGTGAACAGGGTCTATTTGCAAATGAATCTTGCCAATCTTGACCAAATCCTGATTCTGGAATCTTACAGTGTCCTTGAAAACAATTCATTGGTTGTTGATCAAGAACATATCCTCATCAGATCTAGCCCAATCACCGAGAACACGACAGAGAACAAAACAATGAAGTCCAGCACATGGATGATCAATATTTTCAATATTACATGTATTGGTTTGCCATGTTTGTTCTTCTCAAAAAAAAAAAAAGAAAGGGGGATATGAAAATTTCTGCTAAGAACAGTGTTTTGGGTCGATGTTCTTTGTGTTTGGGGGATATTTTCCTTGTCAAGACCATCTCGTCCAAGGACATCCCTGAAGTATTATCCACTTCTTACCTGCCATTCCGGTCAGATGGATCTGCAAGGCTTGCTTGACCGCTGAATCTACATAATCCTCCACACTGGTCTTACTGAAGAACAACTCCACTGGAAATGTTCGGCCTGGTATGTTGAACACAGGAACATTACCAAAGAAATGTGAAAACTTGGAGGCATCCATAGTAGCAGATGTAACAATTAGCTTTAAATCATGTCTTCTGGACACAACCTATGATTAAAAGTGAGATGGGATTAGTGCTGAATCTCTGTGCTGTAATATCAAGTTATAGCGTACAGTATTAAAAAATTACAAGGCTAGTTTCAGATGGCAAATTCCATATAAACTGGGACTGGCACCATAAAACTTGAGAATTACCCAAGTCTAAAAATTTTACTCAACTTTGGCAAATCCTGAAATCTGATTGGCTAACAGGCCAATTTAAGAGTATTCTCAGACTTAGTAAATGCCCAAGTTTTATGGTGCCGGGCCCAGGCAGGGTGGAGTCTTGTGAACCCTTTTTAAACCAGGATGAGTTTAAAATTTAGATAACAAAGCATAACAACATTAGAATTACATTTGCAAGAGTAATAGATCCAACTTGTCACCAAGTATCTGGTGAGTAAAAGTCTAAAACACTTTAACCGTGAAACTTGTCATTACAAAAACTTGAGTAGAATCATCATTATGATAATCAAAATTACTCCATCCCTGCAAAGTTATGTGAATCAGACAATATCAACGTATCATTTTAGTTGATGTAAGTAGGTAAACTTGACGTCAACGATCTTATTAACATATCTACCCCTGAAAATAATGGACTCTACTGAAAAATCAATGACACAGACCAGTTCAAATGTGTCTCTAGGGGTGTATGAGTTAATTGCACACCAACCCCAGGTGATGCAGGGGTGATATCATGCCTAAGAAACCTCTCAACTACTTAAAGTTGAGATTATCATATAATACCCGCATTACTAGTATCACAATCAAACTTACATCCCTGAGAAGTCCAAACAGAACATCAGTATTGAGAGAACGTTCGTGAGCTTCATCCATAATAACGGCGCTGTAGTTATCTAGGTCCGACTCTCGCAGTGACTCTCTCAACAGTATACCATCAGTCATATACTTAATCATGGTGTTCTGCAATGTAAAATGTCATCGTTTTTTATTATTATTTTTATATAAAATACAAATACATTCAACATTTTGATGATTACCTATTTTCGTTTTTTATATATTACCGTTGCTTTACATCTGAACTTTTTAATCACTTGGAGATGTGACGAACTTCAGGTGAAACGCCACAGATTTCAACCTGTGCTATGGACTGACGACAACTGTTACACAGTGATGATTTATGTTCTATGACTGCCACAACATGGGTCCTTGGTTTTGAATCAAATCCCATCACATTCACTTCAGATGCCAAGCGCTTGGCCCAGGAACGGTCACTACGTAGCTCTTAGGTATGACCCATGAGTGACCAGAACCAAACCTGGAACCTTCCCATTTTGAGAGGAAAGCTCTACTACAGGATTACCATCAGTGGTCTCTCATATTCAGCCTCATAATTTAAAGAAAAAAACAATTAAAGCGAGACATCATAGTTAATATGTACTACATCTAGCAGATATATTGTAAATGTGTTAATTTACATGGAGGGTGGGGGGTATTTACATTAAACATGTTAAATACGTTACAAAATTTTCATGTATATTACCGTCTAAATACCAGTCTCACAGAACAGAATTATCATATAATACAGTAGTGCTTACAGTAAGTTGTGACGTCGCATAAAAAAGTCACACGCAAGGCTTACATAAGAAAATTGTGTAATTAACAACACGCAGATCTATCCACATATACAGAATTCTGAATGAAATAACAACTGTTGCAGAGACATCTGGTGGACGAGTTACTGATGTTAGATTTAAAAAGAAAGAAATTTTTGACCTTAAACATGACAATCTATGAAAGAGAACCTTTCATTAAAAGTTTTGAAAGATGTCAATTTTCAAAGAACAAAAAGTCAAATGTCATGCATAAATTAATCTCAAACTAAAAAAATAAGTTTTACGTATACAGACAAATATATTTACTGACCTCAGAGGTACAATCTTCAAATCGAATGGCATATCCCACATCCTGCCCGAGTTCCACTGACATCTCCTCTGATACACGCTTCGCTACAGACATAGCTGCTACTCTTCTGGGTTGAGTACAGCCAACCAGACCGTACTTTGTGTAACCATCTTCATGTAAATACTAAAGGTACAAATGAGAAATGAAATGTCAAAAGGAGAGGTTTAAGAAAATGCATCAATCTAGTGTCCACTTCTTAAACCGATGATCTAGCAAAAATTCCGATACCTTCCGGTTTTTAACACCAATAAATTTTCGACGACACAGACTGGTAAAATTTAATCTATATTTACTGTTTACTCGTCCTTGTATCTCATGTATGTTTTAAGTTACTTTTTTCCAAATTTAAATTTTGATTATTATTTGTGTTGTAATTTTCTGGACTTTATTGTAATTTTTGACATTTTCATTAGAAAACCATTTAAAAATATTTTTAATTTTTAAATGTATTAATGGAATTATTAGGGGGGGGGGGATTCCGTAGGAATTACCCTGGTGTACGAGTGATACAAATTTTGCCCTAGTTATTATACTGCAGTAGAGCGTCACCATGTGACTGCAGACACCTTGCCATTTATAAATAGATCAATATGTTAGGTGTTTATCACAATTAATCTACTAATTAGCTGGAAAATTACTTTAAAAATATGATGAAGTTCATGCGAATATGCATTAAGAGAGTACAGAAAAGTTCATTTACACTCCGGAATGTGACTTTAACATGATTGGTGTAAGGTGGTGATCGGCCTCAAGAAGGATTTCATTTTTTTTGAGGATGTGCTACATATAACTTCTCAAAGCCACTGCCCCACACCTTTTGTCTAAAGATAAAACAATCACAAACTAACTCCATTACGAATAAATTGACCGTATTACCTGAGTGAGCTGGGTTGTTTTTCCAGATCCAGTCTCTCCAACAATAATAACAACACTGTTGTCTCGTATAATGTTCAATAACTGTAACAGAATAACGTACATGTCAGAAATATACAGTCATGTTGATACAGACAGTGTTTGGTATTGTATACACACACAATAAAAAAAAATAACGTACATGTCAGAAATATACAGTCATGTTGATACTGACAGTGTTTGGTATTGTATACACACACAATGTAAAATAAAAATAAACAATAACGTACATGTCAGAAATATACAGTCATGTTGATATTGACAGTGTTTGGTATTGTATACACACACACAATGTAAAATAAAAATAAACAATAACGTACATGTCAGAAATATACAGTAATGTTGATACTGACAGTGTTTGGTATTATATACACACACAATGTAAACAAAAAAATAACATACATGTCAGAAATATACAGTCATGTTGATAATGACAGTGTTTGGTATTGTATACATATACAAAATGTAAAAAAAAAATACATGGGGCCACACCTAGAACTTCTACATCTATAACAGTGCTCCACAGTTACAGTTGCCCGACCTGACCACGTCCAATGTTAATGTTTGTGCACATGTATTGTTTATGTGGCCTTTCAGATTTTTCCTATGGCACTAAGGTTACTATCTGATGAGTTCTACATTGTTTATGATATTTTTCTTCTATGCGTTAATGACCACCTTCAACATATTGAAGGTTTTGTCATGAATATGAACCACACATGACTTTGAGCCTTAAAAAAAATTAATTATTGAGTATCAGTATGGGTGTAGATAGAGTCACTCATCATGGTGCTCAGTGGACAGGACATTTTCTGCATATTACAGCAACAAAGAAACAGTGAATAAATAACATATTATAATTAGAGGCTCCAAGGAGCCTGTAATTGCTCACCTGGCTTTAATTTGCTAATGGTAGACATGTTGGTTTGGTAAGCTAACAGTATCAGATACAGTTGTAAAAAGTGGTCAAGCGATGACAATGGTATCCAGTAAAAATCTGAACTGACCAAGTGGTTCATGAAAATTTTTTTAAAGACCACATGCCTTCTGAGACTACATTTTGAAAACCACTCGATTAGATAGTCCTTTAACTCTTCAACCCCTGAAAAACAATGGACTCTTCCTGTAAATCAACCAATCAGAAGAGTCCGAATGTGTCTTTAGGAGTGAATGAGTTAAATAAACCTCTTTTAAGAAAACACTTGTCTTTTAAGACATTTCAGTGACAAGACACGTTCTACTGTATAAATATTTGATAGATTACTGTAAAATGTGGCTCTCACGTGGCTCTCAATGTGCCTTTCTGACATTATTTGATTGTGATGTCATAATCACAAAAATGTTTGACGGGCCACCTTATTGTGGCATCAAAATGGAAAAAATGTAAAAAAGGCGCCATGTTGTGCCTTTCGCGCAAGGTTAATTTTATACTTGTAGTGACAAGAATATATGTTGATGTAAATAATTTTTTCCTTGAACATGTCTAAAAATATTACAATGGAAGGATCTTAAACTAACCTGATTTCTGACAGCAAATATTGGCAAATATCTTCTCTGTTCTGCTAACGTTTTGTGTTTAGCAAAATCACTGACAGCTTCGGTTTTATCCTTCAGTAAGTCTGCAAATTTATGATCAGCCTTGAATTCTATTTCTCCATTTTCCTTCACTTTATCATCCTAAAATAACACAAGACTACTGTCGTTAACAGAAATATAAATATGAAATTCAATCAAAGAGACCCGGAAATTTTTAAGCGATATACCTTTATTTTTGGGGGAAGGGGGTTTCAAATAGCTAATTCACAATTTCATGAATCCCAAATTGCAAAGTCAAGTTTGATAGTCCCCCAATCGCCAATACTGAATAATTAGAAGGTACTTATATTACATGTAAGCAAGTAAGAAAATACATTTGTCTTAAATTAGAAAAAAAAACCTAGTAATTACATGTACATAATACTCCATGAAATTAAAAATTTCCTTTGTGTGTTGAAATTTCCTAACAAGATTTGTACAAGAAATACCATGTTTCAACACAGTTGGCCATTTTTGCGACCACCTATGTATAAAGACCACCTGGTCACAAAGATTGTTTTTTGCTGTCCCCAATAGTACTATTTGTGTACAAATCAACCTCTGAATAAAGACCACCTCCCTATAAAGACTGTTGAGTCCCTAGGATTATATTCTCATTTAATAAATATCTTCATTTGCCAATATACACAGAATTGTGAATCATATCTTCTACCATTGACGTCTATTGTTTGCTGCTGACCATCCATAGAACCATGGAAGGCAATCACGTGACTCTTGTTACCCAATGAAATGACGACATTTCAGTCTGAGGCAAAACATAATCTATGTTTGTTGTATTGCTGTGTTATGTCTTACCAAATTTATGTATAAGGAGAGATCACAAGGTTTGGGTGAAATATGTCAATTCTGACCTGCTCTAAGGACTTTGCCAGTGCCAAATGGACATTTCAACACATCAAGATTACCACAAGTGACAACGCTATTAAATATATGTGTAACCCAAAGCCCAATGCAAATATCAGTCTGTGACGTATACTAACTGGCAACATAGTAATAATCACATGATATTTTAAATACCAATGCTCAGCAGATGTAGTCAATCATTTGAAATCAGGCTTCACTGATGAAAAAGGACAAAATCAATTTCAAACCCCACAATATTATTTACTTCCAGTTCTGTGTATATGTATAATTCTATTAAAAACTGCTTCTTATATTCACTTAAAATGCTTAAAGGGGCATTAACTGTTTTTTTTTTTTTATTTTTTCCCTTTTTTACTACGTAGATTGATATACAATAATAAAAAAGAGATAAACAAAGTCATAAAAATTCTAAAGATTCCTATACATTTTGTGAAAATTGCTTGAGAAACCCAGTTTGGCAATTATTCACTTGCAATTGCTTAATTCAACCTTACCATTTGCATATGCATACCACACTGGACCTTATTTTCACAAAATATATAGGAATATAAGATGTTTTTTAAGCCTGTGTATATTTCTTATTTGTTATTGTACATCAAGTACAAATAGTAAAAAGTAGAAAAAATTGAAAAATTGTTTTTGATAAACACAGCTAATTCCACTTTAACATGCTTGACCATCAATAACAATTATGACGAATATCAACATCACAAGTTATTCAACCCCTGAAAAACAATGGACTCTTCTGTAAATCAATTACTTAGACCAGTCCAAATGTGTCTTTAGGGGTAAATGAGTTAAAATCATAATCTGACCCCTTTCTGTGATTGAGATTACCTTCTCTTCTTTTTTCTCGACACCCATAATGTTACCAAGTTTTGTTCCAGCAAGTTCCCAATGCTTCTGCTGGGCTTTTTTCTTCTCCTTCTGTTCTCGATGCACCCTTACTACAGCACTGCCCTTTCTGGCTGTCTGTGCCATATCTGATGTTGGGTCCTGCAAAACCAAATCAAAATAACATAGATGATCTCATGATAAAAAAATAATCAAAGATTATGACAAGATGTATCTGTGAAACACAAATTCCCCCAGTCCCAACAAATTGAATATTGCACTTTATATGTAAGCAGGACAGAATTACGGACAGTGGGACATCTAGACAGACAGATGGACATCCAAAAACTAGATGCCCTGACAGGCCTTTCAGGCAGGGGGCATAAAAAGCTCAACTCACACCAATATATTTTACATCCCTCCCTCAGTTAACCTGACCTCATCAAAACTTCATAAACAGGGTCATTTTTGCCAAAAATTACAGGACTTATCCATTATATGATGCATAGCATGTACTAAGAATGCTTAGGTATAAGTCATGAAAGTTTAGCTTATATATAAGCAATAAAAACAGGTAAACCTGACCTATACTGATGTTCATAACCACAGCATTTAAAATAAGCTAAGTCCAGAAATAGGGTCATTGTTTTAATAATACAGGACTAATCCAGTATAGGAAGCATTGTGTGTGCTAAGAATCACAAGTTGTACATGCTTCTTTGTTTGTTTGTTTATTGTTGTTTAACATCCTACTCAAGAATCTTTCACTCATATGAAGACGTCACCAAATGCCGGTGAAGGGCTTCAAATTTTGGCCTATGCTCTGCACTTATGGCCATTGAGCAGTGAGGTTTTTTTTAACGTGCCGACACCTACTGTGACACTGGACCTCAGTTTTTACTGTCTCATCCAAAGGACAGGAAACCAACCTGCCGCCGGCTGGACTCGAACTCATGATCAAGAGTCGAGCTTTCTACCGATTGAGCCAGGTCGGCTCAAAGTTGTACATGCCATGCAATTTAGGTAATATAAGAACGACAGAAGCAAGAAATGATAAACCTGACCTCAACCAATCAGGGAAAAAGTCATACACTGGAAGAAATCCAGCAATTTCATTTTGGCTATACATAATTATATGTTTCCACCATGTTTGTGTTTTTCATCGATACTTTACCAACATAGAACCTGTCTCCAGGCAACAAGTAAAGATCAAAAGCGACATTATCCATTTTAACAGCTAGAATTCTTGGAACACTGTAAATAATTGTGTACTCATCTTATACGTGTGTTTGTGGAGTGGATAAGGAAATATCCACTCGATTGGTAAGAACATTGTTGTCCAATCCGGACTTTCAGATTCTTACCACGACAGTTGAGATTTTAACTTTCCACTCAGCACACCCATATTTGATTATTTTTCTCCCATGCCTGTAAGTAAATCCTGACACAACTTCTGAATTTCTGAAGAGCTGTGCACATGTTTATGGATGTAAATAAAACCTGACACACACTGTTTTTTCATCACGTAGACGTCCATTGTTATAAAATTATATTGTGATGTCATAGCGTGTGTAGCTTGTCTACAGCCATACGGTGTGGATTGAGAAATTCTGGCCTGGCAAAATGACAAAACGCCTGTCCAAGTTGTGAGAAACATAAACCTCAACGCATGTGATAAACTGGAAAATATTTACTGTTGCTAATTTTCTGGTCTGGACAACCATCATTCTGTAGAATTCTTTCATCACTACAGACAATAATAAACTGGGCTATGACGGTAGGAAAGGGCAAACCATTTTGAAAACTTAGGGTTGAAAGGTAAATAAAATCTTACCTTGACTGGGACAACTGGCTCAGGTTGTTTTGTGAATACAAAGCGTCCGTCTAGGAATGGCGGAACTATATTGTGAACCAGAAGGTGAACGCGAGCCTCGTTATCTTCATCAAAATCATCGTCATAATCTGTCCTGACGATAACACCACTTCTCATCATCCTGTTTGTTTCCCACAATTCATTATCCTGTAAGCAGATCAATTTTGCCAAATGTAAATTGAATTAAAATTTATGTACGTTGCTTTTATCCATTGCATTAAATATTTTCAAGACCAATTTATTGTTGATAAACTTTTTATTTGTCGGTGATATAAGTGGCAATCATCATGAGCTGCATATACATGTATACGTCAAACCATGTCATATTCATGTCATACTCATGCTTTCTTTGTCTTTAAATTGCAACTTTTATCACTTTTAGTTCGTATTTTGTAAATGTAATTGGTGTAACATTATTTTCCAAAAATATGAGATGTAATCGTTAGTGATATAAGTGGCCTCGTACAGTCTGTTCTACGTCTGACATATCAACACATGGAGAAGTTTACAGATTTTAAATAATTGTACTATATCAACTGAATTTGTTTTTTCATCTCCTGTGTTTTGCTTTATGTTTCACTGAGGAAATATGATAAACCAGATTTTCAATAATCATAACGTATGGGGTTTATAATATTCATTTTTCGGTATAGAAATTCAAAGCATGGCATTTAGAGATACAGCTCTATACTGAAGACCAATCAAACTTACTCTGTGAACCTGTGCCTGTCTGGCCGACATTTTTTTCTTTTTCTTTTTTTCCATTTCGTCTTCCTTTTTGCGAGTGTAGTCTTCTGAAGTCCCGGAGAATGGATTATTGTCATCGTCATATCCCTCGTCTAAGTTGTACCACTCACGATCTAGTCGTTTCTGTTCTTCCTCCCAATCTTCTCGTTCCTCTTCATTCTCAAACTCTAGATTCTCTTTACCTATAAATATGTTTACATATGTATCAATGCTATGTAACCCTTTCACCCAACAGTATCTAATTACCATGTTCTCCACAGGAATTTCAGATTGTTTTTTTGAATGTTTTTTTTCAACAATTTTTCAGCTATATGGTGGCAGCCGATTTTTGTTGGTGGAGGTGAGAACCAAGTTACAATCCAGGAAGAGGCCACCGGACTTCCACAAGTAAACTGGCAAACTTTCTCATAAAATCAACCTTGAACTGAACTGACAAGAGGTGAGAGACTTCATGGTTTAAATGGGATGCTCTAACCACTTGACCACAGAGGTCTCATCCTACAAATGTGGAAAGAAGAACAAGAAGAATATGTAGGCTGATCTGACTGAAAAAAAAACAAACACAGTAAAGGACTGTAAGTACTTGCTTTCCTGTAAAGTTTCATTGAAATCCCTTCAACAATTTTGAAGAACAAGCTGAAAGAGTGAAAAAAAGACTGCCAGCTCCTTTTTGCAGTAATAAGGCTCATGTGAGCTAACAAGAACAAGTGTGTTGTTAAAGCCTCACTTAGGACTGTGTATAGCACTACAGGATCAATTTTAGCGCTATGATACCATGGTGCTATATAGGCCCTGGGAAAACACCTTTTGTTTCCGTTTGTCTCGGATCAGTCTATTATAATACAGTGGCACCTGTCTGGAGAGACCACCCCATCTGCCAATAAAATGTGGTCTCTCAAGACAGGTGGTCTCTCAAAAGAGATTTTATATAACGGGTTGTCTAACTGAGTGGTTTTTTAAATGTGATCTCACAAGGCAGGTGGTCTTTCATGAGAGTGGTCTCTCAATACAGGTTCCTCTGTAACTCCGGATAAAACCTCTTTTGTAAGACTCATCTTAAACGTTCACATTTCCATGTCAGAAAATATAATCCCATTTTTTTAAAAATCCACTGTGAATGCCTGGAAATAAATGTGGATGAAACAGTAGGTACAAAAAAGAGACATAATCTAACCTTTTTGATCATTTCTCGGCGTGTATTGTATCTTTTTTTTATTTCCCATCCAGGCGTTGTACTTATAAGTTGGTGTTGGCAAAGGTGTTTCGTCTGATCTTTTCCCACTTTTTCTAAAATGAATTACACATCTTACTGATATAAAGTGTGGAGGAAATATACTGTAAATGTGGAAATTTACGTGAGGGTAATTTACACTAAATAAATTATAACTCATATTTACCTTTGCAAGGTATGTAAAGTAAATGGAAATATTTTTACTTTTTTGCGCATTAAATTTATTTTGTATAAAGAAACCCAAGAGACTCTTAAAACATACCACAGTGGGTTATTTAGATGAACGTGAAATTACTGAAATGTATCAGGCAGAGAAAATTGTGCAGAAAGACCAGCAACCGAACCCAGGACCTTCTGAACACTTGCAGGGCGCTTTTACCAATTGTGCTATGGGGGCTATCTATATATTATCAAAACCAGAAATAACATTGAGGAACATTTTTCTAGAATCACGCACTGGTGATAATAAAAGCAGGATTATAACGGTAATCCGGGCTAACTCGAAAGTTCCCTATTAATAAAATAGATGAATTTAACGTTATGAATTCACCCAGTTATGAATTTACCCACTGACCATGAGGGGGAAATGGGTGAAAATTTCCCTATATACAGTTTCAAATATTTCAGCACATCTTATTAACTGTGAAAATGAAAATCCATCATATGACGTTTTCCTCATCTCGGACATACGAGTTGTAGTGCACATGAGAAGAGTTTTGATATTCATGTGATAGAAACAGTGTTTTACATAAAAAATAAACTATATTTTTAGAAATTTTCCTCTGTTTTGTCTGCACCTTATCATTATAGTTTTACATTAGAAAAAAATTACAATTTTCTTTGGAGAAAAAATGTAACATATATAAATTGGGAATGGGACCTTTGAATGACAATAAACATGGAGAATTGCAAGGCCTCGTAAAATGCATACCAGTGAAATTATTTGATTGTAACATAGATGACCTTTGTCAGTAACATAGATTGATGGATTTGCTTGGACTTGACCTTGACCCATAAATGTAGATCCTTACCTTCTGTCTTTTCTTTCGCTACTTCTGTATGATCGATTACTTTCATCACCTCTCTCAGGTGTGTCACGGCTGGAACTGTAAGGAGTCGGCAAATCCCAGCTTGATTTTTTAAGAGGTGTAACATCATCATCATCTTCCCAGCCTGTGCGTGATGGTGAATCTAATGGGGAAAAAATTTCAGAATATCATTTATAAATTTGTCAATAAATCTTTAGTTATTTTTAGAGAGATGTTGTTCTCCAAAAACAATGAATGAGTCTGAATGTATGAGTGAACAACAAGTTAAGATTTACCAGAGATTCACTTCAACAATGTGCCTTCACCAAAGTGCCTATACCAAAACACAACACCTGTTCATCTATCTGTTCTATCTACAGAATCCTGTAATATATAAAGAGAGGGACTACTGTTAACTCATTCGCCCCTATGACACATTTGAACTGGTCTAAGTCATTGATTTACAGAAGAGTCCACTGTTTTTCAGGGGTTGATGAATTAAGTGGAATATAACAATTTGTATTATTATCAATATTCTTACACTAACCTTTGACCCTAATATTTGGAGTTGCTGGACTATCACTAAACCTTGCAGGAGTTTCATCCCACTCTCTAGAGCTTCGATTACTTCTTTCTGAATCACGATCACGCCTCTCGGAATCCCGATTCCGTCTTTCGGAATCACCCCTGCTTCTAGATGAATCAGGATTTCGTGAATGTCGATGCCGCCGGTCATCTCTATATCTGTCATGGTTTCTTCTGTCTAAAGAGATAAAAAGGCTAAAAATGAACAATTTCTTTCTGTTTAAGAACAAAACTGACTTTTCATATCACAAGATAATTTATAATATGTTGTTGAACTTAGCATGTTTAGCGTATTTAGCTTACATGACTGATTTCTATCCACGTGTTCAATTCCCAAGTCAACAGCGATTAAAATACTGAGAGCACTTGACATTCAAAAACTGTTCCAGCAACAGATTTTTGTGCCTGCCCTGCCCCGAATTAGCTCTAACACTATTTACAGCTTTTATCACTTATGCACCCAGCAGAGAATTATTAAACTCAAGCATTATAAAAGACAAAAATATAGAATATCTTCACTAAATTTTGTTGATGTGAAAAGAGGAGTTGTTAGATATGCACCCCTTTTATTTGACAGATGCAATACAAGTGCCCACGTTTTATGGATGCAAAAAAGTGACCCCAAAAGCCAGAAATTCAGTTTTTTTGCATAGGTTTTATGTAATCAAATCTGCCTTAGCAACTAGCTGATTAATTATCTGACTTAAATAAAGTACCCCACACCCAAACTGTTTTTTATATAAATGACCTGTTTTAAGTTGTGACTAATGATCCTTACTTTTGTGACAATTTGTTTGAGGTAGTGTTCTATTCACTGACAAAAAAAAAAAACCAACAACAAATAAACAGATACAGTAAAATTTGTATATAAAGACCCCCTTCGGAAAACAACAAAACCAGTCTTTACAGGGAGGTGGTCTTTATATAGAGGTTGATTTATACACAAATGGTACTATTGGGGACAGCAAAAAAAAAAACAGTCTTTGTAATGCGAAAAAGTGCTGGCCTCTTGTCCTTGTGTTTGTGGGTGTGAGGTAGGCATCTACTGGTTTTGCTACTACGCTGATGGTATGGCTACTATGTTTTGCTGGATTTTATAGAGCAGGCTGAAGCAGATCTGGACTCTCTCCACCTGTAGCTGTTCCCAGTTCAGCCTGCTGACTATTTGTGTGATGCTTCCAGGTTGTCTATCCGTGTAATTCTGGGTGGTAAAATGTGCATCTCGTCTTTGCACCTTTTCCAGCTGTTAGATCTGCCCAATATTATGTGGGTCCCAGATGGAGGCTGCATATTCTAAAATAGGACGTACTTGTGCTTCATAGGCCTGGAAACGTCCTGAGGTTTTGCAACCTCTAAGGTTTCGTCAGAGGAATCTTTGCACCCACACTTGAATGGTCTCTTAAAACATGTATTTTTCTTAAAAACTGATTTAACTGATAACAATTCAAATAAGTTTTACACTGTATATTAATGTCCCTCAATGGCACTGATGTTGGTGTAAAGGGGAGATTACTGTGGATGAAAACCAGAATACCAGGAGAAAACCCACGTGTCTGAGCTGGCAACTGCCATACCATCTCACATACAACTTTCCTCTCCAATCCAAAGATCAAACTTGGGTTGCATTGGTGACTGGTGAGAAGAGGGTGGACTTACCACTGGGCTACTCAGACACACAGGTATTTTTTTTACACCCGTGCATCTTAACTGGTGGTGCAATTTTGAAAACAATGTACTAAATGATACCTCGGTCATGACGACTATCCCTGTCTTTGTCTCTATGCCTGTGTCTGTCTCGATCTCTTTCCTTGTCTTTTGAAGAAGAAGCGTAGACACCACGATCTCTTTCTCTGTTCCTTTTCTCTATTTTCTCTTTTGCTTCCCTACTTAGTCCTCCTGGATGTGAGGGTGTTTCTGCTGAAGACTTTCTGTAATGTCTGTGAAAATAAATGAATACATCATACATGTATTTGAATTTTTACCTATATGTAAGTAAATAAAGTGATAGGGGGCAAAACCCTCATACATTGTATATGTAGAGAAAGTCACACTAATTGTAAAAAATCGACTCACATCGAGAATTTGCAAGTGGCAATAACAAAATGTCTGAATTACAGCAACTTCAACCTGACACTTAATCAGCAATCCTTATCATGAACATATTCAAAACAAACCTTTTGGAGACAATTTTTCTGATCAAATATTTTCTGAAAGTAATACTGTTTCAAAATATTTGATGTCACAACTAAACTTTAATATCATTTTGAGGGAAAGTTGTTGCCCTTGTGAGAGCAGATATATACATGTAGACTTCTTAAAAGAATGCTTTTCCTGCATTTTTAAAAACTGCTGATGAATGTCTTAACACTCTCCATAGGTATTACCTAATGTCTTATTACGGTATCTATATTGCTCTAAGTGAAAAATATTTAAAGTATTGCAAGTGGTTTTCTTAACTTTATGAATTTGATGGGACGTTATGACACAGCACAGGCCATAAAATAAAAGAAATCATCTTAACCCATTTAGAGGTTAAGCTAAAAAGAATTTCCGTAACCTACATGCACATTGCAGAGGAGGTAATAAAGTACCATACTAGCAAACATTGTGCAGACTGAAACTAGGCCATAATGACTAGGATTGTACATTCAACCTGATCACGAAGCGTATCCATTATTTGGATAATGTGAACTGCATGAAGTGATAGATACGCTGGGATAGAGTAAAACAGATAGCATAAAACATAATGTAGCATTTATTTCATGAGTAATAAATAACACATAAGATTCTATTTAAGTTTTAACACCAAGGAAACAGTCAGCCACTCAATATTTTATTCAGAACAATCAGTAAATGACCGGGACACTTACGTGATAAAAACACTGAACATCAATCCCTTTGGGGATTCTGTCGTGTTGCCCCGCCAAAGGGATTAACTAAACATGTAAAACTGTTGATGAATGCTTTCGTCCTCTCCATAGGTTTACCTATGTTTTATTATTTATATGATTTGTGTTTGTCGTAACCTACATGTAACTTGAGTGATTGCTCTCGTGTTACTTTGTGGTCTGCAACATTGACCAAGTTTTGCTTGCTTTCAAGACTATGCTTTAGTTCACATTATTTCTATCCACTTTTTATTGAAAAATAAAAATGCAGTTTTATGTGACTTAGGCTTTACAATCTGAACACCATACCTATCTTTCGTTTTCCTTCGTTCTTTACTAGAATCATCGTCGTCATCATCTATTTCCTCATCATTATCATCTTCTCTATATGAAGAAACTTTCGATTTTTTCTTTTCACTATATTCTTCACTGTCCGATTTCCGTTTCTCCATCGCTAATCTATCTAAACCAAGGATCGACTTTTTGGGGACATCTGGTTTGGTAAAAGTGTGTGCATTATCGCTTGCTGTCTTTTTCTTCATTATCACTAACCCTCCTCTTTCTTTCCCAGATGATCCCTCCAAACGATGAAGCGAAGCGTCTTCTTCTGGGTCGAGATAGCTAGCCATCGTAAATTACCACTTAAAATTGAGATGACATAAAAAGGGACATTTTGATCAACCTAAACCATAGATCTAAGAGTCATTATACATCGTGCTTGAACAAAATAGGCCTAATGACTGTTTCGTTCAATCCAACGTGCGCTTTGCGATTTAGAAATTGAGCAATAAGAACTCTTTAGTTAATGGAGATAATTTTGACATTCAACGGAGCTATCATTATTTTCAATACCATTGTTTAGTAATTATTTGGGCATAAAATTTCTAGGATTATGACAGAAATAGCTACTTTAATTCACGAGTTTACAACCTTTGTCAAATGCGTTGTGTAAGCATTTTGTTTTACCGAAAAATAAAATGAAGTAGTAAATCGGAGACTAGCTTTACAGCAGCAGATAGCAACATTAAGCGTCAAAATGGCGGACACCTTGCTAGTCCGCGCTTTGAAAGGGAAACCAAAATCTCTCAATCTCTGTAATAAAAAGCTCGATAAACTGCCGAAGATTATCGGGAAATTAGACTGTGTATTGCATTTACAACTTCGAGGAAATAAATTGAAGAATCTTCCTATTGAATTAAGCCATTTATTCCAGGTAAAATTTCATTTTAAATTTGCACTTCGCCACTTGTGACTTGATTGGAGTTGGATAGTTTATGTTTTTATAGTGTCACAATGAATTAAATTGTTAACGTAAGTATCATGAACCAAGTGAAACGATTTAGTGTTTTAGTCATGTCTAACTTCTGGTGATGCTTCATTTAGTACATTTGTTGGTTTTGATCATTATGTAGTAGGCAAGAAAAGAATTGTGCGACCAGACCTGGAATCGAACCCAGGACCTTCCTAACACTAGCCTGATGCTCTTACCAACTGAGCTATCTGGGCTTATACCCTATACACTGCTTCACTATTCCCCGTTAACCCAGAAATCAATGAAACTCTTAACACACACCACAGTAAATAAATTAGTTGGGTGCAAATTGTAGTCGATCTAGGTGAGGAAAAATGTGCGACCAGACAGAGAATCAAACCCAGGACCTTCCTAACACTAGCAGGATGCTTTTACCAACTGAACTATCTGGGCCTATACCCTATGCACTGCTACCATTATAACAACAATGTTTCCCATATTTAAATTAGGATAGCAGATCCTATTTTCACCCTATTTCTCATTAATACATCAGTTTAAGTATTAAAGAAAACACTCGTTGAATATTCGGGTGATTGGCTGTTCAAGCATTATGTAATGTACATCACAAAACGTCCTTCATCACAATGCAGGATTTTCCCATAGAATCATAATTTTGAATTTTAAAGTTTAATTTCTTGGAAATGCATGGTCAGATTAAAAATAATTTTTCAGTTTTGGGAACAGGAAGCTTATCTCTTTCAAATAATTTCAACTAATGTTTAGGATGAACCACTGTTTTAAGTCTGCAAATGTTGTGTTGGTCAAAAGCGGGCCTGGCTACTTATCACTATCAGATATATCATTGGGTTTGATTTAGGTCCAATATCCAAATAATCAGAATTACATGTACAATGGAACCTATTTTTAAGAGACCTTTCTCAAAAAGGACCACCAGTTTCTTGAGAGACCACTCATGAAATACTACCTGTCTGTCTCTGAGAGACCACTCATGAAATACTACCTGTCTGTCTCTGAGAGACCACTCATGAAATACTACCTGTCTGTCTCTGAGAGACCACTCATGAAATACTACCTGTCTGTCTGTGAGAGACCACTCATGAAATACTACCTGTCTGTCTCTGAGAGACCACTCTCATAAAAGAACACCTGTCTTTTGAAACAATTATTTGAAAACCACTTCATTAAATAATATACTTTAGATAAAACCTGCTTTGGGTGACTACCTGTGTTGTAATACAACATTTTAATGGCAGATTGGGTGGTCTCTTAATACAGGTTCCTCTGTACTTTTTAATTCAAAACACACTGTCACATTTTCATCTGTTTTCGTATTTCTAATATTTATACATGTATATTATATTAGACCTGTTCATAACTTATTTTCATTTTTTTTTCAGCTACAGATTCTAAATTTAGGTAACAATGAATTTGAAGAATTGCCAGAAGTTCTTGAGTACCTTACCATGTTAGAAAAGCTACATTTGTTTCAAAATTGTCTTAAAAGTCTTTCACCCAAAGTTTTAAGTAAGTATTACCATATTATATAACTATTTATACATATTTTCTGAAGTGCATGATTTTACACAGAATAAAGAGCATAGTGTTAAACTTTATAGGAATTTTAACTTAAATCAAAAATATTAATATGTATATGTATATCTCATTTTTAAATATATATATTAACAATGTTTTAAAATAAACAAAATTATAGGTAATATAGTGGTGTCACATAGCATGCTGGTTTAAATGATAAAAAATATATATATATATTGCTTTATATGCAATTTGATATGCCGTGTATTCAGTTTTCTTCAACCAAAAAATAGGTGACATAAATCATGTCAATAGAAAAGGTAATTCAGTGATGATTCAGTAGAATATGGTGACATATTTTCCATTGGGACACAAATCTGTGCTGACTAGAAGTGAGATACTTCATGGTTTAACCCTTTCATCCCTACAGATGGCAATAGACTAGTCTTAAACAATAGAGAAGAATATACCACTCAGAAACTCAGGGGTGAAAGGGTTAAAGAGTAATGATATAACCACTTGGCCACAGATTTCCCATTTTGTAAACTAAATTTTCCAACTCATTAATATAGCCTAATGCAACATTTATTACAGTTTTTGAAATTCAAAAAAAATCAAAGACTTTCATTGAAAATCTAAATATGATGATGTGATTTAAATTTTTTTTATTGATTCTTTTTCTTGTACCATTTTCATGTGATACCAAAACATCTTCACATGAGCTATAATTATTTCCTTTTATAATTTATCATACTGAGTTGAGACATGTTTTTGAAAAACTGCTTCAAATGTTATTTAATAATTTTAAATTGATTTTTAATTAATATTTTCAGCAAATTTAAGAAATTTAACATTCTTGAATCTAAATTCAAACAAACTGAAGACATTTCCTTCAGAAGTATGTAGGTAAGTGATCTGGATTTATGGAATGGGGTTGGGAAGAAAATAAATGTACTAAAATGAATTTTTTGTTGCCTGCCAAACTGATGACATTTAGGGATCAGTTTGTCAGTCATCTTGCTTCAGGATCATTGGTGCCATCTGTCACACTTTAAGTTTCTGTTGAATAAAGTTTCAATTATAGATTAAATTGGTTCTAATGTTTGAATTTTGTCTTTGTTAGTCATCATCATCATTGAGAATGTGCTCAAAATGAGCTCAGATGAAAAATCATTTTTCCAAAAGTTGTTTTCACCAAAAAATGTATCATCAGAGAAAACTGCCATCATAACACTGTCATAGTCTGACAGAGATACTGGTCAAATTTAAGACATCCATATCTTTGGCATCTGCTTCCATTTTGGAATTTCCCAATGTTCCATGTTTGTGTGTGCCCGATATACACTTTGCATACTTTCTGGTGGATCCTAAACTTTCAGTTCAAACTTTGATGTCTCTGATTTTTTATGTTTTCAGATTTAAAAAAAAAAAATTATCAATTTTTCATTATTAATACAGTCAAACTTGTCTTGAGAGACCACTGTATTGAGAAACCACCTGGGTCTGTCTTTTGGGACTATATTTTGAAATAGTTGGTTAGATATATCTGTAAATAAAACCTCTTTTGAGGGACCACTTATCTTGAGAGACCACCATATGGGGTGGTCTTTCAAGACAGATTCCACCGTACGTGAAATACAGTGTTTTAAGATTTCAAGTGAATATGAAATGAAATGATCTAAATTTCTATATTACAGGCTTTCAAGTTTACAATTTCTTAGTGTAGATCACAATCAGTTAACAGAATTACCTGTGGAGATATGTGCCTTGTTGAGATTAGAGGAGTTCCATGTTGCAAACAATCAGCTGACCAGCTTACCTCTAGAGTTTGGTTTCCTTGTCAATATGGAAAAACTATACCTACAGAAGAATAAAATCAGAGAGCTACCCGAGGTATTTATTTTGTAGTTCAAATATTTTTTTTTTTTTCTAATTTTCATTTATCTTGTTTTGATCTTTAAATAAATAAAAAAATTATTTGCAATAATGATAAGATATTACACTTTTTTTTTTAAAAATGTTAAAAACTTCAAACTGTTCAGTTGATTTGGTACCCAACTTTTTCTGTAAAAATGGAAAAATAAAATTCAGTTGAAGAAGCTAAAATTCTTGTTATTTCCCTTGACTAGTAAATTGGATTGGTGGGGCTAGGAGTATTTTTTCCTTGTCTGTCTGTTTCACAAAAGGGCACAGATCATGAAGTCTTTTAAGCTGGACAGTCTATTCTGTAAAGGATTTGTACAAGTATAACTGTTAATTGATATATACTTCCACAATTCAGATAATATCAATGTACAGTGTATAATTTTATATGTTAATGTTCTGCCTCTTAGTGACATCAGGTGGCTGGCTTTTCCTGTCCTTCGGATGAGAAAGTAAAAACCGATGTCCTGTGTCACAGTAGGTGTCACCACGTTAAAGAACCCTCACTGCTTAATGGCCGTAAGTGCCGAGCATAGGCCAAAATTTGAAGCCCTTCACCGGCATCTGGTGACATCTCCACATGAGTGAAACATTCTTGAGTGGGACGTTAAACAACAACAATTTAGTGACATCATGTGTTAATGTTCTGCCTCTATCATGTCGATGTAACACAATGTAACAGTGACATGTGTTTCTTTTCAATGTTTTCATGTGTGTAATTACATGTTTCTTTTCAGAGCTTAGGAAAATGTTACAAGCTGAGAGTTCTAGATATTGCAGCAAATGAATTAAGAATATTTCCCACAGAGGTAGGTTTGTAGTAATTACCAAGTACCAAGTAAACATCTGTGAAATTAGATGTGTTACAACATCAGTTAAACCTGTGTTCTATTTACATGATTTACCTGTTAATCCCTGTTTAGGTGGGTACTATGCTCTCATAGTGTTACTCTGGGAAGAAATAGTGCCCAAATAGATTTGTTTTCCTATAAGGTCATGGATTATTATTGCCCTGTGTGAACCATGGATTTTACATGTTTTAATGCCTCATGCTTTCTTTTTCAGCTGAGTGGTCTCCCCTTGAAAGAGATGTACTGTGAGGAGAATCCTTTATTACAACATATACCAGTTCATTCTGTCCAAGAAGAAGAAGTTCTGTCAATGAAGGTTGTATACACATTTTAAAATGTAACAATTGCAATATATCCTCAGACCAAAATTGAAGGGACATTAGCTCTGTGTGTGTTTTTTTTTTTAAAAATCCTTTCCTTTTTTTACTATATAGACTGATATACAATAACAAAAAAAAAAAAAAGATATGCACAGGGATAAAATCCTTTATATTTTGTAAAAATTGCATGAGAAACTCATATTGGCAATCATTCACTTGAAATTAATTAATTCAACTTTACTGTTTATTTGTATATAACACACTGGACCTGATCTTGTTTTCACAAAATTTATAGGGATATAATATTTTTATGCCTGTGTTATTGTACATCAAGTACAAGTAGTAAAAGTATATAAAAAATTTGAATATTTTTTTTGGTAAACACAGATAATGTCCCTTTAACTCATCAACCCCTAAAAAACAATGGACTTCTCTGTAAATCAACTACTTAGGTCAGTCCAAATGTGTCTTTAAGGGATGAATGAGTTAAGAAAAAAAAAGATTTGTTTGAAGTGACCTGACCAACCACCTAGAAAGACTGACTCAAATCTTTTATTTTCTTTTTATCAAAAATCTGAATTTTGTCCAATTTGCATATAAAAATGTTGCCTATTGACCTACCCACTTCTAAAATTACTTCTAAAATAAACAGATCATTTTCTAATGATGGCCATGAAATCATTTTTCAGCATGTTGCTGTTTTGAACACACAAGACTGTCATGTTTTTGTAGGGTTCAAATCAACATATGAAGCAAAACCTACTCTATTTATCATTACCATTGTTATGACGTTTTGCTTCATACGTTGATTTGAACCCAACAAAAACATGACAGTCTTGTGTGTTCAAAACAGCAACATGCTGAAAAATGATTTCATGAACACAATACCAAGGTGACGGAACAAAATAATATTTGTGAACACAACAGAGACAAATTAGACAGAGGTGATTCATGTATGTTTGTTTATTTTCTTGTTGTTTATGCCACACTCAAAACATTTTGCCGAGTTGCAGAGGAAATATGGGTCTATGAATTGATGTCTGTCTTTTTGTCCATCCATCTGTGCCTCAAGGGGCCTCCATGGTTGAGTGGTTTGAGCATCATGATTTGAACCATGAAGTCTCCAACTTCTGGTCATTGCAGGTTCAAGCCCACTGGAACCTAAGTTGGATTTTGTTAGGAAGTTTGCCAGTTTACTTGCGGAAGACCGATGGTCTCTTCCCAGGAGCATTGTAACCAGGTTCTCTCCCCATCCTTAAAAAACTGGCTGCCACCATATAACTGAAAAATTTATTGAGTGTGGCATAAAACACCATTTAAAATTCAAAAAATCAAATTCTGTATCAACAGTTCGGTTAAATTACTAGTTTTTCTCATTATCCCCAAAATCAATTCATACAAATTATGTCATTTGCCATTCCTTTCAGCTGTTGTGACCGGTCAAAAGGGTATGCTTACTCATCCAAGACACCTGATCCCATCTCTGGATTACCAGAGGTCTGTGTTTGTCCAGTGTTTATGAGATATGTATATATGTCTCCTGGACATCCTGAAGATTTATACTTTGGTATCAGAGATTTTTATATGTCAATACATATCTGTATTGATGTTTTTTTTCTCCTCTTGACAGGAAACAACAGCAAGGTATATCATGAAGGAATTAAAGGACAGGTAAGTCTGATATTTGACATATTGTATCATCGGACCAAAAATCATGAACATTTTCTGGTTTTTTTTACGCATTTTGTTTATTAAATCGCATTGCTGTCAGAGGAAAACCAGTTACTGTAAATCAGGAAATGTTCGTTGGACTTTATTTTCACAAAACACAAGTTCTAAATTTATTCACAATTTTGAGTACCTCTCTCTTCATACTATTATCCTAATACATTACACGATAATTTTATTTTTGGATCTCGAGCTCTCGCGAAATTATGCGTAAATAAAATCCCCGCAAATAAAACCAGATTTGCAGTATATAAAACAATGAATTAGTGTAAAGAGATCAGCATATAGATGTGAATCATGTAGATTTTATCGAAATGTTACAAATTTGATTTTTGATACCAGCTGTATACCTCTTCACCAGAGTCTATGTGTTTGTATGTGTGTTGCTGAAAACTTGGAAATACAAGATACATTCTGTACCTGACATACTGGAAATGCAGTTATTTCCACATGTTTTTATTTATGCAATTTTATTAGACAAACCATACGCATGTGGTTATTTTTTATTACACGATATCACAACTCACTGTTAGCTGTCCATTATTAAACAATAATTCTTAGCACAACTGTGGGACTGGTACGCACGGGTAATTTACATGAAAAACTTTTCATTGCATATTTAGTGTAAATTACCCCCCTGCGTAAATTTCCACCTGTACAGTATACTGGAGTTAAAAATGCAAGTATATTACTCTTTTGAATCTGAGTATTCTGTATATAGTTAGGCTAAATAAAAATGTATCTGGTTCTCAAATGATCCCTTATCTCTGACAATTTGGCCTATGGGTTGTCCTTATTGCCGTATGACAAAAACGCCTACCTATCCTTATTATCAATTTGACCTACAGCCAATGGCAAAGTCCGACATGGCAACTTTTGGCAAACATTTTCATTATGACGTCACAATTAAATGGCCCGTCAAACATTTGTATAATTATGACATCACAATCGAATGACATCAAAAAAGCACATAGAGAGCTATGTGTCAGACATTTTGCAATGGGTCATTTCCTTCCTTATGAAATAAATGAGTTTCACATACTTTTATCCAAATCATTTTATATAAAAATAAATCAGCTGAGGGCATACTAATTGTTAGTTCTATTGTAAATCAAAGGCCAAAAAAAAGCAGTTCCATCAAGGCTTTGATTTTGTTTAACTTTGGACACAATTGAACATGTTAAACAAAATTGTATGCATACAATTAAAGGAATTTTCATATATAAATGGAGTTTTGTAGGACAATAATTTATTAAAAGAAAACCCTGAAAATCCTACTCATTCAATAGGAAATAAAAAAAAATAATAAAAACCCTATAGCTACCTTGCCTCATTTTCAAAAATTATTTTGTTTTAGAACCAGATATATTTTTAGATGACCTTGTATGAATTGGTTATATAATCATTGCATATTTGCCAATATATAAATAATGTATTGTGTAAAGAACTTATTGATTGAACAAAATTTTTTCATTATTTTCACTTCAATTTTTACAGTCGGTAAGCAATACAGATATTTCTGGTTTTGGGACTCTTGTTTTGGTCTGTATCTTTGTGAGTGACTATAAATTTCGGTAAATGTTGGGTAAGCCTATAAGATGGTGATTTTGGAAATCTTTATTTACTTAAGTTGTCCACAAAGAAGATATTTGTTTGTGTTGGTGTGCATGAACTTGTGTTTATAATATTTGTGAATACATTCGATTGAAAATCAGTAAGCCAATACATTTTTATGGTGTAGAACTTTTTTTCATCAGAATATGCAATAGTCAGGCTTCTTTTCAGTTTTCAATCATTGTGGAATGAACAGAAAATGCCATCTTCTATTAATCACTAGTATTGTTCTCTAGTTGTAGATTTAAAAAAAAAATAAGAAAAACCATTCTTTGAGTTTTGATGTATTAATACAAGTCCCCTACCTGTGAAATTATAATAAAGTGAATAGTGAAATATTACAAAATTTCAACCTTTAAATGTGAACGGACTGTCTGATGTATGGATAAATTTTCTCTAATATTTTTGTGTCAAAAAGAAGCCTGTCAACTCTGTTATGATTTAATTTAGACTTTTTGTGTTTGTTTACATGTGCCAATATATCTTGTTAGACTTACGTGTTTACATATGTTTTCAATTTGTCAGAACTAACTTAAACATTTAGTATCATTGTTATAAAACCACGGTCGCAATTGCTATGCTCTTTCCTACCCGTGGACTCATACGACCAAAATCTCTCATAGCTAATGAATATTTATAAGGAGTAGGTGTTTCAAGTGTATCCAATCACAGTAGTTGTGATCAGCAGCAGAAGTTATCGCATAGTCTGTTGAGCAAATACAATTGTGAAATTGTTTAAAAGCCTTGATCTGATTGGTTGACGAATGCGAGCACCATTTACTCCCATTGGCTGAGGCTTCATGAATACCGGGTAATAAGAAAAATATTTACTAAAGATTTTGGTCACATGAGACCACAGGTAGGAAAGAGCATAGCGATTCCGGTCTGTGGTTTTACGGCAATGATTAAGTATCTGCTTTTTTAATCAAGGAAACCTACAGAACACTCATTTTATCATATTTATATACATTTTACTTAAATTTTAAAAATGAAAATAAAAGCTTTTATTATAAGTTATTCATCAAATTTTAGACATTTTCACCTTCTAAAGAACCAGTGGACAAATTTTAACCAAACTTGACAGGAAATTTTCCCACGTGAATGGTGATAAAGTTTGCAGATAAAAAGGACCAGGAACAATAGGGGCCTCAAAAAGGAGAAAAATTTGATACATCATTAAAACTATTCTACTCATGATCCAGTGATCATGTGACTTTAAAATTGTGTATGTATAATTGCTAAGTCAATATCCACAACGTTTGTTAAAGAAAATGAAATCTGTCCATAAATGAGCCACAAGGGGTCACTTCATTTGGAAATTGCAAGGCAACAAATGGTACTCCTGTCTGAAGTCTGTAAAGTATTGACTATTTGCATATTACATGTGTTACCGGTATATTGATGTAAAAATTTATTCAAATATATTTGGCTTGTTAGTTGTTGTTGTTGTATTGTTGTCTCACTCAAGAATCTTTCACTCATATGGAGACGTCACCAGATGCCGGTGAAGGGCTTCAAATTTTAGGCCTATGCTTGGCACTTATGGCCATTGAGCAGTGAGGGTTCTTTAACCTGCCGACACCCACTGTGACACGGGACTTCGTTTTTACTGTCTAATCTGAAGGACGGGAAAAACCAGCCACCGCCGCTTTTTAGTCTCCTACCAATGAAACCATTGGCACTATAGGTTTTGGTGCATCTGTCCATTTCACATGTAGGTTACATGTATTGATTCATCAATACTCCCAGAATGCTTAATGGATAGGGGATATGTTTTGATTCATCAATACTATCAGAAAGCTTCATGGGTAGGGGCATGCATTAATTCATCAGTACTCTCAGAATGGTTCCCAGACAGTGGACATGTATTAATTAATCAGTACTTTCAGAATGGTTTCGTAGGTAGGGGGTATGTTTTGATTCATCAATACTGTCAGAAAGCTTCACAGGTAGGGGACATTTCATCATTTATCATTACTCTCAGAATGCTTCACAGGTAGGGAACTTGTATTGATTCATCAATACTCTCAGAATCAGTGCTTTTTGTTACCTTTTTGGGAAAAGACCCATGGCGCTAAAATTGATAACTTCACAGCCTTTTGGTTCAAAATTTGGAATTTTACTCTTATTTTTCAATTTTTTTTTTTGTTTCATTTATTTTGCTGTTTGCTATTGTTTTATCTTTTATATTGTCAAGCTTCTGTATTTTAACTTTCAAGAAAAACATTGATTGAAAATATCCGTATAAAATGAGAAATAATGAAAGGATGTTATATTCCTAATTGGAAATGTTTTGCAAAATATAGAGAAAAAAAGATATGATTTGTGATTGGAAATATAGCCCAGTATTGGCTACAAATCTGGAGGAAAAAAAGCCCTGGAATGGTTTCACAGGTGGGGGACATGTATTGATTTATCAGCCCTTTCAGAATGCTTGTTATTTTTGTATTTGCATCAGACGTCCAGAGAAAAGGTATTCCAACATTTTTGTAGCCTTGATAATGCACATTAGTGATGTAATGAGACACTTGTAATAATGTTTGAAATTTTATTAAACCGGTGGGGCTTTACTTTTTGTTTCAGGCTGTATGTCTGTCCTTCCATTTGTCTGTCTCTCTATGCATCACATATCTTGTCTGGGATATAAGCTCTCATACACTTACTTGGAATGCATTCAAACTTTAATACGTCATGTATGTTATTGGTCATTATCAGAAAATATGTCATGACCTTGTCCCTGGGTCATATTTTCAAGGTCAATGTCACAATGCACCAAATTCAGTATAGATTGTGACATGTCGACAAAGTCAATGAATTATGACACTTCATTTAAATTTACTGAGATACTGAGATAGTGAGGCCTTCAACAGGTGATATAAAACTTAAAATACAATGAAGAAAATGGAAACATCTGCTGAGAGACTTGTCCACATGTGTCTAAAAAGCCTAGAACATGTAATATGATTCAAAATGGAAAATGAAGGAGAGACTTATGTTTTGGTAACAAAAACAGCCTCAAGTTTCTTTTGAAATATTAAAATTTTATTTGTGTAGTTTTGTAGATTTTGTCCTAGTTTGATTTTAAAGCTGTTAGTAAGCATGTGGTCACTAGTAGACTGTTAGTACATAGTACAACCTTACGATTTCGTTTATATATATTTTTTTGTAATTTTACCAAATATATTGTTTTTTATTTTAATTGAAAAAAAAAAAAACAAATGGCTGACATATGTTGTATTTGTTGTTTTGTTCTTACGCATGTTTTTATTTCCTAGTGAAAAAAATTGGAAAATTCATCTTTTGTATAATTATTGATTTTTATGTATGCCAATTAAAAGAAATTTGTCTAAATTTTAACAACAAAGATTGTTTAGTACATGTGGTTTTAAAACAAGTAAATATTTCTTATGTAAGCTTGTACAAACATTAAAATCACAAATTAGTGAAATTGATAAATTTGTCAATTTTGTAGACGAAGTGTACATGTATACTCAGAATCCTTTTAATAGATAAATAAATAAAATGACGTATTGATTTATCAATGAATTAATATTGATAAACAAAACATTGTTAAAAAAGATATAAAAAATCAGTGAACGGTTTCTTTTCACTCCTCATCAAATATTGAAATCAGTCACTTTACATACATATACATGTAAATGGGAAAATTAATACATGAGAACATGGAAAAAATATTTAACAGAAATAGATAAGGTAAATTGTGCCACCTGCCACTGTTTAAAGTGTGGTAATTGATTTACCTGAAGTGGTAAGTGGTTGCTAATCCAGGGAATTTATTTACTTATCTGCTATTGAACAAAAAGGATTAATTTCTCAGACAACTACATTCTTTTATGTCTAAACTAGAATGAAACATTAGCAGAGTTTTTGTTGCTTTTAACAGAGCTGTTGTCGATTATGAATTAATAATCTAGAGAAATGCACATTCCCTGTTTACTTGTTCAGTTTCACAATTAATCAATTCTGTACTAGTATTTACCAAATTTCTCTTTGTAAAGTGATATTTACATGGATGTTCTTATAAAAAATCTCAGATACCAAAGTATAAATCAATAGAATGTCCAGGACATAGATACAAATCCAGTAAAAATGGACAAACACGTCTGAAACCAAGAGGTGGGATCAGGTGCCATGGAGGAGTAAGCATCCCCTGTTGACCGGTCACACCGCCGTGAGTCCACAGTCAAGTCCAATGAAATACGTGAGGAGTGAATCCTCGTCACAATTGGTACAGACGTCTCAACAACCGCCAACGAAAAGGCAACTCAACATTTCACTTAGTGGAACAGAGTAATCGCAAACAAAACTATTATACCGACCGTAAAATTTGCGGAACGTTGACATTAAGCGCGGTTTTCAATATACCTGTGTCAATAATTTGTCAGTGATTAGTTTACCTCTGTATATGAAATCTTCATATGTTGTACACGCCCTGGCATATTGGATCATTTGTGAAATATAAACTCCATATGCAGACTATGTGACTGAGGATATTACTACTTAAATGTGAAAAATTTAAGATGGGAAAGCCAAAATCGTCGCGTTTGTCATATAGCTTAGTTGCTAATTTCCTGTCTGTGTTAATGATTTTATGAAATAAACATAATAAACAAAGACATTCACCTAATCTGCTATCTAACATAGGGAAATTGATTACAGAATTGTCAATGAAAATGATCATACCAGTTGCTGATGAAAAAGGAAAGTCGATAAATGTAGCTTGGGGCTTGGTCCAAAATAAATTGTAAAATCAGGAAAATTTTGTCTGTCCTTTCCATGGACAATATAGAATGAAATGACTGATTAAAGATTAGAATAACAGAAATTGATTAGTCTGTTAAACTTACATTATTTTCGTTGGCGGTTGTTGAGACGTCTGTACCAATTGTGACGAGGATTCACTCCTCACATATTTCATTGGACTTGACTGTGGACTCACAGCGGGTGTGACCGGTCGACAGGGGATGCTTACTCCTCAATGGCACCTGATCCCACCTCTTGGTTTCCAGAGGTCTGTGTTTGTCCATTTTTACCGGATTTGTATCTATGTCCTGGACATTCTATTGATTTATACTTTGGTATCTGAGATTTTTTATATTGTAATGCTGTTCATACATGTATTTTTACAGCAAAGGCATTTCAAAAGGACAGGTTTACCGTCTATTTCCGAATTTGGAAATTTATTTATAATCAGTATTCATCATTGTTCCTTTGATGATATAAAATTTAATGTTTTGATTGTTAAATATTGTTATTTCTTGTGATTCATTATCTTTTAAATAATTGAATGTATGTATGATTTTAGACATAAAAGCTTGGTAGTATATACATTTTTAAAAATTGGGTTTACAACATGTTTCACAATGGGAATATAATTATGACAACAATGTAAACTTTTATATACAGTTGTATTTCAAATCAGTGAAATATATATAAGAAAACAGTATTTTGAAAATACATGTACAAGAAGCCAACCATCAAGTTTCAAGTCAGATTGATACAAACCACTCCCTTTAAAATGTGAAACTTATATACATTATATATATATATATATATAGATATAGATATATATATATATATATATATATAGATATAGATATAGATATATATATATATTGACTTTTTAACAACACATTGTCATATATCTAATTTCATTTATATTTACAGGTGGTCATACCTGCGGAGAGCTATACGTCATTATCCACAGATTAAAGATATGCTAGCTCAGGCCAGTAAATGTGCAGTGTGTGGAGAATCTTTCCTTAACACTTGGTTAGAATGTGTACAGTTCGTTGATGCTAAAGCTGTAAGTATTTACATATATATATATATACACAGTTCTCCTCTGACCTATCAACCCCTTAATCATGTTAATCTCTTGGTCACAATTTTTATTTATGTAGAGTGGATTCTCGAAAAACACTTTCAGCTTTTTGTATTGAAGGTAACCTCTTTCACAGATTGGTTGCGTAGTGTTCAAATCTTATTTCAGCTTAAATTTAAGTCAAATGATTTTGGTCATAAAGTAATGAGTTGGACAGGGGATGCTTGCTTCTCCATGCACCTGATCATACTTCTGGATTTCCAGAGGTCCGTTTTTGTCAATTATTCATGAGATTTTTATATATATCGTGGACATCCTAAAGATGTAAAGGTATCTGAGATTTTTTCATATTATTGAACATTATTGGGGATTTTTTTTTAAACAATAAAGTTACTGATGTAATGGGTAGTATTTAACAGCTTACAGAATCAATGATATTATGAAGGAAAAATTAAAAAATAAAACATTCTGAGAATTGATGAATTAATGCATGACCCTTACCTGTAAAACCATAATTAGGGGACTAATTGTATAAACATTTGTTGAAAGAGTTCCTTTAACATCTTTTATATCTAGGATTTACTCACAAATATGATGTCACTGCACTTGTGTTATTTTATATCTTTCATTTGTAAGATTTGAAAATCTGATGTCACAGTGTTCGTGTAATTTTATAATCACGTTAACATGTAGATTTTGAAACTCACTAATTTGATGTCACAGTATTTGTGTGGTTATATAATCTCTTTTACTTGTAGGATTTGAATTTTACTAATACAATGTCACTATACCTGTGTTAATATGTAGACTTTTACTAGTACAATTAGAAACTCACTAATACAATGTCACTATACTTGTGTTAATATCTAGACTTTTACTTGTAGAATTAGAAACTCACTAATACAATGTCACTATACTTGTGTTAATATCTAGACTTTTACTTGTAGAATTAGAAACTCACGAATACAATGTCACTATACTTGTGTTAATATCTAGACTTTTACTTGTAGAATTAGAAACTCACTAATACAATGTCACTATACTTGTGTTAATATCTAGACTTTTACTAGTACAATTAGAAACTCACTAATACAATGTTACTATACCTGTGTTAATATCTAGACTTTTACTAGTACAATTAGAAACTCATTAATACAATGTCACTATACCTGTGTTAATATCTAGACTTTTACTTGTAGAATTTGAAACTCATTAATACAATGTTACTATACCTGTGTTAATATCTAGACTTTTACTAGTACAATTAGAAACTCACTAATACAATGTCACTATACCTGTGTTAATATCTAGACTTTTACTTGTAGAATTTGAAACTCATTAATACAATGTTACTATACCTGTGTTAATAACTAGACTTTTACTAGTACAATTAGAAACTCACTAATACAATGTTACTATACCTGTGTTAATATCTAGACTTTTACTAGTACAATTAGAAACTCACTAATACAATGTCACTATACCTGTGTTAATATCTAGACTTTTACTAGTACAATTAGAAACTCACTAATACAATGTCACTATACCTGTGTTAATATCTAGACTTTTACTAGTACAATTAGAAACTCACTAATACAATGTCACTATACCTGTGTTAATATCTAGACTTTTACTAGTACAATTAGAAACTCACTAATACAATGTCACTATACCTGTGTTAATATCTAGACTTTTACTAGTACAATTAGAAACTCACTAATACAATGTCACTATACCTGTGTTAATATCTAGACTTTTACTAGTACAATTAGAAACTCACTAATACAATGTCACTATACCTGTGTTAATATCTAGACTTTTTACTAGTACAATTAGAAACTCACTAATACAATGTCACTATACCTGTGTTAATATCTAGACTTTTACTTGTAGAATTAGAAACTCACTAATACAATGTCACTATACCTGTGTTAATATCTAGACTTTTACTAGTACAATTAGAAACTCATTAATACAATGTCACTATAACCTGTGTTAATATCTAGACTTTTACTTGTAGAATTTGAAACTCATTAATACAATGTTACTATACCTGTGTTAATATCTAGACTTTTACTAGTACAATTAGAAACTCACGAATACAATGTCACTATACCTGTGTTAATATCTAGACTTTTACTAGTACAATTAGAAACTCACTAATACAATGTCACTATACCTGTGTTAATATCTAGACTTATACTTGTAGAATTTGAAACTCATTAATACAATGTTACTATACCTGTGTTAATATCTAGACTTTTACTTGTAGAATTTGAAACTCATTAATACAATGTCACTATACCTGTGTTAATATCTAGACTTTTACTAGTACAATTAGAAACTCACTAATACAATGTCACTATACCTGTGTTAATATCTAGACTTTTACTAGTACAATTAGAAACTCACTAATACAATGTCACTATACCTGTGTTAATATCTAGACTTTTACTAGTACAATTAGAAACTCACTAATACAATGTCACTATACCTGTGTTAATATCTAGACTTTTACTTGTAGAATTAGAAACTCACTAATACAATGTCACTATACCTGTGTTAATATCTAGACTTTTACTAGTACAATTAGAAACTCATTAATACAATGTCACTATACCTGTGTTAATATCTAGACTTTTACTTGTAGAATTTGAAACTCATTAATACAATGTTACTATACCTGTGTTAATATCTAGACTTTTACTAGTACAATTAGAAACTCACGAATACAATGTCACTATACCTGTGTTAATATCTAGACTTTTACTAGTACAATTAGAAACTCACTAATACAATGTCACTATACCTGTGTTAATATCTAGACTTTTACTTGTAGAATTTGAAACTCATTAATACAATGTTACTATACCTGTGTTAATATCTAGACTTTTACTAGTACAATTAGAAACTCACGAATACAATGTCACTATACCTGTGTTAATATCTAGACTTTTTACTAGTACAATTAGAAACTCACTAATACAATGTCACTATACCTGTGTTAATATCTAGACTTTTACTTGTAGAATTTGAAACTCATTAATACAATGTTACTATACCTGTGTTAATATCTAGACTTTTACTTGTAGAATTTGAAACTCATTAATACAATGTCACTATACCTGTGTTAATATCTAGACTTTTATATGTAGAATTAGAAACTCACGAATACAATGTCACTATACCTGTGTTAATATGTAGACTTTTACCAGTACAATTAGAAACTCACTAATACAATGTCACTATACCTGTGTTAATATCTAGACTTTTACTAGTACAATTAGAAACTCACTAATACAATGTCACTATACCTGTGTTAATATCTAGACTTTTACTAGTACAATTAGAAACCCACTAATACAATGTCACTATACCTGTGTTAATATCTAGACTTTTACTAGTACAATTAGAAACTCACTAATACAATGTCACTATACCTGTGTTAATATCTAGACTTTTACTAGTACAATTAGAAACTCACTAATACAATGTCACTATACCTGTGTTAATATCTAGACTTTTACTAGTACAATTAGAAACTCACTAATACAATGTCACTATACCTGTGTTAATATCTAGACTTTTTACTTGTAGAATTAGAAACTCACTAATACAATGTCACTATACCTGTGTTAATATCTAGACTTTTACTAGTACAATTAGAAACTCATTAATACAATGTCACTATACCTGTGTTAATATCTAGACTTTTACTTGTAGAATTTGAAACTCATTAATACAATGTTACTATACCTGTGTTAATATCTAGACTTTTACTAGTACAATTAGAAACTCACGAATACAATGTCACTATACCTGTGTTAATATCTAGACTTTTACTAGTACAATTAGAAACTCACTAATACAATGTCACTATACCTGTGTTAATATCTAGACTTTTACTTGTAGAATTTGAAACTCATTAATACAATGTTACTATACCTGTGTTAATATCTAGACTTTTACTTGTAGAATTTGAAACTCATTAATACAATGTCACTATACCTGTGTTAATATCTAGACTTTTATATGTAGAATTAGAAACTCACGAATACAATGTCACTATACCTGTGTTAATATGTAGACTTTTACTAGTACAATTAGAAACTCACTAATACAATGTCACTATACCTGTGTTAATATCTAGACTTTTACTAGTACAATTAGAAACTCACTAATACAATGTCACTATACCTGTGTTAATATCTAGACTTTTACTAGTACAATTAGAAACTCACTAATACAATGTTACTATACCTGTGTTAATATCTAGACTTTTACTAGTACAATTAGAAACTCACTAATACAATGTCACTATACCTGTGTTAATATCTAGACTTTTACTAGTACAATTAGAAACTCACTAATACAATGTCACTATACCTGTGTTAATATCTAGACTTTTACTTGTAGAATTTAAAACTGATTAATATGATGTCAATATATTTATGTTATTTACTTATCTTTAATTTGTAGGATTTGAAACTCATTAATATGATGTCAATGTATTTATGTTATTTACTTATCTTTAATTTGTAGGATTTGAAACTGAACAATTTGTCAGGATTGTTACCAGTACGTGCTTTACTGTGTTCCTACAAGTGTTTTAATTCTGCCGGGCATGACTACTATGGTGTGGCATTCCCGTAGCCTTCTGTGTATGGTATGGCCTTGTTGAATGGCGTTTAATCATATTTCAAACGAGAAACATATTAGTGTATATGAGCTGTGATACATGTCCACTGCAGTTCCATGGATAAAAAGAACGCATTATTACTCGACTCTGAGGAACATAAACTTTGATGTTTTTAATACATGACGACAGCTGTTTATAAAAACTTAACTGTATGACATTCCTGCAAAGTTGTCGGTTTCAAGTACATATATTGAGTATTGACAATGACATTATCATATACAATTTACGAAATTATTCTGTGTGTTTTACACAGAAATGTACAATCAAGTGCCTCTTATATACCAAAGGACACAACATACCTAGTAGATCCATTTACAAGCTTGAAAATTCCACTTATTTCCTTGGAAGTGATTTTCTTATCTCTATATGGGAATGGTACAACTTTTATCTGAAGTTGAGGTTTAGCATTGTAGAAGTTATTCAAGTTACCTCTCTTTGACTTCAAGAATTATTTATTTATCATGATGCACAAGTTCCAGTGTGAGAAAAATATGAATTATCATATTGCGGGTGAGACAAATAAATCTCAATCCTTGTACCTATCTGAATGGCATCCATGAGAAAGCAATTGATACAATGAAAATTGACAGTCGGGTTGAAATTACATCGTCTCTCTCATAACATGGTAATACATTCTACCAATCTTTTCTAATAGAAGTCTAATAGTTTTGTTGGTTGCATATATGATATGCATTACTCTTGAAAGAAGGAGCTAAATTATTAAAAGTATTTTATCTAACATTCATTTTGCAGCCTAATGTATAATTTTGGTATTTCTTTTTGCTGCTGACCATGCCTCCAACCATTTTAACTGTTATGAGGATGTCACCAGCTATAGTTGGTGAAATATCAAGCATTCTGATTGGTTCTTTGGATATACATATAAGTCAGTGCAGTTCAATTGGCAAAATCTTTAGATATGTCATTCATACATCTGAAAATTGGGATTTGAACCACGGACCACTGGCTTACGAGTTGGGTGCATTTACGTGGAAGTATGATAATAGTATTGATTGTAATAAATTATAATGAGATAAGAAAACAATTTTATCTTTATCATATTATCTCGGTAAAATTATTCACTTATCATATTACCTTACCATAATTTTAAAAATGAATATGAAATAGCTATGAACTGTGATTTGTTTTTTGAATTTGTTACGATAATTTATTCTGTAAATAAATTTTAAATGTTACATTTCTATGCCACTGTTTTATCACCATTTTACTTTCACATTCTACTTTCAATTTTAATGTTTATCATAATTTTCACTTTCACTTTCATTTTGTAAATCACACGTGTTTTGTCAATTCATAATCATGACTCTTATATCACCTACACGTATAGCATTATCATTTGTTAATTTTATTGTGTTTATATTTTCTGTTCTTTTATCAATATTTAAAAATGAAATAAAAGTATATTTTACATTGATTATTGTTATGTTTACCTATCTCTAAGTTGATGCTTTCATTCAATACAGAGCCGGCCTGGCTCAGGTGGTAGCGTGCTCGACTCTTGATCATGAGGTCGTCAGTTCGAGTCCAGTCGGCGGCAGGTTGGTTTCCTGTCTTTCAGATGAGACAGTAAAAAACTGAGGTCCCGTCTCACAGTAGGTATCAGCGTGTTAAAGAACCCTCACTGCTCAATGGCCGTAAGTGCCAAGCATAGGCCGAAAATTTGAAGCCCTTCACCGGCGTTTGGTTACGACTCCATATGAATGAAAGATTCTTGAGTGGGACGTAAAACAACAATAAACAACAACAACAAAAACAAAACAATCATTCAATACACTGATAAAATGTCAGCACCTTTGATGGTATATATTTGTACGATCTTATCATAAAATACAGGTTAAACATACACAAACAGGATAGAAAACTTCCTTACTGTCAAAACATCGTAGAGTATTTTCTGCATGTGATAAACTCTTGGAAAAAGAAACATATTTTTTGTTTCAAATGAGACACTATTGTTTTGTAGCAGGTAAAATTTATAAATGCAAAATATTATGAAAATTAAATAAAGAAGCAAACGATTTTGATACAAAAACACTTTATTATTTGAAAACATTTCTGAATCTTTTCAATTCCATGTTATCAAAATAAGCTACAATTATTTTATAATATATATAAATTTATATGACTTCTTAATATACAAATTATTCATAATAAGAAACAAAATTATAGGGAATTTAAATGAGAAAATGTTTTATGAAATTACAGGGCGAAAATAAGCTAGAGCAAAACATTCCAAACAGACAGATTGATGGATTTTACTGCGCTTCCTTTATTTTGACTATTTGTTGTTTCTGCTTAAAATGTGTGAATAAAAAAGGAATCACTTTTACTATGAAAGCACGCCGACCTTTGACAGTTTGTTTCCATCATAGCAGCCCTTCCCCTTTTCTTTAAATGCACTGTGAATATTATCAGGAATGTGTAAAAAGTAGGGTATACGTTGACAGAAACGATCGTCTTGGGCATTTGCATTGGTCGCATTGGTATATGATATGCCAGGGCGTGTTCAACATATGAACATTTCATATACAGACGTAAACTACTCACTGACAAATTATTGACGCAGGGATATCGAAAACCGCGTTTGATGTCAACGTTCCGCAAATTTTACCGTCGGTATAATAGTCTTGTTTGCGAATGCTCTGTTTCACTAGGTGAAATGTTGAGTTGCCTTTTCGTTGGCGGTTGTTGAGACGTCTGTACCAACTGTGACGAATATTCGTTCCTCACGTATTTCATTTGGAATTACTGTGGACTCACGGCGGGTGTGGCCGGTCGACAGGGGATGCTTACCCCTCCATGGCACCTGACCCCACCTATTGGTTTCCAGAGGTCCGTGTTTGTCCATTTTTGCCAAATTTGTATCTATATCCTGGACATCCCTAGGACTTATACTTTGGTATCTGAGATATTTTCTATTGTAAAACTAAATTTGGTATTGTTCACAATAGAGCCAGCCTGGCGCAGTCAGTAGCGCGCTCAACTCTTCAACGTGAGGTCGTGATTTCGAGTCCAGCCGGCGACAGGTCGGATTCCTGGCCTTCGGTTGAGACAGTAAAAACCGAGGTCCCGTGTCACAGTAGGTGTTGGCAAAGCCAAACTTTGAAACTCTTCACCGGCATTGGTGACGACTCCATATGACAGAAAGATTCTTGAGTTGGACGTTAAAAAGGAATACAACCAACCAACCAATTATTAATAATATTTGTTTAACTGGCGTTTACCGCAACACTCAACATTTTTTCAGTTATCTGGTGGCCACTAGTTTTTAATGGTGGAAGTACCCAGAAAGCGACCATCAGCCTTCCACAAGTAAGCTGACAAACGACCTCACAAATTCGGCGTAGTTTTCAACGGGACTAGACCCTATACTGACCATGGTTGAGACACTTTATGGATTTAATCTTTAAGCGTGTTACTCTTATTACTTAGTCACGGAATCTTTTTTACCCCATTTAGTGGAATACGAGTATTGTACTGTTACGCATAAGTCTGTATCTCCGTTGTTGTGTAATTTCATATCATATATTTACATTTCCTATTTCATACCTACTCATAAACGAAGCGTCCATACCCTTACAACACTATAACGGAAATTATTGTTACAGTACATGTATTAAAGAAGCTCTCTCTCTCTCTCTCTCTCTCTCTCTCTCTCTCTCTCTCTCTCTCTCTCTCTCTCTCTCTTTAATTTCTATTAAAATTGATATACAATACCAAAAACAGATATACACAGACACAAAAATTCTTTAATTTCTATATATTTTATGAAAATTATTTGAGAAACCCAGTTTGGAAATTATACGTTAGCAAGTGAATAATTGAACCTTACTATTTGTATATGCATACCACCAGATATATACATCATTGATATAAATGTCTCTGCTATCACACTATTTTTTACAAAATATATAGGGCTATAAGATTTTTGTGTCTGTGTATGGCTCTTATTTGTTATTATACATCTAGTACAAATAGTAAAAGTATAAAAAATGGAAATAATATTTTTGGTAAACACATCTAATACCCTTTAATACAATGTAAAATATAAGTTTTGATTTTCATTTTGACATCGTATACGTTAGTAGTCTATGTACGCTGTTGGAAAGGAAAATATTCATTTCCAACTTGGATGTGTTCATACAAACTTATTCGAATTCAAAGTGAACATCAAACGTTATTTTGACATCTTCCTGATAACATTTACGGTGTATTTAAAGTAGAGGGGGTTACGAGCTGCTACGGATGGAAACAAAGGTAGGCTTGGAAAATTTAGCTCCTTTCTGTGTGTCACGGATGTGATATTTATCACATTCAATTAATTTTTATCTTTATCATTTTTAACTTTTATATATGTCAAATAAATATTCAACTCTGGTTGTATAAATGTTAACGTACATGTATTTACTAACATATATTACTTTACTCCTTTGTATAAATGTGTGTAGAGATAGGTGTATGATTGCGTGAGTAAAAAAAAAGTGATGGACAGACTGACCAAATGCGTATTTATGACTATAAAAAGCGGCTTGACCAGCGCGAAAATTAGATTATTATAGTATTGCAGTAATGGCGTCAACTTGCCAATTTTCACGGCTAATTGACTTTGTATATCGTCAAGTAGGTAAGTGAATATTTTTTACATAAACTGTTTAAATATCATAAACATAATACCAAAGTTATAATGCTCAAGACGATCGTTTTAGTCAATTAGACTTCATCAGTTGAGCTCCAATTTTAAATAGATTTTCTAAAGGAAAAAATACAAGGCCAAATAATAAATCAAATCCGTCTAAGAGTAACGACTGTAAAAAGATAACTAGCTTAGCTTTTGAAGACTTTAGAATTTAAATGGTGTTATCAGTGCCAAATATTACATTAGTATAAGATTGTTGGTACCGAAATACCAGGTACTAGATTTAAATAAATTAAATTTAATCAGCGTAAATTTTATATCAATTAATTATAAGATTTGCGACTTAAACTTATATATCAAATGTATCGTATTTGTGCTTTAAGTATTGAAATTAATTATGGTTTGTATGTGTTTATAATTAGTTAAAAGTGTATAGTAATTAGATCTATTAACTGTACTATTGTAGGAGAGAGCCGCCATGGCACCGCGGTAGAGTGCTTGATTCGTAATAGGATGCTCGCAGATTTCAGTGAAAGGTTCTTGAGTGGGACGTTGAACAACAATACAACAACAATACTATTATAGGACACAAAATTTAAATGTAATTCAATATTAACGAAAATTAATACATGCAGTGTATCAAAATGAAGTATTATTTCATGTTTTTGATTTGCGTGTGTAATTTGTTTGTGGTTCAAATATGTTTACAGTGCATAAAGAAATAATCTGCTAGTATCGAACTCCGACATATGTTCTGTGTGATATATGATCTGGTGACACATGTATAGAGTTTAAGCAATTTTTAGTAACAAACATACGTTGTTTTATTACAACATTTCAAATTTTATCAATTTTTATTCAATGGTTTTATTTGCCTGTGTAATTTGTTTGTGGTTCAAATAATTTATAATGTCTAAAGAACTCCAACATATGTTCTGTGTGATATATGACGCGGTGAATAATGCATACAGTTTAAGCAGTTATACTAGTAACAAATATACGTTGTTTTATTATACCATTCCATTTTGTATCAATTTTTATTCACGGTTTTAATTTGCCTGTGTTTGTGGTTTAAATATGTATATAGTGTCTAAAGAAATAAACTGCTAGTATGGAACTCCGACATATGTTCTGTGTGATATAAGAAGCGTGCGGTGACATATGCATACAGTTTAAAATATATATTAGTAACAAAAATACGTTGTTTTATTTTAAAATTCAGTGACCGATTTTCTCTATAGCAATCACCGATATACGAATGGTTGTTATATATATATATATGTATGTAAATTATGCAACACCTTGTGATTCCTTTGGCAATGTTCCAATAAAAGTAGCTCTGTTGGCAATGCTCCAATACCCATAGCTTTGTTGGTAATGCTTCAATACCTATAATTCTGTTGGCAATGCTCCAATACCCATAGCTTTGTTGGTAATGCTTCAATACCCATAGCTATGATACAAATTCCCGCTACATTGTAAATGTTGTCAAAGCAACATTCTTGATGTCATTTTCCATGATTCAGTAGAGCCGACCTGGCTCAGTCGGTAGCGCACTCGACTTTTGATCGTGAGGTCGTGAGTTCGAGTCCGGCAGGTTGTTTTCCTGTCTTTCGGATGAGACAGTAAAAACCGAGGTCCCGTGTCACTCACTGTAGGTGTCGGCACGTTCAAGAACCCTCACTGCTTAATGACCGTAAGTGCCGAGCATAGGCCAAAATTTGAAGCCCTTCACCTGCATTGGTGGCGTCTCCATATGAGTGAAAGATTCTTGAGTGGGACGTTAAACAGCGATAAACAAACAAACAAATCAAGGAATCGGTATCATTTTGCCGTCTATAGTAATTCAGGATCGCAGTGATCGGTATGTTTGTAGTAGTATACGTGCAACACTGGATAACCGACTTCTTTTATGTTATTTGTAAAGATATTGCATTGGTTCGAGAAAAAATGTGATGAGTCTAAAATGTCAGATTCATTACAAGTCTATACACATTCGTAACGGTAGAAGAACGCCTCTATGGATACCGACATGTTTTTCGATTAATAAATAATATTTGTAAATACATATATATTATTCACATTTAAAATCACATTCACGTTCATTTTATTAAGAGATTATCATGCACATTTTCCCCAAATATTTTTCATTCTCGTCATGATGTTTTGTGTGTATTCAGGTGCGTCTATTAACTTATAATATAAGATCGTCAGCATGTCTCTGCGGGTGAAATTCGTTTTCCTTTTACATGTTGATTTTTTTTGGTAATTCACTTGCCATTGAAGTAGCATTAATCAAGAATATTCTATTCATCATTTGTTAAAAATCAGACCGACTGAAACTTGGAACCCTTGTATATCTATAAATGTTTGTGTCCTTGTACATGTTTACAATCTGGCTTAATTCGTTTGTGTGTTATTTCTATCTCGCCTTTGATTTGATTTGATTTGATTTTTTTGTTTTACGCCATACTCAACAATTTTTCAGTCATATGATGGCGTCCAGTTTTTTATTGGTGGAGGAGAAACCCCGGCTACCCGGGTAAAGACCACCGACCTTCCGCAAGAAAACTGGCAAACTTTCCCACTTAATTCGAAATGACCCTAGCGGGATTCGAACCAAAGGTGAGAGGCCGTGTGATTTAAAGCGCGATGCTCTAACCACTCGGCCACGGAGGCCCCTATCTCGCCTTTGAATTAGGACTTTGTTAGAGATAGAATATATAAAACGTCTCATATACCAAAGTCTAAATCTTTGTGATGTCCAGGACACAGATACATATCGGGCAAAAATGGACAAACACGGACCTATGGAAACCAAGAGGTGGGATCAGGTGCCATAGAGGAGTAAGCATCCCCTGTCGACCGGTCACACCCGCCGTGAGTCCACAGTCAAGTCCAAATGAAATACGTGAGGAACGAATCCTCCTCACAATTGGTACAGACGTCTCATCAATCGCCAACAAAATATTTCGGCAGATAAAGTCCTCTGTAATCCCGATAAAATTGGAGCTCAACTGATGAAGCCTAACTGACAGAAACGATCGTATTGAGCATTATATCATTGGTGTTACGTTTATAATATTTATAACCACTAGGTCGTTGTCACAGCTATTGGACCGTTTGAATCCCCGAGGGTATACATAAACCTAGTACCTGGTATTTCGGTACCAGCTGATAATCTTATACTAAAGTAATATTTGCCACTGATAGCAACATTTAGAATTCTAAATTCTTCTGAAACTAACCATTTTTTCAGTAGTTACTCTTAGATGGATTTTGGTTTTACGTTTAGATTTATTATTTGACCTTGTCTTATACCACTTTTTCTTTAGAAAATCTATTCAAAATTGGAACTCGGCTGATGCCGTCTAATTGACAGAAACGATCGTCTTGAGCATTATAACTTTGGTATTTTGTTTATGGTATATACAATCATTTTTTTCACTTTATATATAAAATTGTGAAATATTAAAATCCTCCACTATCTTTGAAATATTTCATGTTTTGAGGTTTTCTTTTGTTTTTGATAGACAACAATCGCCTGTAGCGTGAAACATTTGCAGAATTAGATAAATGAAGAAATAATTGAATAAATAGATAGATAAATAGTTAGCATTACAAATATATGTAACTGAGAAAGACATGCATTGTAATATCTTACAGCTATGATATAGTACATTAGAACAGTACATTGTAGGATCTCACACCTATGATATAGTACATTAGAACTGTACATGGGAGGATCCATTAGCTATGATTTAGTAATTAGAACAGTACATCGTAGCATCTCACAGCTATGATACAGTACACAAGAGCACTATATTGTAGGATATCATAGCTATGAAATAGTGCATTAGAACAGTACATTATAGGATCTCACAGCTATGATAGAGTACACTAGAACAGTACATTGTAGGATCTCACAGCTATGATACAGTACATTAGAACAGTACATTGTAGGATCTCACGGCTATGATATAGTACATTGGAACAGTACATTGAAGGATCTCACAGCTATGATAGAGTACACTAGAACAGTACATTGTAGGATCTCACAGCTATGATATAGTACATTAGACCAGTACATTGAAGGATCTTACAGCTATGATATAGTACATTAGGATATACACTGTAGGAACTCACAGCTATGATATAGCACACTAGAACAGTACATTGTAGGATCTCACAGCTATGATAGAGTACACTAGAACAGTACATTGTAGGATCTCACAGCTATGATAGAGTACATTAGAACAGTACATTGTAGGATCTCACAGCTATGATATAGTACATTAGAACAGTACATTGTAAGATCTCACAGCTATGATATAGTACATTAGAACAGTACATTGAAGGATCTCACAGCTATGATAGAGTACACTAGAACAGTACATTGTAGGATCTCACAGCTATGATATAGTACATTAGAACAGTACATTGTAGGATCTCACAGCTATGATATAGTACATTAGAACAGTACATTGAAGGATCTCACAGCTATGATAGAGTACACTAGAACAGTACATTGTAGGATCTCACAGCTATGTTATAGCACACTAGAACAGTACATTGTAGGATCTCACAGCTATGATAGAGTACACTAGAACAGTACATTGTAGGATCTCACAGCTATGATAGAGTACACTAGAACAGTACATTGAAGGATTTTACAGCTATGATATAGTACATTAGGATATACACTGTAGGAACTCACAGCTATGATATAGCACACTAGAACAGTACATTGTAGGATCTCACGGCTATGATATAGTACATTAGAAAAGTACATTGTAGGATCTCGCAGCTATGATAGAGTACACTAGAACAGTACATTGAAGGATTTTACAGCTATGATATAGTGCATTAGGAACTTACAGCTTTGATATAGTACAGTAGGAGAGTATAATATTGGTTTGCGACCGTAAAATTTGCGGAACGTTGACATTAAACGCTGTTTTCGATATCCCTGTGTCAATAATATGTTGTACACGACCTGGCATATCGGATCATTTGTGAAATATAAACTATTACATACGCGGGTGACTGAGGGATATTACTACTTAAATGTGGAAAATGTACGATGGGAAAACCGAAATCGTCGCGTTTGTCGTATAGCTTAGTTGCCAATTTCCCGTCTGTGTCTATATTAAGTAAAATGTCTAAATATGAAGCGTGTGTGCTTGATTCTGTTGTATCTTTAATTTCTAGTTCGCTGGGATAAATTGCATTGATAAATGTATGAAAATTATCATTATTAATTGACAAAACGATATGTCGATATATCTAATTGTCAAATTAAAGGACACCGCTAACTTTTTCTTCTTTGGATTCAGCAGTTTCTGGATGAAGTCTGTTTCGTATGAATAACGGAACAGGTCGACCAATAAAGGGGCACAATTGGTTCCCATAGGAATGCCAACAGTTTGTTGAAAGACCACGTCTCCTAACATTACAAATATATTGCCTATTAGAAATTCCAGCATGTTTTTTATATCAACTTCAGTGTATTTTTGAAGGGGCCCCCCGTGGCCGAGTGGTTAGAGCATTGCGCTTTAAATCACAAGGCCTCTCACCTCTGGTTCGAACCCCGCTAGGGTCATTTCGAATTAAGTGGGAAAGTTTGCCAGTTTTCTTGCGGAAGGTCGGTGGTCTTTACCCGGGTAACCGAGGTTTCTCCTCCACCAATAAAATCTGGACGCCATCATATGACTGAAAGATTGTTGAGTATCAAATCAAAATAAAATTATGTAGAATCAGAGTGATGTTGGACAAAATAAGTATCCTGATAGCCAATCACTAGATATTTACATTTTCGGGTACCACCTTTAGTGAAAAAACAGTTGTCTACGATGCTAAAAAGTCTTTCTTTTAATTTTTTATGTGGAATAGTTGTGTAAAGAGTAGAGACGTCATATGTTTTGATACTGTGAATTCGAGAAAAATTGTGTGCCTTCAAATTTTCTAAAAGCTGTTTAGAATTTTTCAGTATCCACATCTGATTTACACGGCTTCAGGAATAAGTAACTGTACAGTATTGTTGAAGTTTCTCTTTAACGGCTGTCAATATCTTGGTAAGGAGTAAAAATAAAGGTTTGTTAGAACATTTGCTGGATCCTGCTATGTATCTTTGCTTATATGTTTTTTTTTTTAAATTTAGGTATCCAATATAAATGTGGTAGCTCGAAAAAGGTATCCGTTGTAGGTATATCAAATGAGCGTAACACGGACACGTGATTTTGAAGGATCTCGTCCTTTGAAAGTGAGCTACGTGTGTATGTAGGATTTCCAGAATTCGTATTAAACCCAAGTTCTTCTAATAAACAATTATAGTAATGTGCCTTACAAATAAATAATAAGTTTCTCCTTAACGGCTGTCAATATCTTGGTAACACTTTTGCCGAACTTGACCATTGCACCGAATTCGTGAGGTTTCCATGTAACATTTGCTACAAGTGTTGCATGCTTGTAGGGGACGCCGACTCCTTCCGAACACCTGATCCCACCCCGTTTGTGATTCAGAATTGTTCTTTATGTTGAGACCATTTATTATGGACATGGAGTTTCGATTATCCATGGATACCTCTTCATTTTTACTTTGTTTAAAATCATTGCGGCTTAATTTGAGCGGTAATTGTTGTGGACGGTCATATTCATCTGAACAAGATTCCACATTTTTAAATTGGAGCTCATCTGATGAAATCTAATCGACAGAAACGATCGTCTTGAGCATTATAACTTTGGTATTATGTTTATAATATTGACAACTATAGGTGGATGCCACTGCTGGTGGACCGATTGAGTCCCCGAGGATATGAACAAACCTAGTACCTGGTATCCCGGTACCAGCCGATAGTCTTATACATGTACTAAAGTAATATTTGACACCGATAACACCATTTAGATATTAACTCTTCAAAAGCTAAGATAGTTATCTTTTTACAGTGGTTACTCTTTGACGGATTTGGTTATGCATTTGGATTTATTATGTAGCCTATTCTGATCCTTGTAGAAAATCTATTTAAAATTGGAGCTCAACTGCTGAAGTTTAATTGACAGAAACGATCGTCATGAGCATTTTAACTTTGGTATTATGTTTATAATTTTTATGACATCAGCAAACACTTACGTCATTCGTCCTAGGTTTTTTAGTCTCTTCCTTTCAGGTGGTATACCATAATATTATCATTTTACTAAAACTTCAGAGTGATATGACCCTTTAAAATCTTTAGATATTTATCCATGGCACCTGATACCACCTATAGATTTCCAGAGGTCCGTGTTTGTCCAATATTCACAAGATTTGTATATATATAAAAAATCTCATACCAAAGTATAAATCAATGGAATGTCCAGGACATAGATACAAATCCGGTAAAGATGGACAAACACGGATCATGGACATTCTAAATATTACATTTATACTTTGGTATCTGAAATTTTTATGTTATTATGGGGAGATCATTGGTCCTGTTAAATATTTATTTATGTTTAATTTCTTTTACATTATACTGCTTTTTTCAAAATAAAAACACATAACATACAATCCATACGCACAATATGTCTGCATTGGTCTGGTCTATTAAGTTCTTTTTCACTGGAAACGTTTTATAGTAATAGTACTTCCGTGTTTTTTTTTTCAATCAATAATGCTTTATTAATTTTTCATATTTTTGATTTATGTTTTGTAAAGTGTGTGTACATTATTCTGAGAAGCTATTCCCATTGACCATATTGTGACGGTAATTGATGCCCGACTTAATATATTTCTATGAATGCTTACCACATTTTACAAATGTGAAAACACTTCGATTCAAGTTTGTGTCGCCCTTCTTTTTTTCTGATCGAACATATTTTGCCAACCACATTGTTGTTTACATAAGAGGTTGAGATGTATATTGATAACCATTCAATTTACTTATAAAACATTGTTATCATGGTGTGCTGAAAGAGTAACTTTTGTTATTCTTAGTGGGATATTAGCGCAAATACCTGTAAAAATGTTACATTAATTGTATTTACTTTACGGAACTATTTTCTTTTTTCAATGAAATGCAAAATACTAAAACGGTGCACCTTTTTTTCAGAATTCGTCAAGTTTTGTCCCTGCAGTTAACATCAATGATTGTATTAGATTGAAATATCCATCTTGTTTTAATATATCTTTCAATATTCCTGATTTAATGAATCCCAGGTGTTATGGTATGATCAAAAACATTTGTCTATATATCAAAGATTCTTTTCAACATAGAAAACAAAATATACAGCAGGGTAATGCTATGTACTCTAGTCGATGAAACTAACTATCTCTGTGAACAAAGTTATGATGTATACTGTAATTCTAGTCTTGTATAGACGAATGGACATGTACAATACATTTTGTACTTTCAATGATGTTTATAAATAATGATAGAAATATATTTACATTGTACTTTGAATGATGTTTAATATGCGTTTGTTTAGCTAACGCCTATGGTATCTTGCCAATAAAGAATTTGAATTTGAATTGATTTCCAATTGTTGAGTGTGATTTCCAATTGTTGGGTGTGGCGTAAAACACCATTCAAAATTCAAATTCAAATTCAAGTTAGCACTATGATCACAGAATCGACAAAAACATAGGCCTACGCTAGAACCTGCATTTACCAATGACCAAATTTCTGTGATGAGAATTTATAATTTGGATTCAATATTTTCAATACCGATTTATTGCCATAAGTAGTGAGACGATGTTTTGATGTTTCAAATAAGGACATGCCAATGGATATTCAAAACTCAATGTCCATTCGAACACGACAATTGAGCTATAATAACGGTCTCAACATGAGTAACGAATGCAAATCTCTAACGGATGGGACCAAGGTGTCTTGAATGAGATGATGAGACAATGAATGAGTCAGGGTCCTCTGTTAGCGTGCTATACTCTTTGTAAATGTTCAATGGAAACCTCTCGTGCCCAAGAAAGGTCAAGTTTAATTCAATCATAAAAACTAGGTGACATCATATAAAAACAAAAAGTGGAACGAGAATCCATTGCGGTTTTTCAGTTTTATCGATCAATGAAATCACGTGAAAGAAACTGAGTGTATTAGAATACGCAATACCATGTTAAATTCTTGTTGTATTACCAACGTGGGATGCTGACTCCTCCATGGCACCCGATCCCAGGTCTATGTTTGTACAATATTCACCAGATATGTATATGTATCCAAGATGTTTCTCTACAAATTTGATAATTTATTTTGTCATATTATTCTTTACATTTGTCATATATATTTTTCACCTATCATGTGATCATAATTGCTTAATGTTGATTTGATTTGTGTTATTATAATAGTGAAGAAGTACCAATGGATATTCCATTAGTGCATTAGATTTGTACAAATTAGGTATAACAACTATCTCAACAAAAAGAAAAATAAGGAATCCCAAACGGGATGGGACCAGGCAGATCTGGTGTCCGGAAGGAGTCGGCGTCCTCTGTTATCATGGAACACCCGACGTAAATGTTCCATTAAAAACCTCTCCAGTTCGATAAAAAGGTCAAGGCGACATATACATTTATTTCTTATCAGATATTTATGTCGACCTTTAGTGGACGTACTTTGATTTTTGCAGATGAAATTGTTGGTTTTCCACGTGGTTGTTTTGATTTTAATATCTTGCTCATACTGTTGTGTTTACACGCAATTATGCTCTTTGTTTTATTACACGATAAATGAATTTTTCCGTCGACCTATTTCTCGGTCGAAACTATTTAAATTATCTGTGTCAAATATGAGCCTAACTAATGAAGTTTTATCTACAATCGTCAGGCAGATGCCCCTTGGAAACCCATCGAGTTCGGTAAAAAGGTCAAATTCAGTGAAACGTTCATCATTGAGCTCCAGATCTGATTGGCTAAATTAATATTTCGGATAAATAACATTGTTTAAAATTTGAACTCCCCAAAAACTAAGATAGTCAATTATTTTTACATTGTTTTGGATATATACGTTCAGCATTAATATCTGTCCTTGTATGAAACCACTTTTCTTTTTGGGAACTATAAATTCGAGTTCTCATGATACCTGGAGTCTTATTGATATGAACGATAGTCTTGATAATTTTTTAGGCGATTCCCGAACGGGGTGGGACCGTGTGTCCGCTAAAACAAACGCCTAAGACGATCATTTTCGTCAATGAGACATTAACTATATGTACATCTATCGTTCCGAAATAGAATACGGTTTCATATACAAGGTCAATTTATAATTGTATCGCCAAATCCAAAGAGTTACCACTGTAAAATATGACTACCCTAGCTTTTTAGTAATTAAGGATTTAAACGGTGCTATACATACATTAGCAAGTCAAAATAACTTTTTGTTAAATCAAAAATATTTCTCATGGTTACACCTGTGCATCATGCAATCGTGAAAATGCTATGAATGCTATGTAATCCGGCAAAGAATCATTTGTCGATAATAAATAAAAAATTGTATTTTTTATGTAATTCGGGTAATTAACTTCATAAAAAAAACAAAAAAATTCTTCTGTTAGACCGATTATTCATCTACAAGGATGTTTGAAAAATAGAATATATGCATTCTAATAAAAACTTCTAGAAATAGATTGTCACACTTGTAACATCAATATCACGTCCTAAATGATGCATTTCACAGTTAAGGGAAGCGTAAGATTTAATTTTAGATGCTTTATGTTACGTTCTATAAAGTTTTGCGCATGCTTTAATTGATTCGTGTATTCAGGCATGTCTATTTAAACAGTGTTCAGGTATGGTGATAAAGAATCTGCATGTAGAATTTCGCTATAAGTGTCTCTTGCAGGAAAATATTATATTCATTTGTTGTGTTACAGGTCTAGGGGAAAGAAGATTGGTGTTTTGTGTAAAACGTAAGATATTTTTGTAATACATTCACGATAGGAACGGTACCTTAATCCGAAGACACGGATCACTACAGGACAGACCGGTACTGAATTCTTAATGCATTGTTGTATTGTACAGAATTCAACTAGTTCAAATTCAACATAGAAAAAAACGGTATTAAAATTATGTTTGCATTATTTTTTATTCCTTATCGGCTATACAATTTAACAGGACAGAATTATGGCGTGACAATAGGTCAGTGGTCGCCAAACTTTTTGATGATGATGATGATGATGATACTTTTATGAGTCTGTCGTGATACGAATCCTCGGATTAAGTTAAAGTCTTGACTTTACTTATTATTTTTTAATTTTCATTACATGGTTGGTACAATGTCAGTTGAGATATTAAACTTGATAGACATACCATAAGGCAATTTTATACCAGTGAGTAAACATTTCAATGTAGAAAATAGTGGATGGGAAACATTGCCATATTTCGAACTGAAAGGAAAGAAATTTAATGCACAGATGACAATAGCATAAAATGAATTTGCACTTATAATAACTTCCGGATCGGGCGTAAAATGTAGACGAAAATTTTACCCATTGAAAGCTTGAATGTCTGTTCAGTATTGCGTACAAAAGTCATTTGACAGGAGTTTTCGATAAGTTATGTTACATACAATTCATATATATATATATATATATATATATATATATATATATATATATATATATATATATATATATATATATATATATATATATATATATATATACAGTGGAACCTCATTATCTCGAAACTCACGGGTCCGCCCCTATTACTTCAAGATATCCAGAAAATTTTTAATTGATATATTATTATATCTATAAAATTCGGGACCGGACTTTCAACTGAAATATCCTGAATTTAGACTCAACCGATTTCAACATAACGAGATTCCACTGTATATATATATATATATATATATATATAAGAACTTCTATGAGTTTAATTTCTCGTAGTTTCGAACAATTCACAATGTCCGAAATAATTTTGTTATTTAACGCTACTGATAAACATTTTATAATGCGAAATTTAATGAGACGATTTTATCGATATTTCGAATAAATTTTTGGGCCCATTTCTATAAAAACAACGAAAATTTCTACATATAATTCAAAGTCAAAATTTGCATCTGTACGAAATCACCCCATAATAATTTTTCTCCTGATAAACACTCAATGTTTTAATTTAGTTAAATTTAGTTACATTTAATAATAATAATTATAAATATTGACCGTACATGTCTTAAATGATTTGGAAGCAGTCATATACGCTTTAACAAAACCTGTGAAACTAAAAACGTATGGTTCTCAGTTACCATCCATGAGTCCCGATGTTTCGAACTTTTTTCAGGTGGTCCCTTGAACTTCGACTCATCGAGGTTCTACATATATATATATATATATATATAAATATCAGATTTGTTGAAATTCCAGTTGTGTCAAAATTAAACAGTTGATCCCAATCTTTATGGATAGAGAAATATAGTGATCAGAATTGGGCTTATCACAAATTTCGGATATCTCGAAGTAAATGTGGTGGTCCCGTGAATTTCGAGATAACGAGATTCCAATGGATATGATTGTAAGCCGCCGCTTGGAGAATTTTAATGGCATATCCTTTCGTATTGAAATTTTCACAAAATACTTCATCTGTGAAATAATTTTAACAGTTTTATTTTCTGAAAAGGCCACGGATACGAAGTGTACACAATCAAGATCATATGTTTGAGCGCAAAGAAAACTATGTTTTTAAGCGAAACAGGGGTACCCAGTTGCTTTTCATTTCATACTTAATTTTTTTCTTCAATTATAAGATTCTCATTCGTAATATCATAGTTGTGGAGAAAATCATTGAATATTGTGAACTTTACGCAAAATTCTTAAAGGGCTATAGGCTGTGTCTTTTTTCAAAACAATTATTTCCCTTTTTACTACATTATTCTACAAAAAATAAAAAGAGATATACACAGGTATTAAAATTCTTAAATTCCTATATATTTTGTGAAAATTGCTTGAGAAACCCAAGCCTGTGTTTAGCTCTTATTTGTTATTGTACATCAAGTACAAATGGTTAAAGAAGACAAAAACTAAAATTATTTTGGTAAATACAACTAATGCCCCATTAAGCAATCTTTGACGTCAATTTTCTATATTCTGACATCATTGTATGTGAGCTCTCTCTCTCTCTCTCTCTCTCTCTCTCTCTCTCTCTCTCTCTCTCTCTCTCTCTCTCTCTTTTAAATTGCCTCAGGGTCGGTGGTTTCGTGTATGGTATATTGTACACGTCCTCAACCACTAAAAACTGACTGCCATCATACAAATGAGAATTGTTTAGTATTGCGTAAAACACCATTCAGAGTAACAAACATTTCATACCGGTATATATTTTCAGCACACTTAAAGGTCAACGGACACAAAAAAAATTTTCGTATATATTTCTGTTTTGTCCATATAAACAATAATAATTTAAAACCCCGAATGTCGAAAACCGCACAGGTATCGAGGTATTTTCTTTTTTTAATCACCTAAAATGCCTAGGCTCCGAACGGCTCGCTTTGGTTAAGATCGGGAAATCTCGGAGCGCTTGATTGTGACGTACATCCGTCATGCCCGCGATTACTATTGTGATTTTATTTTTGTTTTATCTATATTAATCAAAAGACACAAAACAACGGGGTAACTGTATAATTCTTATAGTCGCAACTTAAATTGTAATTATTTTATCTTAGAAAAGGAAAATCAGGAATTGTAAGTTTACAGTCATAATCATACAACCATGTTTATAGGGAAAGAACGTTGTGTAACTTGTGTCCAATTCCCTTTTGATTATTATCAAATAAATCATGTTTAAACTAAGTATTAGACACAGAATACACAAACGGTGCATCAATAGGATATAGAGGATACTAAAATTTTGACAGTTGTTTTTTACTAACATGTTTATTACATAGAGTGGGGCATACGCACTCGTGTTAGATATGTATTCTCCTGTCTCACGAGATGTAATAAACATGTTATTCAAAGTATTTATTACATTTTCCAGTTAAGTTTGGTCAGGCAATTCAGTTCAGCAAAAATCGATTTTAGACACGAATTACGTTTAAAAACAAATGTTATTTGTTCACAACTTAATGCTAATCCAACCCATATATATATATATATATATATATATATATATATATATATATATATATATATATATATATATATATATATATATATATATATATATATATGGGTAATTGGCCTTTGGCATTACTTTCAAAGCTGACCTTCAACATCTTAATCATATAACCATATCATATAACTTGAGCTGAATGTAAGAATACCGTATAATCATAAGATATATACTGTTGTACAAATACAACCACAGACATTTCTTGCTAGGATATGTAAGAATAAAACGGGACGACAAGAACAGTATATTATTCCTTTCCAAATTATGCCAGTGTACAAAATAATTCCGAACCAAAATGACCAAATATATTTGTCCTGCCCAACATTTTTGAATGTAAAATGTATGTAGTATGGCTCATATCCTCACAAAATATACTAAACTCATTTGGGTATGATTTAGAATACCTCATAATTTATGGAATTAAAAAAAGCCTTTCAAATTAAAGAATAAAAACCCATCGTATTCGTTGTTTTTGTGATTTAGAAGAAGAATCAATTGAACCTTTTTTCATTTACTGCTCATGTATAACAACCATTTGGAATAATCATATACCCATTAAACGAGAAATGTTCTATTGAAATAAAGTGATAATGAAGAAGTACCGATGGATAATTGAAATTCCAAATCTATTGAGAACAATTGCGAGTCCCAAACGGGATAGGACCAGTTGTCCGAAAGGAGTCGGTGTCCTCTGCTAGCGTGCCACACATCTTTCGCAAACCTACAAATAAATGACGTACCCTCATGGAAATCTGGAAAACAAAATCTTTAATCTTGATAGTACTGCTTATATAATATTGAATATTCTCTTTTTCATGCATTTGTTATAAGCTACAATTTAAGCTAGTGAACAGTCGTTTACAATGACATAGGGGGTATGCTACCGAGATAAATTGAATGTCAAATGTGGAGAGAGAAATCTCTAGCTCCTACCGCTCTTTTGAAGTGTACAGACACATACTTATCAAATATAAATTTAACCAAATTTCTTTTCGATATTCCAGGTTTAATTTCAAATACGATTTTCACAATATCCTAGCTAGTTATTCGCCTAATGTAAGAATTCTTGCAGCTTAACCTAGAAATTGCACATAAAATCATCGTATATTTCTATATCATTTAAATACATTAATACTTTCAAAATATGAGAAACGACTGTATAAAATTATACTTTATATTATTATCATTTAGTTCGTGCAACACTTGAAAATTAGATATGGAACTATTGTTTGGTTGTTGTTGTTGTCTATTGTAAATTTGATTCTGTTGTATGTTTGTGGTTTTTTCTTCTAAAATAGACCATAATTTAGAGAATCTGGAAGTTACGAACACAATTGGCCACTCACTATCCAATTATAATCCATGGAAATAAAACTGAAATATTTTATAGATGGTGAGAGAAAGCCACAGTCTTAAGTTATTTTAAACTGTTAGATATTCTTTAAACTTTACTTTTTGCAAGGAAAATGGCTGGGAATATACAAAGTGAAAGACCCAATTGTTCTATAGTAACATGAAGATAGTGTAGTGGAATTTTCCATACATCTGTCTATAAATGTTAAATAAAACATCGACTGAATAATACATTAAACACAATATTTTATAGGAACATCGATTTATTAATTCAAAAGAAGCGGTGCATTTCGACGCTCTGGTAGGTAGGAAAAAAATCCCCACTTTTCTATTCATTTATTTTCTGTATACATGACCTATCTATCAAGTTCAGTTATTATTGTTAGATGGTAAAATTTTAAAAGTGGTTCATTAAAACAGGTTCTGGATGTCATATCCAGAACATGTGTTTGCGTGGCAACATATTCAGAGGTTTAAATCATTCGCTACTTCGTTCTTTTTTTCTAAAATAGAAATCAGTGAAATCAAGAATATCCCATTTATTTGACCCCCACAGAAAGCAGAATTAGAAAGTCATTTAATTCTTATTTTTAAGCGAGAAAACTGTTTGTAAAAACCTACGTTGCATGGTCACGAGACATCATATATTGAAATGGAAAGGAAAGAAGATAAAAACGCATATCCTCTTTTAGAGAAAAATGAGACGTATGATGAGCCAGAGGAAGGAAAAAGGGATGTTTATGCCCACAAGATCGAGTACCTTCTGTCTTTATTCGGCTACAGTGTCGGGTTTGGAAACGTATGGAGATTCCCTTACATATGTATGACCAGCGGAGGAGGTAAGCTTTTGTGCTCCGTATATCTTGTGCATTAGATCAGGTTCCAATAAGCAGTTTGAAGTGCATATTTAGAAATTGATATAGTGTACGATTTTTATAAATATCAGTGTTTTGATACTAAGATATAGATAAGACAATATAAAAATATATAAAAATCTCAGATACCAAAGTATAAATCAATAGGATGTCCGGACATAGATACAAATCCGGTAAAAATGGACAAACACGGACCTCTGGAAACCAAGAGGTGGGATCAGGTGCCATGGAGGAGTAAGCATCCCCTGTCGACCGGTCACACCCCGCCGTGAGTCCACAGTCAAGTCCAATGAAACACGTGAGGAGTGTATCCTCGTCACAATTGGTACAGACGTCTCAACAACCGCCAACGAAAAGGCAACTCAACATTTCACTTAGTGAAACAGAGTAGTCGCAAATTTCCCGTCTGTGTTTATATTAAGTAAAATGTCTAAGTATGAAGCGTGTGTACTTGATTCTGTTGTATCTTTAATTTCTAGTTCGCTGGGATATATCGCATTGACATATGTATGAAAATTGTCATTATTAATTGACAAAACGTTGTCGATATATCTAAATGTCAAATTAAAGGACACCGCTAACTTTTTCTTCTTTTGATTCAGCAGTTTCTGAAGATAATATATATTTAACAATCGCAGACATCTGGGAAATAATAAGAAGGTTGGGTTCATGTACGTTGGAGTGGTCAGCATCTCCTGTCGATTGGTGAAATTCTTGTTTTTTAAAAAAAAAAAAAAAATCTTGAGGATCGAAAAAGGGGAGATAACTGAATGTCATATTAGGTATGGGCTATTTTCTTTTGTTATCAATTGATTGTTGGAATAAATGTTCATTACAAAGTAAACTATCGGCAATGAGGATAATAAAGTCGCTCAGTCGTATCCATTTGTTATTGTATTGTTTAAATTTATAAATAAGATATATGTTCTCTGTAGGATGCATTGATTTTGGTACCCAAATGTGATGTAAAAGATTAACAAACGTAACGCAGTTTTGATGTTCGATTGACGAATATTTTCCTGCTAATTTTTGCTATTTTTGTTCTAAATTTAAAAGGTAAAAAACACAATTCGAGATTTAGTAACTGCTTAATCAGGGTTTCACACTAACCAGTTACACTAATACCAAATGATACCACAATACAAAATTATATTTGTGATTTATATAATGTACAGACAAACCTGCTTATTTAGAACCCTGTTACATTGAAGTCACGCTTTGTTTGAAATGATATGGATCCCCCGACCAATTTTTATTAACTTTATGACCCGGTTATTTTGAAACTATTGTTTGTGTGAAAGCAAAAACCATTCACATTCGGTTTCAGTATTTCCGGGTTCGGCTTTATTGTGACTATAGGGAATATTTCAACTACTTTGTCCGATCATGTTTTTGCATTTACTATGCTATATATAATCTCGTTTGTCACGTGATTATTTAGGATTATAGGCATGAATGTTGATGAATTCGTTTTAGCGACCACCTGTGTATAAAGATCACCTGGTCCCCAATAGTACCATTTGTGTACAAATCAACCTCTATAAAAAGATCACCTCCCTATAAATGCTTGTTTTGTTGCGTCTGTAAGAGGGTTTTTATATACAAGTTTCACTGTAAACTAAGGTAGAATTCTAGCACGATTTGGAAAGAGAGCACGTAGAAATTCTTCCAAGATTTTACGAGATTACCGCGGAAAAAGTATTTTCTTTACAATTCCTTCCAATTTTGAATTAAATCGGAGTTTCCACATTCCGTTGGTCCAACGAATATCATCAGAAACAAAGCTTCATCATATCTGTTTGAAAATATGAGGCAACAAACTTGTTATATACCTTTGTTTACATGTACATATATCATACATATGTATGTTTATTTCAGTTCTGTACAATATGGAATATACATATGTATGTAGAATGGTTTGATTTTAAATGGTGCATTAAACCAGTGAAGCCGGATAACGTTTTGCGGGACTATTGTTTCATTAGTGATGGAATGGCGCTAGCAGTCGATTTTCCGCGGTAACGTCATTTCAGCGGGAAGATTAGGTAGAGTTAAGTTCCATCACCATTGGAGATATTAGTACCGCACAAAAATTATCGGTTATCACGTGGTGCATGAATAAGTCCCATTATTCAGTTATATGGTGGCGGGCTGATTTTTTTATAATGAAAACTAGAAAATGTAAAAATTTTATGGAGAGAATATGCTAATTAACTGCATATTTTAAATCGGTGCATTTTAACATATTCGATCGTTATGCGTTCGTAGGAAAATAAATCACAGTGTTATAAAAAAACAATAACATTTTTTACGAGTTGATGGAACATCAGTTATACCCAGTTATATTATTTTTAGTTGTTTATTGGGAACAAGTCAAGCATATTTTGAAGTATGGGGTAAATAACACATTATATTGACGCAAAATTACACATGTATGTGCATTTCAGCAACATAAACTCAACTTCAAGATTAAAATTTCCAAATCACACTTTCAGTCGTATATTTTTGCCTTTTTAAAATGACGAAAATATAGTAACAATTCGCTGAAAAATATAGGTCTACAGGACTTGTTGAAATAAATGTATATGCTATAAAAGGTCAGTTCAGCGTCCTTTATGAATTTTGAGATATTATAAATTTGCTTTAGAATGTTACTTTGCAACTAATTTTTACCATTATACTCTTGTGATAGAATTGACTTTCAAAGTGATAGACTGGACTGTTAACAATTCTTGCGCACGATTAATATGCAAATGAGTTTTGGTTAAGTTCCCCTTACTGTGTATTGGCAAGATCTGTCTGTGAAGTTGGACATAGAAGTTCCGTCATTCCTCATTCACATGATCTTAACTGATGAGAAACTCGCGGCAGCCTTTGAAGTTGGGAAAATGTTTTACATGTACCCGTATTGACGCTACTGGTAGGAAGTATAGCGTAAAGGTATAATACAGCCCTGTAGCATAGAAATTTAATATCGATGAAACGATGTTTACATATCATATCGCTGATCTATGTAATTTGTTGCATAATAAATAAGCCATTAGTACTCACCTTAGGCCAAATGTTTGACCCGATTTTTAGTTCCTTTGTTTGTAAAACCTTATTTTACCGAATTTTTTAATTCGGTAAAATAAGGTTTTACTTTTTAGTATTCAGTATACTGAGTGTATTATACCACATTAAAATTTACGATTGCCATCAACTCGTATCAGTACTTTCATTACTTTGATCTTTAAATGTTTTGACTTACCATGTTTCGCCAAGAGCTTATCTGTTCCTGGCTAGCGTTATGTTCGTGCCGTCATGCTGTTTTTCATTATTTGAAGACGACGGCACTCACTTTTAAATTGCACCCTTTTCAGAGTGACTATTTTCATCAGTATTGACTATATATATATATTTCGTCTTCTGGACTCCCAAACGATTAATGTTTCATAACCTGATATTATCATACAGGCCTTGGTCATATTTATATCATAGGTAGATTGTTTGTTTGTTCATTGTTATTTAATGTCCCACTCAAGAATTTTTCAATCATATGGAGACGTCACCATATGCCGATGAAGGGCTTCAAAATTTGGCCTATGCTCGTTACTTACGGCCATTGAGCATTGAGGGTTCTATAACGTACTGACACCGACTGTGACACGGGACCTCGGATTTTACTGTCTCAGTCCGAAGGACAGGAAACCGACCTGCCGCCGACTGAACTCGAACTCACGACCTCACTATCAAGAGTCGAGCGCGCTACAGACTGAGCCAGGCCGGCTGTCATAGCTAGACAAAAAGGAATTGAACATAAGAAAAAATAATATCAACCTATAAAATTTTTTTTTTAAAACACAAGTAACAAAATAGATCAAGCAAAAATGCAAAGGATGTAATGACTAATAACTCACGGCGGTTGTGACCGGTCGACAGGGGATGCTTACTCCTCCATGGCACCTGATCCCACCTCTTGGTTTCCAGAGGTCCGTGTTTGTCCATTTTTACCAAATTTGTATATATGTCCTGGACATTCTATTGATTTATACTTTGGTATCTGAGATTTTTTATATTGAGCAGTATACTACAGTTTTGATGATGACAAGCTGCAGTTTATTTTAACATTTTGGGGCAGAATGATTTTAAAAACCTACAGATCAGCTGTGTCATATTTGAAACTTATGACCCAAATAGTAAGACCCAAAAAGTAAGTTTTAAATTTCTAGAGTAATGGATTTCTGGTATTCTTGGTTGTATGTAGCTTTGCAGTATATTTTACAGACTTTCCTCTTGTTTAGGGATTGAAAACCAGTGTCAATTAACAAAACAATACATGCGCATTGATTAAATTGTGAGTGAATTCAAATTTTCTCGTTTGTCAATTTTCTCAATACGTCCATTGTCTGAGCAAGAGAGTGCAATCTTAAGTAGGTATATATAGTACCCATAACGACAAGAGAAAATTTTCTATTTCATGATCGACCATTTTATATTTCACGCTATAGTAGTCTTGTAATTTTACATTCCATGTTTATTGAATACGAAACATTATTTACTTATCTATAATCAATTTCAATTTTCCAGGCGCTTTCCTGATCCCATTTTTCTTTTTCTTGTTTCTTTGTGGACTACCGCTTTACTACTTGGAGGTGTCCCTGGGCCAATTTTCCGGGAAAAGTCCTCTTGTCGTCTGGTCTATTAGTCCACTTTTCCGAGGTAAGTATTTATTTATCTAAATGCTGTAAAACAGGCGGGTGCATCATATGTTCTAAGAGTGCAGCACAGTCTTTCAGGGATTCATTTGATTATTGCCTGAAAAAAGCAATATCATAATAGCGTAATTACCCTAGCGTGAAATATAAGTATACGAACTATGAATGTTATGACACTAAAGAGATCGTATCAAACAGTATAATATGACAAATACAAATTCTGTTAATTAGTGACGCCAAAGCAGGGAAAACAGTTCAATGACCTTGTGTGAACAGAACAGAACAAATCAATGAACTTGGAATCAGTCCAAAATGAAATTTTATTTTATATAGTAGAGAGGGTATCTTTGATATCCACTAAACAGACATGGAAACTGGAAGCCTTTGTGACTGATCGTTAGAAATTATAACAAAATCAATTAAACGCTGTATTATTTGCTTTTGTTTTATTTGTTTGTTTCATTTAATTTAATGAAATGTTAGTGCCAATTATGTGTTCCTCGACTCAAAAGGAAACTCCCACAAAGCTAATTTTTGGACGTGTTTATACGCTGTTCATGTACTGCAAAAATAACAACAACAACAACAACAATAACAACAAAGAATCAAGACGTCTTGTCTAAGTTTTGTAGGTTTTGTAGTTTCATATTTTTTTCATTTCTTCAGGTCTGGGACTGTTAATGGTAACGATATCTCTAATACTAACGTGGTACTACAACATGATAATAGGATGGGTGTTGTACTACTTGGTTCATTCATTCTTCCCTAAAATCCCATGGGCAAGTTGTGACAACTGGTGGAACACTGATTCTTGTATCGTGAGTCGTGGAGATAAGATCAATTCTACCATGGGAAATTTTACCCTTCTTGCCAATGGTTCGGTTACATACAGCAGTGAAGAATACTTTAACACAAGTACGACTGTGCTGGCTACTGTGAATAAAACGTATACTACTGCTGCAATGGAGTTTTGGCGGTACGTATCTTGATGCCATGTAGGTATTGTAATAGTTACAACCACTTGTCGATGCCACTGCTGGTGGATCGGGGAATACATAAACCCAATATCTGGTATTTCGGTACAAGCTGGTTATCTTATACCGATTGCATTTTGTATGTATAGCACCGTATTAATTCTAAACACTTGAAAACCTAAAATAGTCATCTTTTTACCGAAGGTATAAAACGGTTTGATAGTTTCTGCTAATTATGATTCAATTAAAAATCTTAGATACGAAAGTATGAATCTTCAGGATGTCCAGGATACATGTACAAATCTGGTGAACACTGGACAAATAAGAACCTCTGGAAATCCAGAGGTGAGATCAGATGTCATGGAGGAGTAAGCATCCCCCTGTGAATCCCCATCGTGAATCCACAGTCAAATTCAAATGTAATAGGTGAGGCACAAATCCTCGTCAAAGGCGGTACAGACAACTCAACCGTCATCGAACTCAAAATTTCCAGACTGGACACAAGATTGGTTTTCATGTAACTCAACATTTCATTTAGTGAAACAGAGTTATTCAAATGATGTTAACCTTGATATGAAAGTGAATGAGTTGGAAATATTTCAAAATGAGAGAGACTGATACCTCCGTCTCTTGTTATCAATATTTCTGTTTCTTCCGCGCTTTCCTTTTCGATATCGCGGTCGTCGTAATATCGTAGTATTGGAATCAATGATTTCTAATTTAATATACTAAAGTTTTACAAAAGAGGCCAAATTAAATGCACAAGATTGTCGTTTCTATCAATAAGACTTCATCAATTTGATAGAAATGCATATTTCCGAAAGAAAAAGTGGTATCATACAAGGCCAATTTGTTAATGTTGCCTCATCCGTCCAATAGTACCCACTGTGAAAATGAATATCTTACCTTTGGGTAGTTTAGAATTTAAACGAAGCTATCCTAATATTATTTATGTGAATTTCATTGAAATTCACTTTGGAAAACTCGGTGTTCAGGTACTATGCAGTTAGTGGCCACACCGTATAGCAATACCCCAGAAACGTAAAACAGAATACAACTGATTTTTTAATTGATAGATTTTCGTAGTGCTATATCATTTCACCATATTTTAACCTGCGAACCCTATGAACTATAATAGAATGGTCTTAAGTTTCACATGACAACATGACATTTACATGTGCATAGTGGGTTACTGGATTAACTATATGACTCTTCGTTGATTGAATCAATTTTCAATGTTACACTTTCTATTTGATATACTCTTATATTTTAGATATAATGTAATCCGAGCTTCCGACGGGATAGATAATCCTGGATCGTTACAGTGGCATTTAGTTGTCTGTTTACTCATCGCCTGGGTCTTGACATTACTGTGTTTGATCAAGGGAGTTAAATCTATGGGCAAGGTAAAATTATATGCATCTCTATTTTATGTAATATAATTTGTAGTTTCGAGCCAGATGAATTGATTTAGATGTTTCGATTGAAAAACAATGCGTTTAAGTGGAACGCGTATCCGGAATTTGAAATAGAACTTTTTTGAGTGAGGGGGAAGGAACAGCTATTGGAAACCATAGTCTGGCTGTTATTGTTTACCTTCAACAGCATTCCCCACAGCAAACAAATCTTATCACCTTTGTTTGTTTGTTTGTTTTACGCCATACTTCGTCATTATTCAGTTATATGGTGGGGCCCAGTTTTTTATGATAGAGGGGGAAACCCGGTTACAATGTACCCGGGAAGAGACCACAAGCCTTCCACAGTTAAACTCTAAAACTTTCTCACAGTATCAGCTGATGTTCCAGTGGGGCTAGAACCTGTAATGACCAGAGTTGAGAGACTTCATGATTTAAAGCACGATGATCCAGCCACTCGGCCACGGAGTTATCAAAATGTTCAATGAATCACGCAAAATGTAACCTATTTTCACTACAGTACACAGCGCACCCAGATACAAAGACCGATTCAACTTTATTTTGGGAATGATAAATAATATCTTTACATAGATTACATGGATTGACCGATTGTTCAAACATGACAGGAATTCGACGATCGGTCACTCTTGTTGTGCAAGTTACTGACATGGTATCATCAGATAGTGATTTATACATGAATCATTTTTAATCACGTGATCACTTACGTTTCAGGTTGTGTACGTCACTGTCCTTTTGCCGTATATTCTACTGACAATACTTCTTATCCGGGGACTCACATTGCCTGGAGCAACAGACGGTATAATCTATTATCTGAAACCTGATTTTTCATATCTACTTCAGATTCAGGTAGGTGTATCTATATGTCAATTAAGATTTACAAAATCACTTGCGCGAAATGGAAAACAAAATTTGTATCCTATGTTTTTTGTATGATGTATACGGATGTTGTTATACCTCACACTATTCTCTAGAGCAACCGTTACGATCTACATTGATATGGGAAATGTTGCCATCCCTTTACACTTTTCACCTCAGAATGGTTTTAATTTTGTCACTTTTGTCGTTGTCGCCAATGTAATTAGCTCACCACAGGTACTTCAACGTGTTGTCAGTTTTGTTGTCAATTTAACGATGTCAAACCCGGAACTTCAACATGCGTGGCGTCTGTAGTCCATTAACTATGTCAATTCGGAATTTCATTATGTGTCACGTTTGTCATACATGGAACTATGTCACATCCGGAACTTCAACATGCGTGGCGTCTGTCGTCCATTAACAATGTCGATCGGGAACTTTATGGCGTGTCAATTTTGTCGTCCGTGTATCTATGTCACACCCGGAACTTCAACATGTTGTGGCGTTTGTTATCCATTAACTATTACAATCCAGCACTTTATCGCGTGTCAATTTTGTCGTCTGTGTATCTATGTCACACCCGGAACTTCAACATATTGTGGCGTCTGTCGTCCATACATTATCACAATCCGGAACTTTAACGTGTTGTCACTTATGTCGTCCATGTAACTATGGCAATCCGGAACGTTATCGTGTTGTTACGTTTGTCGTCCATGTAACTATGTCGCACCCGGAACTTTAACATGGTGTGGCGTCTGTTGTCTATTAACTTTGTCAATCCAGAACTTCATTGTGTTGTTACGTTTGTCGTCCATGTAACTATGTCACACCAGGAACTCCAACATGTTGTGGCGTCTGTCGTCCAATATCTATGTCAATCCGGAACTTTACCGTGTTGCCACTTCTGTCGTCCGTGTAACTATGTCAGACCCGGAACTTCCGGCGCCTGTCGTCCATTAACTATGTCAATCCGGAACTTTATCGTCTTGTCACTTTTGTCGACCGTGTTATTATATCACACTCAGAACTTTAACGTGTAAAAAATTTGTGAATGCACCTAAATCATATCACAAACTGACACTTTGAAATAATTCTTTCTTGTACTTTTAAAAGAGTTTAAAAAAAACTAACTGGCATTTACAATTAAAATACATTCAGAAAAAAAACCAAACAAACATACCAACAACCAGAACAGCCTTTATAAAGTGTTCATTCAAGGACCATTGTAACACTGCAGCAAATTCACCTATACATTACAATTGCAATTTAGTTATGTAATAACATTTACAATGAAGCATATGTACAAGATGAATATAGAAAGTCTCAGATAGAAAAGGTATAAATCACTAGGATGTCCAGGATATCCTTACAAATCTAGTAAAAATGGACAAACAAGGACCTCTTGAAATCAAGAGGTGGGATCAGGTCCATGGAGGAGTAATCATCCCCTGTCAACTGGTCACACCTGCCGTGAGTCCACAGTCAAATTAAAATGAAATACGTGAGGGATGAATCCTCGTCATAATTGGTACAGACGTCTCAAAAACCGCCATCAAACAGGTAACTCAACATTTCACTTAGTGAAACAGAGTAGTCGCAAACAAGACTATTATACCGACCGTAAAATTTGCGGAACGTTGACATCAAACGCGGTTTTCGATATCCTTTTGTCAATAATTTGTCAGTGAGTAGATTACCTCTGCATATGAACTGTTCCCTGGCATATCTGATCATTTGTGAAATATAAACTCCATATGCGGGTGACTAAGGGATATCACTACCTAAATATGGAAAATTTACGATGGGAAAGCCGAAATCGTCGCGTTTGTCGTATAGCTTAGTTGCTAATTTCCCGTCTGTGTTTATATTAAGTAAAATGTCTAAGTATGAAGCGTGTGTGCTTGATTCTGTTGTATCTTTAATTTCTAGTTCGCCGGGATATATCACATGGACATGTGTATGAAAATTGTCATTATTAATTGACAAAACGTCGTCGATATATCTAAATGTCAAATAAGAGGACACCACAAGCTTTTTCTTCTTTTGATTCAGCAGTTTCTGAGTAAAGTCTGCTTCGTTTGAATAAAGGAACAGGTCGGCCAATAAAGGAGCACAATTGGTTCCCATAGGAATGCCACCTTTAGTGAAAAAGCAGTTGTCTATGATGCTAAAAAGTCTTTCTTTTAATTTTTTATGTGGAATAGTAGTGTAAAGTGTTGAGAAGTCATAAGTCTTTCTTTTAATTTTTTTTGATACTGTGAATTCGAGAAAAATTGTGTGCCTTAAAAATTTTCTAAAAGCTGTTTAGAATTTTTAAGTATCCACATCTGATTTACACCGCTTCTGGAATAAGCAACTGTACAGTATTTTTGAAATTTCTCCTTAACAGCTGTCAATATCTTGGTAAGGAGTAAAGATAAAGGTTTGGTAGAACGTTTGCTGGATCCTGCTATGTATCTTTGCTTATATGGGTTTTTATGAAGTTTAGGTATCCAGTATAAATGTGGTAACTAAACAAGATACATGTATGTTTTTGTTTGTTTGTTTATTGTTGTTTAACGTCCCACTCAAGAATCTTTCACTCATATGGAGACGTTACCAAATGCCAGTGAATGACTTCAATGTTTTTACCTATGCTCGGCACTTGAGCAGTGAGGGTTCTTTAACGTGCCGACACCTACTGTGACTCGGAACCTCGGTTTTTACTGTCTCATCCGAAAGATATTAAACGAAATTGCCGCCGACTGGACTCAAACTCATGATCACTCATATGAAGTTATATAACGATACCGACTGAGCCAGGCCGGCTCTACATGTATTTATTGTTATATATCGCTATAATTACACATTCAGTTGTCATAATAAGATACATTTTGTTATCATTTTTTTCAAATTTCTTAATGTGGTATGTGTCGGTTACCGTACTCTCCACATTTGAAAAATAGTAACAAAACCGAATCGTGGGCGCACATATATTGCGAAGTGACAATTTTCACCGTCACATTGATAAAGTCAGCTTATCGTTACAGAAAACGATATTACATTTGATAGTGCGCCTAAAAATTTATGCTTTAGCCAATCAGAAAAAGGTATTTCAACAAAAAGGATAGTTATGAACAATGCAAAATCAAAACGAAGGACAAACATAGAAGACCTCTTCTCGGGTGGGACAAGGTACCATGGGAGAAAAATTTTCCTACACACCAGTCACATCCGCTATGAGTCATTGGATACATTGCAACCCAGAACAGTGCACATAAGGACTATTCATAATCGGTATATATCTATCCAAGTCATTAATCTCCATCAAAGAAGTTAGCATTTTCAATATCGGGTAATCTTATTGGCATTGATAGATCAGTGGGAAGCATTTAGCATTTTAAATATCGGGTAATTTTATTGGCGTTGATAGATCAGTTGGAAGGGTTTGAAAGGTAAAATAAGATAATGCACAAAATAAATCTCGACAATGAAAGCCATTTACCATTCAGAATTAAACATTGATGGATATTTTTTTCTGCAATACAAAACAGAAGTTTTCCTCAAGTCCCCGAAATTGTCATTTATTAAACACAAATCCTTTCCCAGTAGGCTACCTCTGTCCTGATCGAAATAAATATCGTTCACCCAAATTTCAGACGATACGCCCCGGTTAATTTGTAAAGCATACCCATACTGTACAATTTTAACTCCTTAGTGAAATGTCAATATCCATGTCTAATTTGTATTACAGGATTTGGACGATGATTGGGTATATAAAAAGTCAAGGCGATAACTCAGTACCGGATTTCAATGCGTTGTTTATAATATTTGTGCACATTCCATTAAATAGGATTTTAATGCACTCTGTTTGCTTCGCGATATTTTATTGGTCAATGACGTTGAAAATCCACAGGGGATTCACGTTTCACCGATAGTTGTTTTTAACGTTTTATATATGTCACACAAAGTTCTGCTGACCGACCTTAATGCACTTTACTGTTTACATATTTTGTAGTACAATGCAGGGTTCACACCACCAAGTGCCATTTTAGCAAAATGCTAAAAATATTTTAAACTGGCCCAAAAAATGTTTCTGGATAAATTTGTTTGCTCAACTAAAATTATGTAATTGTGTGACAATCTGGGGAAAATCAGTCCTAAGGCAATATATTAGTAAAATACAGGTGAAAACTGATCTCTCCCCTGTCATTTACAAGTACATTGAGGACTAATTAACCAATCTGATAAGTACTAGTGTCAGCATTTGATTGTAAAGTCCATCGTACGCAGGATTTACCTGGCCAATGTGTGGCATGTGCACGGATTGATCCAAGTATGCAAATTAACTAGGTGAAATAAACAAAATTAAATGGTGGAAGCCATTATATATGCACATTGACTTCAAAGGATTGTTAGCATGATTAAAAGGTGTAAATTGCAAACACTGGTTGTGTTAATTATGATGAGGGAGAACTAGTGACACCTTGAGCATACCCAAAGATTACGATTGTGATTCGTACACGCAGTTACAATAGCCTTGGATACTTGTTGTTTATTCATTTTGCTCAATGCAAATTTTTTTGGGCTCAAAAAATGTTCATTTTGCTAATTATTTGGCTTTTTGGTGTGAACCCTGCATTGTATATATCAAGACAAATTTTCATTGTCTAGAGTTCCTTGTTTAAAATACGAGACATAAAAAATATATCGTGTATTAGTAATATCGAAATTAAAAATACATAAATCAGTAACTATTCTTAAGCCAACAGTATACTCAACAAAGTAATTCGGTCATAGATAAAAGTAGGAGCCAGCATAAGTCAACGTTTCATGTCGTTTCTGTCATTAAAATGCTAATTTAAAATGTGCAGGCATTAGAAAAGGTTACTATGTGACTGTTTTACAAAAACTGACAAAGTATCAAGGATTCCCCTGTCAGTAATGTCCACTTCATTTGAAACTTAGGGGAATAACCGATACCCTGTCAGTTTTTGTAAAACAGTCATATGTTAACCCCTAAATACAAAATCAGTCGATCGATTAAGTCGGTGGTTGATAAATACGTCATTATTTTACAAGTAAAGTGCGCTTACCTTAAATACCTTAAAATGTCACGATATTTTGCAATTTAAAGACAAGCTTGTTTGCTTGTTTGTTTGTTTGTTGTTTTACATACCGTCAAAAATTTTTAACTAATATGCAGATGTCACCAGCTTTAGGTGAAGTGCTAAACATTTTGGCCTGTGCTACGGACTGACGCCAATGCTGTGAGGTTCTTTTACGTGCCATGCCTACAGCGACAAGAGACCTCGGTTTTTAGGTATCATCCGAAAGACACGTGACTTTCACTTCGTATGCCGAGCGCTTGGCGAAGGAACAGACACTGCCATTTTAAAAGTATGTGGTATGACGGGAGACTGGAAATCGAACCCGGGATCTTCCCTTTGGAAGTCGAACGTTCTATCAATAGACTACTGCAAGCGATCAACAATCTTGTACTGCAAATGTTTACGGGCAAAACAATATACAACGTTATGACATACATATAAACAAATATTGTCCCATGTTGCATTGTGCCTTTCAGTTTCACTTTCAGTATCAAATTAGAAAATTATGTGAGAATATTATTTTTGCGAGCGAGAGCTCTCGCGAAATTACTCGTAAATAAAATTATCGCGATTAAAACTTATTTACAGAAGAGTCAATTGTTTTGCAGGGGTCGATGACTTTAATAATTCTTTTTATCAAATGATATTACATTTGCCCTTAATTACAGGTTTGGGTTCGAGCTGCTGTTCAGGTGTTTTTCTCTCTTGGACCATGTTGGGGTGGCTTAATTACGATGTCCAGTCACATAAAGTTCAAAAACAACTGTATGAGGTAAATATAAAATGTAATTGGTTATCTCCCCTACATTTCAACAAGAGGTTTGGAAGTCGAAAATATTTGACTATGATGATCGTCTGGATTTATTACACACTGGATAAAACATTTTGGATTTAAAGTACCCAATAGTTTAATTAATACAGAAATATGTAGAATTAACCTATTTTCAGACTTTTTCTGTACATATATAATGCATATTCCCCTTTGTCGTAATATCCACTATGCCATACTTGTCATTGTTGTTGTATTGTTGTTTAGCGTCCCACTCAAGGATATTTCACTCAAATGGAGACGTCACCATATGCTGGTGAAGGGCTTTAAATTTTGGCCAATGCTCGGCACTAACGGCCATTGAACAGTGAGAGGTCTTAAACGTGCCGACACCTATTGTGACACAGGACCTCGATCGGTTTTTACTGTCTTATCCGAAGGACAGGAAAAACCATTAAACTAGTCATTTATCATTTCATTGTAAGTCTGTATAAATGTTATATTTACAGGGATGCTTTAGCCGGTACCCTTGCGGACGGATTGACAAGTTTCTACGCTGGCTTTGTTGTTTTTACAATTATTGGTTCTATGGCTTATGATGTAGGAATGACTGTACCGGAAGTTGCAAATGCAGGTACCGTAGTAACACAGTGTTTTGTCTATTGTATCATATTTGCTTACTAAAATAACATATCTATTGGACATGTATCGTAACAGCAAAAGCAGCCAAGATATTTATCGTTTTCAAAATTATTTACAATATTCAAGTCGAAAAAATGTACTACATTTGCATCAATTAGTGCTGGAACAATTATCTTGATGATTTGTCAAATATTTTTATCGGATTTTGTCCTGTGAAAAACAACAAATTGTGTCTTTTTAAGGACCTGGATTGGTATTTGTAACGTACCCAGAGGCTCTACAACGACTCCCATTTCCGCATATTTGGGCCGTTCTCTTTTTTACAATGTTGCTGACAGTCGGTGTGGATAGTCAGGTAATTTTTTTTGTAAATTATACAAAGTACTAAATGTTATGTCAACATTAAACTCGGTTCATATAATATTGTATCAATATCAAACCTTAGTTATGTTATATGGTGTGTCAACATGAAACTCTAGTCAGGTGATATGGTGTGTCAACATGAAACTCTAGTCAGGTGATATGGTGTGCCAATATGGAACGTTAGTCATATTATATGGTGTGTCAACATAGAACGCTAGTCATATTATATGATGTGTCAACTTGAAACGCTAGTCAGGTGATAAGGTGTGTCAACATGAAACTCTAGTCAGGTGATATGGTGTGTCAATATGAAACTCGGTTATAATATTGTATCAATATCAAACCTAAGCTATGTTATATGGTGTGTCAACATGAAACTCTAGTCAGGTGATATGGTGTGTCAACATGAAACTCTAGTCAGGTGATATGGTGTGTCAACATGAAACTCGGTTCATATAATATGGTATCAATATCAAACCTTAGTTACGTTCTATGGTGTGTCAACATGAAACTCTAGTCAGGTGATATGGTGTGTCAACATGGAACTCTAGTCAGGTGATATGGTGTGTCAATATGAAACTCGGTTATAATATTGTATCAATATCAAACCTTAGCTATGTTATATGGTGTGTCAACATGAAACTCTAGTCAGGTGATATGGTGTGTCAACATGAAACTCTAGTCAGGTGATATGGTGTGTCAACATGAAACTCGGTTCATATAATATGGTATCAATATCAAACCTTAGTTACGTTCTATGGTGTGTCAACATGAAACTCTAGTCAGGTGATATGGTGTGTCAACATGGAACTCTAGTCAGGTGATATGGTGTGTCAATTTGAAACTCGGTTCATATAATATGGTATCAATATCAAACCTTAGTTACGTTATATGGTGTGTCAAAATGAAATTCTAGTCAGGTGATATGTAGTGTCAACATGAAACTCTAGTCAGGTGATATGGTGTGTCAACATGAAACTCTAGTCATTTTATATGGTGTGTCAACATGAAACTCTAGTAAGATATGATGTCTCAAATTCTGCTGAGGTTATATGACATGTCAACATAATTTTGCTCGCGTTATATGACATGTCATCATAGTTTTACCGAGTTTATACGATCTGTCAAAATAATTCTACTGAGGTTATATGACTTGTCAATATATGACTTGTCAACATAATTCTGTTCAGGTTATATGACTTGTCAACATAATTCTGTTCAGGTTATATGCCTTGCCAACATAATTCTATTGAGGTAATATGACCTGTCAACATAATTCCGTTCAGGTTATATGACCTGTCAACATAATTCCGTTCAGGTTATATGACCTGTCAACATAATTATGTTCAGGTTATATGACCTGTCAACATAATAGTTATATGACCTGTCAACATAATTCTGTTCAGGTTATATGACCTGTCAACATAATTCTGTTCAGGTTATATGACCTGTCAACATAATTCCGTTCAGGTTATATGACCTGTCAACATAATTCTGTTCAGGTTATATGACCTGTCAACATAATTCTGTTCAGGTTATATGACCCGTCAACATAATTCTGTTCAGGTTATATGACTTGTCAACATAATTCTGTTCAGGTTATATGATCTGTCAACATAATGTTACTCCGATTTTATGACACATTACGTGAACATGTAAGTCAACCAAAGGCTTCATATGATTGACAAAGCACAACCGTATCTCCATACTTTAGCTTGCTTTGAATAAACACCTTTTTTCCAAGGTGAAAAACCAATAAAATTAAGGTGTAGTTGTTTAGTGATCAGTTATATATAAGGTTTGAATTGCAATTTTATCGCGTTTGTGGTTTTATATCGGAAATTGATATATGGACATTTTTAATGAAGCGTGATAGCGCTTCATGTTGAAAATGGCCATTATACCAATTCCCGATATAAAACCATAACGCAATAAAATGCAATTCAAACCTTATATTTACATGCATTCGACGTACTTTTCCATTGCAAGGACATTTCGACCATGTTACTAAGGTGAATAGCAACGGCTTACCGTATGTAGATGACGGATAACAAAATAGACTATGTTATTTCTTAATTTTCTACTTTATGAATTGAATATACATTTTCGAATTTCGTTTATACATATTTCATAATTTGCTGTTAATTATTAAAGATTTTCAACAGAAGTCTCACAAGTATTTGCATTTCATGTATATATATAGGCCTACATACGCGGATCACTAGGGGAATCAATTTCCGATATGCAAGTATGCCGGAAATACGTCTTAACATAGAGTGAATAGGAGAACATGTAAATATAGTCCTTTGCTATTGGTTAATTATTGGCACTTTCCAGTATAGTCCTAAACAATGTAAATATTTATGAGAAATATAGGTCTATCAAGTTATACAGAACCCGGATGTATAACCCTACCTTGTTAGACATTTAGAACTGTGGTATGACTGTAAATAAATTCCGTCATATTTACTTTCAGTTTGGTCAATTTGAGACCGTATCCAGTGGGCTTTGTGATGCTTTCCCACAATACTTAGACAAAAGGAAGGCGCTTGTAACAGTATGTCTCAGCATTTTCTTCTTCGTCATTGGTTTGCCGTTTACTACACATGTACGTATAAAAAAAACTAACAATAATGTACTGTATACCCCGGGATTTTCGCTCTCATTTAATTTTGCCATTTTCGCCCTTGAATGGATGAGAGGGCGAATTTAAAATGAAAGCGAAATTTTTCAAGCAAAATAATGGAAGTATGGTCGCTCATGCCGTCCATAAAACTACTGGGATTTGGCTTTAAGAAGGGGTGAATATGATTTTTGTCGAAAAGGAGCGAAAATAATCAGGTGCAAAAATCCCAGGTGTATAGTATTTTGAGTGCTTGGAAACAGTAAAATTCTGTATAATTTCATTTCCGCTATTATGATGGTACATATGTTTGTTTTAATTGTGTTTACGCCTGATTCAACAGTTTATCAGTTATATCGTGTTGGCCAAATTGATACTGGTGGAGGGGTTACTGGTTGCAGTCAACATTGATTCACTAAACATTCACTATTATAAACATATTATCAAAGCAATAATTTTGCAGAAAGGACCAAAACAAATTATCCAGAATCGTTTCTGTTAATACAACTTCATCTGTTAGCACTTAGATATCTGTACTACTTATAACTGTTAACAGGTATGGCTTTTATATACATGTATTTACTTTCTTTACTTTTATGTTGTTAGTAGATATCTATCTTTTAAACATTTATATAGGCAGGGGAATACCTTCTACAGCTTGTTGATTGGTATGCGGCAGCTCTGTGTATTTTTTTCGGAGGAGCATTGGAATGCACTATCATTGGTTGGATATACGGTAAGATTAAAAGCCTCAGATTGAATTAGATTTTTAATGGTGTTTTACGCCACATTTGAGAATTGTCTGTTCATTTGGTGGCGGGCCAGTTTTTAAAAGTGGAGAAGAGCACCCGGTTTCAATGTACCCGGGAAGAGACCACCGGCCTTCCACAAGTAAACTGGCAAACCTTCTCGCAAAATCATCTTAGGTTCCAGTGAGGCTCGAACCTGCACAGACAGGAAGTGAGAGGCGCCAATTTTCATAGCGCGATGTTCTTACCTCTCCGTCATGGAGACCCCGAGTGTCTCACATATAATGTGTCTCGTATACCTTTATTCAAGTATTTCACATCCCATTTAGAAGTGCATAAGAGCATATACTGATATGCATTTACTTTCTGTCGGAACGTTGAAGTCGCAAATTGAAGTTTCAGTGTTTGAATCCTGGGTCTAAGTGACCAAATGTACTCAGTGCTCGAGCTTAATATGTATCATTATTTTTTTACTGTTTAATTGTTTGCAAAATTTCTCAAATGAATCCAATACTCGAGCTTAACTTTTATCATTATTTTTGAATGTTTAATTGTTTGCAAAATTTCTGGATGTGACTCAGTAGGAATTAGCATAGGAATAAATATTTACCTCATATAACCAAAACATTTTGAATTATGTCAAATTAAATTTTTGTTATAAAAAATTTTCAGTGAAGTATACCGAATTTGAATTTTTACTCCGACTTGGATTTTTTGAAATATTTTTTTTTTTCAAACGAGAAATGGTATTCATATATTTATACTTGTATATACAAACATTTCCATTTGCCTAGTGAATTCTATATTTTTATCTTAAAAAAATTAAAACTTTACGTTAGTTATGGAGTGCTGAGTTCAGTGGGTGAGTTCGGGTCCTATATAATTAAAGATCAAAATTGCGGATCTTTCGAGTATGGCTTAAAACTTTGGTGTTTAACGTATATGAAACACATATCAATAGCATATAAAAATCTCAGATACCAAAGTATAAATCAATAGGATGTCCAGGACATAGATACAAATCCGGTAAAAATAGACAAACACGGACCTCTGGAAACCAAGAGGTGGGATCAGGTGCCATGGAGGAGTAAGCATCACCTGTCGACGGTCACACCCGCCGTGAGTCCACAGTCAAGTCCAATGAAACACGTGAGGAGTGTATCCTCGTCACAATTGGTACAGACGTCTCAACAACCGCCAACGAAAAGGCAACTCAACATTTCACTTAGTGAAACAGAGTAGTCGCAAACATCGAACACCGCTTAAAGATAAAATTTTACAAATGTAGAAGACGCTATATATGATTTATGCCTCCATTTCCCGGTGCATTAAGGTAGCTTTTTAAAAAGGAAGAACGTATTTCATATCTATATATTCTTAATTTGTATTCTGTCAGATGTATTACTTAATTTATTATTTTCAAATATACTGATTTTCGTTTTGTTCATTTTAAACTTTTTCCTATTCAGATTTTCAGATTATTTGTATTTGAACACCTTTAAAATGGTATGTCTTGTTCTACAGGGGCTGAGAGATTTAGTCGTGATATCCAGCTGATGACTGGACGTCCAGTACATATGATTATGAGAATTTGCTGGTGTATTGTTACACCTGGCATTCTGTTGGTACGTATATCGCCGTTAATTTATTCAAACTCAACTTTTATAATTTCATAAATCAATCTCGTGTATATAACTTCTGTTATAACCATATGACATTTTCAACAAACATTTATATTTTATTTTCTTCATTGCAAGTATACAGACTGGTTGCATTTATATAAATTTATATAAATATATATAAATAAATATAAATGTAAAAAAAAAGTGTTTTGTTCCATGTGCCATTGCATGTATATTCCATGTTTTTCAAAAAATCAAAAACAATCCTTAAATCATCAGGCCTATAACATTAAACACACCAAAATAGAACGTGGCGAACACATATACAGCGTATTTACGGCAACAGTGAATGATGCTTGATTCTACAATTAAATTTATAGGCTATGAGCAAATATATATATATAACAAAATACATATATAACAAAATAAATTTCATACTCCGGTCAGTAAGACTATAATATTTTTCACTGCTGGTAAAAAATTTCTATTCCTCATATGCTGTTATTTGAAATCCCTTAGTTAAAACATATCACTTTTTAATCCAGTTAAAATTAGGAAAATTCTTAACCTATATTTATATAAATATACAAAATATCTAGCAAGTTTTAACTCACAATTTACGTATTGATTCGTGCTACTAACATTTCAAAAAATATCTTTAGAATTTCATGTTTGCACACACATACATACACAGATATATATATATATATATATATATATATATATATATATATATATTTATATATATATATATATATATTATATATATATATATATATATATATATATATATGATCATGATTTTAAAAAGACCATAATTATTATTATTTTTTCATTATTTTCTCTGTATCTTTACGTATAATAACTCGTGCATATAAATTTTACGATTTGACAGCAATACAACGATTTATGATTTAACCATAATTTCAGTTTCAAAAACTTCTAATAATACGCCTTTTAAATCATACATATGACCATACATATTTATATGAAGCACAATACATAATATACAATAGCACTGTCACATTTGCCCACTTGTAATAGAAAAAAATATGAAAGGTTATTCTAATTTCTCTCAATAAAATATACATAGAATGTGAATTTTAAATTTAACTGTCCCTTTTCATTTTGAATATTCTCATTTTACAAAATCAAATTTTAATTATTAATAAGAACTTTTTTCCTGATAAAGTATGCATATTTCTTCGCTCAGATAGCAACAAAGTCTAGTTGCAGGACTGGTTGAAATATAATCAGGACAGGCTATGTTATGAGGTAGTCACGTCAGGTAAAGTATATACACGTGTATAACCTGCTAGTAGCACAAAGTACATGCATGATCGTTAAGACTAACCATTTTGTATCAAAATAATGAATATGAACAAAAGATAGGGAGAAACTAAAACAGGATAATTTTTTTATTATTGATTTAACAAAACGGGTCAATTGTATTCATTTTTTGTCATTTTATACACATCTGTGTAACGCGAATTCCACATTATGCATATTAATTTTACACAATATGGGTTCTACCGTGCGTAGCCTACAACGACGTGGGGTAAAGTCGTAAATTATGGACCCTATATTGAGTGAATGGAGATTACTCAAATCTTACATGGGGGTATAATGTCAAGGCAGGGAAATCTGGCCCCAAATGGTAAGAGGCTATTTGTCCAATCTATTCCGAGGCTATTCCAAAGGTTGTATCATTCACCACGATGGTTGACAATTCCCTGTTCACCCAATGCAATCCATATTTGATTAGACAAGTTAACCGAATGCAGAACCACAATTTTACATTTCTAAAATTTGCACGTGACGCGTATGAATGGTGATATCAAGGTAAACAAATTAATTTACATATTACGTTCCTTATACTAATGAACAACGCATTAAGACTACAAAAACATTTCATTCAAGACGGAAAAAATAAAGGTATGAACTATACCCCATTGTGTACGTTTACGGTTTAAGTTCATCTATAACACCATAGCTCCCAAGGGAAAATCAAGAGTTATCTTGTTTTTGCCTTCACTGGGAAGAGAGTGTAACAGTCGCTACATGTTTTAGAAGTTAAACAAGATTCAATTTTGTGTGAATGTTTTCCGCTGCTCAATTTTTTTTTCACGGATATGGGGGCGTTACCGACTTTAGGAGTATTCTGTGCATCTATGACAATGTAATTAGGAATCTTTCCATTTTCCCTCTTCAACGCTTACCGGTGACAGTCACTTTACGTGACAATAGCATGGTAAATATTTCGTCACTACTTTTTAAGAGTAGTTTGAGGTATGATTAGTCTAAATCACCGCGAATAAAGTGAAGACCTCAGTTGAAATAACCAGAAATCACATGCATTCTAACATCGACGTATCGGAAAATCACTCTATTTCAAACAGCATAGATTTTGTATCATTATTTTTTTTCACAGCATGGACAAGAATAGGATTCAAACAGAGAGAGAGAGAGAGAGAGAGAGAGAGAGAGAGAGAGAGAGAGAGAGAGAGAGAGAAAGAAAGAGAGAGAGAGAGAGAAAGAAAGAGAGAGAGAGAGAGAGAGAAAAAAAAGGAGAGAAGACTAACCTCCCATCAACTATTTGTAGAACCTATCTGCTTTATAATCCGGTAATTTTTATCATGGCAGCGTTAATGCAATCAGTGGTAACTATCTCCAAGGGAAAACAAATTAAATCGTGCTAGTTAAGTAGATGGTTAAACCACGTATTGATATCAAAGTCAGTCTGTATAAATCTACCTTGAAAATGAACAAAAAAATCACAAGCTTTATGTATTGGTAGGAGTAATTTGAAATGTATGGATGTTTAATGTACAAGAAGTAGTTGCGGGAATAATATATTTCAACATTTTAAACCATTTTGACCTCCAATTAAATGCGTCACTCGAGACTAATTTGTTTTTCGAAGAAAGTTGAGGTTTCAATTAAATTAAAGATAAAGCACTAGGCATGCCCAACTTGCAATTTTTGTTTGTTTGCAGAAAAGACCATTTTTACGAACGTGTATAATTTCAGGACGTGTATAATTACCGTTCTCGGGTATATGTTATTCTTTTTATCAGCTTGTTTATTACTAAAAAGCTATAACGAAAGTGAAGAAAATTCTTATTCATTCTGAAAGCCTCTTGTATAAAAATTGAAATAAGTCAAATAAGACTCCAATGTTAATGATGTTTGATGAATGACCAAAATATCAGTTATTGAGAATGGGGAGATAAAGCTTTTAAAAATAGGTTATCAAAATTAACAATTTATACATCCAAGAAGTTCATGAGTTCCTGACTGTAAAATGAAATAAATTTTTTGTCTTTAAAACAATGTGAACATATTGCTTATAGATGTCTGAGAATTTCAAAATGGTATCCCACAATGAAAGAGAAGAAACTAATTGACATATTTGTGTAATGTGTTGTGTGTGTCTCTACATTTAAATCAAGGTTGTGTTTATTGAAGCTCAGAAAGATTTTTTTCATATTGCATCTTACTTTTTATAACAACTTTTATCAATCGCAGTATTATCAATAATCTTATTTTTATATCATCTTCCTCAAACAACATATCTTTTTATTGATAGCTTGGCAATTATATTCGGCTCAATACAAAATTTGTCGCGTTAAACTTTATTTCTGTTCCTGATTTTAATCTTTACATTTTTAAGAAAAGAAAAACTGAATTGCTTTATAGAATTCCAAAACTTTTTTTTGTAAAAAGTATTTGTGAACATTTGAGATCACACTCAGTGTTTGTTGATTCCTTCAAACGTATTCATTTTTTCGAGCAATTTGATTTTTCAAAATCTGATTCTTTCGACTTAATTTATGAGAACCAACCGCATGTTGTCCCTTTCCAAATGCTAATATACATGTGCTCATACAGCAACAAAAATGTAGTTGAATTGCAGGACTGGATGATTATAATCAGGGCTGGTAACGTTTTGTGGTAGCCAGTTATATCTAATTTCAGGTAATGTATATAAATGTCAGTATCACACACACACACACATACACACACACACACACTTACACAAACACACCTACACACACACACACACACACACACACTCATACACACACCTACACACACACACACACACACGTACACTTTTTTACAGCATATGTAACACTAAATCACAATGACAGACAAAGATAAATAAGTACAAAACTATACAAATATAGTGAATGGTAAATTTGTTTACTCTATTTAATAAATCGCTTTGTATATTGTATTTACAAATGAAATCTAAAGTGTCATTTTGTGTCTATCGTCGGCTGTTTTACTATTTGTAAAACAGAAAAACTGAAACAGTACACAGCTTCATGGCAGAAAATGTTTTCTAGAAATGTTTTTCCATGAAGCTGTTTATTGTGCAGACTTAATACTATGTAACTAATATAGACATTGTCGTCTTTCACTTGATAAAGGCCAGGTGCTGGAAAATTTGAATATTGAGTGTTTTACTGTATTTCTGCATATCTTATCAGTGTTTTTTGGAGAATTTCTCTTGGCGCTTTTGTGCTATTCGGGTCCATTTTGTCACCCAATCACATTCACATACAACATATGTGATGTACATGCATATTCAATATTTCATCGCCTAGAACAGTAATTACGCAATATTTGCATAGGTAACTGTTTAATCATATAACAAAACTGTTATCGTGTCATTTTCGTTTTGTTTAAAGAGTTAACACTGTCACCAACGTCAACAAAAAACAATAGTAAGTTAAAAGGGGAATGAAAAGTCGCAACATTCATAGGCTGTAAGTCAATCATACACTGTCTAGCGCTGAATGGCAATTGTAAAGCAGTCAGCCAGTCCAAAGGTGTCAACCGTAAGTAACGAGGCAGCCATAAGATGAATGGTCTTGAGCATCAACAGTAGCACATGGGGTAGTAAATCCTCTGAAAAGCAATAAGTTGGAGGCGCCGTGTGGACATAAACAGTAACACGGAAGTCATGGAGTGGTAAGCCACAAGGATGAAGGTGTCAGTCATAAGCCGTCGACTAGGATGTTAAAGTCGTAATTCATGAGGAAGTGGGCATCAATCATTAGCCGTCAACTAGGAGGTTCTGGTCATACACCTTGAGGAAGTGGGAATCAATCATTAGCCATCAACTAGGAGGTTCTGGTCGTACACCATGAGGAAGTGGGCATCAATCATTAGCCGTCAACTAGGAGGTTCTGGTCATACACCATGAGGAAGTGGGAATCAATCATTAGCCATCAACTAGGAGGTTCTGGTCGTACACCATGAGGAAGTAGGCATTAATCATTAGCCGTCAACTAGGAGGTTCTGGTCCTACACCATGAGGAAGTGGGAATCAATCATTAGCCATCAACTAGGAGGTTCTGGTCGTACACCATGAGGAAGTAGGCATTAATCATTAGCCGTCAACTCGGAGGTTCTGGTCCTACACCATGAGGAAGTGGGAATCAATCATTAGCCATCAACTAGGAGGTTCTGGTCGTACACCATGAGGAAGTAGGCATTAATCATTACCGTCAACTCGGAGGTTCTGGTCCTACACCATGAGGAAGTGGGAATCAATCATTAGCCATCAACTAGGAGGTTCTGGTCGTACACCATGAGGAAGTAGGCATTAATCATTAGCCGTCAACTCGGAGGTTCTGGTCATACACTAAGTGGAGGTGGGCATCAATTATTAACCGTCAATTAGGAGATTCTGGTCGAATACAATGAGGAAGTAGGCATTAGTCATTAGACGGCACCTAGGAGGTCCCGTCGTAAAATATATGAACAAATCATCAGTCGTCAATTAGGTGGTTCTGGTCAGACACAATGAAGCAGCAGGCATCAGTCATTAGCCGTCCCCTAGGAATTACCGTCGTAAGCCAATAGGAAGCAAGTGACGACAATATACAGTACAATAGCCCGACCAGCCGGCCACAAGAAATGAGTTTCAGTTATAAACGTAAAGTTAAGAGGCCTCAATCGTCAACTATGAAGGAGTAAATGTGGACAATTAGCCGTGAACTAGCATAGCCGGTAACGGGAACTGAGGAAGTCATATCTATTGTAAATGTAAAACTCATATTTCTTGTCCTACCTTAGCAAGTAGTCATAACATGCTACAAAAAATGCAATGACATACAGACGAACTTTCAATCCTTTCACAGAGGTTACTCTTAAAAAACATTTAGTCTTACTATTTGGCCTTGTAAGATATTATTCATTCCTCTTTCGAAATTATATGTATATTAATTGTGAACATACATGTCGAGGAAGTAAGATATGAAAGGAAAGTCTCATTTAGGATAATCATGTATTCGTTATTCATTCGGAATACATGGCACTCCAAATCCAAAAGTAAACAATTTCCCTCTTTAATGAATCGAAAACGAAACTATTCGAGTGATAGAAGCCCTTAGTGAGTCGTGGATCCAAAATAAGCAGTAAGATTTACAGCAGATTGAATTATAATTAAGAGTATTTTAGTGACGACTATGGTTACATTTGATAATTGTGTAGATTTTGTTCCACACAGCGACTTTTTGACGAAATATTTTCTTTCTAGATTTGCTGGTGCACACAGTTACTTGCATGTGACACATCTTCGATAACCATTTCTGAATCTAAATAATAACATTTCCTATTTTTATTTCTAGTCTCCTAAAGTTATCATTACCCTAGGATGGCTAAGGGTATTCATTAGTACGTTTCCTCGCAACAAACTTCAGAAACCAGTCCAGTTAAAACGTTGTAAATCGTAGTTCAGAATGTTGACATGATATTACAGATGAAAATAAAGATAGATCAACAGACTTATTTATGTATTTATTTTGATATCAGACATTGAGTACTGTATCTGAAATGTATGAAATTATTTTGCACCGAACAGGCACTTTAAACGTATTTCTTCTCATTCATTGAAGAATAACCTACAGACGTGTGCAAAAATTAAAATAAAGGGCATGTATTAGACATACCTGTCTTTTGTGAATCCTATTGTCTGCTGTTTCAAAATATAGAACAGACCGTCTGCATACGTAGGTTAAAAATTGAAGTGCAAACAGTTTACGATGACAAAATATTGATTAAAAATGTATTTGTTTGTGTGTATGGTAAATAACCCACTCAACAATTTTTCAGTTACAGTAAAACCTGCTATAGCGACCACCTGTGTATAAAGACCACCTGGTCACAAAGACGGTTTTTTGCTGACCCCAATAGTACCATTTGTGTACAAATCAACCTCTATATAAAGACCACCTCCCTATAAAGACTGGTTTTCTTGTGTCCCTAAGGGGGTCTTTATATACAAACTTCACTGTATATAGTGGTGGCAATTGTGATGGCGGTGGAGACCACCGACCTTACGCAAGTAAACTGGAAAACTTTGAAGCTTAGGTTCCAGTGGGGTTCGAACCTGTGCTGACTACAACTGATAGCCTTAAAGGTTTTAAGTGTGATGCTCCAACAACTTGTCACGGAAGTCCCTTAGAAATATAATTCTAATTTTGTCGGGTAAAATAATTGATATTAAATAATGCACGTTGTCGATTGAAACTATTATTTTATAGGCAAAAGTGATTTATTTCAAGATACATCGCAAACTTCAGCCAGAACACCATTGAATTTCTTACAGTGGAGACCCCGAGAGATGTTTCTAGAGATAAAGAAAGAGCTCAAGATTATCAATTTGTTCTATGGAATCCATCTATGTTATACAAAATATCACTCTCTCAATGTCCCGCACTGAGAAATTTAATATTGGACAGACACCACCAAATATTTTCCAATAGGCCTCAGTGCTAATAACAAAACTTCAAATTTTCACCTGTTTGCAACTCGAAGTATTCCGCAGCGAAGGAAAATATCTATTCTCATGTGACCCCTCCCTTTAAATTTTCAACCGTCAACCCTATAATTTGCAAAGTACTACTAATATTCATGTATCTTTTTATCACCTTATTTTCTTATTAATGACAAAATTAATTTTTTTCATTTAATGACCAATCAGATCGCTGGTGGTCCAAAATATCTGCGTCCATGTTGTAAACAAAGCAGCTGTTTTTCCTATTGTGTTGATCTTTCGTATTTACATTCCGAACCCGTATAAGCAATAATGACTTTACCTGCATATTCTAAGACTTTCACCTTATTGATTGCTCTTTTACAAATTGGTGTTTTACAGGCGACATTGTTGGTAACAGTCAGTAATTACGGTCAACCTAGTTATGAAACATACACCTACCCCGGATATGCCATCGCCATAGGCTGGATTATTGCTCTTCTGTCGACCATGATGGTGCCATGTGGGATGATATATCAGATTATTCGTTCTAAAGGAACATTTAGACAGGTTAGTGATTGCTAAATTGTCACTTTATGTATGTATGTATGGATGGATGGATGTATGTAGGTAGGTAGGCAGGCAGGCAGGCAAGCAGGTTGGTAGGTAGATAGATAGACAGGTAGGTAGAAAGATAAGTAGATATGTATGTATGTATGTATGTATGTATGTATGTATGTATGTATGAATGAATGAATGAATGAATGATATTTCATAAACAGATAAGAATTATTTTAACCGAAAGACTACCATCAACTGACGTCATCTTAAGTAAATATTGGGTAGATGTGACCGGTCAACATGAGATACTTACTCATCTATGACACCCGATTCCACGTCTGGGTTTCCAGAGGTCTGTGTTTGTCCAATGTTCACCAGATTTGTATATTGTGTCCTGGACACACTAAAGGTAAATATATATATATATATATATATATATAAAATATATTTATATATATATATATATATATATAATATATATATATATATATATATACTATATATATATATATATATATATATATATATATATATATATATATATATATATATATATATAATTATATATATATTTATATATATATTATATATATATATATTCTTTTCTACGCTTCTGATTATTGTAATTTTGGATCACCTCTTGTTTTTAGATTCTCGGAAGACTGATACGGCCAAGTGACAACTGGGGTCCGAACGATAAAGAGGAGAATCAGAAGTACTTCATGTTTCAATATGGAGATAATTGGGCACAAAATGTGAAACTCAACCTTACAGGAAAGTGAGGAATTGACGCTCAAGTACGCAAATAATATAAAAACCAATACTGACTACCCCTGGTAGTACGCAAATAATATAAAAACCAGTATTGAATACCCCTGGCAGGATTACAAGGTCGATAACAAGTTGTACGTCACGCAGGAATGCAATATTATACATGATATGAATCTACTAGTTGTTATTGTGTAAAGTCAACTGTATCCGTTATTATTTACAATTTTACATTTATTTGTTATTTTCAGATTTGTATTCATATATTGCAATGTAATACAATATATATATATATGAGAACTTTCGTATCTAGAGCAGAACAAACATTGCAAAATGCATACATTATTTGTATTCATGTATTGCAATAACACACAAACACACACACACACACACTCACACACACACACACAGACAGATATATATATATATATATATATATATATATATATATATATATATAAAAGTTCATGTCCACAGCAGAACAAACATTGCAATACAACATGTATATAGATTTTCTTTACAAGAGGGTATTGATAAGAACTATATTCGTATATTGTACAAAGACTTTTATTATATAATCTCGGAGCTTACGTATATCAACAATAACAGTAAAATAAGTTAAGGCTTTTGATTGGTTCACGGAGCTTTATCATAACAGTCATGAAATTAAGTTTTTGGCTCATTTCATCGGGTTAATCTATTCTGTATTCCCGCAAAATTTGTATAAGTATTTCTTTTATGAATACAAAACCTTTTGAATTAAAATTTTTAATCCATACAAGTTTTCATTACGTATATTCATCACGTGTTTGAAGCAAGCGATTTTTTGTATTACTTTTTACAGCTATCACCATTACATTTTGTACTATCAACAAATTTTGCTCTAGCTGTTGTTGTTTTTTTTTTCAAAAACATTTCTTTCCTTTTCACTACTTTGGTTGATATTCAATTACTAAAAAGAGACACACAGGCAAAAAATTATATTCCTATATATTTTGTAAAAATTGCTTGAGAAACCCAGTTCGGCAATTATTTACTTGCAATTGATTAATTCAACCTTACTAATTTATACATACATACCACACTGGACCTGACCTTATTTTCACATTACATGTATAGAGGAATATAAGAGTTTTATGCCTGTATATAGCTTTTATTTGTTATTTTACATCAGATATGAATAGTAAAAGTAGAAAAAAATGGAAATGATTTTTGGTAACCACAGTTTATGTCCTTTTAAAGTGTATACCGTCCGAATTCCATATTTTGACTGGGCGGAATAATAAGTATTTTTTCCACTAAAAGCAAAATGCTGAGTTCTGGTTTATTCTGAGTGAAGAATTGGAATTAAATCAAAGAAGATAGTCAAATCGTACCCAAATTCTTTACGTGTCAGATCTTTTAATGCAGTACAATCAATAATCATTTATCATGTAGGTCTGTAACTAAAAACAATATTGTGAAGTTCGTGTATAGAATTTTTACTGTATGTAAACTTATACATTGTACTTTAGTATCCAAAGAGGGCGGCGTACGCACTTTACGCCCACCATTGAATCCGCAACAGTTATTCAAGCCAGTGCAGTTTAATGTCGAACTGCACTCCCTAGAATCTACTGTGAACCCCTTTAATTTCGCTGCCCTTACTTTTCGTGATCTCATTATTGTTGCTCTGCTTAGGTGCCTATCAATGATGCTGCCTTAAAATGATGTAAACAGAACACATGGTATAGTATTAAACATTTTAATGCAATGTAAACAACAACAAAATAAGAACACACACAAATAATGTAAACAATTGCAGAATACATTTTAGAGGCCTTTAAATTTCGCGATGTTATTTCCGCTCGGAAAATTTAAGGGCGCGCCTTTAACCTCGTCAAGGCCAAGAAATTGTCCCCGTGACTCCACTACGCCGGGTTATATGACTTTGAATTAAAATGTATTGGCTCAGCAATTCATGCTTTTGTGACCGCCTTTGTCTGCTTACATCATCATCATTCTTGTCATCATCATCATCATCATCATCAAGAAATCTGCAGGTTTAAATTATCTTCAGAGGAAAAATTCCCGATTTGTATGACATATTTGATGTTTACTTAACAGAAATGCATACATGTATGCGTTTTGTGGAAAATATGTGCAATCCTAGGCTCAAAATTATGTTGCCTTTTCGTCTGTACCAATTCTGACGAGGATTCGTTCCTCACGCATTTCATTTAGACTTGACTGTGGACTCACGACGGGTGTGGCCGGTCGACAGTGGATGCCTAATCCTCCATGGCACCTAATCCCACCTCTTGGTTTCCAGAGGTCCGCGTTTCTCCATTTTTATCAGATTTGTATCTGTATCCTGGACATCCTAAAGATTTATACTTTGTTATCTGAGATGTTTTATACTATATCACTGCTCGGTGCTGATCAACTTAGTATGTCAACGCGGATCAGAGGAGTTAACTAGGTACGTATGAACTATTACAATGTATTGTAATGCCTTGGTACGTATATTGATACCGTGTTACGCTTCCATAGAAATCTCGATCAACGAACTTTTTTCACCCATCCTTGTACATATAATTCGCCAATAAATAGATAATAAAACAAATCTGCATATTGTATTGCTCATTTGTTCATGAAATGTTTTGTAAAGATGTCATGATACAATTCTAAAAATTGTGAAAAGACAATAAAGAGATGGGATGACATCTAAAACCCGCAGTTTCATGGCCACTCTTGCATCAATGTTATCGATATGTTATTGATAAAAACACAGACAAGATTCTGATGAGTTGTTCTCCATGAGGCTTCCTTTTGATAAGGCAACAGACCCTGAAAATACTTTTAGTTAATAAGACAAACACAACCGTCTTGCAAGAACACCCCAGATGATTGAATGTGTAATCAAGATGGAAAATAATTGTAAATAAACATGGAAACGTACCTATGGATAATCGCAACTGCCAAGTCCATTAGGATATAAAACGTCTCAGATACCAAGGTATAAATCATTAGGGTGTCCAAGACATAGGTACAAATCTGGTTTAAAAAAAGGACAAACACGGTCCTCTTGAAATCAAGATACGACAAATGAGATATATAAATGGTCTCTACATAAGGAACAATTGCGAATCCCAAACGGGATTTGACCAGGTGTATGTAAAAAGATAAAACATATATTTCAGTGGCGAAGTTTGTTTGACAGGATGAAGGCATTAAAAATACAAGTCTCATTTAAAATGTTAACGATCTCCATTTTACAATACCTTTAAACATTTAATATATATTTCTTTTTTCAAATTATCGGTCAGACCCATACATTAAATGAAATCTTGTCTATATCAATTTTGATGAGGGTTAATTTTGACTGTTGACTCGGGGTTGGCGTGACCGGTCAACAGGGGAATCGTCTTCTTCATGACACCTAATCCCACCTTTGTATTTTCAGAGCCTGCTCATTCTTCACCAGACAAGTACATTGCCTTATTAACCTTCTTACTATTAATACTTCAGTATCTGTGATACTTTATAATTGTAAAGAATTCTTTCTAAAATTGTTTGGAATGTGTCAATGTCTCTTTATGAAATATGGAAGTATTTGTAAATGCCGAGCGAAGATCACATTACCATTTCCTTATTTCTCCGAATTCTTGCATGCGTAATGTAGGATATGATGATTCAGAATAATTAAATGATTAATGTATGTATATTGGTACTCCTTAGTATCTCTCTCTCTCTCTCTCTCTCTCTCTCTCTCTCTCTCTCTCTCTCTCTATATATATATATATATATATATATATATATATATATATATCAGATACCAAGATCTTAATCTTCAAGATATCCCCAGGATACAATATACAAACCTGGTGAACACTGGACAAGCATGGACCTCTGAAAAGATGATGGAGTCTTCCAACTGACAGAAGTGAATCTAGGTAAGAAGCAGATGTGTTGTTCTCTGTTGTCTCATTGATCTCAAGTTCAACAGGACACATCTGGCCGAGGTGTGTAGAAAACTTTGTATGTTTTACTATTCTAAAGACATTGAAGTTTTGTAAAAAGCTGAGGCCAAAACAAATGCTCAGAAAGATAAGTAGCAAAGGTTTGGTGAACGGTTAGCTGGATCTTCAATAAATTAATTTTATTAAGTTTTAAAATAAAAATCATTGTAAGAATTTTATCTAAAATGTTATTAAATAATAAGAGATCACAGAGGGATCCTGGCGGACACCATGGAATGTTCTATGTCTCATCTATGACAGACTGTTCTTTTCTCTTATTTTGTGTCTCAACATTGAATTTGAACTTAAATCCATATTTCTGTGAGATATTTTTTACAAGATTATAGCAAAACTGAACTTGAACTGAAAATATTACATTTTAAGAGAAAATGGAATTCAACATGGCCGACATGTGTCCGACTTGGATTTTGATCTCTCTGAAAATGTAATATGCACATCTAGACTTCAGGGGGAACCTCCATAATCAATCTGAAAAAGATTCTTCAGTACATTCTGAGAAATACATACTTCCATTGTCAAAATCCAAGATGGCCACCTATCAGCCATGTTGGAATCCAATCTATCTGAAAATGTCCTATGCACAACTTCACATCACAAGGAACCTTCATGTCCAATTTCAAGGAAATTCATTCAGTCCTTTCTGAGAAATAGCAATAACAAACTTCCTATAGTCAAAATCCAAGATGGCCGCCTGTGCACAACTAGACCTCAAGGAGAACCTTTATGTAAAATTTCAAGGAGATCCCTTCAGTCCTTTTTGAGAAGTAGTGGTACAAACTTATTTTTGTCAAAATCCAAGATGGCCGTCTGTCGGCCATGTTGGATTCCGATCTCTTTGTAAATGTAATATGCACAACTAGACCTCAAGGGGAACCTTATGACAAATTTCAAACAGTGAAAAAACATTTGCGCTGGAGCTTTCTATTGTGCAGACTTAATACTATGTAACTGATATACATATTGTCGTCTTTCACTTGATAAAGGCGATGTGGCTGAAAATTTGTGAAATTTGAGTGGGTTTTGATGTTGTTGTTTTTTTGCAAAATCATATGGTTTGTGCTGGTCCATACCTTTACCATTGACCAAATTTCTGTGTTGAGAATATGAGTGCGCTTGAAAACTTAGTTACTCATTTGGATTTGTTAATATCGGAACTAATTGTAAAAAGATATATTTATGTTACATACTGGAAGCAAGCAATTCAATGGATTACAAAATATGACTTTATTTTACAGTGAGTACTCTTAGACGGATTCGGCAACACATTTAGATTTGGTGTTGTGTGACCCAACTTTTTCTTTGGAAATTTACATTTATATTAACTTATCAACCCCTGAAAAACAATGGACTTTTCTGTAAGTCAATGACTTAGACCAGTCCAAATATGTCTTTAGGGGTAAATGAGTTAAATTCGAACTGAACTAATGGAGTTTTATTGACAAAAACGATCGTCTCGAGTATTTTGACCTCTTCTGTAAAATTACAACTTTGGTGTTGTTAATGATATATGTAATTAGTAAAGGTCAACAAGTGCAACTAATTCGGTCAGCAAAACTGTGACGTCATATAAATAAAGCAGTGAAACATGAACCCCCTGAGAGTTTGAAATTTCAATGACCAATGATATAATGTGAAACAAACAGAATGCTATAAGAATTGTAAATAACTTTATTATCAACATACAAATGCATGAAAAATCATAATATGTTACGAGAATTCTTAGACGAAGTCAACACGGTGGATACAGACAATGAACAGAATTAGTAAAACTGTAAAATATATCATCCCCAAACACTCAGTTATAAAGTGTTTGCCTTCCTATTCAATTGTCTGTAAATGTAGATGCAGAAATACTAAACAAAAAACAAAAACAAAAACTCATGTATCACTTTGTTTGTATTTATAAGTACATACCATATACAAATTAATTTCTCTTACAAAAACGCATGTTTACAGGTTACGTACTGCAGGTAAAAATAAATGAGATTTTAATGCTAAATAAAGTTGAACCTATCTTAATTCTTTCACCCCTAAAGACACATTTGGACTGGTCTAATTCATTGATTTACACAAGAGTCCATTGTTTTTCAAAATTTGATGGGTTAATAGATCATTTCATTGCCATTGTAATGTGGTCTCTCTAGTGCTGTCTTAACAATGACATTTTAACCATACAAATTATAACAGACTTGTCTGAAACAATAAAAATGGGAATTCCACTTAGTAACTTAGGGGTGAAAGGGTTCACCTATTTTTTTCTGACTATAGTCTCTACAGACTGGTGGTCGTTTTTGTTAGTGGTTTTTCATTATCAGTTTCACTGTATTTCCTTTTTCACTAATTAATGGTAATTTGTCTGAACCAAATGCACTGTATCAGACTTTGCTTGATTATCATTTGAAAATACGGCTGGCCTACTCAACCCGACCCCCGGTCAGATGGCAATGTATATCTTTAGGTCATTTCAGTAAACGAGTCTAAAATCTGACCTTGGCATGTTCAAGGAAGCTAATTCCAAAATAATCTACAAAATGATAAATATTTAACCATTATATTCATATCTTCAGGAATATAATGTTAACTTACGATATATTGAGATTCCAAATATCATTTGGTGTAAACAATTACCAAAAATAATTGACAAAAAAAATAATTAAATGGAGGTAACTCATAACTAAGCTATGTACTAGCTAAATAGAAGTTTTATCATAAAAATGTTTAGATAGGAGTTTCCATGATTCATGCTATTGTAGTGTTTAGTAATCAGAGGCGTGAGAAAGTTTGCCAGTTTATTTGCGGAAGACCGGTGGTCCCTTCCCGGGTACATTGTAACCGGATTCTCTCCTCCCAGGGATAGAAATTAAACTCTGCAATCAAGGTGCCATCACGGCTCGTATGTCACGATTTTTGGGACCCCAGTTGCATGTCTGGAAGCCCAGAAACTTGCTCTTCCTATTTGACAAAATCTAACTATGAAAACATATTTTAAAGTAGTTCATACACTAGCTACATGTAGTAAGGTATACTCAGTTTACAAGAATTTCAGTTGAAATTTGTGAATGTGCAAGATAAACATGTACCCCCTAAATATTTCAGTTGCCATCCGGGATAACCCACTGTGAAATGTACTAGCCCAGCTCAGCTTTTACTCGTCATGGACTACTGGGCCCCTGTTAATTTCTATCCCAGCCTCCAACGTCCAATAAAATTTGGCCGCCACCATATAATTGAAATTTTTTTGAGTGCGACCTAAAACACAATTCAAAATCAAATCAAATGTAATTAGAGGCATCCTGAAATTAGATGGACCCGATAATTGTAAATAAATAACATGGCCACGTGTACCTAATTCACTTCCTTAACAAATTTCTAGATGCTAAAAACAAAATCACAAGTTGGGCCTGCCCAGTGCTTTGCTGTTGACCAACTTGAAATAAAAATTTTGTCAAGTTTCTCTGGACACGGTTATCAAGTGTACATCTGGATGAAGGCCAGCACAGTAATTAAAATGGCCAACAAATGATACATAAATGTTGATTCATCATGATGTGAGGATACAGTGGAATTCAATGTGAATTAAACATCTCTATTACTGTATCATGTATATACATTGTGTTTGTGATGTGAGGATATGTTAGAATTCAACGTGTATTAAACATCTCTATTACAATATCATGTATATACATTGTGTTTGTGATGTAAGGATATGTTAGAATGCAACGTGAATTAAACATCTCTATTACAATATCATGTATATACATTGTGTTTGTGATGTAAGGATATGTTAGAATGCAACGTGAATTAAACATCTCTATTACAATATCATGTATATACATTGTGTTTGTGATGTAAGGATATGTTAGAATGCAACGTGAATTAAACATTTCTATTACAATATCATGTATATACATTGTGTTTGTGTGTTTACAGTAATAGGACAAAAGTGAGTCCTCAAAAATGAATTTAACTATATATATAACCTTAGAAATTCTGCTGTTCTTTATTTTGTCTTCTGAATTTGGTATACACCCAAAATTGAAGAAACATGGCAGGTTTAACCCTGGAAATATGGGCCTAATTTTGGTAATATTTTTGTTAGTTTACATCCATACTTAGGTATCGATAGTTTCTTTTGATATTTTTGGATTATGTCACAGATCCAGTCATTTTCTTTGTAATAAACATTTAAATAACCACGCTAGAATTTTACTCTCATGAAGAATAATGTATTTTTTCTAAAATAATAAATAGATTGCAATGGAATTTCTTCAAAATGAGTACCAAAGCCTCAACCTTGTGTGTATGTAGTTTTGTTAAATTTGGATAATTGACAAATTTACTATAATGTAAGTTAAAATCATTTTTGAGGATTCATTTTTGTCCTGAGATTGTATGTATATATATTCAAAACTGAGACATCCATAACAGTTTTAGTTTGTATTACCAAAATACAAAAAATATATATCTATCAAAAAAAACAAAAGGAAAATTAATCACGGTAGTGAGTTAGTTGTGTGACCAAAAAAAAAGAAATATATGATTATGACATTTATGAGTTTCCATACCTCAGTCAGACCTAAATTTGTTGAAAAATCAGCTTTGGTATAACATGTATAAATAACACTATTTATTCAAATATTGACTCATTCACCCCTAAAGACACATTTGGACTGGTCTAAGTCATTTGATTTACAGAAGAGTCCATTGTTTTTCAGGGGTTGATGAGTTAAACTGATACAATATGAACAAGTTTTTGTGTAATACAATAAGGGATTTGATAAAATTACAAGATGGTCAGAACAAAGGGATAGGAGAGAACAAAGGGAAAGGAGAGGAGAAATTATATTCTGAGAAAATGAGAGAAGAAATATGAAAATGCAAAATATACTTTTTCCAAGATAATTCATCTAACAGTGAGATAAAAGTATGGAGTATAAAATCAGTTTTCACTTAATCAACCTTAATTTGAGAAGCCAGTAAACCCCGACTGATACAAAATTGTAGAATCTTTATGACATATTATATTATTGTATTGAAATTGTAATTAAAAAAATAAACCTTGCGGAGAAAAATACAGGAAATTCCCAACGAAAATATCAATTCTGAGAATAAAGATCTAAATGTCGCCTTCCTGTGAAACCATTGTTAAATGAATGGTCAGCATTGCAAATCTTTAACAAAAACATTAACCTTGACTGATACAGACAAAGCATACACCCCACCCTCACACACAGGTTTCACTGGCAGCGGACAGAAATGAAAATGTATAGTAAATCACTTTCATTGTGTACCAACCTCTTTAGACATAATAGGGAACTTTTGAGTTAGCCTGGATTACCATTATAATCTTGCTTTTATTATCGCCAGTTACGTGATTATAGAAAAATGTTCTGCAATGTTATTTCTGGTTTTGATAATATATAGATAGCCCCCATAGCACAATTGGTAAAAGTGCCCTGCAAGTGTTCGGAAGGTCCTGGGTTCGATTCCCGATCTGTCCGCACATTTTCTCTGCCTGATACATTTCAGTAATTTGTTATTCAACTAAATAACCCACTGTGGTATGTTTTAAGTGTCTCTTGGGTCTCTCTATATAAAATAAATTTAATGCACTCAAAAGTAAAAATATTTCCATTTACTTTACATACGTTGTGAAGGTAAATATGAAAACCAGAAGAACATATGAGGAACAAGATCGAGAAGGCGCGAATAAATGCAGGATCATAACGGTAATCCGGGCTAACTCGAAAGTTCCCTATTACAAATGTACAAATTCATTATTGTATAGACGCAAAAAACTTTACCTGAAAGTAAATTCCTCACATTAAAAAAAAGCGGTATAATATATTATGCCTCCAGAGAACCGACAAATTCAGGAGACCCAATCTACCCGTTTTATACAAAAGTCATAGATGTAAGTCGTAAGATGTAAGTCTTAAGCTAAACCTTCCTTAAAACAAGACTTGGGACCGTTTTATCAAACCTACCCTAAGTCAATTCCATTTTCAAATATGATTTTGAGAGTTTATAAAGACTTAGACCTGCTAAATTTACAAAGATAAAATATGACACAACAATAATTTGGATCTACAACTACCTCAGGGTAGTCATAAAGACAGGACCTGATTTGGATCTAATGTGACCTTGACATTTATGTGTAAACAATTATTTGATTTGATGACATCACAATACTAAACACCTCGGTTATCAAATAACTTTCGCAAAAATGTGATGTGTCAATTTTTTACAAAATGGTCTAAAGTTGTAAGTACAGTCCTAAGGCAAAGTTGACAACTTAGGACCTTTCATACACTGGGCCCCTGGTATTCGTCATGGTAACCTACGGAATGTTCATATATTAAAACTTTATTTTAACATATTTATCATACATACAATGTCTTAAGTTCCAAATTAAATCTTAAATGCAACATTTTGATTTACTGAATTATTTTAAATATTATGGGGAAAAAATCTCTATTACCTTGTCCTAATGTAAATAAACAAAATCCCCAAAATATCTAATTTAGAATTTCCTTTGTCCTGCCAAAAAGTTGATTGAGAACCTGAATTTCTGATCTAAATCTCGCCCTTGAAATGGATACCAAAATATATAGTTGACATTCCATATGTTATTGTAAAGGTTAAAGGCCATTCCAGTGACAGACTCGATAGGGGTCAAAGGCAGCGGAAAAGTGCTTGGTCCCAAATTTGGGGTCAAAATGTTCACAAGAGCGACATCAGGGGAAACAACCTCCATCCCTATGTTGTTTGAATCTGTGAAATACACTCCCGTGTCTATAGCTGAAATATTAAAAGTGGAAAAAAAATAAGTCAATGAACTGTAGCAACATCCAGTATTATCATTCTAAATGTAAAAGTTTTGAATTTTGAAAGTCGTTTGTTTACCCGTTTACCCAGGAAGAGATCACCGGCCCTCCGCAAGTAAACTGGCAAACTCTCACAAAAATCAACTTAGGTTTCAGTGGGGCTCGAACCTGCACTGACCAGAAGTGAGAGACTTCATAGTTCAAAGCGCGATGCTCTAAACACTCGGCCACAGAGGCCCCAATTCTAAATGTAAAAATAAACAGGGGAAATACTGTATACATGGATATTTTCGCCTTTCTTAAATTACTTGATATTTTTGCCCTTAGACTTGTTAGATGAAAGGGCACATATAAAATGAAGGCAAAAAAAAATCAAACTAAATAATAGTAGCAACTGACACTCATGCCATCTAACTGACTATGATAATGTAGGGCAACTCGAGTCTCATCATCGGCAACCATATGTACATGTAATCAGTTTTCACTCATACATACAAGAGCTATAAATAGTTGCAGTGACAAAAATGGTATTTGTAGTATATCGTGATAACTTGAATAATATAAAAAGAACAAGCAGATCAAAGCACTGCACACATTTACTCCAAAGGAATATCAGAAAATAGGAAAGCTTAATACAATGGAATCTGTCTTAAGAGACCACCCGAACTGCCACTGAAATGTGGTCTCTCAAGAGATTCTCTAAAGGATAAATTAACTAAGTGGTTCTCAAAGTGTGGCATCTCCAGACAGGTTCCACTGTATGACATTTTTTAAGAAAAAGGAGAAAATGCATTTATAAAATGAGAAAGAATTTTTCTCCTTTGGTATTGTCCAACTGGCATAAGTTGAAGATCAGAGTGACCTTTCAACTATCATTTGGACAATTCTACTTGTTTTTCAGTTACGCAGGCTTCGTGGGAAATACGTTTTATTTATATTCCCCACTGGATACATGATTAGTGATGCTAGTGTAATTTGGATGCCGACTTGCTGATATTACCCCAAAAACTTATTCAGGTCAAGACAGAATTCACAGGACTCCACAACCACAGGTCATACAAACTTGACTACAGGCTTTAGAATTAGGCATGCTGGCATTCACATACATACCTTGCAGTCATCCATGCATACATCACAAGAAAATCAATAATATAGAGAAATCAAAAGTACACACCTGAGTACAAGACACTATTTATCTATAATTTTCTCCGTCCTGTTAGAAAATTCATTGTAAACCTGAATTTCTGGTCCATATCGCGTTGTTCAAATGGATACCAGAAGATCCAGTTAACATCCCAGATGTTATTGTAAAGGTTGAAAGCCATTCCACTGACAGACTCGATAGGGGTCAAGGGTAGTGGAATAGCACTGGGTCCCAACTTTGGGGTCAGAATGTTCACAAGAGCGACATCAGGGGAGACAACCTCCAGACCTATGTTGTTTGGGTCTGTGTAATACACTCCCGTGTCTACAGCTGAAATAATAATGTGAATAACGGTGGAGACAAAATGGCCGAAATAACATCAACATTAAAGGGGCATTAGCTGTATGTACCCCTAAAAAATTCTTTCTTTTTTTTTTTTTTATACTTTTACTACTTGAACATGATGTACAATAACAAATAAGAGCTATACACAGACATAAAAACTTTGTTCCTATATATTTTGTGAAAATAAGGTTAGGTCCAGTGTGGTATGCATATACAAACAGTAAGGTTGAGTTAATCAAATGCAATTGAAAAAGTGCCAAACCTGGGTTTCTCGAGCACTTTTCACAAAATATTTAGGAAATTAAAAATTTGAATTCCTGTGTTTATCTCCTTTTTGCTATTCTATATCAATTTAAGTAGTGAAAAAGGAAACAAAAAATTAAAAATGCCACAGTTAATGCCTGTTTATTAACTGTGACCTCAACCAATATTCTTAACAAAAACACTGAAAATAGATTATGTCTAAAACAGGATTATTTTTATATATATAAAAAAAAGAACAGGATAAATGCAGCACCTCAAGTATAGCAATTGTCTTAGGAATAATAAAATGTAAATGCCATGCAAGTGCAGTTGATATATGGACAGTAGAAGCAGGTAAACCAGACCTCAAACAATCTTTTTAATTGGAAGCTAATACAAGGGTGATAAAATACCCCCCACCTGCCATTTTGAGTCACTCAGGTGGCCAAATAAAGATATATTGTTTACATATAAGGATGTAGATATACTAGACTATATCAATACAAACACAATATTGAGTTTTGCTCTATTGAAAATTCTTGTATTTTACTCTTTTGGATAACAACGTGCAACAAAAAATACTGTTATCATGGAATTCAACAGGTAACCAGGATGTGGATCGATCTTGACTATATTAATGCATGCATAAAACTGAGTCTAGTGAGAATTCTTGCATTCTCTTTCTTTGAGTACATCATGCAGGTAGAATTACTGCATAGGCATCGGAACCGGGGGGCTAGGGGGATCTTAGCCCCCCCCTTTTTTGCAAAGATAGACATAGGTGTTGAAAATTAGGGCTTAGCCCCCAGATGTTTCTGGCGTGTGTGTGTGTTTTAAGTTGGTTTAGCCCCCCCCACTTTCAATTTGCTTCCGACGCCTATGTACTGTATACATGGATTTGAACTTTGGGGTAAATTTAGAGATTTTTCTACAGGTTCTGACTTTTCACATTTGGTTTAATCTATGCAGACATGAAAGCAAGAGAGGTAAAATTGTTGACGCAGATGGACTTCACCATTTCATAAGCTGGATTTTGTTTCAAAATCTGGCCAAAAAATTGGGACTTGTACGAAACTTTGCGAGATCGAGAACTTATGGGTTTTGATGTTCCAGCCGTACAGAGTCAGCTGAATTTGTATTGAACAAATATCTAGTAAATTGGCAGATTTTGGATTGTTCCTCATTAGCATAATTTGCAAACGTTACCCCAGTGCAAATATTTCCATGTCTAAAATTAACAAAGAATAAAAAGCAAATATATTTTCATAACATTGAATGATCACATGCATAAATGTAACTGCATATTTTAAAAAGAAATACTTTTCTCGCTAAAGCAGCGATTCATTTTCACTCAATCGTTTTCAAAGAAATATAATTCATAATTTGATACTTAGATCTAAACTCACCATGGTGCCTTTGGCTTCCATTTTGAATGACATTGAGAGGATCTATCATCTGACCTAGTTTGTGTAATTTCCATGACATGTTGTCAACGGCAACTGGTTGGAATATGAAGTAAATTGATTCTGGCATACGAGTTGGCGGTTTATTGAACAACAGTAACTCCACGTCAACTTCTGAAATTGACACACAAATATTTGTTAGCTCTTATCTTATCCCGTCACAAGATTTTCCTGTCTTCCAGTAGCTAGGCTGGATGGGTAGGGGGTGGGGGGTGATATTCCAACAGATATTTTAGAATATGAATAGCGTAATCATTTTCATCGCTGTCAAAACAAAAAGTAATTCTCACAATCAATAATAAATCGTTTGCCTCATTGATTATAACTAATTCATACTTCGCATAAATACATCAAACGGCAACAACAAATTGAAAACTCTAAAAGAACTTCTGAGTTACAGTTTAGTGGATACAGCTTCAATCTAAACCATAGGGTGTAGACAAAGAAATTCCGACCCGCCAAAATGATAGATATGTCCGAGGTGGAATATATGTATTGGGCGACAGCACAAGATGGTAACAATGTTTGTGTAGATTAAGGTTAGAAGTGAAAACAGTAACTTGTTCCTTGTTGTTGGGGTAATGCATGTACTTATGCTCTGTGACTTACTTACACTCTGTTACTTACTTACAGTTTGTAACTTACTTACACTCTGTGACTTACTTGCATACTGTGACTTACTTACACACAGTGACTTACTCTTTGTGACTTACTTGCACTGTGACTTACTTACTCTCTGTGACTTACTTGCTCTCTGCGACTGACTGTTGTGACTAATTTGCACTTTGTGATCTACCTGCAAACTGTGACATATATGCACTCTGTGGTTAACTAGTTCTCTATGACTTTGACTTACTTGCACTGTGTGATTTACTTGTGCTCTATGACTTGCTTGCACTCTGTGATTGACTTATGTGACTTACTTGCACTGTGTGACTTACTCTTTGACTTACTTGCACTCTGTGACTTACTTGCACTTTCAGGTTTTAATGTCATCACTGCATCATACTTGATAAAAATCTGTAGTGGAGCTCCATACATGTAATGACAGCTGGGATCACTCATCTCTAGGGCCACAACAAATGAACAGCCATCTAGTTAAGGAGAAAAGAATTATTGGTACATTAAAACAGGTACACTGGGCTCTCACAGCTTACTTTGGAAATTGGGCCAGAGCCAATCAGACCAAAAAAATTAACAACTTTTTTTTCAAATTGGGAAAAATCACTACTGTATAAGCTTTAAATATTAAGAGGCCTTAATTCTGTTTAATATTATGCATCTGGATTATAGAATCAGTCTGTTTACATTGGAACTGAACTATTTTATATTTAGTTTCGTTTTTTCTACATCTAAACATTAAAACTGAATTTTTCAGTAGGGAAACATTACCTTATTACATCAGGAATGGTGCCTATGTCTCAGATTGTTTTACATGAGTCAATAATCTAATTTCTAAAATTGTTTACAAGAGTCAATAATCTCATGTCTCAGATTTTTTACAAGAGTCAGTAATTTCAGGTCTCAGATTGTTTACAAGAGTCAATAATATCATGTCTCAGATTGTTTACAAGAGTCAATAATCTCATGTCTCAGATTGTTTACAAGAGTCAATAATATCATGTCTCAGATTGTTTACAAGACTTTTCACACTAAGAATTTCTTACAGACCAAAGGATATCAGATTATTTTACAAGACTCAACAATATGAACCTCAAATTATTTTACAAGACTTTACAAGACTCAACAATATGAACCTCAAATTATTTTACAAGACTTTACAAGACTCAACAATATGAATCTCAAATTATTTTACAAGACTTTACAAGACTCAACAATATGAACCTCAAATTATTTTACAAGACTTTACAAGACTCAACAATATGAACCTCAAATTATTTTACAAGACTCAACAATATGAACCTCAAATTATTTTACAAGACTTTTCAAGACTCAACAATATGAACCTCAAATTATTTTACAAGACTCAACAACATGAACCTCAAATTATTTTACAGGACTTTTCAAGACTCAACAATATGAACCTCAAATTATTTTACAAGACTTTACAAGACCCCACATTCCAATCTCAGATTATTTTACAAGACTCAACAATCCAATCTCAGATTGTTTTACAAGACTCAACAATCCAATCTCAGATTGTTTTACAAGACTCAACAATCCAATCTCAGATTGTTTTACAAGACTCAACAATCCAATCTCAGATTGTTTTACAAGACTCAACAATCCAATCTCAGATTGTTTTCCAATACTCAACAATCAAATCTCAGACTATGAACAAGAATCAACAATCCTATCTCAGGTTGTTTTACAAGACTCAACAATCTGATATCAGATTGAGAAGAAGCGTCAACAATCCAATCAGAGATTGTTTTACAAAACCAGGGTTGCCACTAATCTGAAAAACAAAATTCCCTGACTTTTTGCTAAATAAATTCTGTTTTTCACTGGCCAATACCACCTAATTTTTCGGCCTCCAACTCCCCTACAGCTGTCTAATCCACTCACAATTGTTAATTTTTTTTTCATCAAACCAATTTTCAGAAAATTTACACAGCTGGAAATTTGCCATAGCCACAGAAAATATGAAAATCTTCCTAGAATTTTATTAATCCCTAACTTTTCCCTGACTTTTCTGAAATTCAATTTTTCCCTGACCAAAATACCAATTTCCCTGACAATTCATTGACCTTGAAAAAAAAATCATTTTTCCAAGACTTTTCAAGTAAGGTGGCAACCCTGAGGACTCAGCAATCCAATCTCAAGTTATTTTACAAGACCCAATAATCTTTGACTGTCAAATAGTCCAGAGCACTAATCAAAATGGAAAAAAAAAATACCTGAACTCCGGAACAAATGTGACATCTCCTGATCCCATACCTGGCTGGATGCATTCACATTCTTGGAAATATTTGGTTTCCCTATTCCCAACTGGAAGCGCCCAGAGTACGGATAATTTTGATTAAAATAGTCAAAGTCTGATTGGTTGAGTGTTTGGTATACAAACTTTCCTATTGGTGCATTCACAGAGGCCCATGACTTTTTGATCTGTTAAAAAAAAATAATCACGAAAATATTCATACATTTATAAAAGACACTAGTAACAAATCAACACAACTGTTCTGTATGACAGCAAAAATATATAACAAATAATCACAACATACATACATATTTTAACTGACTGCAGTAGTCTAGTGAAAAAGCATTCAACACAGTTGGAGGTACCAGCCAAGGTTTGAAATTAGCTAGAAATACTTGCAAAGATTGAGTTCAATTCCAAAATTGCAAGTAGAAAATGTTGGTACAAGTTAAAAACTAGTGAGTGGGTTTATGAACTATGTCTTACTTTGTCCCCGTTATTTTCTGATTGTTTATCGTTTTATTTGCTGATTGTTTATCGTTTTATTTGCTGGTTGTTTATCGTTAAAGTTTTAGTCCTTCAAAATAATAGTAAAAAAGCTTTGGTTGCATAAAAAAGCTATTCAAAGTTAAATTCAGTTGGTTGGTTTTCATTTTAGATATAGCTAGTGGATTTTACATCCACAAGCTAAAACTAGCCTGTGGCAAAAACAGTTAATTTTCTATCACTGCTAGGTTTGGATTACCTGTACAGGATTATTCTAAAGACCTTAAAGTTCCTTAACACGCACTACTGGACAGCGACCAATTCTTGTCAAGTACCAATTCTCGTCAGCTCATTTTATTTTGTCTGATATTTTATGGTTTCTCAGAGAAGTTATTTTCTCTTTTCGTTTGGCAATCAGAATAATATCTTGTCCCAGAAACACACAAAAATCTGTGAAAGTGTGCACATGTTTGCACGTTCCACATTGCACTGTTGGCAAGAATTGGTCGCTAACCAGTTGGCACAGGAAGTAAAAGACTAAAGGTAGTCACCATTTGCTTGGCATCAGAAGAGAAAGTCACAGTGAGATGTAAAACCGAGGTCCCGTGTCATGGTACGTAAAAGAACCATCAGTGCATTGGCGTCAGTCCATAACGTGAAAAAGTTTTGGCAGGATGTAATTAGAATATATATCGTGGTGTATTAGGTTTTTGACCTATTACCATCTATCACTGTTTTATATTTGTATACTGTTACTAAATCAAATTAAGATCATTCAGAAACACTCAGAATTTATTATCAATAATTTATTTCAGTAATTTATTAAAGCCTCCCCTGGAAAAAGGGAAAGTGGCATTTTTGTTGGATTGTTGCATGCAATACTGTGATGTTAATAAAGGGGCAGCAAATTTTTGCAACAATTCCATAGCAACGCACATGAAATTATTTCCATAATTTAGAATCATATAATGTCAAAATATGTGCAATTTTTCGTTTCCCAGTCCTCAGGAAATTATATACCGCATTCTGAAGTTATCGTCCCAAGCGAGCGGGCATGAAGAACATAAAGTAAACAATTTTGGAGAAAAGTAGCATTTTAGTCTTCTATTGTGCCTATGACCTTGATCTGGGACCCTATGGCCTCAAACAACATGTGAACAAATCATTCTTTAATTACATATGTAAGGTACAGGTATTAGATGTATACATAGATGTATAGGTATAGACGGTATACCAAAAATGAGCTTCCTTCCATCATGCAATAATGAGAAAGCATAAAGATTATATATCTAACACGACTGTGACCTTGACCTTTGGTGGACCCGACTCAAATTCAATAGGGTTCTTAGTACCCTGCAGAGGAACTTGTATACCAAAAATCAGTACACTAGCATCATGCAATCTGAAGTTATCGTCCAGAAACGAGAAAGCATAAAGAAATTCTATCTAACGCAAATGTGACCTCCACCTTTGATGGACCTGGCCCAAAATCAATAGGGTTCTTAACACCCTGCAGGGGAACTTGTATACCAAAAATCAGCTCCCTAGCATCATGCAATCTGAAGTTATGATCTGGAAATGAGACGGATGGGTGAACAGACAGACTGCGTGACAACCATATCCCCCAGAATTTTATTCGGGGGGATAAAAAAGGACTGACAGACGGAATGGAAATGAAAACATATGATGGAAATGTACTTTTACAATAGAATTTAGCCTTAGGATTGAGAGAAATAAAGGTCAAATTAAATTTCTAATGAACATTTATTTGCCAAGTTATTCATGATGAGGTTAACAGTTACGGCTCCCTCCAAAATAGGCTTTAGTCTTGATTTAACCACCTTCAACTCACTCAAAACTTATGATATCTAACAGTGTTGTTTTGATAATTCTGTCAACTTTTTCAGTGCTATATTTTGTAATAATATTGTTCATTTCCGTTTAGGCACTTTGTAATGTTCAAATATGGCCAGTTTTAAATGGTAAATGAATGAACCTAGTTAGAATGTACCTTTGGAAGGAATCACCTGCATTCTGCAAGTAAATTGGCAAACTTTCTCACAAAAATCAGCTTAGGTTCCAACAAGGCTTAAACCTACACTGACCAGAAGTGAGAGACTTCATGGTTCAAATTGCGATGCTCTAACCACTCAGCCACAGAGGCCCCTTATGATCTGGATAATTAAATTCAGTAACAAGAGAATGATGCAATATAAAAAAGCAAAAGAAAAAGAAAATTGATTGTGTTAATGATTTTTTTTTCATCTATTTCAAATGTTCACATTTTACATACCAGCTTCATGGGATCCCACAGCTGTGTAAGATAGCCTTGTTTGCTGAATTGAAATCGGAATCCATTTTCACAAGTCTGCATTGAAAGTGGGTTTTTCACCTCCGAGTAACCTTAAAGCATAAGAAAATGTCTGAATTATTTGTCATGTAAATTAGCATAACCTTTCACCCCTAACTATCTGTATCGTATGCTTTTTCTGTTGTATTAGACCAGTATTTTGTGGTCCGATTGGTTGAAATGATTAATGGTTAAAAATGATAAAATTTTTAATGTCATTTTACATTCTGCCATGAACTTTTCACTTACTGTAAATCCGAAAATTTTCGCGGGACTTTATTTTCGCGATACACAAGTTCTAAATTTATTCGCGAGATGATATTTTTGCAATTTCTAATGCCCATTCTGTTAAACTATTATTATACATGTAATGAATGACATGATAATGTAAATTTCGCGAGTGAGAGCTATCGCGAAATTACCCATAAATAAAATTCTTGCGAATAAAACCGGATTTACAGTACAGTAAAAACTGCTATAACGGCCACCTCTATATAAGGATCACCTGTCTATAAAGGCCAGTTTTTTCAAGTCCCTTGACTACATACTTCAACTAAATTGAACCTGTGTATAAGGGTCACCTGCACATAAAGGCCAATATTTTCTGATCCCTTGGGTGGCCCCTATATACAGGTTTTACTGTATATGGAAATTTCCCCTGCATCAGGTGAGGAGCCACAAATTTTGACCAGTGGTATGGACTGACACCAATGCAGCATGTGCACTTCGGGTTCTTTGAAATGGGACCTCGGTTAGAAGACTCTTCCAAAAGAACTGTGACTTTTACTTTATATGCTGAACGCTTGACAAAGGAACAATCGCTAGCATTTTTTTTTTAAGTCTTTGGAATGACCCTGAACCTGGGTATCAAAACTGTGATCTTTCACTAGGAAGTCGGTCAGTGTTCCACTAAACTTCCATTATAGACCACCACAAGTGGTTGGCTAAGTAGATGGGTCATATTTGGTCCAAAATAAATGACTAGTACCTGACAGATCAGGTTTTTTGGCATTTATCTGTTTCAATTCCTCTTCCATCTCTCTTGCCAGACTGTGATTGCCTAGGGACTCCATTGCCATGTACGTGAAGTTTCTCTGCTCTTCCCACGACATTGTGCCATTAGAGAAACCAAATGCTGTAAAAAAAATAGCAGAGACAAAAAAATCAGTTGTTTAAATGAATAAATCATAAATAATTTTGTTTTAAAATGAACACTTGTAAATCTGTAAACTAAGATGTGTAACAAGAAGAAGAAAGGGCATCAACAGTCTGGTTTGGTTTGGAATAGTATTTGATGCCACATTCAATAATTTTTCAGTAATATGATGGCAGCCGGGTTTTAATGGTGGCAGAGAGAATCCAATGTTAAAATGAACCTGGGAAGAGACCACCAGCAAGAAAACTGGCAACTTTGTTAAAAATCAGCGTGGTTTGAACCTGCACTGACCAGAAATGAGAGACTTCATGATTCAAAGAGCAAAGCTCTAACCACCTTGCCACAGGGGCCTGACTTATCAACAAAACTTCCTAACTATCTACAATATCCATTATCCATACCGCTGCCATGCTGTACACCAAACTGTAGGTGAATTTTTTCAATGAAACAATGTTTAAAATACTGTAATGAAAAGTTTCTAGAAAGTGTACACAAGCATGAGACCCACAGCCATCACACGATAACAGATGACAAGAGATGGCATTAAGTCATGACCCAAAGTGAATTATGTTTATTTTGCGAGAAATTACATTTTGCATAAATTCACGAAAAAGCACATTTTACAATTTTTCAAGAATCTTGTGAAATTTTCTGCTAAAATTTGTGCAAACTTTTGTCATGGAATACACCGTCATCTTTGTGACTTTTAAAATGTTTCTAACAAATCTCACTGCAAACAACATTCCTTATTTAACTCATTCAGCCCTAAAGACACATTTGGACTGACCTACATCATTGATTTTAAGTATGGTCCATTGCTTTTCAGCAAACAACATTTTGAAAACAAAATTGAATCTCGAACACAAATTTCTGATTCTACAGTAATTCGGCAAATTACACTCAGTGTGTAAATATAAAGAAACCTTGACTAAAGTGACCGTTAAGAATCAGTTACCATAGTTACACTGTGCATACTTACATTCATTGTACATATGCTGATAGAACTGAACATTTGACCAGTGAACGGAGTCAAAGACACTGCTTAGACCCCAGGTATGTTCTCCGAGCTTCAACATAAATCTACTCGAGTTGTACACACGGGGATCTGTCAAGGAGCAAGCTGTAAAATAATGAAATAGGGCATCATGATATTTAATATTACGATAGTATAAGACAAATATCATATATGAAGACATCAAATGTAACACTATGAAAGAATACGGCCAGACAATCTTATACATGTTATAGCGACGGTCGTATCGTGTTGTAACTACACATGATTACAGAACATAGAGCTATACCCAACAGCTTAACCAAATTGTTGACATAAACAGATTGATGGAAGGATGAACAGACAGATGGATGGACATTATGAACTCGCAGGACAGTGTTTGCTTCCCAATTAATCCAGCCAATAAAATAGTAATGTCCTACCGTAAAACTTGAATATAACGAACTCGGTCTGTACGATTTCATGCACATAATGTATCAATAAATAATCCCCGTCTGCACCTCAATATATTCTTAGTTGAAAAACAACTTTTATAAAGAATTTTATATAATGAATTTTTGCCTATAACAAACCAATTTCTATGTCCCTTGATGCTCCAATCAAGGTCTTTTAATAGTATAATAACGAAGTGATCAATATCATTTGAAAAAACAAAAGTCAATTCTTGACTTTTTCGCCAAGCATAAGTAGGTGGCCTATACTCTGATTAAATAAAATGTGTAAATAAAAAGAAATAAAAAATTTCTGTTTTATATTTACTTTCCCAGAACATTCCTGTTTCACCTGAATTAAGAGTTTTTTTTAAAGACTTGTATTGTAATTTTGTTTGTTTGTTGTTGTTTAACGTCCCACTCAAGAATATTTCACTCATATGGAGATGTCACCAAATGCGGTGAAGGGCTCCAAATTTTTGCCTATGCTCTGCACTTATGGTCATTGAGCAGTGAGGGTTCTTTAACGTACCGACACTTACTGTGACACGGGACCTCCAGTTTTTACTGTCTCATCTGAAAGACAGGAAACCAAACCTGTCGCTGGCGGGATTCGAACTCACGACCTCACGATCAAGAGTCGAGCACGCTACCGACTGAGCCAGGCCGGCTCTGTATTGTAATCCTCTAGCCCACTTCGCTATAACTTGTATAACAAACTGTCCTCACAACGAACTGAAAAAGAAGGTCCCTTAAAATTCGCTATATACAAGTTTTACTATTTAGACATGATATACACTCATATGCCGAAAGTATATCAACTTTTTTCATTTTTTGCTTCAATAAATTTTTTAAAAATGATTGGTCCGACGCATATATTCAATGAAATCTTGTTAACTTTTGCACAATTGTGTGAAAGTCCTTGGACTATCTTTCTTAATTGGTTTGGAATGTGTCAATTTCTTTCTGTATAAAATGCTAGTTTTCTTAAGTGAGTAGCGCCATTTCCTTCATTGTTTTTTTTTTTAGTAGCGTCAACAAAATTTTTGTATATCAGAAATAAAGCTTGAAGGAAATTTGAACCAAAAATCAGAAGAAAATAAAAAGACTTTCTTCTAAACATAAAAATTTTGCATGAATAGATCCTTTCACGATAACTGCATACCTACATGTACAAATCTCACCTGCGCACTTAACACTTCTGAGTGGTAACAAGAAGTTTCATACTGAACACAAATCATACCCAATGAAATTTAAATCATACACAGGGAACAATTAGTCTTTAATTGGGTACTAGTTGTCATGGGTAGAAATGTTTTGAGCATAATTGAAACTTCTTGATACCATTCAGAAGTGTTTGTGCGCAGGTGAAATTAGTAGGAACGCAGTTATCGTGAAAGGGTCTATTGATGAAACCATTAATTTGTGACAGTTACTGGAAAAAAGTTCAATTAACATAGAAAGTGATGGGAAAATGAAAAAAGTTGACAAACTTTTGGCACCTGAGTGTACAGTAAAACCTGCTATAGCGGCCACCTCTATATAAGGATTACCTGTTTATAAGGGCCAGTTTTTTTAAGTCCCATGAGTGCATACTTCAACTAAATTGAACCTGTGTATAAGGGTCACCTGCACATAAAGGTCAATATTTACTGGTCCCTTGGGTGGCCCCTATATACAGGTTTCACTGTACATGTATTATTACCAGTGTTATCTGTTAAGCATTTTGTCCTAGCCCTCATCACTGCTCTCATCTCTGCAACTTTCCTGGGATCTGATGCTGTTCCCTGTATCCATGTATCACCGATTTCCTTGGTAACCACCGGTAGCTTCGATTTTACTGTTTGTATGGCAGCAACAAACTCCTCGAATGTTGAGGCCTGAACAACAGCCCCCGGAAACTGTGACCTTGCGATCTCGAAATTATTCAGGACTTCCTGTATTCAAACATCACATGACATCAATTTTTGGATACATATTTCATATACGGTAGAATCAAATAATTTTGTGAGGTTAAAATTTCGTTGTTTTAAAAGAAAAAAACATTTTCACTCACATTCAATTTCGTTAAAATAACCTGTTTGAAAAGGAACGTATTATTATCACTAGGTATAATATTGGCAAAATTTCGTCATGATTTAAATTTCGTTGATAAATGAAAACAACGAAGCAATGTGAATAAAACCACAACAAATTTTTCTAATTCTACAGTATGTACTTTTATCCTGTAAATAAGGCTGGAAATGTCATATATCAGTTGCCGAATATACCACAGCTGCATTTGGTCAGTGACGGATATCAAACACATGATCTTGTTCTAAACTTGTTTGGTGATGTTCAACTTATTGTTCATTGATGGAATGACGTCACACGTCCTTTAGCATCTTACATATTTGTTATATATTCTTGAGCCAAGTTGCGATGCCTATATTGTTTTCAATACATTGAAATTGTGATATAAATCAATTCAGTAGCAATAATTGGTTACAGGATAAACAGAAAAGATGGTTGATGTCTTAAAATACAGGTTGTATTTGAACTCAGTTCAGAAAAATGACATAGGCTTGACAAGTCTCGCCAGAGTCATTTTTCATAACCCTCATTCAAATAGTACAACCTGTATTTTAAGACACCAACCATCTATTCTCTATTTACTAGACCACCACGAAGAGTCAGCATTTATTGTGGTTCTTACTACGGTAGAACCTCCCTATTAGAACCACAAAATACTCTTTTAAGAGATCTCCTTTCTTGAGAGACATAATTACAATGGCAGGTTGGGTGGTCTTTCAAGCTAGGTTTCACTGTATTTTCACTGTGATAAACCAGGATCTCATTTTATGACAGCTAAACCAGGGTCACATTTTATGACAGCTAAACCAGGGTCACATTTTATGACAGCTAAACCAGGGTCACATTTTATGACAGCTAAACCAGGGGCTCATTTTATGACAGCTAAACCAGGGGCTCATTTTATGACAGCTAAACCAGGGGCTCGTTTTACGAAAGCTAAACCAGGGTCACATTTTACGAAATCTCTGAAGTCTTAGACTTGGTATTAGGACCACACTTACTATTTGTGACGATTTTACATAGAATTAGGACATGTGACTTAAGACCACATCAGATCCTTTCTAAATAACTAGCAAGAGGCCATGCATAGATGTAAGTTATTGTTGTATGTGTAAAAATGTCTGGGTCAATGAAGCAGGTAAAAATGTCTATTAACTATCAAGGTATAATTTGAAAATGCATGAATATGCCTAAAGACTTAAAAGTTGTAAAAGTGTTGATTAAACTGTCCTAAGATTTGCATTAAAGTCAATCAGTCAATTAACCTAAGACTTACGACTTAGGACTTACAACTTCTTAATAAAACGCACCCCAGCCCTCTCAATTTTTTCTTATTGGAGCTGTTTAAGACCCCCATTCCAAATCTAAAAAGATTGAGGAAAGTAAATACAAATAAGCACTAAGTGAGTACAGAAAAGTTTATATATAAATATTTCTCCCTGGAATGAGGCTTTACCTTAGGAAGCTCAGGAGACAATGTATATATTCTTTCTAATTGGAGCTGTTCAAAACCCCCATTGCTAATCTAAAAGGATTGCCTTTTTTTCTCATTGAAAACTGTATTTTTCCCATACAATTGTACAATGTACAGTAATATGTTTGTTTGTTTGAATATTGTTTTATGCCATACTCAAAAATTTTTCAGTCGTGTGATGGGGGCAAATTTTTATGTTGGAGAAGAGAAACTTGTTACAGTATACCCGTGAATAGACCTCCATCCTTCTGCAAATTAACTGGCAAACTTTCTCACAAAATCAGCTCAGGTTTCAGCTGGGCTTGAACCTGCACTGACTAGAGGAGAGACACTTCATGGTTTAAAGCGCTATGCTCTAACCACTTGACTATGTAAGCCTCTACAAGAACTCCAAACATTGTTCCTCCATTCAGACCTTTTGATGAACTTTATAAGTTTAATTCAATCTTTATCTCTATAAAGGTAAATTGAAACATTTTATATCTGGAGTAAAAACAGTGAAACAGTTAATTTTTTTTGGAAAATTGTAGTTAAATTTCCCAATTTGACTGACTGGGCTCCCATTACCAAAACTAGATTGAATTGAAATTTCACCAAAATATTTGATTTTTCTGAAGAAGTTGAATTTCATACTATATTTTCTTGTGTGAATGCATCAACTGAAATACAGTGTCTTCATTGCCAACAGGATAGCCCTCAAAGAAAACCCATAATAGAATGTTATTATATAACCATTGTAAAGCGTGAGAGCATTGTACACAAATGACATGTTCATACCTTATAATCGACTGGAGGTCCCGAATTGTCTGTTCTGAAGGCAAAACATAGTGCATGACTCACACCTGGGAAAGTGGCACAGTCTTTCTTGGACATTCCACCTGGCATAAGAGGCAACTTTCCCGGAATTTCTGGATAACCACCTAAAAGTAGTACAAAATTCATATGTTCCAAGTTTATTTATAAACATACAGTGTATAAATAAGTTTCTGCGAATACTGTAATGTAGAAACATACACATCTTTTATATTATCACTGATTTACAATCTATTTAAAGGGACATTAGCTGTGTTGTGTTTTTTTAAAAAAACATTTCCCCCTTTTTATTACACAGATTGATATACAATAACAAAAAAGAGAAACATGTAATGATGTATATACAGGCATAAATATTCTTAAATTCCTATATATTTTGTGCAAATTGCTTGAGAAATTCAGGTTTGGCACTTTTTCATTTGCAATTGATAAACTGGGCCTTACTATTTGTATATGAATACCACACTGGACCTGACCGTATTTTCACAAAATATTTTCAGGAATATAAGATTTTTTATGCCAGTGTATAGCTCTCATTTGTTATTGTAGAAAAAATCAAAATAATTTTTTGGGTAAACACAGCTGATGCCCCTTTAATTCACAAAGGGTATACTAAACATATACAATGTGAAGTATTATATGTTACAAAAATTACAAATCATCACACGATTTCCATATTTACATTAATGTTTAGTTTTTTATCTAGTTACGAACCATTTTTCTTTCAGACCTATCCCTCTGTTTCAAATTCAAGCATAACTGATGAATACTTGATGAGGGAAACCATTGTCTCAAGCAATCATTTTAGCCTTTTGTGAAAACCATAGCTTTGGTATTACGTTTAAATTTACAACCACAGTGTGTAACTGATATTTAGGTACCGCCTGATTATTACTTTATATGTCCAGGAGTTTAAACAAGACTCCACCAAATAATTAACAACATCAAATGGTTGTTTTGGTTTGGTTGTATTGTTGTTTTACGTCCCACTCAAGAATATTTCACTCATATGGAGACGTCACCAAATGCCGGTGAAGGGTTTCAAATTTTTGGCCTATGCTCAGCAAATACGGCCATTGAGCAGTGAGGGTTCTTTAACATGCCGACACCTAATGTGACACAAGACCTTGGTTTTTACTGTCTTGTCCGAAAGACAGGAAACCAACCTGCCCCTGACTGGACTCGAACTCACGACCAAGAGTCGAGCGTCCTACCGACTGACCCAGGCCGGCTCAACATCAGATGGCATTGATTGCAAAAGGTTACCCAAGTGTCTCAGGTCACATCCAAAAGCGAGCCAATAGATAAATTCAGTTAAAGAATAAGTTTCTGTTTTGAACTTTGAATATACCTGGATGCCAAATTCCAATAACACTTGAATTTCCAAACTTCCAGTTAAATATTGCTGGTAGATCTGGTGGCGCCGTTACTGTATTGACACCAACGCTAATCGCCTCTATTCCAAATTCATTCAGTATGGGTATCAAAGCTTGAGTTGTACCTGTAGAGAATGAGATTATTTTAGACAATGGAGGTGTACTTCCACTGAATTTCTTGAAATAATAAAAAAATTTTCATTCATAAATGCTTCCATTAACTAAAAAAATACCATTGCATCATATTAAAAAAAACATCCAAAATAAAGAGGCATGAGTTGAAGAACACTCAACCTAATCTTGTACAGATGACCTTGTCTGATACACACAACCACACCTTGTAAAGATCTTTTCTGACACATACAACCTCCCCTTGTACAGATGACTTTGACTGATTCACACCTCATATTGTACAGATGACCTTGTCAGATACACACAACCTCACCTTGTACAGATGACCTTGACTTATACACACAACCTAACCTTGTACAGATGACCTTGTCAGATACACACAACCTCACCTTGTACAGATGACCTTGACTTATACACACAACCTAACCTTGTACAGATGACCTTGTTTGTTACACACAACCACATCTTGTAAAGATCTTTTCTGATGCATACAACCTCCCCTTGTACAGATGACCTTGACTGATTCACACCTCACATTGTACAGATGACCTTGTCAGATACACACAACCTAACCTTGTACAGATGACCTTGTCTAATACACACAACCTCGCTTTGTACAGATGACCTTGTTTGATACACACAACCTCACCTTGTACAGATGACCTTGTCTTATACACACAACCTTTCCTTGTACAGATGACCTTGTCTGATAAACACAACCTAACCTTGTATAGATGACCTTGTCTGATAAAGAGAACCTCACCTTGTACTGATGACCTTGCCTGATACATACACCCTAACCTTGTACAGATGGCCTTGTCTGATACAGATAACCTCAGCTTGTACAAATGACCTTGTCTGATACATTCATCCCAACCTTGTACGGATGACCTTCTCTGATACACACAACCACACCTTGTACAGATCTTTTCTGATACATACAACCTCCCCTTCCACAGATGACCTTGACTGATTCACACCTCACATTGTACAGATGACCTTGTCTGATACACAACCGAACCTTGTACAGATGACCTTGTCTGATACAGAGAACCTCATCTTGTACAGATGACCTTGTCTGATACACACAATCTAACCTTGTATAGATGACCTTGTCTGATACAAACAACCTAACCTTGTACAGATGACCTTGTCTGATACAGAGAACCTCACCTTGTACAGAAGACCATGTCTTATACACACAATTTAACTTTGTACAGATAACTTTGCCTGATACATACAACCTCCCCTTGTACAGATGACCTTGTCTGATACACACAACCTCCCCACATACAGATTACCTTGTCTGAATAATACAACCTGACCTTGTCAGATTCATACAACCCCCCTGAATTAACATACAACGCCTTGCATAGATGACTTTGTCAAATACACACAACCATACCTTGTACCAATGACCTTTTCTAAATAACACAACCTTCGCTTGTACAGATCACCTTGTCTTACACACTAACTTCCCTAATACAGATAACCTTGTCTAATTCACACCCGCATGCTACAAATAACCTTGTCTTGTACAAATGACCTTGTCTGAGACACCATCCCATTTACCTGATAAAAGTCTTTATCTAGGACAGGTAATCTCTCATAACAGTTACAAATATTGACTACAGTACAGTTACAAATATTGACTATAGGACAGTTACAAATATTGACTACAGGACAGTTACAAATATTGACTACAGGACAGTTACAAATATTGACTACAGGACAGTTACAAACATTGACTACAGGACAGTTACAAATATTGACTACAGTACAGTTACAAACATTGACTACAGGACAGTTACAAATATTGACTACAGGACAGTTACAAACATTGACTACAGGACAGTTACAAACATTGACTACAGGACAGTTACAAATATTGACTACAGGACAGTTACAAATATTGACTACAGGACTGTTACAAAATGACCTTCAAGACAGGTATATCATATTAATAAGATACAAATGATAAAACTTGGTAGAGTGGAACCTACTTTGAGAGACCACTCAGTCTCCAAAGAAAGAGCACCTGTCTTGAGGTACCACATTTCCATGGCAAACGGGTTAGTCTTTTAAGGCAGGTTTCACTGTATTCACCATATCTTCAGTAATATAAAATTTGTCCTGTTTATGTTATTTTACCTGGCACATCTCTCTGACTCAGGGTCCTATGCTTCCTGTTTATGTTCAACTTCCTGTCTAAATCTACAGCAAGTTGTAGACCAAATCTTGTCAGTGATTGGTCAATAACCTCCATCTGCATGTTCATTGGTCCAGCATGCCATGTGATATCTCCATGTTTAACTGCATCTATGAAGTCATCTTTCTCTTTTTTGGTGGGACACTATTAATCAAGAAAATGAACTCATAAAAAAAAGAAAACAAAGAAAACAAAGAAAACAAAGCAAAAACATCACTACTTTGTTGGGAGCAAGTTTTTCTTTCAAGATGATATGGGTACTTGGATCTTTTCTCAAAATCTGTCCGAAAATTTCAAATTAAGTCTATTTCACAAAATTTTCCAATTTTTAACGTATAGCTCAATGAATGACTGAAAACATACAACAAAATGATTGATAATCTGCATTTGTGCTAATCTAATTTCTTGCCATAATAAAGAATTTACACTTTCTGAAATTAAGTGTACATGTAAATATATTAAACCATATAAACTGACACAATTTTATAAATACATGTACATATAAAGTTTTTAAACTACGTGGTCATCTAAATATAGTCAAAGTGCCTGCTTCATTTTAAATCTGACCTTTCATTCAAAGTACTCAAGTTGATAATTTTTGTAGAAATAGAAATATAAAGATATAATATTCATATAAAACATAAAATCTGTATTTTATGCAGAGGAAAAATCAGCAAGAAACATGACACACGCTTGATTCATATTGACTGGTCAATGAGGGAACATCTCACAAGTCAATATGAGTTTCAAAAATCAACAAAATCTGGAACACAATTCTGAGAAAATATACATGTAAAGAACAATATTTAAGATTTCTTGTGACCCTTAATCCTTGAGAACTATATATGCTATAACACTCAAGATTTTTTGTCGCCCCTATTCCTTGAGAACTACAAATACTATAATACTTAAAATTTTCTTCACCCCTAATCCTTGAGAACTATATATGTTATAATACTCAAGATTTTTGTGGCCATTATTCCTTGCGAACTATATATGCTATAACACTCAAGATTTTTATGGCCATTATTCCTTGCGAACTATATATGCTATAACACTTAAGATTTCTTGTGACTTAATCTTTGAGAACTATATATGCTATAACACTTAAGATTTCTTGTGACTTAATCTTTGAGAACTATATATGCTATAACACTTAAGATTTCTTGTGACTTAATCTTTGAGAACTATATATGCTATAACACTTAAGATTTCTTGTGACTTAATCTTTGAGAACTATATATGCTATAACACTTAAGATTTCTTGTGACCTTGATCTTTGAGAACTATATATGCTATAACACTTAAGATTTTTGGTCACCCCTAATCCTTGAGAACTATATATGCTATAATACTCAAGATTTTTTGTGGTCATTGTTCCTTGAGAACTATATATGCTATAACACTTAAGATTTCTTATGGCCCCTAATCCCTGAGAACCTTACATGCTATAACATTTAAGATTTCTTATGGCCCTTAATCCTTGAGAAATATATATATATATATATATATATATAATATATATATATATATATATATATATATCTTGAGTGTTATAGCATATATATATATATATATATATATATATATATATATATATATATATATATGCTATAATGCTCATGATTTCTTGTGGCTTAATCCTTGAGAACTATACATGCTACATGTTTAACACTTAAGATTTTTTGTCGCCCCTAATCCTTGAGAACTATATATGCTATAACATTAAGTTTTCTTGTCATCCCTATCTTTGAGAACTATATATGCTATAACATTAAGTTTTCTTGTCATCCCTATCTTTGAGAACTATATATGCTATAACATTTAAGTTTTCTTGTCATCCCTATCTTTGAGAACATATATATGTTTTCTATCCAATAAAGATAGTAGGATTACAATTAGATTGCTTTAGATAGGGGGTGACATGTACTTTATTAAAAGTGGTACAATTTATTTCATTCTGATTTTTTTATTACTTATTTACTTTCATTTTATTCCATTTTATTTGTATATTTACTGTTGAAAATAAACTAAATAGATATGAAGCTTTGTCATGTACAGTAAAACCTGCTATAGCAGCCACCTCTATATAAGGATTACCTGTTTATAAAGGCCAGTTTTTTTTCAAGTCCCTTGACTGCATACTTCAAGTAAATTGAACCTCTGTATAAAGGTCACCTGCACATAAAGGTCAATATTTTCTGGTCCCTTGGGTGGCTCCTATATTCAGGTTTCACTGTACATGTATATTCTATTACATAACTTACTTGTACTTCATCTAAGATTTTTGTTACTATACGTTTTAAATTATCTATATATGATACAACCCCTTCACTTGTTTAAGGGTCCAGAACTTTTTTTATTTGAATATGACCTACTTACATACGGGGTCATAAATTATTAGTGTTGCTGTTACATCAGTTGTGCATCTGACCACACAATCTTCTACAAATTTTTTTTTCCACAGTAAACTAGTAAAAAATTATCAAAATAAAAAAAAACAAAAAATAACTATGTCTACTAACCGACACTCTTCTGAAACCTTTGGTCATGATACTGCTAATCCCATATTTTTTGAGAGAATTTTATTTACCCATAATTTCCTGAGAGCTTTTATTGTGTAATGAAGTATAATAATAGCATGATAAAATGGGCATACGAAATCAGGAAATATTATTTCGTGAATAAATTTAGAACTTGTGTATCACAATAATAAAGTCCCAGGAAAATTTTCAGATTTACGGTAAGTACGTCAAACAAACAACTTTTTAACGTTGACCTAAGTACTCACTTTTAGTAAAATCCCAGACAGTACAAGATTCGGAGGACAGTCTAAATATAGACTAACAAGCCATGGATGTGTTGTATATATAAATCTTTCAAAGAACCCCGCAGCTCGAAGATATTTGGCGATATATATGGCTCTCGGGAAGTACTCTGTGAAATACTTGTTTAAGACGTTATTGATGAATCCAATCTCAGCTGGTAGAAGGCCATCATAACCAACATCTGAAAAGATATACATGTAGACTTTTCCCTGATGAATATATTCATCATATATACAATGTACAAAACTATTTCATTTTTTTTTTCTAACAACAAATAGACAAAAAACCTGTGTTTAAAATTCCTTAAAAGTCTTAAAAAATAAGTGTAGACATTGACTGTAATGAAAAACAGATTACTGCTAAGAGAAATATATTCAAAAAAGAGAATCCATTACAAAAATTCACATAAAAATTCCCAATAGTGTCGCCAATGGCATTTTCCCAAAATTGGCAGAAAAAGTCTATTGTGAATTTGTATTTTCCACCTGTCTTAAACAGTAATCCAAATACATGTATCTTCAATTTAAGATTTTACATTTTCTAATCTGATTTGTAATTTCACACCCAAATGATCTTAATGACTTGCTAATGATTACAGTAATTTACTGGTAATTTACCGCTATGTAATTTATGATGGAATTCTGGTTATGATTTCAAGTATAAATGTACAGTGGAGCCTCGCCTAAACACGACCTCACTTAAGAGAACACCTCCCATTTAAGACTACAAATATTTAGTCTGACATGAAATCATCTTAATAAATATTATAAGAATCCACATCCTCACTTAATCAGACCACTTAATTCAGTCAGTTAGGTGGTCTTAATAGTTAGGTTCTACTACATATATTGTGTAAATCACTGGCTAAATTCCATGTTAACAACTGAGTACTTGCTATGTTAACAACTAGATACTGGCTATATTAATAACTGGGTACTTGCAATGTTAAAAACTGGGTACTGGCTATGTTAACAACTAGGTACTTGCTACGTTAACAGCTGGGTACTGGCTATATGTTAAAAAAATGGGTATTTGCTATGTTAACAACTGGGTACTTGCTATGTTAACAACTAGAAACTGGCTATGTTAATAAGTGGGTACTTGCTATGTTAACAACTGGGTACTGGCTATGTTAACAACTGGGTATATACTTGCTATGTTAACAGCTGGGTACTGCTTATATGTTAAAAACTGGGTACTTGCTATGTTAACAGCTGGGTACTGCCTATATGTTAAAAACTGGGTACTTGCTATGTTAACAGCTGGGTACTGCCTATATGTTAAAAACTTGGTACTTGCTATGTTAACAACTGGGTACTGGCTATGTTAACAACTGGGTATATACTTGCTATGTTAACAGCTGGGTACTGCCTATATGTTAAAAACTAGGTACTTGCTATGTTAACAGCTGGGTACTGCCTATATGTTAAAAACTGGGTACTTGCTATGTTAACAACTGGGTACTAGCTATGTTAACAACTGGGTATATACTTGCTATGTTAACAGCTGGGTACTGCCTATATGTTAAAAACTGGGTACTTGCTATGTTAACAACTAGGTACTGGCTATGTTAACAACTAGGTACTGGCTATGTTAACAACTAGGTACTGGCTATGTTAACAACTGGGCAATGGCTATGTTAACAACTGGGTACTGGCTATGTTAAAAACTGGGTACTTGCTATGTTAACAGCTGGGTACTGGCTATGTTAACAACTGGGTATGTACTTGCTATGTTAACAGCTGGGTACTGCCTATATGTTAAAAACTGGGTACTTGCTATGTTAACAACTAGGTACTGGCTATGTTAACAACTGGGTATGTACTTGCTATGTTAACAGCTGGGTACTGCCTATATGTTAAAAACTGGGTACTTGCTATGTTAACAACTGGGTACTGGCTATGTTAACAACTGGGTATGTACTTGCTATGTTAACAGCTGGGTACTGCCTATATGTTAAAAACTGGGTACTTGCTATGTTAACAACTAGGTACTGGCTATGTTAACAACTAGGTACTGGCTATGTTAACAACTGGGCAATGGCTATGTTAACAACTGGGTATTGGCTAAGTTAACAACTGGGTACTGGCTGTGTTTACAAGTGGGTACTGGCTGTGTTTACAAGTGGGTACTTGCTATATGTTAACAATTGGTTACTTGCTATGTTAATGAAAAGATAGTGGTACATGTAATGACTAGATATAGTGGTAATGAAGATGACTAATTTGTAAATAAAAGTTAGCAGTCATTAATGATCATTTTAACGTTTCTGGATAAGGAATCAGGCCTTTGAGTGGACTGCGGTTAGTGAGAATCGTAAGGCCGGTGCACAAACACCATTAAATAACAAATGTACATCAATGGAAAACACATTGTTCATGAATTAATACTCTACTTGAAATTTTATAAACAAAATGAATAAAAGTACTGGTAAGTGCCATTAACGTGGTCATCATGTTACTGAAAAGATTAAGACCTTTACTTACCAAGATGATTCATAAATATGACATGTACGTGTTTGATCTCACTTTCCTCTAGATCCTTCAGACTAGAAGAGCCTAATACACATATACATATAGATATGATCTGAAATATAATATATCTTTATTAATTGTCTAACAACATCATTGTATTGTAGTATGTGTACAAAGTCTTTGGGTAGCTACATATGCATGTTTCCATTCCATATATATGTTGTTGTGTGTGATCCACTACATATGTATGTTTATGTATGTGATCCACTACATATGTTTGTTTATGTATGTGATCTACTACATGTGCATGTTTATGTATGTGATCCACTACATATGTATGTTTATGTATGTGATCCACTACATATGTATGTTGTTGTGTGATCCATTACATATGTACATGTATGTGATCCACTACATATGTATGTGATCCACTACATATGTATGTTGTTGTATGTGATCCACTACATATGTATGTTGTTGTGTGTGATCCACTACATATGTATGTTTATGTATGTGATCCACTTCATATGTATATATTATATACGGGACCTTGGTTTTTACTATCTCAATCAGAAGGACAGAAAACTGTCCTGATGCCGGCTGGACTCAAACTTACTACCTCATGATCAAGAGTCGAGCACGCTACTGACTGAGCCTGGCTGGCTCATATTTGACAAAAAATGCTGCAATACTGTGCAAGACAATTATTAAAGGAACAGTGTTAGAAATTTTCTGAAATTTTCATTACTTATACATGATTTTCTAAACAGAGGTCTGAAACTATTTTAAATTGAAAAAAAAAACCTGGGCCCCTGAAATTTTTAGCTGGGCTAATAGATTTTGAATATAAGGGGCCCAGGTGGCTCCTGGATAAAACATATTAAGCTCTATCCCTGTTTAGATGTATACCTGCATCAAATACATGTATCACAAGTCTTGATAAAAAGAATTACTTGGATAAAGTACATGTAAATGATGTATGGACAAATGATTATAAACATTATAAACATAATAGCAAAGTTTTAATGCTCAAGACGATTGTTTCTGTCAATGAGACTTCATCAGTTGAGTTCCAATTTTACAAAAAGGTTTTCTAAAGGAAAAGTGGTATAAAACAAGGCAAAAAAAGAATTCTAAATGCATCGCCAAATCCGTCTAAGAGTAACCACTGTAAAAAGATGACTAATTTAGCTAACTCAACAAAAGACTAATGAATTCACAGTGCTTGGAAAATTAAATATATCATATTGTATTTGATGAAAACATATATAGTTTAAACAGAATTTTCATTTTTAAACTGATCAGAGTTCAATGTTCAACAAATGTAATGAAATTACTTTCCATAATAAAACTTGTTTCTATTTTATTTTTCAGTTACTATTAAGTATAGGCCTACATATGACGTACCCTACATATTATACATAACAGCTAATAGAAATTAATTTTAACAAAATTCCTTTCATTTTTCATTATTCACTGTGATACTGTCATGTGTATTTTACACTTCAGCTCACCTCTTTTTTCTAAATGACTGTCATGGATTCAACGTAGCCTAAGTTCATTGACCTTATAAGGCCTCATTTAAATGTTAAATTGTGTACATGTTTGTTTAAGAAATGAAAAGCAAACGACACGGAATTTCATACAACAGTGACAGCTACAAAATTATTATTGTGGTTATTCTATCTTAGAATAAACGTTAATATATAAAATAATTGTAGATAATATACAAACCACTGCAAAAAATATCCACAAATGACACCCATGTCTTCCATGGAATCCACCCATCGCCATTTGAACCAAAATCGTAAGTTCTTCTGCTAAATTGTCACAGTTCGAGGACTTCACGACACAGCTTTATGAACTTTAAATTCTTGAATAAACGTACCGAGATTTCTCTACATCAACAAGAAAGCGGACATGCTTAAATTAAACCCACAGCTGAACTGTTGTTTTGAAGTGATATCCCGTGATGTCGTCACCGGATGCGCATTTTATTATCTAGTAGATAAAGTGGTTAAGAAATCCGGATTCGTTTTGAAAGGGCGAGTACAAAAACCGGAATGCACTCTGGACCGATTTTTATTCGGATACCAGATCTAGATAGATGAATTTAATATCTTTAAGATGAAATAAAGTCTGATAATAAATATTACATATTCGCTGTGTAAGTGTAACAGGAATAACTCAACTTCGAACTGATTTTCTCAATGGCACATAAGTAAATGCCTGTAACGCATATTTTTCATTCGATTTTCAAATCGGGGTAGGTAAGTACAACAATATTTAAAGCTAACATTAGTTTTATATATCGCTGGTAAGTATTTATATTTGAAAATGATACCAAGTGATATGATATTTAGTAAACATCCACCGAGAAAACGTGACAGGAATGAATTATTTCCTTGTGAGAAAATGTCATTTTTCAATGTCGACAATGAAAATATACGCGAATATCTCAGCAATTACCGAGTGAAACCTTATTCGGAAAACCCCATTGGACAGGTAATTTTATTGTCTTTAAATTGATATATGCTTCATTAAAAAATCAGCAATGAGTTGTCGTCGATCGTGATTTTTTTTTTTTAATTCTCAAATCAACTCTTTAGTTTAGTACAATAAAAATATTTCGGAACATGAAATTACAAGAGAATTATCTACATTACAAGGGTGTCGGAGCAACAGCGGCGGTCACTACCCCAATAAATAGTTTTGAAAAAAAAAATCATTTATATCCATGGGGCGCCGTTTTTGCATTTATTCTCTATTGTTTGATATCAAAAATTCATTTTTTTTATATCAAAATATGGAATTTCTGATATCACAAATTCATTTTTGATATCAGAAATTCAATTTTTTATATCAGAAAATGATTTTTTGATATCAAAAAATGTTTTCTGATATCAAATAATGACCTGTTTATTGTTAAAAATATCATTGATGGATTAATTCGGAAGCCCGATGAGGTATTCTCTAGCTTCCAGACACAAAAATAGCCATTACCCCGTGGTCCAGAGTATGCTTCCGAGAAATGTTCAATTATAAAAGCCCAGAGAGTTAATTATCACATTGCGACTCATTCTATTCTGACCAAATATTGCATTAAATTGGCATGCGTATCTTTTATCAAAAAGAAATTGAGTATCAGCAAATGCAAATGCATGAGCATGATGAGGGAGTCCAGAAAATATTTGGTGTCTGAAAGTTCTGGGAAGCTTTTTTCTGGATTCCAGAAATTTTGATAATGTATAAAAAAAATTTGGTATGTGAGAAAGTGTGGGGAGGGTGCATCACCTGGTCGCCCCTGTACCTACGCCTACATACATGCAATGTGTAAATAATTGGTAAGATATAACTTACATTTTGATACAATTCAAAATTTGCCAATAATGTAATTGTTTCGGTTGAGCTTATCCAGACGCCAAAATTTGGTAATAAGTACGATTCGGGAAAATAAATTTTTCAAGAATTATAACTATACTGCTTTGAAAAAATCAAGTATGGTATGTAAAAAAAATTGTGGCTGTGTGATAAAAGAAATTATGTCAAAAAGTGGGGGTGAGGGCACAAACATACTTGTGCCCCCCCCCCCTGTTTCAAAAGTGTGGGGACACATTATTGTGATAAATTTTTAAAAAAAGATTGTATAGGCTGGAAGTTTTTCTAAAGCTTTAAAAAATGTAGATAATATGTTCCTTTGCAAAATGCCCACTTAAGAAGAGAAAATCTTCAGTCAATTGAGATGTTTAAATGGAGGTCCTGGCTGGGCACATGAATTTTTTTGCCCTCACTGCACTTGGTGCTAGCTAGCCCATGGCAAAAGTAAAAGTTTGTGACACGTCATCTGAGGTTTTTGATACTGTGACACAAATGAAGAATTATTTGCCAAAAATAAAACAATTAATTAGAAAATAAATGAATATAAATCTATAGCGTATACAGTGAAACCTGTATATAAGGGCCACCCAAGGGACCAGAAAATATTGACCTTTATGTGCAGGTGACCCTTATACACAGGTTCAACTTAGTTGAAGTGTGCAGTCAAGGGACTTGAAAAAACTGGCCTTTATAAACAGGTAATCCTTATATAGAGGTGGCTGCAGGTTTAACACACACACACACACACACACACATATATATATATACACAGATGTACATGCATTGCAGTGGAACCTCACTGTTAACACCAGTGACCATCTTACTGACTCTAAAAACTGAACGTGATTAGTGAGGTGGTCTGTTATATGAGGATCTTTTCTTATTTTAGAAATTATTTTTTAAGAGACTGGAAATTCATGGTGTTAAATGTGGGGTGGTCTCCAAATAGTGAGGTGGTCTTTAGCCAAGGTTCCATTTATATATATATATATATACACACACACACACACACATATATATATACCAAAAAGTTGTGTTCTAAACATATAGGTCTATAACCCAAACTGAGGACACAACCTAGGGTGAATGCGAATGCTTGGAGAACTAAGTCAACTATAGAATCAGTCTATACTAAGACACAAAAACAGATCTACATCAATATCGCCCTGTAGCCCTTTGCAAATATTTCCAGGGGCCTCCGTGGCTGAGTGGTTAGAGCATCGCACTTTGAACCATGGAGTCTTTCACTTCTGGTCAGTAGGATATTGGTATCTAAGCTGATTTTGTGAGAAACTTTACTGGTTTACCTGTGCAAGACCGATGGACTCTTCCCAGGTAGGCCTACATCGTAACTGCACACTGGTTTTCGGACTCTTCCCATGTACATTGTAACTGCAAAGGTTTTCTCTTCCATCATTTAACCATCTCAGTACAAATGGATATATCTGTAACAACGTTAACTTTCCCTGAATGTGTAAGATGGATATATCCATCATCAAAAAGTAAAAAATCAAAACATCATAAAGAAACCTTACTGCATACGTTTTTTTATTTGTTTATTTGCGGTATACTCTTGCCGGCTGCTCACAATGTGAACCATTGTCCAAAATACTGGCGCTGAAAACTAGCAACGATGTGTTATAATGTTTGTTTACATGTACCTAGCAACATTAGATACACAACATCATAAAGATAACGCAGCATCTGGTTAAAAACTTCCCTCCAGACCATATAACTGACAAATTGTCAAAACACCATTCAAAACAAACAAATAAGTAAATATTTCCATCATTATCGTTATATTTCTGGAATATCAATACCATGTAATATACTGTATTTGTTTTCAATATTTTTTTTTCAATTAAAAAATACTGCTTAAAGCTGTCATTTCAACTTTTAAACAATTTTTAAGAAGTTGAAATGACGGCTATAAATTTGTGAAACCTGTATGACATGTATAGGATAAACTGATATACAAATGATTGAACAAATCGAATATTTTCAAATAAATTTATTTGCAAACGGGTATAATTTTAACAAAGAATAGGGCGATTTTCTGTACTTTCAAGAAAAATTATATATTATATTATAAAACAATTTATTATCAATGATTTAATTCATTAAAATATTTTAACATAAAAACATGTCACACACACATACACACACACACAGATAGACACACACACACACATACACACAGATACACACACACACAGAGAGATAGACACACGCATATGCTTAACAGACTCAGTAACAACCCACATACAATTTGTGTATGGATTTCAACTATAAAACATTATGTTTATAATCTACCCAAAAATCTTGGTCTGAAGTCACCAAATTTATTCATTACTCAACCTCAAATAATGTTTTTTGATATTAAGATGAGAACCAAAACTTTGGCTGGATTTTTACATTTGTATGGCAGATTTACAAACATCTACAGTGGTATCTTATGATCTCAAAATTCACGAAACCGCCCCTGTACAGTCAAAATGATAAAATAGAACTTGAGCTTGAGTACTGGGTATATTTTGTGACATCGGGCCCAAAATAACTGAAGTCAAATGTACAAGCACCATTTACTGTTCCTAGCTAAAACTCACAACTTACAGTATGTTCATAGATGAACATGAGTAATAGCTCATAAAAGAATATGGTATAAAATATCTTGCTAACATTATGAGGCATTCTTTCACTAAATTTGATAGATAAATTTTATCATTTTTCCCAATATAAAATGCCTTAATTAACCGATAAAAAAATTTCATTTGTTTCATTGTTTCAAAAAGAGCATCCCTGATTCAGATGCTTAAGTTGAAATAGAGTTCTGATACTGTCTAAGACAATTTCTGAGCCCCCTACAGGCTTTATAAACAACTGTATACTTAGATATTTTGGCTCCTGTTCAATTTTCAACATTTTTGCTTTTAGATGAGAGGGCAAATTTAAAATGAAAACGAAATTACATGGCAACTATGATACCATGGAGATTCAGGGTGAATATAAGATGGAGTGAATTCATGTTTTCTGTTTTGAAAGGGCGAAAATTTTCAGATACATGTATACAATATACATATAACCTGTGCAGAAAAATGTCGAAGTACGGGCCTTTTAGTTATTCGAATCATTTTTGCTATTTGTTTCTTTGCATATACATTGTCAGGACGTTGTAAAGGTCACTGGCCTTGACCTTGATCAAAGTGCTATATTGGAGAAATATGTATTACAGATAAATTATTGTTTTCCTCTTCCATATGTCTGGTACCGGACAGCTGGACATGGCTAAACAAATCAATGGACAAACGAAAAACAATATGTCTCTGAACTGTTGATAAACAGAGTATACACAAATAAAATAAATACATTCACACAAAGTTTAAAAATTACTTAAATCAATCACACAAAAAACTTCATATATTTCTTATTCGAGCTCTACATGTAAGTACAATTGTGAATAATTTTAATATGTATATATATACACGTTATACAGGGACCACCGATGGATGAAAATGAAGCATGGTAGAGATGTTCTGGGCGGAGAACGCAATGTGTCTCAAAATATAATTTATGGCATATAGCAGGAAGGACATAAAAAAATAAATTTCAATTTATGAACAATAATAATAATAGACCAATGCCACAAAAAGCAAGTAATTCATTGTACATTTATGCAAATAAAAACACTGAATCAAAAATTTGAAGGGAAATTTTAGTGTGATGAGTAGAAAATAATGATGTGAGAAAAAATCACCTCACTCCCATTTTCTTATAGATAGACCATGGTGATCCCTGGAAAACAGAGTACCATGTTGAGATTACCAAAGTGAGAAATAATAAATACATTACACCATCAACCCCCGCAGTCACATATAGACTCATCCAGATCAATAAATAGTATGGTCTACTGTCATAATTCAGGAGTGAACAAGTTCATAGTGCATATAAAATTATTATAAAATTTTTATTCTTAATTATATACCCCTGAATTGTGACAATGGACCTGACCATTCTTTGAAATCGGCAAGTCCAAATGCGACCTCAGGGGTTTACAAGTCAAACCATCAACAACAAGTGAAGATAAGCATCTCTCAAAGTACTGCAAAGTATAGTGGAACATGTTTTGTCAGACCACCACTTCTACCACTCAAATGTGGTCCTACAAGGTGGTCTCTCAAAAGTGGTTTTATCTGAAGGAATATGATAAACTAAGTGGTTTTCAGAATGCTGTCTAACAAGACAGGTGGTCTTTTAAGACATTGGTCTCATGAGAGGGGTTTCTCTGTACAATGAAATTATAAAAACACCAATGTCATACCATAAAAAAAGAATAATAAAAGAACAAAAACATTGGATCCACCTACACAATTGCTATTCAACAAATCTCTGACTAGTATATTATAAAATAAACTCTATAATTATGATGCTATATCACTGAACATTATATCACTGATTTAACATAATGTCATAAAAAATTACTACACTAATGTAAAATTATGTCATATTGTTATTTAAACACTTGTTTAACACTATGCCATACAACACACACAATATTACAACAATTTCCAACGTTATATCAAAGACTGTGAAAACAACTAATTTGCATAATAGCTCTTCAATAGAGAGGTAGGAAAGTGGAAGTCAGCCAGTGATTTTAATGTACAACATAATTAGTTCTGGTTTTATTGTTAACATTAGATGATAAGAAGACTGAAGATTTTGTAGCACACAATGTAGAAGGTTCCACTTTAACTGAGTATAGAAGGTTCCACTTTAACTAACCGAGTATAGAAGGTTCCACTTTAACTGGCCCAGTATAGAAGGTTCCACTTTAACTGGCCCAGTATAGAAGGTTCCACTTTAACTGGCCCAGTATAGAAGGTTCCACTTTAACTAACTGAGTATAGAAGGTTCCACTTTAACTAACCGAGTATAGAAGGTTCCACTTTAACTGGCCCAGTATAGAAGGTTCCACTTTAACTGGCCCAGTATAGAAGGTTCCACTTTAACTGGCCCAGTATAGAAGGTTCCACTTTAACTGGCCCAGTATAGAAGGTTCCACTTTAACTGGCCCAGTATAGAAGGTTCCACTTTAACTGGCCCAGTATAGAAGGTTCCACTTTAACTAACCGAGTATAGAAGGTTCCACTTTAACTGGCCCAGCATAGAAGGTTCCACTTTAACTGGCCCAGTATAGAAGGTTCCATGTTAACTGGCCTGCCCAGTATAGAAGGTTCCATGTTAACTGGCCTGCCCAGTATAGAAGGTTCCACATTAACTGGCTTAGTATAGAAGGTTCTACTTTAACTGGCCCAGCATAGAAGGTTCCACTTTGATTGGCCCAGTGAAGAAGGTTCAACTTTAATTAGCCCAGTGTAGAAGAATCCACTTTGATTGGCCCAGTATAGAAGGTTCCACTTTGATTGGTCCATTGTAGAATGTTCAAACTTAACTACATTTAATACAGTACTGTCATTTTAGTTTAGTTTAAATAAAGTATGTACTTCTGGTGACAAATACCAAATTTAACACAATCCTAAAATATTTAAATATTGCTTTTCAAGATGACTGTCCTATACAACTCCATTTAGGAATGGCATTGCTTTTGGATGTATACATACATACATCATTTTTAAGTTGTGTTCAAAGTAAGACAAAGTCATAGACTCCATGGAACTCCATTTTTGACCTTTGACCTTTGATCAACAACTGACGATATGTTCTCACCTGAATTATCTTTATACATCATGACCTGCCTATCAGTATGTTCAACTCAGTTGTACCATAAGGGGGGATTTATTTTTCTTTCTAAAATATGGGTAGGTGGTTGGTTTTTATATAACAACCCATAGGCCAAAATTTCAGAGAAAAGAAATAGTTTGAGAACCTGGCGTCAGTTTCACTACAGGTCGTAACTTTACTGTAGACTAAGCTGTAAATTACGTCTGAAATGAGTTTCACTAAAGGTTGTACCTTTCTTCCTACATATAAAACTTACGTCTGAGTCTAGGTCATCACCAAAATACTAATAATTTCAAATGTAACTAAGTGTAGGTTACCATGTAAGCGTTTACGATATTTGGTGAAACTGAAACTAGGTACATGCAAATAAAATCGTAATTTGAGCTACTTCTTAAGTTAAAGTTATGCCTACGTTTAAGGTCAAAGTTATGACCTTTAGTAAAAGTGACCCCAGATATATATTTAGCCTAATATATCAACACATTTCATACTCACTGCTTTCAATTTGTAATAGCTATGTACAGATTTATTTTCCTGAGATCGACATAAACATGATTAAGTAATACATGTATATGAAAATTTAAAACTCCAATACTTTCTGTAATTTTAACATTAACTTTGCCTTTGGATAAATACACATCCTTTGTAAAGCATAACATCGTAAAATATTACTTAATTAACATTCACTGACTCCTTTAACCCTTCCAACCCCTGTAGACCATGATAGACTTTTGAAATTGAAAACAACAAACCACTTAGAAACTTAAGGGTAAAAGGGTTAAGAAATATAATTACACATCTTTTATGAGAGTTTTTGGAGATTTTAAAGTCTATACATTTCTGTTAATGTTTTAATTCAAGGCAAATTTAAGGATAATACAATCTAACACCATTTTGAGGGAGGGATGACAAAATTTCAATCCTTGTGTGCAAAATTTTGTTTCTCCATGATGAGGTACTTCCAGAATGGGCTTATCTCACCCCTACAGGGTGACATAATATTTTCCACCACATCTAACTTTATGGACAAATCCATATGTTGTCAATTACTATGTCAATTACTGTGTCAGTTAGCACTACTTTTTCTTTTTCCCACTTTTAGGACCTTTCTTTTCTCCCTGAAAAATGACAATATATCCAGAGTAAGAAAATCCAGTGTAAGGATGCATTAAATATATATGTAGTGTGAAAAAATGTACATGTATGTAGTATCCATCATGACCAAACCATTAATTGTATGCTCTTTTTATTGTTCAAGATCAGTCAACTAGTGTCTACAGAGAGAGAGAGACAGAGAGAGACAGACAGAGAGAGAGAGAGACAGACAGACAGACAGACAGAGAGACAGACAGACAGACAGACAGAGAGGCAGAGAGTAAGTATGGCAGAGGTGGTCACAGCAGTAATTTGTATAGTGTATTAACACCAGTGCCACTCACTTTGTCTTTGATGTATCCATTGGCCTCTAGCAACTGTCGAGCACAATTGTTGATATGTTTGAATCTGTCCGGCCCTAGATGTATACCGCCATACCACCTCGTAACAACAACAAGTACATTTTTGACATCCACGATCTAAAAATAAAACAAGGTAAGTTAGAGAAACAGCATGTTCTTGAGAGATACGCTATGGATATGGTGTTTAAAGAACTGTAACTAGGGTTTACCAACAGACTGACTTATGTAAAACCAGCTTTAGTGACCACCTCTGCATAAAGACCACACAGTCACAAAGACAATTCTTTGTTGTTCCCAGTAGTACCTTTTTGTGTACAAATAAACCTCTGTATAAAGACCACCTCCCTATAAAGACTGGTTTTCTTGTGTCCCTATGGAGGTCAATATATACAAGTTTCACTGTATCGAAAAATCGCAATAATGCACCTTCCAATAGTACTACTGCAATAGTAAACTGGCAATGCAATAGACAATCACAATAGTGTACCTTCCAATAGTAACCTAGCAATGCAATAGACAATCACAACAGTGTAACTACTGCAATAGTAAACTGGCAATGCAATAGACAATCACAATAGTGTACAATAGTACTACAGCAATTAAACTGTGCAATTCACAACAGTGTATTCCAATAGTATATTGCAATAGTAAATGACAATTGACAATCACAATAGTGTACCCTCCAATAGTACAACTACAATAGTAAACTGGCAATGCAATAGAGTGTACCTTCCACAACTGCAATAGTTAATAGACAATCACAATAGTGTTTCCAATAGAACTATAGCAACAGCAAACTGTGCCAATCACAATAGGTACCTTCCAATAGTACTACTGCAATGTAAACTGACCAATAGACAATCACAACAGTGTACCACCTCGTGACAATGCAATAGACAATCACAATAGTGTACCTTCTAATAGTACATTAGTTGGCAATGCAATGACAATCACAATAGTGTACCTTCCAATAGTACTACTGCAATAGTAAACTGGCAATGTAATAGACAATCACAATAGTGTACCTTCCAATAGAACTATAGCAACAGCAAACTGGCAATGCAATAGACAATCACAATAGTGTAAATAGTACAGCAATAGTAAAACTGACAATGCAATGACAATCACAACAGACCTTAAGCTAGTAAATGACAATGCATAGACAATCACAATAGTGGTACTACTGCAATAGTAAACTGGCAATGCAATAGACAATCACAATGTAACCTTCCAATAGTACTACTGCAATAGTAAACTGGCAATGTAATAGACAATAAATAATGAACTATAGCAACAGCAAACTGGCAATGCAATAGACAATCACAATAGTGTACCTTCCAATAGTACTATAGCAATAGTAAACTGGCAATGCAATAGACAATCACAATAGTGTACCTTCTAATAGTACTACTGCAATAGTAAACTGGCAATGTAATAGAAAATCACAACAGTGTAGTGGCAATGCAATAGACAATCACAATAGTGTACCTTCCAATAGTACTACTGCAATAGTAAACTGGCAATGTAATAGACAATCACAATAGTGTACATTCCATTAGTACTACTGCAATAGTAAACTGGCAATGTAATAGACAATCACAATAGTGTACATTCCATTAGTACTATAGCAGTAGTAAACTGGCAATGCAATAGACAATCACAATAGTGTATCTTCTAATAGTACTACTGCAATAGTAAACTGGCAATGTAATAGACAATCACAATAGTGTACCTTCCAATAGTACTATAGCAGTAGTAAACTGGCAATGTAATAGAAAATCACAACAGTGTACCTTCCAATAGTACTACTGCAATAGTAAGCTAGCAATGCAATAGACAATCACAACAGTGTACCTCCAATAGTACTACTGCAATAGTAAACTGGCAATGTAATAGACAATCACAATAGTGTACCTTCCAATAGTACTACTGCAATAGTAAGCTAGCAATGCAATAGACAATCACAACAGTGTACCTCCAATAGTACTACTGCAATAGTAAACTGGCAATGTAATAGACAATCACAACAGTGTACAATAGTACTACTGCAATAGTAAACTGGCAATGTAATAGACAACAATAGTGTACCTTCCAATAGTACTACTGCAATAGTAAGCTAGCAATAAATAGTACAAATAGTAAACTGGCAATGCAATAGACAATCACAATAGTGTACCCTTCTAATAGTACTAGTAGTAAGCCAGCAATGCAATAGACAATCACAATAGTGTACCTTCTAATAGTACTACTGCAATAGTAAGCCAGCAATGCAATAGACAATCACAATAGTGTACCTTCTAATAGTACTACTGCAATAGTAAGCCAGCAATGCAATAGACAATCACAATAGTGTACCTTCTAATAGTACTACTGCAATAGTAAGCCAGTGTACCTTCTAATAGTACTATTGCACAATAGACAATCACAATAGTGTACAATAGTACTACTGCAATAGTAAACTGGCAATGTAATAGACAATCACAATAGTGTACATTCCATTAGTACTATAGCAGTAGTAAACTGGCAATGCAATAGACAATCACAATAGTGTAAAGTACTACTGCAATAGTAAACTGACATCACAATAGTGTACCTTCCAATAGTACTACTGCAATAGTAAACTGGCAATGTAATAGACAATCACAATAGTGTACCTTCTAATAGTACTACTGCAATAGTAAACTGGCAATGCAATAGACAATCACAACAGTGTACCTTCTAATAGTACTACTGCAATAGTAAACTGGCAATGTAATAGAAGTGTACCTTCCAATAGTACTACTGCAATAGTAAGCTAGCAATGCAATAGACAATCACAACAGTGTACCTTCTAATAGTACTACTGCAATAGTAAACTGGCAATGCAATAGACAATCACAACAGTGTACCTTCTAATAGTACTACTGCAATAGTAAACTGGCAATGCAATAGACAATCACAACAGTGTACCTCCAATAGTACTACTGCAATAGTAAACTGGCAATGCAATAGACAATCACAATAGTGTACCTTCTAATAGTACTATTGCAATAGTAAACTGGCAATGCAATAGACAATCAGGCAATGCGATAGACAATCACAATAGTTAATAGTACATGCAATGTAGACAATCACAATAGTGTACCTTCCAATAGTACTACTGCAATAGTAAACTGGCAATGCAATAGACAATCACAATAGTGTACCTTCCAATAGTACTACTGCAATAGTAAACTGGCAATGCAATAGACAATCACAATAGTGTACCTTCCAATAGTACTACTGCAATAGTAAGCTAGCAATGCAATAGACAATCACAATAGTGTACCTTCCAATAGTACTACTGCAATAGTAAACTGGCAATGTAATAGACAATCACAATAGTGTACCTTCTAATAGTAAGCTAGCAATGCAATAGACAATCACAATGGTGTACCTTCCTGCAGCAGTCTCCCATTGACTCGGTGTTAACATGGTTAACTCAACAACCCCTGAAGTCACATTTGGACCCACATTTGTTCACTTCTGAATTATGACAGTATGATCTAGTTTAAATGTCACCACAAGGGTTGACGAGTTTATATAGACTGTGTTTATATCAGGAATGATAAAAGTTTGTTATGTGCACGATATGAATGGGTGTTGTGCCCAGATAAAAATAGAGTTCAAACATTTGCATGCATCAACATTTTCTCTGATGTCATATAATCAAAGCGTTTTAAATCAAAACAAGAGTTGTCAGAGGACAACACAACTTGCCAGAGGACAACACACCTCATGAGAAGATAACACAGCTTGTCAGAAGACAACATAGTTTGTTAGAAGATTAAACAGCTTGTCAGAAGACAAGACAGCTTGTTAGAAGCCAACACAACTTGCAAAAAGACAACACAGTGCAACACAGCTTGCCAGAAGACAAGACAGCTTATTAGAAGACAACACAACTTGAAAAAAGATAACACAGCACAACACAGCTTGCCAGAAGACAAGACAGCTTGCAAAGGACAACACAGCTTGCAAAAGACAACACAGCATGCCAAAGGAAAACACAGTTTGTCAGAAGACAACACAGCTTGTCAGAATATAACACAGCTTGTCAGAAGACAACAGATTCACTGAAGACAACACAGCTTGTCAGAAGACAACACAGCTTATCAGAAGACAACAGTTTGTCAGAAGACAACACAGCTTATCAGAAGACAACAGTTTGTCAGAAGACAACACAGCTTGTCAGAAGACAACACAGCTTGTCAGAAGACAATTCAGCTTGTCAGAAGACAATTCAGCTTATCAGAAGACAACACAGCTTACCAGAAGACAACACAGCTTATCAGAAGACAGCATAGCTTGCAAAAAACAACACAGATTATCAGAAGACAACACAGATCACTGAAGATAATACAGCTTGCAAAAAGACATCACAGCTTATCAGAAGACAAGACAGCTTATCAGAAGACAAGACAGCTTTCTAGAAAACAAGACAGGTTGTCAGAAGACAAGAGAGCTAACCAATGCCAGCATTGTATCTTATATACTGAACTTTTGACCAAGAAGTAGGTCAAATGGCATTATCTAGGTCACAAGGTCAAAGGTCATGGTACTCTCAGGAAGGGCTGATCATAAGGATTACATATGTGAGTTATTGAAGCTCCACTTCTTATATTTAAAAAAATATATTCTCAGTTAAAGTTTTGTCCAGAGCTGATTTCAACACCCTGGACGATACCATGATGTTTGTCAGAGTGCATCTCTTGTCAAAATGGATGCTGTTTGAGTGAGTGAAACATTCATGGCATCTGGTACTATACACCTTAAACTCTTAAAAGAAGATGAGACACAAGGTACACAAAGTTCATGTAAAAAAAGCACTGCCTTAGAGCGAGCACTGCTAGGTCATTATTGCATCATACCCTAACATTAAATGCAACTGGTTAGGAAAACCACAAGCAATCTTAATCCAATCATGTGATCACCATGTGAATTATGGGAAGAAAATGGTGTCTGCTCCAAATCACAGGAAAACCAGTTTTCAGGAATCTGATTTTGAATAAATTGGAATTTATTTATCTTTCTTTGATCTTTTATACATTTTCATGAGATGAAAAGTATAAAACTTTAAAAGAAAGGTTTTAGTTCTGATTTGCAATAACCAGATCACTTTGCTCACTTACAAATACACAGGTTACAGTGAAAATGGAAGAAAGGAAACCAGATTAATGACTTGTAGATTTCAATGAAAGGTGATCTACAAATACACCATTTTACAACAAAAACAAATCACTGACTATTATTTATTTTTTATTAGATCTATTTCAATCGATGTTATATTGAGTAAATAGTCTAATTAGTTTAGATTAATTGTCCAATAAATGCATTTCCGTTTAACGAGGTTCTTTGGATTGTACAGATGTATGACTCATTTTCGACCACCTTACAGTACAGAGGTTGCTATGCTAGCTTACGATTCTTTTAAAGATACATTTTTTACCTGAAGAAGATGAAGCAATCTGGATCCTGCCTGTGTTTCCCCATCATCCTCACATCCTTGATAGAAGACTGAAAAAGGTTCCGACTGCCAAATCCTGTATGCATATATATTGTGTGTGGCATTTGCTATCTTTTTATTAGCATATAATATGTCCAGGACCATTTTCACCTACAAGACAAAAAAAATGAATAAGACGAAGAAATATTGAGTACAGGGTCGACCAAAAATGAGGACTCATCTGAAAAAATTCTTACAGAGAATGACAAAAATGAAGAACAGTGAAATGTGACATGACAAACAGGAATCTATATGGTTAAGGAGTAGGGATTATTTTTATGCAGGAAATGTTATCAGATCCAGCATTTATTCATGAGTCCATCTGAGTCCTGATAGCCATAAAGGTTTTAAACAGCAATTCCATTCCTTCATGAAAATATACATATGGTGATATTTCAGTGTGTAAAGTTTCATTAAAATCAATTCATCAGTGTAGCAGGAGTTACAATGACAAGGTGTTACATGCATATGGATAAAAAAATGTTAGTCCAAAGGGCCATAACTCAGAAAACAAGAGGCCCAAGGGGGCCTATATCGATTATTTGAGTACCATCAACAAATGTGAAAAGAACAATACATGCAATATGTAGGCTAGATTAAAACCTCACAAGAAATTTGAAAATCGAACATATTTGGTTTGTTTCGGACATTTGGTCTTAAAAAGGGGCTGAAAAACATAGACTTGGTAGAGGACCTTGAGTACTTGCTTCCTGCAAAGTTTTGTCAAAATCCCTTTAGGGGTTTCAGAGGAGAAGTCAAATATGTGAAAATTTAATGACGGACAACAGACAGACAGACAAGGTAATTCCAGTAAACCCACCACAACTTTGTTGCAGGGATATATCATGATTGACTTAAATATTGTATGACCTACCTGTTTTTTATGAAAAATCTGAGAAAGATGAGCTTGAAATACACTTTTCCTATCTGTAAATGGTTCACCATGTAATACTGTAGGAGTTTCCCATGCTGTAAAATATATCTAAAAATAAGTACACAGACTACAGGTAATACAACACTATACTATGTTTCACATTATTTCATTGGTCAATGAAGTTAATGACCTTTGAGATAATGACCATGAGTCAAGGTAATGACACACCATCTGTGCATGAACAACTTTCATGTGAAAAGAGGTGATTATATTCTGGTGAGGCATAAAGAAGTTATGGGCTGAAAAGTGGACAGACAGACAGACAGTTGGATGGAGGGAGGGATATTGCCATACAATGTCCGCTTAATTACTGTTATAAACATTGTCTATATATCCAGTCTAAAGACGGGCGTATTAAAACTCACAGGGAATTCACATTACACTGCTGTTTTTAATATGACTAAGTTTGGTTGACCTACTTCAATGCACTTGTTGCTAAAACTTCATTTCTTACAGAGACCATTCAACATTGCTGGCAAAAGTTTATTGATGGGGGGTATTGATGTTGAAAAGTAATATGATGTCTTCAAAAAGTCAAATCTTTATATGTGAGGATCATAACTTTTCAATTAGTATTCTTACATCAAATACTATCTACCTGGACATTTTTTGCCCCCGTTTATTTTCGCTTTTCTACAACAGAAAACATATTCACCCTATTTCCTAAAACAGACTGTCAGTCTCAAACTTACTGACAATACCAAGTTTAGTAAAAATCTGTTGAGAAATGAACAAACTAGAATGGTGACAAATGAAATTAAACACAACAAAGGGCAATAACTCTTTAGATAAAGAGCTTGAGGCTAGGGGCACTGCATGCAAACTCGGTATTGCCATACCTTACATCTGTACATCCTGCTGAGAAATGTAAAATCTAAAGACCTTTATGTACTGACAAAGAAAGTCAAGTGTAGCATATACACACACACACACACACACACACACACACATACACACATATATATATATATATATATATATATAATATATAGGATACTATATATATATAATCTATTAATGTAGGGATAATAACAGGCAGGAGAAACACTATATATCCCCAATCTCCAAATGTGAAGGGATAAAAAAACTGAAAATTTGTATTACAAAATAAATTCTGTATCTACATAATAAACTGAAAATTTGTATTACAAAATAAATTCCGTATTTACATAAAACTGAAAATAAGACTTATGAAGTTTAAGACTCTATTCTAATTTGCTGGACATTTATAATGCCTTCCATTTTCCAGGATATATTTTGTTTGTACTCACCATGATTTATTTTATATAATTCATGTAACTATATACATGATATATATGTATGCAATGGTAAATAACTGACTTGACTTATCTTGAACAATAAACAAAATAATTTTGTGTTTAAAACAAGATCCCAGCATTACAATACAGTTAGCATCTTTTCTGACGAATGTCTGACATACAAATTTACATGATATGTCCGGGTGGCACACTTCCTTCTCAATGATGCCACCTGGGATAGATCTTCAGATTGGACACGGAAGATCATTTTATAAATGTATGCGGAATAGTTTGGCATTTGCCAGCCTGGATATGACAGTTTATTCAGGGTACCCCAGTTTTCTCCCATAGTAAACACTCCGCAACCATGTCGACATAACATCAGCGTTGGAAGCAAATTGAAAGTGGGGGGGCTAAACCAACTTAAAACACATTGCCAGAAACGTTCTGGGGGCTAAACCCAAATCTTTATTGACCTATTTTATCTTTGTAAAAAAAAGTGGGGGGGCTAAGCCCCCCCTAACCCACTTACGCTTATGCATAACATCTGCATTAGCCAATGGAAGACACCTGTGTACAAAGACCATGTATATATCAAACTTAATCTTAATTGATTTTACCATTGTAAAAATACAGTACATCAAACCACTTACAAAGACCATCTGCATTAGCCTTTCACCTGTGTACAAAGACCACCTGCTCAGAAATACATTTTTTGCTGTATATAGTACCATATGTGTACAAAAAACTCGCTATATAAAAACCACTTAGATTCCCTGTGGCCTAAAAATTTGTTTATACAAGTTTCACTGTATATTGAACCTGGTACATTAAAATCTCGCTTTATTTGAAATGACTTAGATTCCCTGGCCAAAATTCTTTATTAACATTATAACTCGGTTACTTTAAAGCCCCCGTTTAGTCAAAAGAAAAACAGGTCTATCTTACTTCCATTTCAATATATTCGGATTTGACTGTGGCCTAGCTAATAAGAAAACAGGTCTATCTTACTTCCATTTCAATATATTTGGCTTTGACTGTGGCCTAGCTGATAAGAGAACAGGTCTATCTTACTTCCATTTCAAGATATTCAAATTTGACTATGGACACCTATCTGATAAGAGAACAGCTGCTCTGTTTTACTTTCATTACAATAAATTCGGGTTTGACTGTGACATCTATCTGATAAGAGAACAGGTCTATCTTACTGCCATTTCAATATATTCAAGTTTGACTATAGACACCTAGCTGATAAGAGAACAGCTCTATTTTATTTTCATTACAATAAATTTCGGTTTGACTGTGACAACTAGCTGATAAGGAAACAGCTCTATTTTACTTTCATTGCAATAAATTTCGGTTTGACTGTGACACCTGTCTGATAAGAGATCAAGTCTATCTTACTTTCACCGTCATCTGGTTGTTCAGACGAACAAGAACTTGCTAATTCGAATTCAAGGGAAGAAAGATCAAAGTCATCATCTTCATCATCATTATCCTCCTCCTCCTCATCTGACACCTGGTGTCTGTCACCTGCATGACCTGGGTAAAAGTATTTGAAAGAGTTTGTTTAGAAAAAAGATAAATCCAGAAAAATAAGGTGTACTGAGTATGTTGAATAATCGACCCATTAAGTGCTACAAAAATCAGAAAAGGGGGGAGGCACTTAATGGGACCAATCAATAGTCAAATTGATGTAAAACAGTTAATTTTTTTATAAGGCATGCGCTAGTTGTTTTAGTTATTACCAAAGATACCTATCAACATAATTCTGTTGTTGGGGAGCTACAGATAAACTGTTACTCACAGTTTTTCAGGTCCACATCTCCTTGTCAAACAGCTAGAAAAGATTCTTGATCGTATTTAAAAAAAAAAAAGGGGGGGGGGCAGGGGCGCTTATAGGGACAGGTGCACATAATGGGTTGAATACGGTATCCTTTTTTCGTGTTGTAATCATTTCAACATTACTGGTGGTCAGGTTTAAAAAATACCAATATCCATCAGAGTTTTTGAAATTCACTGGTCTTACCAGAAAAACCAGTAAATTTGACAAAAGTCTGGTGAAATCTATCTGATAACTTGTCCAAATGACCAGTGATTTTCCATTTCATTTCAATATATATACAGACCAGTAAAAAGATTTCTTTGACCAGTGAAATTCCTTTATTCACTGGTCCAGTTGACCAGTAATTTTTTTTTATTTCAAAATGTCTGCCATCATGTTGGTTTAACACTGAAAACATTCCTCTCATGAGTAAGAAGCACCAGACAGGATTTCAGCAAACCTTTAGACCTTTGGTTTAACATGCCCCTGGGTATTTTTGTTCTGGTCCTCTCAGAGGAAAAAGTCCACATATTATGACCAGGACCTAGCTTCAAATAATTTGGAATTGTTTTTAAGTCGGAGAATATTCTAAAAATTGCTTACTTGGCCAATCACATTTTAAGATTACATGTAGTTAAAACTTGATGAAATTCTCCATCTTCAGTATTTCATTACACTCTTACTAATGACAAAAACTTTCAAATCAATTTTCATTCTATAAGCTACAGTAAAACCTGCTTTAGTGACCACCTGTGTACAAAGACCACCTGGTCACAAAGACCATTTTTTGCTGCCCCAATAATACCATTGGTGTACAAATCAACCTCTATATAAAGACCACCTCCCTATAAAGACTGGATTTCTTGTGTCCCTAAAGGGGTCTTTATATACAAGTTTCATTGTATTTTCATATTGATTGATGGGATGTAAAAAAATAAAAATTTAAAAAGGAAATGATACAACAAAACTTACTGTTTACAGGTCCATCTGTATGACATTTCATCTGAACAATATCTCGTATTTTTTCCACCCACAAGTATATAACAGACTCCCCTATATTTTCACTGCAAATAAGAAAATAGATAATTAAAATATTGTACAGAAACAGTATTAACTACCCAATAAGTGGCAAAAGTTCAGTAATAAGTCTGGGTTAGGGTTAACTCAATAGAATCTGACAAAAATACAGAAACCAGTCTATCAATACAATATGGCAAAGGTACAGTAACCAGTCTAAACTAAAAAGAATGTGGCAAATGTACAATCAATAAAATCTGGCAAAAGTACATGTACAGTAACCAGTCTAACCAAAATAAAATATTACAAAGGAACAGTAACCAGTCTAACCAAAATAAAATATGTCAAAGGAACGGTAACCAGTCTAGGGCAGTATATCGAAATGAATAAAACTTCTTGGACGTTTGTTCTAAAAACAGAGAGGCGGATGACGATAATGATTTTGGCAGACATTCCTGAAAAAATGTGGCGCTATTGCGTGTGTATTGATATTCAGACATATATGAACCCATGTAATGCTACCAAGATAAATTGATACATGTTTTAACAAATGTAACGAGTCTAGTAAATTTAATCAGGTTTGTTTTCAGAGCTTCATTATACATTAAAGCAGCAAGGCAAATATTCTATTTACTTGTATGAAAATAACAGATTTTTTAGTGATGTTTCAATTTTGGCGTTGTTAGCGAGACTACTGAGAAAAAAATTGTAACCATATTTGTACAATCAAATGAATGTTGCAACCAACACTGCTTAATATTTACAAATATCACAAATCCCACTCTCTTTGAATCCGTTTTAATGATGTCTGATTTGCTGTGCAAATGATTTAACATATAACATGACTCTTACCTCCGACGCAGAAAAAATTGTAAGTGATTTTAAATTTTAGAAATCTCGGTACTTTCGCTAACAACGCCAAAATTGAATCCCCACTAAAAAAATCTGTTATTTTCATACAGGTTATAGAATATTTGCCTTGTTGCTCTAATGAATTACTTTAGCTCTGAAAACAAACCTGTCACCCCTATTATCATTTAATTGACTAGACTTGTTATGTTTGTTAAAACATGTGTCAATTTATCTTGGTAGCATTACATGAAATCATTTATGTCCAAAAATCAATACACACGCAATAGCGCCACATTTTTCAGAAATGTTTTTCCTGCTATATAAAATTCTCTTTATAATGCCAAATTCACTATCACCATTCACTACTCTATTTTTAGAACAAACATCCAACAAGTGTAATTCATTTTCATAAATCTCCATGCTCTTGCTAACAATGCCAAAAAAATTAAAAACCATCAGGTATATAGAATATTGCCTGTTATTTTCTGAAAACATCTGTCAGTTATCATAGAATTGATTTAGCCTTGTTTGCTTTAATGTCAATTTACTGAATGGCTCTGAAAACATATCTGTCACATGCAGGTCCTGACCAATTTATCATTTAATTGACATAAATTTCCCGTTATGTTGTATAAACCAATGAATTTGTCAGTTAAACTGCACTTTGAAGTCTTCAGAAGCTGGCAGTTAGCTATAAAATGAATCACAAGTTTTGTGTCTTTATTCTTATGACTTAAATGACCATAGTTACTTTTTTCCCAATTTGGCCCATTGCGGCATAAAATTCCCAAATGGAAGGGTACAGGACCCTGTCCCCAAAAGGATCTATCAACCCCTGCATGCAATAGCGCCACTTTTTTTCAGGAATGTTTTTCCTGCTATATAAAATCTTTTTATAATGCCAAATTCACTATCGCCATTCGCTACTCTATTTTTAGAACAAAAACTGTATTGTGAGACCACTGTCATAGAAGACCACCTGACTTGCGAGACCACTGTCATAGAAGAACACCTGTCTTGTGAGATCACTGTCATAGAAGAACACCTGTCTTGTGAGACCACTGTCATAAAAGAACACCTGTCTTGTGGGACCACTGTCATAGAAGGCTACCCATCTTGTGAGACCAAATTCTAATCAAAATACTGAAAGTACTAAAATGGGTTGTTATTTTGGCAAATTATTTTGGCAAAATAGCCATTGGATTCAAACTACTTCTATCTAACATATATGAAATGAAAATAAATCAAATTAATGAAGATCTTAAAACAAAAAACAAAAACCAAAACTTCAATTTCCAGCCTCTAATTAAATTCAAAATTAACATTCTAAATTTTATTTGTTGTATCTTCCACACCAACTTTAAATATTGTCTGTCGTGCATTAACACTCATTTCAAAATGAAATGTGAGCATTTATGGTGCCTACTTAAATTTAAACCAAACATGGCACTGGGAACAGGTAAAATAAAATTTTCATAGCGAAAAATGGCTGTGATTTAAAGCATATCTTAGGGCTTGTAATGTTGAACGTAAACAATCCTATTTAGGGTTATAACTTAACTACATGGTTTTTATGGGTTGTTATGTAATAACCCATGTAATAACAACCTATTATGGGTTGTAGTTAAGTAATCCTTTAGATAAAACCTCTTCTGAAACCACTGGTCTTATAAGACAACATTTTAGAGGGGTATTTCAAGACAGCTTTCACTGTGTACATATTTCAGAAAATTAAATCACACACACACACAAGACCAGGTGGTCTTTATACACAGGTGGTCTCGTAAGCAGGTTTTGATGTACATGATGTATTAAGGAGCCATCGTAGTATCACCCTTTAAACCATTAAGTCTCTCACCTCTAAATAGTATGGGTTCAAGACATGCTGGGACCCAAGATGATTTTCTAAGAAAATTTGCCAGTTTACTAGTGTGAGGACTGCTGGCCTCTTCCTGGGTACATTTTAACCAGTTTCTTTCTATCACTCACCACTAAAACCTGGCCACCATTACAACACTGAAAAAATGTTGAGTGGCATAAAACACATTTAACTCACTCACCCCTATAGACACATTTCGACTGGTCTAGTCTAAGTCACTGATTTACAGAAGAGTTCATTGTTTTTCAGGGGTTGGTGAGATAAACCAAAATATCAAAGCAGTTGAAATGAAGATACTAGAACATTTCTCAAACTTACCAATATATTTCAGCCAAAGCACTTTCTAGATTCTGCCTTTCTTCTCCTCTCAACCACGGAGCACTACAAAACAAATAAGAGGGGAATTAAAAATAAATGTTAATTGAAACAAAAACAAACATTCTGAGAATATTAATGAATCAATACTTGTCCCCTACCTGTGAAGCATTCTGAGAGTATTGATAGAGTCAATACATGTCTACCTGTGAAGCATTCTGAGAGTAAGAATGAATCAATACATGTCCCATGTGAAGCATTCTGAGAGTAATGATAGAGTCAATACATGTCCCCTACCTGGGAAGCATTCTGAGAGTAATGATGAATCAATACATGTCCCCTACCTGGGAAGCATTCTGAGCGTACTGATAGAGTCAATACATGTCTCCTACCTGGGAAGCATTCTGAGAGTATTGATGAATCAATACATGTCCCCTACCTGGGAAGCATTCTGAGCGTACTGATAGAGTCAATACATGTCTCCTACCTAGGAAGCATTCTGAGAGTATTGATGAATCAATACATGTCCCCTACCTGGGAAGCATTCTGAGAGTACTGATAGAGTCAATACATGTCTCCTACCTGGGAAGCATTCTAAGAGTATTGATGAATCAATACATATATCCCCTACCTGTGAAGCATTCTAAGAGTATTGATGAATCAATACATCATTACATGTCCCCTGCTTGTGAAGCATTCTTCGAATATTAATGAATCAATACATGTCCCCTGCCTGTCAAACATTTCTGAAAATATTGATAAATCAATACATGTTCCCTACCTGTGAAACATTCTGAGAGTACCAATGAATCCCTACCTGTGAGATATTCTGAGAGTACTGATGAATCCCCTACCTGTGAAACATTCTGAGAGTATTGATGAATCCCCCTACCTGTGAAACATTCTGAGAGTACCGATGGATTAATACATGTTCCCTACCTGTGAAGCATTCTGAGAGTACTGATGAATCCCCCTACCTGTGAAGCATTCTGAGAGTACTGATGAATCCCCCTACCTGTGAAGCATTCTGAGAGTACTGATGAATCCCCCTACCTGTGAAGCATTCTGAGAGTACTGATGAATCCCCTACCTGTGAAACATTCTGAGAGTACTGATGGATTAATACATGTTCCCTACCTGTGAAACATTCCAAGAGTATTGATGAATCCCCTATCCATGGACCTAAACAAGTCTCTAACCTGTGAAACCATTATTTAGCAAAATATTAATAAATATGATTCCCTTTTCAAAGAATATAAACATTTGAAACCCAAAGGTGAATGCCAAAAGAATCTGAGCAATTTAGAAAATTACAAAATTTGGAACAAGTTGAAATGCTTAAAAATTGTACGTAAAATATTACACATAATTTCTGATAAAATATTAATCATAATTTCTGGTAAAATATTAATCATAATTGCCTTAATTGATACTGAGGAGGTGAACATCCTGGATAGTCAAATGGAAACTGAACCTGTAAAATAAATAAACAGCATTGTACTACATGTAGCTACAAAATGTACATCATGTACAGGCCTCACACTGGGTCTTTACTTCTCTCTCCAGCTGTTGGAGGGAGACTTCTCACATAATTAGGGAGACTTCTTAAATACCAAGGGAGACAAAGTACCATTAATCATTTTCAAGCATTATATACATGTATAAATATACAATGTCTATACATGTACATATATTAGGCCTATATATATTGCCTTATCCGGAGGGAATACCATACACAAAACAAATGGAAGTTTTCATATTGATTGGCTAAAAAAAATTGACTCACAAGTAAATCAAAAATGAAAAGGAATCCAATTCAGTAAAAAGTACAGTACACTAGATTTACCAGTAAAAATGAAATTTTTGAAGTAACATAAATACTTTGTGAATTTTTCACAATGAATAAAGCCTACCTCACATTTTACTTAACACAAAGACTTGGTGTGAATAATCTAATTATTCCTTTCTCCAGTAAAACCCCAGTAATAAATAATAATTGTTTATCAAAATGAAAAATCAGCAGGGAGTCCTAGATTTTTTATTTTTTTTATTTTACCGGTATTTTTTTTTTTGGAGGGGGGGAGTATCAGTAAAAAAAAATAGCTATAGCCCAGTAAATGTTCTGCTTTAATAGAAATTACACAAAGTTAATAACTTAACAAAATGTGATACTTGCATTAAATTATGTAGTTGCTTTTATTTACAGCACTAAATATTTTGAAGATTGATTTGTTGTTTAGGCCCACAGGCACTTGTTTCTAACCCCCCCCACCTTGATAGAAACAAGTGCCTGTGTTTAGGCCCTATAATGGCCTATCATCAGTGATATAAGCACCAAGTGATCGTTGTGAGTTGCATAAGCGTACAACATGTCTACACGTCAAACGATTGAACATCACAATTTCTTTTTTAGTTACTTTACAAATATTGCCATTTATTTTCTTATTCTATAAGTAATGTTGATATTTGAGAATGTGCGATGTAAATTACAATGACATAAGTGGCCCAATGTCGGCAGTTCTTCATCTTAAGTATCATCAAAACGTGGTGGAAATTTCCGAGTTCCAAATCTATTTAAAGGATTATCGGGAACTAATTACACACCTCTGATGTTGATTGGTCATCTTTAGAGATAGTATGAAATGCAAGTATGCTTAATTAGGCTTGACACTTTTCTATAGCATTATATACTGATTGTATCGCCAGAAGCCTCAGTACTGTAAAAACAATGCACATTGACTCAGGCGTGAAAGGCTATAGATCTACATCCTGTTGCACTCGTCAACCGAGATGAGTGTTGAATTAAAGCGATATTTATAATTACTGCCAAGTGATAATAACCTAGGTCGGCTATGCGTAGTATTAAACAAGTTTTTATCCATAGGTAAACTTCACTTGCATTCAGTCATGTGTTAATCACTACTACACTACAGTCGTAAACTAAAGTCAAGATGGCGGGAGAGCAACATTGGCAAAATGCAAGGCAACATGAATTCATTTTGCAACAAACAGAGAGCGACTTTGAGTGATACAGGGCGACTTTGAGTGATACAGGGCAACTTTGTCCTCTAATGCGAGCATTCAAACTGAATGATGAAATTCAAAATCAATATGGCATTTTAAAGGTTCATTAATATAGGTGTCACTACTCAAACACTAAAGACAGCTCAATTTTCCATTAACACAAATATAGGTGGTCTCTCTTTTGAAAAGGATTATTTAACAAAATGACTTTTAAAAAATTGGTCTCAGAAGACAGGTGGTCTTTTATAAGCGTGGTCTCTCAAGAGAGGTTTCACTGTACTATTAGTTTGCTGCAACTGCTAGTGAAAGACCACTGTCAATGAAGACCACCTCTTCATTGAGACCACATTCTGAAAACCATTCATTTAACAATTTTATACATGAAACCTCTTATGGTTACCACATTCCAAAAACCAGGTAGTTAAGTAATCCTTCGAGTAAAACCTCTTTTGAGAGAGCACCGATTTTGAAAGACAACATTTCAGTAACGGGTGATGTGTTCTTTCAAAACAGGTATCACTGTAGGACTTATGCATGCACAGAGTCTAATACCTCCAGTACAACTGTCCATTCAAACTTCTCATCTGTTATTCTGATACAGTACTGCCCTTTATCTATATCAACAGCAATCCAATCATCACCATAAATGGAAGACAAGGCCTCAATCTCTTCTACCTGAAAAAATAAGAGAATACAGATTGTGAACATTTGTGGAATATCGTATTTGACCCTATAAGTGCCCCTCTCTCATTTTTTTTTTACTTATAATTGAGAATCTTTTCTAGCTGGTTGACAAGGAGATGTGGACCTGAAAAACCGTAAGTAACAGTTTATCTGCCTCCAGCAAAAGAATTATGTTGATACATGTAGGTGTCCTCAGTAAAAACTACAAAAACTTTTCTACTGGTGTGAATATGGTAACTACAAACACGGGTCCAACTGCCCCTTATGGTTGCAGATTTCTGTAACTGGCTAGCTCTTTAAGAAAAAAAAAACAACAGTCAAAGACACTAGAACATTTAGTACAAAATAAAAGAACTAAAATATGAAGACAGCACAAAACTTGAGTCGTGAACAAAAACAAAAACAGATCTAAATTACCTGTCCGAAGGTCTAAGCCTAGGGACACTTGAATGCACAAGTGAAAACCGGTCTCTGTCGGGGCAACGGCAACTAAAACGCAACATAAGAAAACGGCAAACGGTCAAAGGGATTACGCCAAGCAAGATAAATTATGTTATTCGCCGATTAATCCTTTTGGCAAAGTCATGGTTTATCAAAAAGAAAAAAATGAAAATCTATTTTTAAAATCTTCACACCTGACGTGTTTGGTTGTCTTCTTCTGCCATTTGACGAAGTTACATTTCTGTAATCATTTGCCCTGCTTGCATGTGTCACGTAGGCGCCGCCATATTGTTTCAACGTACAATAACACATGATTATCACGTGACCGTCTTGCGGTATATATATATATATCACATTGACGGATCTAAAGAAGGTAATAGGGTGCGACCCTACCCTGAATTTGTTTTTTTTCGACAAACATCATCAACATCAATGTATAGTCATGAAAAAAAAAGAAATAATAATAATATATCAGATATGGATAGTACAGCTGAGAAAAGTGAAGAGAATATTTGTGGAAAAAAATTGTGGGTGAGTTTATTTTTGGTAAACATTTGACCCCAGACTCGGAGAACCCAGTCCCAGGTCTGCATCAATGCATGTTTAGAATTTTCTAAAAGCTACTTAACAATAGTAAACTATTGCAAGGTTACAGTCTTTATTTCATAGGGTGACCCTCAGATATTTATCATATTTACGAGTTGATGGAACATCAACTGAGCAATGTTATGTTAAGTTAAGAAGTACCAATCAATAATCAAAACTCAAGTCCATTATAACACGACGAATTAGATGTGCAAATGGTCTCAACATGAAGAACAATTACGAATCCGTGGCCGAGTGGTTAGAGCATTGCGCTCTAAATCACAAGGCCTCTCACCTCTGGTTCGAATCCCGCTAGGGTCATTTCGAATTAAGTGGGAAAGTTTGCCAGTTTTCTTGCGGAAGGTCGGTGGTCTTTACCCGGGTAACCGGGGTTTCTCCTCCACCAATAAAAACTGGACGCCATCATATGACTGAAAGATTGTTGAGTATGGCGTAAAACATCATATGACTGAAAGATGGTTGAGTATGGCGTAAAACAAAAAATCAAATCAAATCAACGAATCCCAAACGGGATAAGACCGGGTGTCCGGAAGGAGTCAGCGTCTTCTGCTGGCATGCCACACCTGTCGCAAATGTTCCATGGAAACCTTTTCTAGTTCGATGAACGGGTCAAATTCGGTAAAAAGGTCAAGTTTGGTGATGAGGTCAAGTTCGGTGAAAAGCATGATTGGTGAAACGGAGTCACTGTCTGTGGCCGTGATCCAGAATACTATCTAATATCTCTGAGAGGGGGACTTCATAATGTTTAACAAGATCCCCGTATCGACCATAAAACTTCTTAAACGACGACTCCAAGCGTTCAACAACGTAACCTTGTGTAAGTAGTTTATTATCTAGTCGTTTAGCTCTCAGAATAAAACATTCATAAGAAGAGCATAAGTTGTGAAATGAAAACGCCATAGGCAGGAGAAGATGGAATATTACTACTTAGAAACGGGAAGTTTGTGATATGGAAATTGAAATCGTCTTGTTTGTCATAGAAGGATGTGTGAAGTTGACCGTCTTTTCCAATCGACAGGAGTAAATCTAGGTAAGAAGCAGATGTGTTGCTCTCTGTCGTCTCATTGATCTCTAGCTCAACAGGATACATCTGGCCGAGGTAATTCTGAAATATTTATGGACAGAACATCGTCGATATACCTGTAAGTAAAACTGAACCGAGATGCTAACTGTTTGTTCCTTTGGAGAACAGAGACTGTATAAATCCCGCTTAATATGAATACAAAAATATGTCAGCCAAGAGAGGTGCACAATTGGTACCCATGGGAATGCCGACAATCTGTTGGAAAACTTTTCCCGGAAAAACCACGAAGATGTTGTCTACTAGAAACTCCAGCATCTTGATAATATCGTCTTCAGTGTACTTGTTATTGGAATCAGAGTGTTCCTAGATAAAATAAGGTTCTTCATGACCTAACACCAAATATTTATATCTGCGATTTCCATTTTTGTATACAAAAGAATTTTGTATAATAGATGTTAATCTGTTTTTTAGTTTTTGATGAGGGATTGTTGCGTAAAGGGTCGAAAAATCAAAAGACTTGATGCTTGTAATATGTTTGAAATTTGGAGATTTTAAATGTTCCAACAATTCCTTTGAATTCTTTAGGATCCGCATCTGATTGACTCCGCTTCTTGAGTAGGCCGTTATACAGTACTTCTGAAAACCTTGTTTAATATGTGTTAGAAGTTTGGTAAGCAAAATAGATAAAGGCTTAGTGGAACACTTAGATGACACTTGTGGCTATTCCAAACGAAGCGAGAACGGATTTATGATTATCTAGTATTTCAGAGGTAGAGAAATCGGTTAGAGAGTATGTAGGATTTCCAGGAAGTGTGTTTAGTCCAAGTTCCTCTTGTAAGATGCTGAAGTAGTATCGCCTGCAGACAAATGTGAAGTTGTTAGATGCTTTGTCAGCAGGAACGATGATAAGTCAAAGCATATTTTGCAGTATGGGGTTAATAACACAATATATGGAAAATTACGCATTTCAGCAACACAAACTCAACTTTAAGATTGAAATTTCCAAATCACTTTTATTCGTATATTTTTGCTTTTTAAATTGACGAAAATAACAATTCGCTGAAAAATAAAGGTCTAAAAGACTTGTTGAAATATATGCTATTAAAAGTAAAATTGAAGAAGTACCAATCAATAACCAAAAACTCAAGTCCATTATAACACGACGAATTAGATGTGCAAATGGTCTAAACACGAAGAACAATTACGAATCCCAAACGGGATAAGACCAGGTTTCCGGTCAGTCAGTTTGGCGTCCTTTATGAGTTTTAAGTTATTATAAATTTACTTTAGAATGTTACTTTTCAATTATTTTTTACATTATACTCTTGTGACATCACTGACGTTAAAAGCGATTGACTGGACTGTTTACAATTCTTACGATCAATATGCAAATGAGTTATAGTTAAGTTTCCCTTACTGTGTATTGGCAAAATCTGGCTGTGGAGTTGGACGCATAAACTGTATAAAAAGTAGCTCTTTCTGTAGATGGAAGCTTTTTTGGATCAATTGTGGCTTGTCAAAACCAACTGTATATATTTTGATAACTAGATTGTCCAAAGGACCATGCCCTCTTTCTCCATATAAAATAATAAATAATCAAATACCAAGTGTTGCATCGGTATTACTAATCAAGAATGACAGATTTTGCAATTTATTTTACTCTTTTATATCATTCAAGTGTTTAGAATTCTTTTACCACATCCATATGCTGTAGAGGTAGTATTGCAACCTCTCTGTACACGGATAAACAGGAGATGAGGTACAGTATGCACTACTATTTTCCGACTGACATAAGATGGCGGGGCGGAGTGGAGGAACCTTTTGATTATCATGCGGATGATTTTACTGATTTTTCGGTTATGACAAGCTGCACGGGAAAAACGTTTTATTCTTCACTGGATACTCTCCTATGTATGATGTAGGAACGATTACTATAGCCAGTGTAATTTTAATGTAATGCTTTATCACCTAATATTTAAACTCGCCCAGGTCAAAAAAGGGTTCACAAGACTCCACTCCGCCAGGTTATATGGATTTTACTATATAGTACTTTGTTAGCTTTTCTAACTAAATCTCAAATGTCTAGACAGGTTTATAAACGTACTGTTTCATTTAGATAAAATGACCCATCATTGTCAAGCAAAGTTTGAAAGGTGTTGAGGTCAGATATGTGTCATTAGTTTTGCAAGAGAAGAGAAATAATATAGTACTGTAGCAGAGGAACTTGTTCTCTTGAAATACCACTGGAAACGAGACATGTTATATATTTCGGTTTACAAACAGATCAAATAGAGGTTTACAGAGTCAGGAATTTGGAGACATAGGTAGCAAAGCCAATAGAGTATTATCATCTCAACTCGTTTATCCATCATGCATTGAGTGACTGCCAAACTACCTCTGCGAAATAAATGAACGTACCAGTCTTTTGAAGATTATAGCAAAACATTGCAAGAAATATCCTTCTTGATGAGCAGCACTGATGCAACAGTGGAACAGACTGAAAAAAAACTGGCATCTGATAAAACGTTGTTTTAAAAATGGCGCCAAAGAATACGATTCTATTAACAGTCTAAGATTTTCAAAATACATGCAAATGGTTTCCACAAGCAAAACAAAAGTTGATCCACAAAAGCTTCAACGAGAGCTGTTTTATTTCACTGTTTGTGAGTTCTCATGCAAGCCATAGTTTTGCTGAAGATCTCAAACAATTACCCTTCATGCAATAGGTTTGGGGAAAATACTAATGACATTATGATGTCATTTTTTATGAGACCTACTGAAGTTAGTTTTAGATGTAGTACTGATCACCTACTGAAATTAGATTTAGATGTACCCGGGGAAAGATCACCGACCTTCCGCAAGTAAACTGGCAAATTTCCCTGCAAAATCAGCTTCGGTTTCAATGGTGCTCGGATCCACAGTGATGAGAGGTGAAGGTCTTCATTATTACAATTCTGATGATTAAGCTACGGAGGCCCCCACTAACCGACAGGAACAATCCTTGTACTTTTTTAGCGATGATGATGATGATGATGATGATGATATAATGATAAAAGCAGAATATATATTCAAATATCTTATTCTGTAGAAAAGATTTTATTTTTCAATAAAACGTTGTATGAGAGGTCAGTATGCTGAAATCTCGGACAGGTCTCCACGTTGGTTTATCATTTCTTTTGCATGCATCTCTATTTGCACTTGTTGACATCCTTCATATGTTCTTAATATATTTTGTCCAACGTTTAACAGACCTAAGTCAATGTACGACATAATAACATTCAACAAATCAAAGATATATTATATGATAACCCTTTCACCCCTCAGTTTTTAAATGGTATTCTCTTTTCTACTGTTTAGACGGGTCCATTGTTGTCTATAGGGATGAAAGGATTAATAAGAGTCAAGTTCTGTTGTTTTTCCACTCATTTTAACATAATTTGGTGATTTCCTATTTCCATTTGCTAACAAGAGAGACGCCAAGCACCCAAATTTCGTTTTTTGATAAGTGTCAAAAATTCGTCAGGCCTTTTACGAGATCGGCAAATTCTTTTTGTCTTGAAACGACTTCCCCGTTTCCTCTTAACATACTCCACGTGGAATACAGCCTTAAAAAGATAAAAGAAAATCAGCTAAGTAGAAATGTAAAACATGAAAAAGGTATACGCAAGCTACACAAGTGTAAAGTGACATCATGTCATGTTAAAGTACGTCAGAATTTTTACCTAATAAAGCGTAATGAGTATATCTGTATGTTATGTAAATATTTTTTATTTCAGAAGTACTTCACAAGAAGCATGCTAATGAAACGCAACAAGGGCTGTCAGAACATAACGCAGCTCGCCGATGTAGCATTGTATCTCAGATACAGAACTTTATAATACAAAATGTAGGTCAAATGGCATGATCTAGGTCACGAGGTTAAATGTTATCTGAGTGGCATCTGAAAAGGGCTAATCATATGGATTTACATATGAAATATAAAGCTCTGCTCGTTTCATTTTAAAAGTTCTGAATAAAGTCAATGGTTTTTAAAAATAGGCGAAATGGCATTAATATTATCTAGGTCATTAGGTAAAAGTCATAGTGCTGCCTGGAAGGGCTTGACATAAGAATTGCTTGTGTACAATATCAAAGCTCTTCTCCATTTATTGAAAAATCTTGAACAGGTTAATGATTTTAAAGGTATGTTCGATTTAAGGGTCAAGATCACAAAGTCAAAACAAAGGTACCACTGATTACCTCTCCTCACAAGTAATACACATACCAGATATCCTATACTTGTACTGTAACAGTTCATAAATACGGGCATAACTAACGAGATTTTCCGGGACATTCTCCTACATGTCGTCTGCTTATACATTTTCTGAGACATTTTCCTACAAGTCGTCTGCTTATACATTTTCCGAGACATTTTCCTAATGTTGTCTGCTTATACATTTTCCGAGACATTTTCCTACATGTCGTCTGCTTATACATTTTCCGAGACATTTTCCTACATGTTGTCTATTTATACATTTTCCTACATGTCGTCTGCTTATACTTTTTGTGAGATATTTTCCTACATGTCGTCTGCTTATACAGTTTGAAGAAACGTACTGCAGTCAGAAATTCCCAATCAAGTATTTATAATATTTTTATATCGATTTATCTGTATTTCTCCAAACTTTTATTTTCACGCGTTGGGGAAAGTAATGTCATGACAACAAGAGAGAGAGAGAGAGAGAGAGAGAGAGAGAGAGAGAGAGAGAGAAAGATTATCAACCTTTTAAATCAAACAAAACATATATATAGAATCACATTGATATAAAATTGCTCACTCCTAATAATTAATACATAAATTTTGTCCAGTTTACTCTTTCTTGAGCCCACGGGCGCTCGTAGCATTGAATGTTGTGTAATAAAATTAAAATCATTATGAAAGAAATTCAGTTAATCGTCTTATAATATTTTGACTATTCTTCAACTTATATGTAGCTTTTTTTGTGAGATTTGTTCGAGTTTTAATCATGCGCCGTGTCTTCAAAATGTTACTAGTATTATAAACATAATACCAAAGTTATAATGCTCAAGACGATATCGTTTCTGTCAATTAGACTTCATCAGTTGAGCTCCAATTTGAAAAGTATGTGTATTTTCTAAAGAGAAAGTGGTATCGTACAAGGCCAAATAATATCTCTAAAAGTATAGCCGTCTATGAATGACCACTGTAAAAAAAAATGACTATCTTAGTTTTAGAAAATTTTCGAATTTAAATGGAGTTACCAGTGCCAAATATTACTTTAGTATTACTTTAGTATAAGATGAACAGCCGGTACCGAAATATCAGACGATTAATTGAATTTCATTTATATTGATTTTAATTTTATTAGACAACATCCAATGCTACGAGCGCCCGTGGTTGAGCCTAAAAATATTCATTAAACGTGACCGTCCGGGATCTGTTACAGTAGAGGTTAGGGAAATGGTGCCGCACTTCAAACAGGACAATTCTAAAACGAGCCTTTTTGAATATTTCCGATTGTTTCTTTGCATATTTTAAAGGATGTTGAGGTAAGCTTTTATATATAGAAATTCATATTTGAGGGAGATTTTACAAGAAATTATATAAAAAAAAAATCCCCCGGGAACGGTTACACTACCAGTATGGTTGGATAGATAGATCCAAGGTTATTGTTGTTGTCCACGGGCGCTATCGACGACGCCGATATGTGACATTAACGTTGCGAACATTTTGTTCAAAGGAGCTAAAACCATATACATTAGACGCATTTCAAAGTGACGACATAAACATAAATGTAAATTGATTTGAATGACGTCATTGCACCTGATAGACTTTATGCATCAGATCCAGATTATTTCAAAATAATTTCAATTCATGAAATGAAATTTAACATCAATAGTTTTAAGGATTTCTTTTGTATATTTAACTCTACATATAATTTTTAGGAAACTTATTTCATGTAAGTTTTCAACAGTAAATCAAAATTTACCTTTCCGGCATCAATGAACGGTTGGTATTCAAAGCATTCGTTATACTTCATACAACTCTCATTGAGAGCCCAATCAAAATATGGCTGCAACTCGCTAATCTGGTCAACATCATTCTTTAATCCCACAGACAGATTTCGAGCATGCGCCTCTAGAAAAAAATATTAAATGTTAATTCTTAGGATCTACTAAATTATCTCTTCAATGTCACCATGTGTTGATACGAATACGATACGATATAATACGAATATATATATATATATATATATATATATATATATATATATATATATATATATATATATATATATATATATATATATATATATATATATATATATATATATACACACTAAAACACGAACCTTCTGCCAACCATAGATTGTAATCAATCTGATCGCCGGCTGAGAGTCCTATCCCGTTGTCATTTGAATAACCGTCGACATTATCGGGTTCAACGCCATCACAGCCTTGCTCTACAGCTTTATCTAGACGATTCTTCATGATGTCTCTAACCCTTCAATCAATATTGATTAAATAATAATTAATAATATTAATTAAAATTTAACTAATAATAATTTTAGTATTAATATCCCGCAACCACCTGCATATGGTCCTTATATCTCACAAATGATCTGATATGCCTGTACGTGTTCAACATATGAACATTTGACATGCAGAGATAACTACTTGCCGACAAATTACTGACACAGGGATATCGAAAATCGCGTTTGATGTCAACGTTCCTCAAATTTTACGGTCGGTATAATAGTCTTGTTTGCGATTATTCTGTTTCACTAAGTGAAATGTTGAGTAGTTTTTTCGTTGGCGGTTGTTGAGACGTCTAGACCAATTGTGACGAGGATTGATTTCCTTCCTCATGTGTTTCATTTAGATTTGACTGTGGAATCACGGCGGATGTGACCGCTCAACAGGGAATGCTTACTCCTCCATGACACCTGATTCCACCTATTGATTTCAAGAGGTCCGTGTTTGTCCATTTCTTTATTACCAGATTTGTAATTATATTCTGGAAAACCTAATGATTTATACTTTGGTATCTGATATTTTTTATATTTCACAAAATGTTGAGTTACTTGTTCGGTATGGGGATGAATATTCCTCCATGGCACCTGATCATACCTCTGGATTTCCAGAGGTCAGTGTTTGTCCAATGTTCATTATATTTGTATATTGTATCCTGGACATCATGGATATTTATACTTTGGTATTTTTTACTTCTATATTTAATCTACACACTCAAGCTTGGATACATCAAATGTAGGTTAACACAGGGATGACTTTGTGGAAAGTAAGTAAGCATCTAAATGATATGATTGAAAGAGTTAAGTCACTGGGAGAATGGACAATGATAATGAATATATTCAACATACGGTGTTTATATCAAGAAACAAAACTGTTCCGAACAACTTCACTTTGAAATAATAAGTCATTAAAATATCTGCTTTTTTCTGTATTATATATATATATATATATATATATATATATATATATATATATATATATATATATATATATATATATACATATAAATAGATAGATAGATAGATAGATAGAAATATATATATATATATATATATATATATATATATATATATATATATATATATATATATATATATATATATATATGATTTAATTTAGACTGGTTGCAAACATGTGCTAATTTATCTTGGCAGAGGTATACTAAAAGCTGTTTTCAGTGTAGCATGTAGAGCGGTTAGTTTAATATCCATGTTCTGTTTATAACATAACAAATATTTACACCCTCAAAACTATAAAAGTGCTTGGATTTAATTACCTTACCTTTCATCACTTATATTAAGCCAACGTTCACCTGGCCAGTCATCCAAATTATTTCCAAGAACATCTTCGCTAAAGTTACTGCTATCTGACCGCCACTCTTCATAGGTTCCAGCAGAAAAATAACAAATCACTTTCCGCCCATCACTGTCAATAGAACATTAAATATGTACTACTAATTTCAAAATTGAATACAAAATATTTAAAACGGGGTCAATATGTTTTTCTTTCGTAAATAACAAAATGACTTAGGGGCAAATTCTCCCAGGTGTACAGCACACATTAGCGATGTAAAATGATGCCACACTGCTTAATACACTGGTATCAGGCATATGACCGGATATTCGATCATTTATTCTAATAATTCGTGATCATTGTAGTCGATGCGATAAAAGCATCACAATTGTAAAATAAAGATCGCTAATTACCTTAATTACTCGACATAAGCATGTCGATACTTTTTGTACAGCCAAGGTACTTTATCAACTGTATCAAATTAAACTGTGTACAGGTGTGTTTGGTATTATTGTGAATAAATAAATTTAATTTATTGCAGACACACCTGAAAGCTGAAATATTATTTTCTCATATTTTCTTTACATCCCTATTGAAAGCGGAATATAGTTTTCTCTTTTAAAAATGCACTCATTGCAAAGAAAGTTGCAAAACAAAACGGTTAAACAGTATTTGACAAAAACATGTTACTAACGTGTGTAGCTCTTCAATTAGAACAGACGATGTGTCAAATAGACCAATGTCATAAATATCAACGTCAAAACTTGTATCCACATCCCCTGTGTTAATTTGCCACTGCCACGTGGAACTTGTGGATGGTATCCACACACTTCCGCTGGAAGTCACCATACTGATTCCAAATAGTAACAATAAAACGGTCATAACTGACTTCCACTTTCGATATCTCTCGTATTTTGTTTATAAACAAACTGGGTTGATGTCTTTAAAAGAAAATTGTGATGTCTAGTCCTGCAATAATGTTCGACTTATATAGGTATGGTGTATACATTTGTGGGGGTGGAGGGACAATAAATAAACATTTATTTACCTTCAAAACAACACGCGTCAATGAACAGGTGCTATCTACTTTTCAAACAAATGTTTACCCGGATCTATTTTTTCAATGTTTTATGATAAGGGATGA